>CM019831.1:110758679-111958679 GCA_009763385.1 Coix lacryma-jobi var. lacryma-jobi | reverse complement strand
GCCGAGTGTCAGAAAAAAACACTAGGCAAAGAGCTCTTTGCCGAGTGCCACGTGGCTGGCACTCGGCAAAGACACCTCTTTGCCGAGTGCCAGCCACGTGGCACTCGGCAAAGAACCGCCCACGTGGCACAGTTCGGGGCCACATTCTTTGCCGAGTGCCACGTGGCTGGCACTCGGCAAAGAGGCGCTCTTTGCCGAGTGCCGGCCACGTGGCACTCGGCGAAGAACCGCCCACGTGGCACACTTCGGGGCCACATGCTTTGCCGAGTGCCACGTGGCTGGCACTCGGCAAAGAGGGGCTCTTTGCCGAGTGCCGGCCAAGTGGCACTCGGCAAAGCATGCTTTGCCTTGTGTTGGCCCTTTGCCGAGTGCCAGATTTGCGGCACTCGGCAAAGAGGCTCTTCGCCGAGTGCCCGAAATTTGGCACTCGGCGAACTCCCAGGCACTCGGCGAAGATTGATTTTCCCGTAGTGAATAGAATAGCTGAAGAAGAATATGCATCATGATCACCGCGCGCAAACGGCATACCTCGATCTGGTCGCCGGTGTTGATGACGATGGCGTTCTCGAGGGGCTGGACGTCGACCCAGGTGCCGTCGGGAAGCTGCGCCTGCAGGCCGCCGAAGCGGTCGTCCTGGAACAGCAGGATGAGGCCGCCGGCGTCGGTGTGCCCGCGCAGGCCGTCGACGAGGTCCGGCCGCGGGCATGGCGGGTAGTGGCTGACCTTGGTGCCGTAGAAGGGCTCCATCTCGCCGTCGACGTTGCTGAAGGCCTTGCCGATGTGGCCCTCCTCCAGCCCCAGCAGCTCCTCCATCACGCCCAGCATCTTCTCCGCCAGCTTCCTCAGCTCCTTGCGGTACTCCATCATCGTCTCCCTGCATGACATATATATACGTCAACACAAAAGTTTAAGCTCATGCTGGCACGTACACTGCTGCTGAAACAAGAATCGATCATGCTCATGCATGCATGGAGTCGATCATGGCTGGCATCACCACGCACTTGAAGGATGGAGGGTTGGAAGGCCATGGCAGGTCGTCCTGGAGGGTGAAGACGTCCTCCCAGTCCATGTCCTCGATCTTCCTCGCGGGAGGCCGAGGCCCTGCTCGCTCTCCTTCTCCACGAGCTCGGCGAGCGCCTTCACCGTGGGGTTGGAGTCCTTGAACGCCTCGTCCCGCAGCTTGTAGCAGTCGCTGCACACCTTCTTCACCCGCTCCAGCAGCTCGTCGGGGATGCCGGTGTTCACCAGCTGGAAGAACCCCACGTTCTCGAACCCGGCGGCGATGGCCGCCATGGTCTCGGCCCTCTCGGGACCGTCCAGCTTGGAGAAGTCGATCACCGGGATCGCCATCGCCGCAAGCGGTAGTAGAGTAGCTCCGTCGTCCTTGGGAGAATTTGCTGGCTGTATATGATATATGGATGGATTTGACAATGGTGAGATCGAGCTCGACAACCAACCAACCAAGAAGAAGAAGAAGATCAGAAGAAGGATTAGAAGGAGAAGAAGGTGGATGGTGTGGTGGATCAGTGGATGTTGGATGGTGCTGGAAGCCCTGAATCCTGACGAGCCTTTTATAGCAGAACAAGTTAGGTGTCAAATGATTGTTTATTGCCAAAGCCCCACCAATCAGGGGAGTGATTTGCATTGGGAGCTTGAAATAATAATGGTTTGCAAAGGAACGAAGGCAACGTTCTGGCCGGTGTTTACTTCGGTTCTTGTGATGCGTTTTTTTTTTAAAAAAAAAAATCGCGTCGATGGCGATTTCTGGTTATGTCAATGCAAGGGGGCAGGAGGAGAACATGATAGTTTGACAGGATCTGCTAGTAGTCGATCTAGTGGGGAACAGAGGAGTACATCGAGATAGATAGGTACATGCAGAGAGAGTTGGAGAAAGTGAGGGAGTAAAAGAGACGCAGACCGAGTGAGTCCATTGGAGTCGTAGTAGAGCTCGAGCCGGCCATGGCGTTCGCCGTCGTCTCCTGAGCGCCCGCGATGTTGTCGGTCGGGGTCGTGGACATCGGAGACGGAGAAGAGGGCGTCGGTGGAGACTTCCCGCCGCTTGCAGCGCCCCTCTCAATCGGACTAGGGTTTAGGACTGTAGGTGGGGAAAACTGGCGGCACGACGAACCTTGGTATGCGTGCCCCGGCCCCCACCCTCCTTAATATAGCGCTGTGCGACGGGGGCCCACCAACCACAAGGTTGGGCGCCCCCGATTAGGGCACAGATCAAAGGCCCGTTAGGCCGTTGGGCCTAACGGTGGGAGATCAGTTCCAACATTCTCCCCCTTGATCTCTCATCATTCAATTCATTCTACTACTTCTTCTTATTCGACATTTCAAATTCAAATTTTCAATCTTTCTAAAACGTTTCATTCCATCACAGGCGAGTGCATCGAGCATGTCTCATCATCACAGCCATTAGTGCTGTTAGACTAACAGCCACAACACACCTTTCTATTTTGAAACAAACTTCATTTTTCTTCTGGGCCCTTCATGTTCGGGAATCATAGGCTCTCCCTTAAACCCATGCCGGCTAAGTGTCCTCTAAAGACACTGGGTGGAAGGCCTTTAGTGAGCGGATCCGCGAGCATCTTTTCAGTTCGTATGTGCTCAAGATTTATGATATGATCCCGAACTTTATCTTTCACAACATAATACTTAATGTCAATGTGTTTGGCAGCACCACTTGACCTATTGTTGTGAGCATATTCCACAGCTGGGTTGTTATCACAATACAACCTCAGTGGTTCATGTATTCTTTCTATTACTTTCAATCCGGGTATAAATTTCTTTAACCAATTCACCTGCCCCGTGGCCTCATAACAAGCTACAAACTCGGCATACATAGTCGAGGATGTAGTCACAGTCTGTTTGGAGCTTTTCCACGATATTGCTCCTCCAGCGAGAGTAAAAATGTATCCTGACGTGGATTTTCTTCATCTCCCGCATAATCAGAATCTGAATATCCCTCTATCTCGAGGGAATCAGATTTTTCATATGTCAACATGAGACCTTTCGTACCTTGCAAATAACGCAAGACTTTCTTTACTAATTTCCAATGTTCAATTCCTGGATTCTTTTGATATCTGCCAAGCAACCCGGTCACAAAAGCGAGGTTAGGGCGAGTACACACTTGAGCATATTGCAAACTTCCAACTGCCGAAGCATACGGTACCGCTTTCATTTGTTCGATTTCATATTGATTCTTGGGACACTGATGTTCCCCATATCTATCGCCCTTGACTATGGGAGCAAGTGAGGGACTGCACGCATGCATACTGAACTTCTTCAAAACCTTTTCATTGTATGCCTTCTGCGATAGTCCTAAAACCCCTTTTCTTCTATCTCGGTGAATTTCAATTCCCAAGACGAATGAAGCTTCACCAAGGTCTTTCATATCAAAATTTGAGGACAAGAATTTCTTTGTTTCAATTAGTAGATTGACATCACTACTAGCAAGTAGGATATCATCCACATATAGGATCAAGAATATGTATTTCTCATTCTTGAATTTCATATAGACACAATTGTCCTCGACATTTTCCTTAAACCCAAAACATTTTATCGTTCTATCAAACTTCAAGTACCACTGCCTTGAAGCTTGTTTAAATCCGTAGATTGATCTTTTCAGACGACATCCCATGTTTTCTTTTCCGTTTACGACAAAACCTTTCGGTTGTGCCATGTAAACGTTTTCTTCTAAATCCCCATTCAGAAATGCTGTCTTTACATCCATCTGATGTAATTCTAAATCATAGTGAGCCACAAGTGCCATGATGATTCTGAAGGAATCTTTACATGAAACCGGGGAAAAGGTTTCATTGTAATCAATCCCTTCTCGTTGCGTAAAGCCTTTAGCCACAAGTCGCGCTTTAAACCTTTCAACTTTCCTTGGGAGTCATATTTAGTTTTGTAGACCCATTTACAGCCTACCGTTTTGGCTCCTTTAGAAATGTTTTCTAATTCCCAAACTTTGTTGGTACTCATTGATTTCATCTCATCTTCCATGGCTTCAAACCACTTGGATGAGTAATCGCTTCTCATGGCTTCTTCAAAAGTTCTTGGGTCATCTTCCATACGAAACTCTTCAGTGTCGTAGACTTCATAATCGTCTGGAATAGCTGACCTTCTGGTTCTTTGAGACCGTCTAGGGGCCTCTGGCACTTGTTCCACAGTGGGCTGTTGATGTTCTTCCTCGTGTGTGACAATCGGTTCTATAGGATCCTGTTGGACAGGTTCTACATTTTCATTTATTGTCACCATGAGAGAACTCGCAACAGGTGTTGTCACCGCAGCGTCCTGGACTGCTTGTGCAACAACAACAGGTAGCGTAAAGAAAGGTTCTTGAACCATCGGAGTGGGTACATATACCCACTTCTCCTGAAGGTTAATTTCACGCGCTACTATATGCTCCCCCTGATCATGTCATTCTCCAAGAATACAGCATGTCGGGATTCAACAAATTTCGTATGTCTGTCAGGACAATAAAATCGATATCCTTTCGATCTTTCTGGATAACCAATAAGGTGGCAGCTGACTGTCTTAGAGTCTAACTTTCCAATGTTTGGGTTAAAAACCCTTTGCCTCAGCTGGACAACCCCACACACGCAAGTGGTTAAGTGAGGGTTTTCTTCCTGTCCATAATTCATATGGTGTTTTCGGCACCGATTTACTTGGTACTCGATTAAGTATGTGAATGGCGGTTTTCAGTGCCTCCATCCATAGACTAATCGGTAGCGTAGAGTAACTTATCATGCTTCTCACCATATCCATTAAGGTACGGTTTCTTCTTTCAGCTACTCCATTCTGCTGAGGTTCCCCTGGTGTGGAATACTGAGCAACTATGCCATTTTCCTGTAGAAACCTTGCAAAAGGTCCAGGGATTTGGCCATACGGGGTATGTCACCCATAGTACTCTCCACCACGGTCTGATCGTACTACTTTGATCTTCAAATCATGCTGATTTTCAACTTCAGCTTTAAATATTCTAAATTTATTCAATGCTTCCGATCTTTCTTTAATTGGATAAATGTAGCCATAACGGGAATAGTCGTCCGTGAAAGTTATAAACGAGTCATAACCATCCACGCTTTTCACAGGGAACGGACCACAAATGTCCGTGTGAATTATTTCTAGGATTCCCGTGCTTCGTTTGGCATCTTTCTTAATTTTCTTAACATATTTTCCTTTAATGCAATCAATGCATTGTTCTAATT
Source organism: Coix lacryma-jobi var. lacryma-jobi (assembly GCA_009763385.1). Lineage (NCBI taxonomy): Eukaryota > Viridiplantae > Streptophyta > Magnoliopsida > Poales > Poaceae > Coix > Coix lacryma-jobi. The sequence continues at coordinate 111,953,463 of CM019831.1, read as the reverse complement.
CTGAAAATTCTAAATGCGGAAGAATTGATTCATTAACCAAACGTTCTATTCTCCCCTCGAAATGTGGCCTAAGCGACAGTGCCACAATTTCGAAGAGTTGCAATCGATTCTCTTCCGCTTCTTATTCGTAGATTGGGAGTCATTCTCATTCAAATTACATACATGATTCACATTCCCATCACATGCATGATTCAAATTTTCAGCGAGAGATAATAAATAAAGTTGTCTATCGGAATGCAAGACCAACACTTCATTATTAAAGAATATCTCACATTTGCCATTACCAAAATGGCAATCAAATCCATCATCATCAAGTTTCGATACACTTATTAAGTTTCTACGCAAAGAGGGAACATAAAGTACATCATAAAGAATAAGAGAAAAGCCATTCTTCAATGTTAGGGAAAAATTTCCCATAGCTTCAACGTCGGCTTGTACTCCATTTGCTACTTTAATTGTTCTTTCTCCTCTTTGCAGAGTGGTCCTCCCACTTAAGCCCTGTATGGAATTCACAACATGAACAGTTGCTCCAGAATCAATCCACCAAGTGGTTTTCGAATAACATAAAAACAGGGATTCATCAACAAATGTAATCAAATCCTCACCTTTCTTCATCAACCATTTCATGAAGTCAGGACAATCTTTCTTGTAGTGCCCCCTTTTGAAGCAATACTTGCACTGATCTTTCTCAGCATTGCCATAAGGGTTGTCCTGCTGGTTCTTATTCTGGTTTTCAGGATTCTGAGGGTTCTGAGGAACCTGAGGGGCCTTTTCCTGTGCCTTGGAGGTAGAGCCTTTCTCCCACTGGGACTTGCCCTGTGGTCTGAAGTTCTTATTTCGAAAGTTTCTTTTCTTATTGTCCTTCACATAGTAAGCAGAGTCACCATGTGAGGACTTAACCCGCTCTTCCTCCTGAACGCACATGGCAATGAGCTTTTCAATATCCCATTTTTCAGGCTGCATGTTATAGTTCACAGTAAAAGTTTCATATTCCCTCGGTAAAGAGTGGAAAACCAAATGGAGTAGGAATTGATCATTGACCACTACATCCATCGGCGTCAACTTAGCCTGAATGGAGCTCATTTTCACAATGTGATCCCTAATGCTACCACCATTGTATTTCATAGTGACCAATTCCTTGATCAATGTGCTTGCTGTGGCCTTTGCAGACCCAGTAAACTGGTTCTTAACCCTTTCCAGGTATTCAATGGCAGTTGTACATTCTGGGATCGACCCCCTTATGGGTTCTTCAATCGTGGCCTTAGCCACCATCAAGCACTTGCGATTGGAGAGTGTCCATCGTCTGTGTTCGAGATCATATTTCATCCTGATTTCAGCATGATTTCTTTGCCGAGCAAGGAAATCAGCATCATTTTCATCGGCTCCCCTCACCGGGTCCTGTGGTGCAATAGGACACGGTGTGGTTATGGCCATATCAATCTCTCCAAGCGCAAGTTCTAGCTCATATTTCTCCCGCCAGACCCGATAGTTAGTCCCATTGAGCGGCGGAATGTTGTTGACATTCAACACAGTCTTTCCTCCTGAAACCATTTCAAAGAAAAATGAGAACATTTACATATGAAAATTGCATGCCTTATCTCAACGTTGGTCAAAATTAAAAACATACAATATTCATTTATACAAAAAATTCAACATCACCGTTGGGCAGAAGTGAAATTAATGTATAATTTCATGTGAACAAAATATTATAATATTGTTATTAACAACGTTGGTCAGAAAATAACAACATCATAATAATCTCAAAAAAAAGAAATAATCCTTTTCCATAATTAAACTCTCCCGTTGGTTCGAATTTAATAATGGAAAACAATAAATCATAATACGCAGCGGAAACAATTAAATACATTTCGTAATAATTTTCCAAAAGCATATATCACATTTTCAGTTTTCTTTTTCGGGTAAAGTTATCGTTGGATAAAGTTTACACAGAAAATTTGGTTCAAATTTCATTCAAATTCATGCAAATTTGCATTAAAAACAGTTTCTGGAAAATTAAAACGAAAATTTCTTTATTTTTCTGTTCTGGTCGCAAAATGGCCTGAAGGCGAGTTTCGGCCCGCTGGCGCGTGTGCGCTGCACACAGCCCACGGCGGCCCAGATGGACCGCGCGGCGTCCGTCTCCCGCCCCAGGCCGAGCGCTCCCCGCGCCCAGGCCGCAACCTGGGCCTGGGCCGGGAAAGCTCTCTCCCGCCTGGGCTCAAACAGGATCCGGTGATCCTCATCCGCCGGATCTGATCCGACGGCCAGGAGCGGATCTCGGAGGATCAAAACCCCCTCCCTGCGGCTGCTACTCAAACCCTAGAATCATTTTCCTCTCTCTCTTCCCCGGCCGCCTCCTTCCTCTCTCTCTACTACGCGCAGAGCAACGGCGGCAGCAACTTCGACCGAGACCGCGGCGGGGAAGGACGGCGCCGCCGGCAAGCCCTTGGCCGGCGCGTGCACTCGCCTCTGGCAGAGCGCATCGCCGTCTAACGGCTAGCCGCGGCGCCATGACCCGAGCCCTTGCTGGCGTCCGCGCGGAGTGGAGTATGGGCCGGCGATTCTTTCGCGCAACGACGGCGCCACCGACGGAGAAGAGACCAAGGTAGGTCTCCTCACCGATCGGCTTCGTATTCTCGGCTAGGGTTCATCATTAGGGTTAGGGTTTGGTTCGGTTTTGTTCTTCCCGATCTGAGATCAGTAGTTTCTACTCCGATTCGTCCTTCTCTTATAGAGAGTCAGTTAGGGTTCGACGAGTTCATCCCGATCAGAACAGATCGGTTGTTTTCGATTCAATTCGAGTTTGTTCTTCCCAATCCGAAACGGATCGGTTGATTCATTTACGGTTCGTTCAAATCCCGACCTAAGAATCGGTTTGTTCTTCATTTCATTTCATTTTCTTTCCCCCCGATCTAGATCTACTATCTAGTTTGGCTCTGATACCATTGATAGTTTGACAGGATCTGCTAGTAGTCGATCTAGTGGGGAACAGAGGAGTACATCGAGATAGATAGGTACATGCAGAGAGAGTTGGAGAAAGTGAGGGAGTAAAAGAGACGCAGACCGAGTGAGTCCATTGGAGTCGTAGTAGAGCTCGAGCCGGCCATGGCGTTCGCCGTCGTCTCCTGAGCGCCCGCGACGTTGTCGGTCGGGGTCGTGGACATCGGAGACGGAGAAAGGGGCGTCGGTGGAGACTTCCTTCCCGCCGCTTGCAGCGCGCCTCTCAATCGGACTAGGGTTTAGGACTGTAAGTGGGGAAAACTGGCGGCACGACGAACCGCCTTGGTATGCGTGCCCCGGCCCCCACCCTCCTTAATATAGCGCTGTGCGACGGGGGCCCACCAACCACAAGGTTGGGCGCCCCCGATTAGGGCGCAGATCAAAGGCCCGTTAGGCCGTTGGGCCTAACGGTGGGAGATCAGTTCCAACAGAACATTCAGCGTGTGCAGCTAGCTACATGGCAACTATACGTCCGGTAGCTTCAACTTCAACGATAAGGGATCGAGAGGGCTAGCAGCTCGAGGTTGGAGGACGGTTAGCTCGTGCAAACTAAGCTTGTTGTTGGCTTATTTTTGTCGCAGCTATGTACATTGTCCGAGCTTTGTAGCTATAGTATTACACATTTCCTATATTTCATGCGTCTGAACAGTTTTGTCTTTGTCCTTTTATAGAAAAAATGGTCATTTGTTTCTTGTGATTTGTGATAATAGATTTGAACCATTTGATGAAGATCTGAAGGTTGTAGTTGTCGCCTGAAAAGATGCTATATTTCAGGCGCCTGAAATATAGCAAATCCATATTGTACTATTTAGATTTGTGTAGGATGATGGCGAACTAATCGATTAATTTTATACAAATATTAAAATTATTTGTTTTATTTATTGTTTTCCACTCACAACCCAAAATCAGAAATTTTGTGGTGTGATAGACTAGCTGGTTGACTCAGTTTTTGGCTACTTCGCTCTGATCTTCTTCCTAGCGGTGTTGAGCCCGTTCTGCCTCTTCTTGAGGGCTAGTTTTCCTTTGCTTGGTTGCGTCGAGCTGTTGCCCATGTCTTTCGGGACCAAGTTGTTTTGCTCATTCCACTTGACACTTCTTTCGGCTTTGCTTCGCTTGTGGTCAGTTGGATGTGTTCTCTTTGCTTCATCTTCTTCTTATTTTCTATCTTTCTATATGATTTGTGGTGGTAGTTGACAATGCACTCATCAAGGGGGAGATTGCGGATGCACAGGCTGTGATCCGGGTCTTATGATGATGAGTGATTGTCAACATGTTTGATGTCTTTTTCTTTGGCTTGTGTTATGCAGGTGTCGAGCTCGGAGACGGTGATCAAAGGCAAGGTAAAGGTCAAGTGCTGGAGTGTCGTGTCGATGGACCAAGGGTGGTGAAGGGCGGACTCGGACTGGACTGACGGACCGGTGGCCGGAGGATCAGCCGTGTGGCTGACAGCCTGGGACAGTGACAAGTAAAGACTTGCGTGACACGGTGTGGCTCATGTCGTGGACCGAAGGACACGTGTCGGTGGACGGGGTGCACGGGCGGTGCATCCCTCTACGGCTTCGGTTTGGTGGTTGAGCCACAGAAAAACCACTGGCTGACGGGTTTTCCGAGTTTGGGCCTCAAAACTCGGGCTGAGGACGGTTTCCAAGTTTGGGCCTCATAACCTGGGCGCTGGCGGGTTTCCGAGTTTCGGCCACAAAACTCGGGGTGGACGGTTTACTGGTTTGGACCTCAAAACCAGTGGCGGAGTTCACGAGGTGGACGTCTGGTGTGGCGACGGCACGTGGTGGCCTCGGGTGAGGTCGCGTCGAGGCGAAGCTACCGGATGTGCGGGCGTGACCGTCGGATCAACTACACTTCAAGTTGGACAGGAATACCCTTAGAGTTAGCCTGCTCGCTCATTATAGTGGTAGAAGGGGAATAATGTATTAGGCTATATATGGAGAGGCAACCCCTCCCTCCAAACTATCTCAGTCATTTACAATTTCCATTCTAGGTTTTCCTGTTTCCCAAGCCTCTTCTGTAGTTGAGATCCACAGAGTGCCACAATACCTCTGTGATTTTGAGACCTTCATGAAACGGGACCTTAATCCCGTTGTAGTCTTGTGTGTTCGAGACTTGGCTGGAATTCGTGGGTGTGATTTGCGTTCTTGAGTTGTTCTTTGCATTCATCTTTTCTCCACGTTTTCCCGTTGCTCGATCTCTCTCTACATTGAGTTGTTTTTGAATCCGCTTGATCCTACTTGTTCTTTGCTACGAGGAGATCTTTTCCACCGAAGGAATTTGTCTAAGACCTCACGAGCAAGTAGATCGAATGAATTTTCTTTTGGATCTAGTTCTTGCCTTTTTGCCATGATTTTCTTCGATTCACGGATTTGGAGTTAAGTTCGAGCCATGATCTCCTACGAGTAGCTCACTAACATCCTTGTGACTCCACATACCAATTTCTAGCCTTAGAGCTATCGATTTGGAGGAGATCCGTTCGAATCGCCGCAAAGTCATGCTGTTGTCGGGGGCATCAGATTTGAGGGACCCTCAAGGAGTCCCTTCCCAAGACGGAATTGATCCTTTCGGGGCACCCCTCGAGCACCCCTTGAGTGGCACCCTCGAGCTCAGGCACCCCTCGAGAGGGACCCCTCAAGGACTCCTCCGGTAACCTTCGATTACAGAGCTTTTCCCAAGCGAACGAGGCATCCCTCGAGCCTTGGGTAACACTCGATACGAGTTAGGAGTTTTTCCCGAGCGAACGAGGCATCCCTCGAACCTCGGGTAACCCTCGATTACAGAGTTTTTTTCCGAACGAACGAGGCTCCCCTCGAGCGCTCTTCCGGGGTTCGGTTTTGAGTTGTGTCTCACCTCTAGGTTTGTGAGTTTTACTTTGCTCTTTTCCGTGGTGCCTCTCGCTGTGATCCTAGGGATCATCCACCTTCTTTCCGAGGATCGTGGGCATCACGATCTTGCTCGAAGTTTTTGGGTTGATTTTTGGGACAGAGGCCAAAGTTTCTGAGGAAAAATTTTAGGCTCTCATTCATCCCTCCTCTGGTCGTCTCTGGTTTGCGTTCTCAGTCCTTCAACCTCGAGGTTGGAGGACGGTTAGCTCGTGCAAACTAACTTGTTGGCTTATTTGTCGCAGCTAATCCATTTTTCCAGCTTTGTACATATAGTATTAGATTTGTGCACGATGATATGAACTAACTGATTCACATGTGGGACCGGCCTAGTATAAATAATGACCCATATGTTACAAAATTTAAGCTAGCAGAGAAATTTTATAGGACTATTCACTAACTACGAAATGATTTTAGAGGACAACCCATTTTATTTTGAGAGGCAGACCAAAAGTTTTAGAGGACAACCCATATGTTACAACCCATTTTAGAGTATGTCTTCAAAAAATAAGTTGAGGCACCAAAGCATGGGAAAACGACATGGCCACAGTCTCAAAAGCTAAGGTAGCCGCAGCAGGTTTGGGAGCCGAAGTGGCCGGCCTGCCCCCTTCCTATAATGCTCCAACTCCTCTCCGATCCGCCCATTATATGTGTGGTTCCTTGCTCTCCTGTCTCCTTGCGGTACACATCTCCCTCACCCTAGCCAACGACGTCGAGCCCAGAAGCGGGCTCGCTAGCCGACATGACGATGACAATGAACTTGACAACATGGTTCATTTTTTTGCGTGATTTTCCATGTTTTACAGAGGTAGGCACATATGTTTGGACGGAAGGCCTCTAAGGAGCTCTTTGACGCTGGGATCAATGCTTCCAATGTCGAAGCACCAGAAGCACTCTTTATAATGGATGTTAGAACTGAGTCGCTTAGGCAATAACGGAGGTGGATGCCAATCTCTCTTACGTTGAATCATCGTTCAGCTCTCTGTTTGTCTACTATTTGTGTAGTCCTGAAACCTAAATCTGTATGCTAGCACGGTCCAGCCTTGGCTATAATCCTGTAGACTTCTTAGGAAGCTCGTCAGAAGTGTGTCATCTGTATGTTTAAACTCTTTTACCTTATTTTTTTTTAACCAAAATCCGGGGGGGGGGGGGGGGGGAGAGCTTCCCCACCTATTATCCATTTAAGAATGGACCAAGTCCACAGGAACTGGAGGTTTGTTCAGCGTTACAAGAGAGGATATAATTCTGTCAGCCATCAAGAGGTGAGGACGCAGCCCCACGTTGAGGCGTTTACGCTAAATGATTAGATCATCACACACCACTACAGCAGAATCGTTCTTTGCCGAGTGCTGGCAGCACTCGGCAAATAGCCTTTTGCACTCGGCGAAGGCTTCGCCGAGTGCCGCACTCGGCGAAGGGCACTCAGCGAAGAATTTCACGGCAAAGGGTTCTTTGCCGAGTGCCAAATATCGGGCACTCGGCGAAGGCTTTGCCGAGTGCTGACATATTTGGCACTCGGCAAAGAAAAAAATAAAAAACCCCGAAAAAATAGGGAAAAATTTTTATTTAATTGGAGGAGGAGCCCACTGGGCAGCGCCCACTTGTCGCCCTCGAAATCGCAAGTTCTACTATTTTTCACGCAATTTTCTCTCACGCAGTCAGCAGAATTCGAACTCACGACCTCTCGTTCGCGCGGAGCCCTCTACCACTACACTACACACTCATATACGTTCCATCTCCGTTTCGATTACCCATATATTATACTAAACCGTGTATAACTTGCTTATTTGAGGCCCTAAACGAATTCAAATCAAAAAGTTGTAAACTACAAAGTTTTCTAACTTTTCAAGATCTACAACTTTATTTTGGTAGTTTTTCCATCCGAGGTGGTTTATAAAAATTTGAATTTCAAATTTTACAATTTGAAACGTAGTTTTTGTTTACAAGATGATTTCAAACAAAAAGTTGTCAACACCAAAGTTTCATAACTTTTCGAGATCTACAACTTTCATTTTGGTCATTTCTTCATCTGAGGTATTTAAAAATTCTAATTTTAAAATTTTCAAATTCGAACGTAGTTTTGCATAACTAGATGACTTCAAATTAAAAAGTTATCAACTACAAACTTTCATAACTTGTCAAGATCTACAAAGTTTATTTTAGTTGTTTGACTATTTGTGCATCCGACATTGTGGTTCTAATATTATTCACAAATATTATATATCACTCTTGTAGTGCCACATGGCACAGTTCAGGGCCACATGCTTTGCGAGTGCCACGTGGCTGGCACTCGGCAAAGAGGCTCTTTGCCCAGTGCCCGAAATTTGGCACTCGGCAAAGCCACAGGCACTCGGCAAAGATTGATTTTCCCGTAGTGCACGTTAGACAATACAGAGCAACTGTTAACATGTTCGCTACGAAAGATTTCTGCATTCCACAGCCGCCACATGATAGTGAGGAGGATGAACGGCCAGACATGGTGATGGAGTCCCGAGGGGAGTCGTGGTTTCCAGAGGTCTTCAAACGAGAGTGAGACGATTTCTGCAAGTCCCAGCTTGCCCCACAGGCTTGAGCTGATCGTGCAGCCGAACAAGGTGTGCACGCGATCTTCAACTGAGGCGTGACAGCGTTGACACTGATTATGATGATGTGTAAATCTTTTGCATATTCAGGAAAAAATATACCCACAACATCTTAGAAGATATGTTTTGCCCATCTATCTCCCGTAACTCCCCTCGACTCCTCCCCAGTCTCGCTCGTCGCCGCCGTCGTGCCCCAATATGTGACCTTCGTCACCAGTCCCGTGACCTTTCGCCCCAATCCCCAATCCGTGCACATCACTATCATGGGAACACGCAAGATGGCCGCTCGTTGCTGGACGTCGAGCTTCTGAACGGAGGAGCACAACTCAACTTCCCCACGTGATCTGCTGATCCACACATCACTATCGTCGGAGCACAGCTTAGCTTCGCCCCAATCTGCTGATTTGCGATGCTACAAGGCTCCGCCTCCGCGACTACACAACGCAGCTCAGCTTCCCCCAGGTGAGTCCGCTGGCTGATGCCCGCCCGACCGCGCGTCTTCGTGGCTCCGCCAGACGCCGCTGCGTGCGTGCTGCGTAGCCGTGGCTCCCGGCTCCGCTAGGCGCCAGCAGTCCGCCGGCGGCCATTATTGGCGCGCGCCGAAGCAGCTGGCGGGGCCGGCGAGCGGCGACCGTCCGCCCGACTGCTCGATGCTCGTCGCGTGCTTCAGTGTTTCCCCGCTCAGACTCGAGTTACTTGCTCTCGTGAGTGCATCTGATTATTTAGGGTTTGAAGTTTGGACATTGGAGAATGGGGATTAGACTGTAAAATAGGCTTATGGAATAGGGATTGTAGATCTGTGAGCCTATAATTGAATGTAATTTCTTGCCATTTTCCAGGGAACTAAGTCATGAAGAAATCAAATTGACTAAAATTTATAGTCATTTTACTAATTTTTTTCTAAATTAGGCTAAAATTTGTATGCCTAAATGGGCCTCCTCCCCAGCTTGGTTAATTTATAGTCATTTTACTAAAATTTTTCTTTGGATATTAACGTATTGTCCATGATTTCTTTTCACTATGACTACCCTAGTTTCAAATCCTGGGTCCGCCACTGCCACCCAGTAACAAATCCATGGCCGCTGGCTACGTACGCAAGGTGGCAGTTACGGATCCATGACTAGTATGTACAGATTCAAAGTACCAGTGCTAGTTAGCTTGTCTTTTTTTTTTCTCTCTATAAGCTTCGAAGAATTCATGACAAGAAGGAAATTTCAGAAAGAGAAGCTGTGCTTTTTGTAATCTTGTAAAGTATCGTTGTTCTATGCATGGCTGTTGGTTCTAAATTAGCTCAAATTTAATAATATTTATCTGATTTATATAATTTGAGGATGTCTGAGTAAAGAGTATATGTTGTTTGGGGGGCTTTGAAACCGTACTTACTGCAGAACATTTTATTGCAGCTGACATCATTGTCCATTTACAATATACTACCATTTTGCTTTATGCAGGTTGTACCAGTTAGCTGAAACAATCACAGCCACTGCCATTCATCAAGTTGAAGTTGTTGATTGAAGGAACTTGTGAAAGGTATGATTTATTTAACCAGCTTGCATTCAAGAGTGCCTGATTATCTTGTTCCAAGCTTCTGATGTTCCTTGTGATTCTATTTTAGTGTAAAAATATATATACAGAAAGCCTCTTGCTCTCCCCACAAAGGTCTATGGATAAAACATGGATTGAGAATGAGGCTAGGTACACACAAGAACTATATCTTAACTACTTAGGATTCATGTAGTTAACATGGAATTTACATAATGAATCCCATGTAGGCACACCAGGCATATATACAAAGTGTGAATGGCTTCATGGCTTATGCTTTTAAAAATTCAGCGATAGGAAACAAGATATTATGCCCTTGCAGAAAGTGTGCTAACTCATTTTGGAGAGAGACGTGTGATGTACGGGAACACTTGATATGTGATGGCTTTTTAAGGGGGTACACAACATGGATCTTCCATGGAGAAGCTAGTTCATCTGATGTGAATCTAGGAATAGCTAACTCATTTTTTGTTACAAATTTCATGATAAATGCTAGACCAAGTACACATACTGTATATATAATGTTTTATATCTATTGTGCCATGCTATGAGATACCATCAACATGTCGTAATTAGATTGCTTACTCTAGGTGATGCAGGATCATCTCAGAGACACTAGACGGTGCTGCTTTTGCCAAGAAGGGTGCTTACAGCAAATTTGTTGCAGGATCATCTCATGGGGTTGTTGATAGCGACTTGTTGATAGAAAACCATTGAATTATCTTTGAATGCTTTTGGACTATGGTCTAGTAGTTTTAGTTAATTGGTAGACTCAAACCTATCTTTTGATCATGGTGGGATCGCTTTTGGATGATGGCTTTCACTCAACAAGAAAACAATGCATGTTGTACAACAAGAAAATAATCCACTTGATATATATATATATATGTTTGTATGTGTTGGCAAGAAGCTTAAGCTAGTGGCATGATTATATATTGTACTCATTTGATATGGATGAATCAGAGTATGATTAATATCATTTGTGTATGTCATTGAATATTGTATTGGTTCTGAATGTGGTTCAATTTTAAATGTGATAATGCCATTTGATGTGGATTATTTTTTTACATATCCAATTGAGCTTGACTGACTATCAGTTGCTAAAAGTTCTTACTGCCATGAACTATCCGTGGCTAAAAGTTCTAACATGCGGTCTGTTGCTGAAAGCTGGAGCGACGGACGGTCTGTCGCTAAAGATGAAGTCAGTCGCTGTACACATACAACCACGGCTTCAACAGCAACTGCTAGGGTCCGTTGCTATAGCTTTCAACAACGGACCGTCGGTCACTGTAGACCCCTTACAACAACTTTAAGTCAGTCGCTGTCACACCGGTTTAAGAACAAAACCAGGTATACACCATATGTGAGCCAGGAAGTCAAATCTCACATATAGCCACAAATAAATGGTAATATCGAAAGACAACGCTCTTATATAACGTATATAAACAAAGAACATAACCTTAAAGAGCAGACAGCGGAAAGACACTCCGATCTTCAGATGGAGACACCAACTTCACAGGGACAACTGACTGGTTGATCACAAGCCTAAGCTTCTCCAAAGCTTAACTCTCTGAGGTGTGGGGAAAAGCAAGAGTGAGTCCATGTCGAACTCCACAAGTATAGCAGCAAGTGATATAGATCCCAAGTCTCATGATCAATGTAACATAAATAATGAATAGCATAAAACGGTAAATAATGAACATGCTAACCAACATAAGTCATATATGTAAAAGTCTTCAAGGCCGCTCGTGTCCTTGAGCAAGGCTGATATATCAGTTAATAAACTTTGCGCAAAGGTGTACACTTTCACTGCGAGACGTGAATTGCCCTTTTTGCCCGAGGTGATCAGCCTCTTAACTCACTTCCAAGGAAAGTCGGCAGGGTTCACGATGAAGCCTTTCAAAGGTTTGTCTAACAAGTTAGGGCCGCTAGGTTTCCCCATCAATAAGCATGAATCTCCCCTACAAGCGGTGACTAACCACAAAAATGCACCAACTTGGTCGGCCAAGACCATACAGATCGGAGCCCCTTTTGCGCCTTTCGGTAACCTCTAACAAGCTAGAAAAGATCCTTATACTGAGCTAAAGTCAGAGCCAATAACCCCCAACAGTTGCACTGTAAATCCGAAGGTTCTTGTACAGATAATTTCTTAAGTTGCTAATAAGTCATTTTATCATTCAATGCATACATTATTAAGTAACATGATCATGATTGCGAAAAGAACACTCGATTGCTATACTTGCCTTAAACTCACGATCCTTCTTCTGTTGACTTGTAGATTTCCAAAGGTTGACTCTTGATCTTGAACTTCTTCTTGATCACCAACGTAAAAACCGACTGGACATACGATCACATAACACCACACAAGCATCCAATAGCAGTCATGCAAAGCAAACATAGCCTATAATTAGAACAATACATCATTCATAAGAAAACAAGATAAAGAGTTTTGAAAACTGATCTACGATTCGCTACGAACACACAGACGCAAAAATCACGCTAATCGGAGTTTTAACTGAAAAGATATAAACTAAACAAGATTAAAGACACTACTTACTAGATTAGATTTAACTCAAATTTTAATTACAGAAAACAGTGGTGAAAGTTATATGATTAGAAAGAACTTTTCGAAACGAATCTAACGCAAGCTGAACGGACTAAAACGGAGGAGTTAAAACAAAGAAGTTATAGGGGTTTAAAGTCAGTGGCAATTTTGTAAATAAATTAAACTTGATTTTGTAATTTTCAAATGAATAAAACAAATCTGATTTTCGGCTGGACTGCGCCTCGTTATGGTGAAAACGCAGGAGCTTGGATGGAAGATTTTACAGACTCAGAGCATAGTGCAGCATGGACTGCGGTTTAGATCCAAAAAGGTGTAAGGGTTCTTTTGCAAAAGAGCAACCGAAGGGGTATCGGTCGATTTCGGGCGCTGGATTGGAATCGGATGGATGCGATTGATCTGGGGGTTAGGGCGGCGCTGCAGGCCGGAGTTGGGGGAGGAGACGGCGGTCGCCTTCGCCGGAGACAGGCGGCGCTAATCGGTCTAGCGCTAGAAAGCAAGTAGAGACACGGGGAGGGTACCAATCGGTCCAGGAGCTCGAGGGGGTCTCACCAGTCGTGAAGATGGAGCGCGAGGTGACTCAGAGCGGACGAAACGCTTGACGAGGCGGGCGGCGGAGCTCTGCAAGCGACGACGAGCAATTAGGCCGTGAACCAAAGAGAGGAAAAGAGAGATAAGGGTTCGGGTAGCTTCGGGAATCGACGCGGAGCTTGAGGAGCCACTTACGGTCTCTGGAACTCGCCGAAACGTCGGATTGAAGGCGGCGGGATCCAACTGGGCGGCGGAGCTTGCGGCTAGGGCGGAAAAAGGCACGAAAGCGAGAGAGATATTTGCGGGAGGAGAGGCGGCGGTCTCCGGGGAATCTATTTAGGGGTCGGCTCGGCCGATTTAGGCAGGCGAAGACACGATCCCGGGTTGGAGTCGATCTCGGCCATGGAGTCCGCCATGGACACGAGCAGGGAGAAGACGAGCGCGGCACGCTGAGAGGCTGACCGGTGGAGCCCGGTCGTCAGCGAGAGAGAGCGACGCGCGCGCGCGGCTGGCTGCGGAGCGGCGACCCTCGGGCGAGACGGAGCAGCGCCGAGGCTGGACCCTCGGGCGAGACGGAGCGCGCCGAGGCTGAGGCTGAACCCTCGGGCGAGACGGGAACGGCGCGAGTGCAACGCCGAGGCTGAGGCCGGACCCTCGGCTCGGCAGCGCCGGGGCTGGAGCGCTGCGCAGGGGCTGCTGGGCCGGGCGGCGGCCCACGCGGCGACGGGAGGGAAAGTGGAGAAGGGAAGCGGGCCGGCGCGAGCGCTGAGCGGCTGACGGAGCGGGTCGCGCTGTCAGCGAGAGTGGGAGAGAGTATGCGCGCGCGGCTGCAAGCGCGCGGCTGGGCCGCTGGCCGGCTCGGGCCGAAAAGAGAGGGGCGCGAGCAAGGCTTCCTCGGCCAAAACTGAAGAGGGATGAGGGATGAGGTTTAGACCAGGCCGATTGGGCCAGTCGGGCCGGAAAGGAAGGAGAGGGAAAACGCTGGGAGAGGGCCTTCGGGCCAGATGCTGCACGGGAGAGGGAAGGAAAGGTTTGTCTTTTTCTTTTATATCCAAGCCTTTTTCAAAGACATTTTCAAATCCAAATTCGAATTCTTTTCAAACTTGATTTTGACTCTTTTGAACTTTTGATTTTGAAACTTTGAGAGAACAAGGTTTTTGAAACTGTTAAACTTTCCAAACTTTTTGCAAAACAAAACGTCTTTATTTTCAAAACCCTTTCTATGAACTTTATTTTAAAATTGTTTTCGAAGCATTTTGAACTCAAATTGAATTTTAGCCAAAACCACACATCACAAAAACTCAAATGCTCCAACATGAATGCACAAACATGTTTCTAAACCCTAGGATAAATTTTAATTTATAGCAAATTTTTATTTCCCTATATTTTATGAGCACAAAATTCATAAATAAATCATTTTAACTCTAATTCAAGAAATGCAAATTTCAGGGTGTGACAAATCTACCCCCCTTAAGAGAATCTCGTCCCGAGATTCGGAAGAGACTCAGAGCACAGGAGAAAAACGAGAAAAGATCTTGATAACACTTTCACTTCACACTTGCATACTAAACTTATCAACCTCTGATGTTTCACGATCATAACTTGTGTACAAAGATTTTCATGAAAGGATTATTACACTTGATTATCCCAAACTGGTCTTGCTCGCTAACTTGATTGGCTTACAACTCAAAGAGATGTGGAAACTTGATCTGCAGTTTTCCTTCGCATTGATATTCTGAAAACTCACAGTCCACCTTACTATCCTCAATAGGTACCCCTTCTAATGGGTCATTTTCGTACTCCTCAAGTACAGGATGAAAACCTTGATACTCAATCCTTTCACCTGTCGGTGTTGTTAGAAGCACCAAACCTTGGGCATACTTAACCACTCCTTTACAAGCAAATAACCAACCCTTTCCAAGGATAACATCTATTTCCATCAACTTCAAAACAGTAAGGTTCGCCTCAAAGTTTACTCCCTTTATGTCAAGGCTAACTTTTGGGCATATGTGGTTTGCTTTCATTTCACCTCCTAGAGAGTTAATTATCACTGGTTTCCTCATGGAAGCATAGTCATCCTATGTTCTTGTACATATAGGCTAGAGATGAACGAGTGTGAAGCTCTAGGATCAAACATCACAATGGCGGGAGCAGAGTGTACTTGAATGAAACCATACACGACTTCCTTAGTCCCACGTTTGTTAATCATATACACATGATTTAACATTCCTTGGATGTAGTTTCTTTTTACTTTACTTCCTGGCTCCTGCTTCTCCTGTTTTTGTATTTGATGTGGTTCGTCATCCTGACTTTTATTGCTCTCCATAAACTTCTTATGATAGTCGTCCTCATAGTGATTAACCTCGTCACAATCGTTACAACCCTCACTAGTGGGAGTATTAATCTTCGTCAAGGTGTCACTAGGAAGTGACAGACATGTCTCTTGGGAATTGGAGTGAAGTACTTCATCATTGAATTGCTGATACTGATGGAGTTCATGAGGAGGTTCAAGATTCCACTGATCACTTGATTCCTGGTTCCATTGTTGGAATTCTGGTGCATGAGCGTAAGGGTGGTGTATGTTGCTACCTACAGATTGGCTTTCTCTTTTCCTTTTCTTCTCCTCCATCTCTCGACGCTTGTTCTCAATCACAATTGCTCTGTCCACCAATGTTTGATAGTTGGTATATTCAACCGTCATCAGTTGTAATTGCAAACCATCATTGAGTCCTTTCAGAAAGCGTTTCTGCTTCTTAGCATCACTATTCACTTCTTCCAGCGCATAGCGTGACAACTGGGTGAACATGTCATGATACTCACACACTGACATAAATCCTTGCTTCAAGTTGAGGAATTGGTCTTCCTTAATCGCCACTATTCCAGCTGGAACATGGTAAGATCTAAAAGCATTCTTGAATTCTTCCCAACCAATTTGATTCTTATTTGAATGTTCAAACTGGAACGATTCCCACCAATCTAATGCAATTCCTTGAAGTTGGCCGGAAGCATAAAGCACCTTCTCATGGTCATCACACTGTGCTATGTCAAGTTGTCGTTCCACAGCTCTAAGCCAGTCATCAGCTTCTATTGGGTTGCTAGTATTAGAGAATGTCGGTGGGTGTCCTTTCATAAATTCACCACGCTTGTCAATAGGTGGTTCTTGATACTGATTGTGTAACACATTTTGAGCAATGGTCTGTAATAGTTGAGTCTGCATTGTCAAAACTTGCTCTATAGCTGAAGGATTTGATGGCGGTGGATTAGAGTTGTGAGCATTCCCTGTAGCATCATCGTAGTCATTTCTCCTGGTAGCAACCATCTGTTTTTCAACATGTATGTGTTAGAATTCAGCTCTTCATAACACACTTAACCATAGCTTCATGAGATGACAAGACAAGGTTGTTATAGCAAGAGAGACAAGAGAAGACTCATCCATGACTGATTCTTCCGATTAAAACACTAGATGGTAAGAAACTTCATCTTGATAACGATTCAAAGTTAACTTCATCATGGCTACCCCCTTAAGAAAGGAGCAACTAAGAGAAACAAAAGGGTAGCTTGCATATTATTTTCAGCATGTTGACAGCCATAACCAATTTCTCATATCCCAGAGAAATTCATATGCGAAGGTAAGAACAAGAATTCTGAAATTTCTCGCGAGTATCAAAACAGCAGTGCAGTAAAACAGCCATAACTCGAGTTCTGTTCATCCAATGAAGTTGCAGTTTGCCTTTCTGGAAAGCTTATGAAATCCTCTACAACTTTCATGTAGAACACTTTTCCAGATTCTGTAGTTAAGGTCGTCGAAACAGCAGACACAACAGTAACTGTTCCAGACTCCAGACAGCACGGATGCGTCAACTTGTGAATTTCATAACTCCAAAACCATAATAGCTGTCAGGGTGGTTCTTGCGCTCAGAGAAAGATCATGAAGTCTACTTGTGTCCAGAATTATTCCATGATTTTTGATCATCCATAAACAGAGATATAAGCTGATAAAGACAGACTGCTCCGAAAAGACAGGATAGGGAAGACAAGAGAAGAGCAAAACCCCACTATCTATGCATATAACTTATCAACTAAACCTAAATGAGATTGTGAGGAAACCACAAAATCATTGCACTCATTACAAAGATGCAAAACAACATCAGCATAAGGACAAGCAACAAACATCACAGGTTCACAAGCCACACATGGACCAAGGACTTGACTTAACTTTGTTACTAACGTTTCATTACATAAGGGCTCAAGAACTACTAGCACACGATACATCTGCAAGAACATCAAGGGTAGCTTTTCTTGTACACTCTTCATCTATCAACTGCTATTAGGGACTTTCCTTGCATCAAGCACTGACACTACTTGTTGGAGACTATTCTGTAGTGACTGGGTTGTGTCTACTTCCTTGAGTCGGTTGTTGACCTTTTTTGGGGCAGGATCTTACGTAGTGTCCTTCCTGTTGACAATGATAACATCTTCCTTTGGTTGGATCTGCTGCGGTAGAAGTGTTGTTTGATGTGCTGTCATCTTGCTGACTCAGAGGATCGACTTTTACCAGTTTATTCTGCTTCTTAACTCGCTTCCGTGGTTGGAATTCTTTGTAGGTGATTGTCCATCCATCTATGCAAACCTCATGTGGAAAGTTCTTAACTGGAGGAGCTTCTAGATGCTGCTGATCTAGGCTGGTCTGAACAAGGGTTGAAACTGGATGTGATACTGGGGTAGAACTCAACTGTTGGTGACGTATCAACGGTGGCTCGAATGAATTTGCTTTCCTCTTCTTATCTTCCTTGACTACATCACTTGGGTTCGCCTTGGCCTCATCCATGGTTGACTTCTCTTGAAGTCAAGAATTCCCATAATGCTTGCAACATAGACATCGATCCTGGACCTCTTGAATCTTATTGCTGCTATCTTCCAACAGACCTGTTTCACATTCGTTGGATAATAACGGCATACCTCGATATTCAATCCTTTCGCCTGATGGTGTTCTTAAAAACACTGAACGTCGGGAATAATTGACCTCACTTTTATGACCCTTTAACCATCCTTGTCCAAGGATAACATCGATTCCAGAGAGTTCCAAAACATTCAGCTTCACTATGATTACTCACTCTCCTTTATCTGGACTCTAACATCTCGACATACACGGTTTGTCTCAACTTCTCCAGTTGGTGTACGAACTACTATGAGCTTCTTTGTTGGCCATTCCCTTATCTTCAGGCGAGCTACAAACTTGGCAGAGATGAACGAGTGCGAGGCACTAGGGTCAAAAAGAACCATGGCAGTTACTGAATTAACTGGGATCATGCCATACACTGCTTTCTTTGCTCCATGAATAGTGGTCATATCCACATGCTTCAATCTTCCATAAATGTAATCTTGCTCCACTTCAACACCTGGTAACTGTTCTTTAGGGCTTCCTTCCATATTGGTTGGTCCTTGTGTTGCGTATTGTTGTTGTGTCATTCTTCCCAGGTCTTGACTTTGCATAGCGATCAGCTTCCGTTTGTTAACTGCGGTCAGAGACGACATAGCTTGGTCAACGATCCGTCTACTTAGATAGAGGGAAGTTTTCAAAAACCAATTCAAGGCAAGGAGAGAAGGTGAGAGCAAAATTTAAAATTTAGCAACAAGGGGGAGACAAATAACAAGGGTAGATGACACAATAGGGAGAAAATATCAAGGTTGATAGAACAAGAGTTCTATAGCAATTTTCAAAAGTTTAAAACGACCAGTTTCTAACTAGGCTTGCGTCCTACAGTCAGCATTGCTCCGATACCACTTTGTCACACCCGGTTTTAAGAACAAAACCAGGTATACACCATATGTGAGCCCAGGAAGTCAAATCTCACATATAGCCACAAATAAATGGTAATATCGAAAGACAACGCTCTTATATAACGTATATAAAACAAAAGAACATAACCTTAAAGAGCAGACAGCGGAAAGACACTCCGATCTTCAGATGGAGACACCAACTTCACAGGGACAACTGACTGGTTGATCACAAGCCTAAGCTTCTCCAAAGCTTAACTCTCTGAGGTGTGGGGAAAAGCAAGAGTGAGTCCATGTCGAACTCCACAAGTATAGCAGCAAGTGATATAGATCCCAAGTCTCATGATCAATGTAACATAAATAATGAATAGCATAAAACGGTAAATAATGAACATGCTAACCAACATAAGTCATATATGTAAAAGTCTTCAAGGCCGCTCGTGTCCTTGAGCAAGGCTGATATATCAGTTTAATAAACTTTGCGCAAAGGTGTACACTTTCACTGCGAGACGTGAATTGCCCTTTTTGCCCGAGGTGATCAGCCTCTTAACTCACTTCCAAGGAAAGTCGGCAGGGTTCACGATGAAGCCTTTCAAAGGTTTGTCTAACAAGTTAGGGCCGCTAGGTTTCCCCATCAATAAGCATGAATCTCCCCTACAAGCGGTGACTAACCACAAAAATGCACCAACTTGGTCGGCCAAGACCATACAGATCGGAGCCCCTTTTGCGCCTTTCGGTAACCTCTAACAAGCTAGAAAAGATCCTTATACTGAGCTAAAGTCAGAGCCATATAACCCCCAACAGTTGCACTGTAAATCCCGAAGGTTCTTGTACAGATAATTTCTTAAGTTGCTAATAAGTCATTTTTATCATTCAATGCATACATTAATTAAGTAACATGATCATGATTGCGAAAAGAACACTCGATTGCTATACTTGCCTTAAACTCACGATCCTTCTTCTGTTGACTTGTAGATTTCCAAAGGTTGACTCTTGATCTTGAACTTCTTCTTGATCACCAACGTATAACTCACCGACTGGACATACGATCACATAACACCACACAAGCATCCAATAGCAGTCATGCAAAGCAAACATAGCCTATAATTAGAACAATACATCATTCATAAGAAAACAAGATAAAGAGTTTTGAAAACTGATCTACGATTCGCTACGAACACACAGACGCAAAAATCACGCTAATCGGAGTTTTAACTGAAAAGATATAAACTAAACAAGATTAAAGACACTACTTACTAGATTAGATTTAACTCAAATTTTAATTACAGAAAACAGTGGTGAAAGTTATATGATTAGAAAGAACTTTTCGAAACGAATCTAACGCAAGCTGAACGGACTAAAACGGAGTTAAAACAAAGAAGTTATAGGGGTTTAAAGTCAGTGGCAATTTTGTAAATAAATTAAACTTGATTTTGTAATTTTCAAATGAATAAAACAAATCTGATTTTCGGCTGGACTGCGCCTCGTTATGGAGAAAACGCAGGAGCTTGGATGGAAGATTTTACAGACTCAGAGCATAGTGCAGCATGGACTGCGGGTTTAGATCCAAAAAGGTGTAAGGGTTCTTTTGCAAAAGAGCAACCGAAGGGGTATCGGTCGATTTCGGGCGCTGGATTGGAATCGGATGGATGCGATTAGATCTGGGGGTTAGGGCGGCGCTGCAGGCCGGAGTTGGGGGAGGAGACGGCGGTCGCCTTCGCCGGAGACAGGCGGCGCTAATCGGTCTAGCGCTAGAAAGCAGTAGAGACCACGGGAGGGTACCAATCGGTCCAGGAGCTCGAGGGGGTCTCACCAGTCGTGAAGATGGAGCGCGAGGTGACTCAGAGCGGACGAAACGCTTGACGAGGCGGGCGGCGGAGCTCTGCAAGCGACGACGAGCAATTAGGCCGTGAACCAAAGAGAGGAAAAGAGAGATAAGGGTTCGGGTAGCTTCGGGGAATCGACGCGGAGCTTGAGGAGCCACTTACGGTCTCTGGAACTCGCCGAAACGTCGGATTGAAGGCGGCGGGATCCAACTGGGCGGCGGAGCTTGCGGCTAGGGCGAAAAAAAAGGCACGAAAGCGAGAGATATTTGCGGGAGGAGAGGCGGCGGTCTCCGGGGAATCTATTTAAGGGGTCGGCTCGGCCGATTAGGCAGGCGAAGACACGATCCCGGGTTGGAGTCGATCTCGGCCATGGAGTCCGCCATGGACACGAGCAGGGAGAAGACGAGCGCGGCACGCTGAGAGGCTGACCGGTGGAGCCCGGTCGTCAGCGAGAGAGCGACGCGCGCGCCGGCTGCTGGCTGCGGAGCGGCGACCCTCGGGCGAGACGGAGCAGCGCCGAGGCTGGACCCTCGGGCGAGACGGAGCAGCGCCGAGGCTGAGGCTGAACCCTCGGGCGAGACGGGAACGGCGCGAGTGCAACGCCGAGGCTGAGGCCGGACCCTCGGCTCGGCAGCGCCGGGGCTGGAGCGCTGCGCAGGGGCTGCTGGGCCGGGCGGCGGCCCACGCGAGCGACGGAGAAAGGGAAAGTGGAGAAGGGAAGCGGGCCGGCGCGAGCGCTGAGCGGCTGACGGAGCGGGTCGCGCTGTCAGCGAGAGTGGGAGAGAGTATGCGCGCGCGGCTGCAAGCGCGCGGCTGGGCCGCTGGCCGGCTCGGGCCGAAAAGAGAGGGGCGCGAGCAAGGCTTCCTCGGGCCAAAACTGAAGAGGAGGGATGAGGTTTAGACCAGGCCGATTGGGCCAGTCGGGCCGGAAAGGAAGGAGAGGGAAAACGCTGGGGAGAGGGCCTTCGGGCCAGATGCTGCACGGGAGAGGGGAAGGAAAGGTTTGTCTTTTTCTTTTATATCCAAGCCTTTTTCAAAGACATTTTCAAAACCAAATTCGAATTCTTTTCAAACTTGATTTTGACTCTTTTGAACTTTTGATTTTGAAACTTTGAGAGAACAAGGTTTTTGAAACTGTTAAACTTTCCAAACTTTTTGCAAAACAAAACGTCTTTATTTTCAAAACCCTTTCTATGAACTTTATTTTAAAATTGTTTTCGAAGCATTTTGAACTCAAATTGAATTTTAGCCAAACCACACATCACAAAAACTCAAATGCTCCAACATGAATGCACAAACATGTTTCTAAACCCTAGGATAAATTTAATTTATAGCAAATTTTATTTCCCTATATTTTATGAGCACAAAATTCATAAATAAATCATTTTAACTCTAATTCAAGAAATGCAAATTTCAGGGTGTGACAGTCGCTGATTAAGGGTTGTGGTGTAGTGCGCCTCACGCATGCTTACCAACTGAGCTACACAACCCACGTGATATAGTTCTGGACGTTTTCCTTTTGAATACACTCGTGAAGGAGCTTTAGCCCCGGTTGGGATTAGTATTACCAACCGGGACTAAATGTCAACCTTTAGTCCGGGTTAGTAATACCAACCGGGACTAAAGGTTCACCTTTAGTCTCGGTTGGTTTTACCAACCGGGACTAAAAGTCTTTAGCCCCGGACGCAATTTGTTGCCGAGACTATAGCTCAGTTGATGGAACGTCCAAAGGCCATTTCTGTTGTAGTGATCAGCTCAATTACGTTTGCTAGAGCCGTCTAATGTGATGACTGAACCGAGGGCTCATATTTCTTTGATGGTACATGGATTGGGCATATATATTATTCTTCCATTTTACAAATAAGTAATCTTTTCTGTATCAGCTATATATATGTGAATATGTCAAGCTTTTTGAGTTTGATGCCTTATTATTTTGGCGATCAATATGTTTATTAAGAGATAAGGATCTGTTTGGCAGAGCTCTCCTAGAGCGGTTTTAGGGTGAATATATCCAAGTAAGGGATCTACAAAACAATTTTTTATTCATAATTAATTTTGTGATGTGATTCTCTAAAATAAACTAGAAGACCAGGAGCTGAAAAGATTAGCTTATCTTTGATTTACTCCACAAACAAATCACTTTATGTAAAGTCTTTCATAGATAATCACTTCATACCCGCCAATGGCACTATTTTATGGTAGGTGACTCAACAGAGCGGGCCATTTGTGATGGCTTCATTAATTTCAAAATCTGCTGAGGGCGAGTGTCCGCGCATGTATATGTGAGCTTCTGCTTTTGTACTATGATTAAAAAATTGACAATTGGGCCTACCATGTCAAAATCTTCTCCTCATTTAATTTTCCAAAAAATATGTTTAACTTTCAATGATTGCAATTGAAAGAATCGGTCTGCAAAAGAATTATTACCAAAGGAAGATATATATCGACGATTAGATCAAATTAGTATGTCTTGAAACATAAATTTGGGACCGACCAATGTACAATTAGCAAGTAAGGGGACTACTATCTGTGTAGTATATGATAGCAATTAATAATAATATATTATATGTGATCACACCTAGCAAATTAAAGGCCCTTATCGATGAGTAGGTTGTCCAATGTAAGCTATAACGTGCGAGTGATAGTGATCAATAATGCTTGAAGTTTGAAGCCTTCAACCCATTCATTGCCGACTTCAGCAATTGAGTTGACTTACTTTGGTCAATCAATTGCGTTTGACAGTCTGCAGATTTGTTTAGTTCTATATATGCCACTACTATTTGGTAGCTGCAACTGAAATTCCTGTGCCCTGACAATTTGGAAAGCAAAATTTAATGCCGCCATGGCAGCATGATCTTTTCCACTTGATTTATTTCAACATGGTGATTCAGAATTGTTTTCGGTAAATAATGTAACTGAAGCGGCCTATAGTCCAGGCCACCACGGCGTATACTCCCTCCGTATTGATAAAAGATATCATTTTAGACAAGGCTTGAGTCAAACATTAGAAATATAAATCATGAATAACTTTAAATTATTGAGTTTAGAGTTGTACTTCCTCCATACTCGTAAAAGAAATCATTTTCGACAGCGATCTCCTTATTTCTGTAAAGATATTTATTGAAAAGTGACATTGACATATATATATACATATATATATATTTATAAAAGTACTTTTTAAGATGAATCTATTCATATAGTTGTCACATTTTCAAACTCAATAACTTAAAAATATTCATTATTTATATTTCTAATGCTTGACTTAAATCTTGTCCAAAAACGACTTCATTTATGAGTATGAAGGGAGTATGTTGATCAAGTCGCTAATGACTTTATGGTTTTAAATATTTATTTGATTTCTTGTATTTTTTATATGTGGTATAGTATACTTGTACTCTATTTACCATTTCTGTTCAATTGATTCTAATTTTGTAAACATCTAAACTCTAAGAATAACACAAAAAATAATGATTTAAAAAATGATTTTGCATTGGTATGGTTCTCAACATGCGAACTTCCTCCTGATTTTCTGTGCAACGAGCTCAAGTAAACTCAACTTTGATCATGACGCACGTTACAAATAAATGTCGTACATGCTACAGATGAAAGCAACCGTGTGCCTTGTCTGCTAATCATGCAGAGTGTAGAAGCTCAGCCAGAATCATATCCACATCATATTTCTTGCTGTCTATCCTTCCTAGACTGGTAGCTACTCGGTAACTCAAAGACAAAGACATCTATCTCATGGGGGCATGTCAAGGTCGGTAACACAAGTTGAACAGTATATGCTTGCTAATCTAATGAACTGCTACTGCTCCATGATCCTATGCCGTGTGAATGTGTGCACAGTGGCATGCAGTCGGCGTCCTCCTATTGCTTATATTATATAGAATAGTTATTGTGTATGGTACATATATAGAGAGAGTAGCTACCAGTCTTGGCTATGAAGTGCCCATTGCAACTAGTTTGGCTTCAAATATCTTGGCAAGTATGTTATCTTTTCACTGACAAATGAGTGAAGAATTTTCAAACGTATACACGACATGAATAGTGTGGCAAAACCTCAAGGTTCCATGAGTTTGGCTTGTCGATCTAGTTTTGTGGAAATATATAAACAAACTGTCTTACCCATCTCCATCATCAGTTTAATTAAGCTGTTGGGTTGAATTCGTTAGTAGTACTGTGGTGTATGTAACTCAGTTTATCATACCTAATACACGTTTGAGGCCTAAGGAGAGTGTTAATAAGTGTAAGTGAATTGTCTTCCCTTCTTCATCAATTTAATCAAGCTTTTGGGTTAAATTGGTTAGTGCACGCAACCCGATAGATTAATGCTATTCATTTGATTGTGTGTCCTTTTCTTCTGAGTAGGTTATGATTTGTTTCAACCTGAATGCAAGGAACCTTTATTAGAACTACAGGACACAACTACTATATGTGCACCACACTAAGGCCTGATTTGAAACAAAGGACAGATGGAAAAAATTTAGAGGATTGAAACTATAGTAAAATTCCTATGAAATCTATTGGAACAAAGGACAGGGTTCGTAGAAATCATATGAATTCCTTTGGAATGCTTTGTTCCAGCCTACTAGAGCACGAAATAATCTTGTTGGCTAAAAACCGATAGAAAAGGCCTGAAACCATTAGAAATTACATGCATTCTTGACAGAAAACCATTAAGAATTTGCCGATAGGAGCGACTCGACTTCATGTCAAGGATCATTTCCATAGAGCTGGTCGTAGTGGATTGCATTTGACCAGTCAAGGTCAATGTTTTCTAATCATCCGATTGATCATCAAGAGTAATCGTCCTTATCGGTACCTAGCACTCAATTAGGCCCTCTGATTCGATCAGAAACCTAATCATCCAATTAATCATCGATTAATCATGATAAATCATCCGATAAGTTATCTTGACCAATCAGTACCAAATAAATAGATGGGCTGCTTCAGCTTACTATGATGGATATATTGTTTTGGCCAGACCCATTAGGGTTTCTCTTTTATACTTCTCCCTCGGTCTTTCTCTCACCACCTCGTCCTCACTCCTCACTCCCACTCTCCAGCAGTCCTGCCTCACTACGATATATTTGTTTGAGCTGCATCTCTTCCTCCCCACACTACTACAGAACAGGGTCATAGGCCGATCTATCAATTGAGCTATAGTCTCGGTAACAAATTGCGTCCGGGACTAAAGACTTTTAGTCCCGGTGGGTAAAGCCCCTTCCCAACTGGAGCTAAAGGCCTATTTGTGTAGTAGTGCCACCATCCTCACTCCCTCCTCCCTCCCTTCCGGTCGTATGTGCATCTTCCTGCTGTGTGTTGCTTCCTCCTCCCTCCTGCAGTCCTGCTGCTGGGTTACCGATTCTCTTCCCCACCTGCTACAGGTCCAAAAAGGAACACGAAGATGAGCACCAACTAACCAGAAATAGTCTTGATGCTCGATGCCTACTATATAAGTATATAGTATAATATGGTATATATGATATATAGTCCTGCTATATACAGGACAATTATGTGGACGACGGTACCGATAACGATGATTAATCGTCCTGATCATCCTTATCCATAGCAGGGCAACTACGATGATTAGCCGATTTAAAACAATTGGTCAAGGAAAGCCCCACTATCTTTTTTTTTCCTTGTGGATGGCTTTGATGTAGTGAACAACTTCTGATCATTATGACCTTTTATTTCATTGTCAAAATTTTCTATGGGAACTCACTACTGCTGCATTTCAAATGTTGGATGTCCTGTTAGGAAACCACATCAAGAGGAATTATATCCATTCTTTCTGACAAATGAACCACATGAATCACTCATTTGCACTGACTCACTGATTGGATAATGCAAGTATAGCTTTGTATATGTCGACTACTACAATTAAGGTCTTGTTTAGTTCATCAGTGAAAAGTTTGTGTTTATCACATTGGATGTTATGGCACTAATTTAGTCTGTTAAAAATAGATTAATAAGAAAACAAATTACATATTCCGTTTGAAAAACGTGAGATTATGAATTTATTAAGACTAAGTAATCTTTTCTTAGCACATGTTTACTGTAGTTCATTATTTTTAAATTATGAAGTAATTGGGCTTAAAAATCGTCTCGCAAAGTTATCGCAATCTGTGCAATTAGTTATTTTTTTAGTCTAATTTAATACTCTATGCATGTGTCCAAACATTAGATGTGATAGGTGAATTTTTTTGAGATGGGAACTAAACAAGGCCTAATGTTAATAAATCTTCTGAAAATCACAATATGCATTAATTTATTAACATGGAGCCAACATAAGTGATCCATCAAGAGCTTATAATTCATCATAATACAGATTGGTAATCAAGAGCTTATAATTCATCATAATCTTAGGCGAATTCTATTTAGATTGAAGCTCATGAAATGTTTCCTTTGCGCAACTCTCTGATCTGATTCATGTGTTTTCTATGCTGTATTCAAACTTTTAATACTCCAGTTTTCTGTATTTTCAATGTAGGATTCGAGATATTTATTTTTCCTATTCCTATGTTTCCAGAATCTGTGTTGTAAAGTGGCCCTAAGTTAGGGAGTGAGGCACACTGTTTTTTATTTCCGTTTCAACTCTGCAAGCTTGAAGAAACTAGAAAAGTGCCATGCTTGATTTGTTGTCCTAAGTACTTACCTGAAGGTCAACCCTGATGTTCTGAACATACTATATACCATACTAGCTGGAGTTCTGTAATGTTCTCAACTTCTCTTCTATGATTTGACAAGCTTTGTCAGTAGGCTAATGTAATCCTGTAGCACTGCAAATATTGTCTATGCAGCAATCATTAAGGTACAATTTTTTATATTTCTTTCCCCTTTTTTGTTGGAAGAACTCACTAGAAAACTGGCATTATAACATATGAATGCAGCGCAGCCTCCACCAGAGGAACAACGGTGCATGCATGCTCTGACTCTCTGACACAAACCACCCAGATAATATATTTCCTCAGAAAGAAACATCCAGCCAAGAACTGATAGTCCAAACGCCCTAGCTTCTGACTTGACGATTATTAGAAAAAAATAATGCTACCAAGGATGAAAGCGGCCGGGTTCAGTTAAAAAGATTGCGCGTGGCTCACAAAGGTGAATACAATCCACAACTTGGGATTCAGAACGTTAAGAACAGGGAATTGCTCAACCTTTCCAATTTTGTTGGGGACCGCGAATCGCCATGGTTGGCACAGTTGACTCTAGAATTGAAAACTCAATCAGATGATTTGGTCCATGATTCCTCCCATACATCAGTGGCTGGTAATGCAATAATGTGACCGAGAATTCAAAATGCAAGACAACAGACCAGCGTGAGGGGGACGACATGAAAACGGCTGCCTCGGATCACGGCGTGACGAACATGTGTGCAGAGTGTTGGCCTCTCGACTAGAACCAATTATCCGGTGGCCAAGAGCAACTCGCTCGGCCATGCATGCATGACCTCCTTGTCTCTAACTCCTGTGTGTGCATGCTAGCTCGTTTGATCCCTGGCCAATATAAATAGGAGCCCAGGCCACTTGCTCATTCATCGCATCGTAGTTGCATAGCATCCACCGATTGTAGAAAGATGGCAGTGAAGAAGATGATGTCGTCGATGCAGGTCATGGTGGTGGCGATGCTTGCGTTGTTGGTGGGCGGTGCCTGGTGCGGTCCTCCTAAGGTTCCCCCGGGCAAGAACATCACAGCCAGCTATGGCAGCGATTGGCTGGAAGCGAAGGCGACGTGGTACGGCAAGCCGACAGGCGCCGGCCCCCCTGACAACGGCGGTGCGTGCGGGTACAAGGATGTGAACAAGGCCCCTTTCAATAGCATGGGTGCGTGCGGCAATGTCCCCATCTTCAAGGACGGCCTTGGCTGCGGCTCCTGCTTCGAGGTCAAGTGTGACAAGCCGGCCGAGTGCTCTGGCGAGCCCGTGGTGGTGTACATCACGGACATGAACTATGAGCCTATCGCCGCCTACCACTTCGACCTGGATGGCACCGCGTTCGGTGCCATGGCCAAGAAGGGCGAGGAGAGAAGCTACGCAAGGCGGGCATCATCGACATGCAGTTCCGACGGGTCAAGTGCAAGTACGGCGAAAAGGTCACCTTCCACGTTGAGAAGGGATGCAACCCTAACTATCTTGCGCTGCTGGTCAAGTACGTCGACGGTGATGGTGACGTTGTGGCGGTGGACATCAAGGAGAAGGGCTCTGACGCGTACGAGCCCCTCAAACACTCCTGGGGTGCCATCTGGAGGAAGGACAGCGCCAAGCCGCTCAAGTTCCCTGTCACCGTCCAAATCACCACCGAGGGAGGCACCAAGACTGCCTACGAAGATGTCATTCCCGAAAATTGGAAGCCCGACACCGCCTACACCCGCCAAATAAACTCGCCGACCTACCGGTCTGGGCTGCATTGGGTTGGATCCCACTTCCCAAGCAACACACTATGCATGAGTTCATCCATGCATAATATATCCATTTTCTACTCTCTGCTGCTACGACGATAACAACAACGTCCTCCTTCTTCGACTGCATATATATAGCTAGAGCCATGCTCCTCTTTTTTATTAAAAAGAAAAGAGAGAAGAGTGGAGAGACCGAGAGATTTGAGAGTCCTATGAATAATAAAAAAGTATCTGAGAGCAACTCCAGCAGTAGCCCCTAAAACAGGATCCGTACTTTTAATTTGAGTACTTCTCGTACTTTTGAGGGTCTTGTTTTTTAGGCTGCACCCCAATAGTGCAACTCAAAATAGAGTACTCAAATTCATTTAAATTGTTAATGACATGTGGGACCTGGTTGTCATACACTAACTTGGGCAAAACATAATATGGAGCCGATGGTGCGGGCCGTGACGGGAAGTGGCCCGAAGTCGACCATCATGGGGTTGAGGGAAGTCCACCGTTGTGGGAAGTCCGACGACCATCGCGGAAAGGAGAGGGAGAGCGTTGCGGGAGAAGAGAGAGCGCCTGCAGTGATGGGGGGCGAGTTATTGGGCAAATAGGAATGAGGTCTTAGGGAAGGATTTCAGAGCCCACCCAAATTTCAGGACCCTGTAGGGGCCCTGCAGGAGCTCGTTTTTTTTGACTGAACCCTCATATTTAGCTAAGAAGTCTTAAGTAGGGGTCCTGCTAGAGTTGCTTTGAGGAGTGGCAAGACAAACATCAACACACTACCCCAGATGTTCACAACACTGTCGCTTCAAAAATCCCCTTTCACTGTTGGATTTTAATCCGACGGTACCATACCAGCAGCAGTTCTTAAAACCGTACAACGATGTAAATTCTAAAAAACAAGCTAAAAATAGGAAAAATAATTTTCAATTTGGCGAGCGGCGTCATTGGAACACAAGCTTTTGCAGTGCTGATGTTGGAACCCTTAGCCTCTTGCTCCACATGTCCATCCCCTGACCACTCCACCTACAACTTGTTTGTGTCCAAATTAGATTTTCGTCCTGCCATTTATATCAATCTAATATTGAAATAAGTATTTATGACTCAAAACGAAGTCAAATGAAAAAATATCAACTACAAAGTTTTAAAACTTTTTAGATCTACAACTTTCATTTTGGTCCGATGAACACCCGTTTGATTAAAACGAAGTCAAATGAATACCCGTTTGGTCAGCTGAATTTTGCCGGGTGCCACGCCCAGAAAACACTCGACAAAGTTGGTTTTCAGAAAAATAAAACCACTTTGCCCAATGCTCAAGGATGGCACTCAGCAAAGTTGGTTTTCTGACAAATAAAAAACACTTTGCCCAATGCTCAAGGATGGCACACGACAGAGTTTATTCAAAAAAATTAAAACATTTTTTTTTACCGAGTGCATGACGGCTGGCACTCGGCAAAAGCTAACGGTAGGTGGCCGCCGTCACGGTCCACCTAAATTTTGCCGAGCGCTTATCTTTGCCGGCAAAATCTAGATTTACCGAGTGCCTACTTTGCCGAGTGCCTGGCACTCGGCAAAGCCTTCTTTGCTGAGTGCAAAATTTTGCTGAGTGCTACACTGGACAATATATAGCTTTGCCGAGTACCACGATATTTTGCACTCGGTAAAATCTGAGACACTCGGCAAAGTACAATTTTTCAGTAGTGTTTGCAAGCTTGAAGAAACTAGAAAAGTGCCATGCTTGATTTGTTGTCCTACGTACTTACCTGAAGGTCAACCCTGATGTTCTGAACATACTACCATACAAGCTAGAGTTCTGTAATGTTCTCCAACTTCTCTTCCACGATTTGACAAGCTTTGTCAGTAGGCTAAATATAATCCTGTAGCTCTGCAAATATTGTCTATGCAGCAATCATTAAGGTACCTTTTTTTTATATTTCTTCCCCTTTTTTTGTTGGAAAACTCACTAGAAAACTGGCATTATAACATATGAATGCAGCCTCCACCAGAGGAACATCGGTGCATGCATGCTCTGACTCTCTGACACAAACCACCCAGATAATATATTTGCATCGAAAGAAACATCCAGCCAAGAACTGAAAGTCCAAACGACCCTAGCTTCTGACTTGACGATGATTTGAAAAAAACAATGCTACCGAGGATGAAAGCGGCCGGGTTCAGTTCAAAGATTGCGCGTGCTCACGCGGCGAATACAATTCACAGCTTGAGATTCAGAACGATAAGAACGAGGAATTGTTCAGCCTTTCCATTTTGTTGGGGGCCGCGAATCGGCATGGTTGGAGAGGTTGACTCTGGAATTGAAAAACTCAATCGGATGATGTGGCCTTCTCGGAATACCTGACAGCTGGTGCTAATCTGATGTCTGACGATGCCGGGTTGACATGGGTGAGGCGATTAAAATACAGGCACAATTCAGGTTGATATTATTTTCAGGATTGTCAATGAGGATAAGTGTGCAATCGACAAGATAAATTGGACGTTTTTATAGTTGGGGACCATGCATGCTGCCTTGGAAGTCATCTGCTGCTGAAGAATGCATTGCCCCTGCATGATCGATATGACGTGTCTCCCTCCTTTGTCAATCTGAATGACCTTGAATAAGCAGTAGACCATTTAGATTTTCTTAGGAAAAAATGTAGCTTACTGTTTCTTGTATATTATTTGTTTTTGAATCACAGTACAGACTATTTATGTTTCATGCACCTAGAAACCACCTGTCGTGGACTCCTGGTCTAACCCTATTTCTTTCCTGTAAGACCATATACAAAGAATTGCTCTGCTTAATAAACAAGAAATTTCTCAATCTCAATTCACACCTCTCAGATAAGTCCATTCGATTGACCAGTAAACAGGTTTGAAAAGTAACCTGTTTGTCCACCCTGAAATTTTTGCATGTTCTTAAATTAAGAATTAAAATGATTTGATTGATGAATTTTTGTGCTCATAAAATATAGGGAAATAAAAACTTTCTCTAAATTAAAATTTATCCTAGAGTTTAGAAACATGTTTGTGCATTCATGTTGGAGCATTTGAGCTTTTGTGATGTGTGGTTTTGGTTAAAACTCAAGTGAATTCAAAATTTGGTTTGGAAACAATTTAAAAATGTATTTCTCGAAAGGGTTTGAAAATAAAGACATTTTCTTTTTGTTTTTCAAAAAGTTTGGAAAAGTTTAAAAAGTTTTAAAACTTTTTGTTTCTCTCAAAGATCCAAATCAAAAGTTCAAATGGATTTCAAATTAGTTTTGAAAAAAAAATTTGAAAATGGTTTAAACAAAAAGAAAAGCTTTTCTTCATCTCCCTCTCTTCCCTCCACCCAATCTGGCCCGCAGTGGCCCAATGGGCGCTCCACTCCCTCTCTTCCCGCCTGGCCCAGGCGGCCTGCTCGCCTTCTCCCCCAACTACGGCCGCCAAGCCGTATCAGCCCAGTAGAGCCCGGCCCAGCGACTCCTCCCTGGCCCGCTCCGTTTGCCCCCCACCCTCTTCGCGTGAGCACCAGGCCCAAGTCGCCGAATCCGTGGCCCAGGTGGACGCCAACACCCCCACCTTCGCTGTCTCACTGACCAGCTGGACCCACCGCTCAGTCCCTCCTCCTCCTCCCTTCTCTGCTTTGGACTCCCCTCCGCCGAGTCCCTCTCCTCCACGGCTGACCTCTCCTTGCCTTACCCCCCACGCCAAGGACTCTATAAAGATCCCTGGTCCTCGCCGCCTCTCCCCTTTCGAAAATCACCAACTCCCGTGCTCTAATCGCCCGCCCAACCGCAAGCTCAGTCACCGCCGAGATCCCACCGCCACGGACTCACCGTTTCTTCTCGAAATCATCGCCGTAAGGCCTTGTCTGATCTCCGGGATGACTTTTCCGAGTCTCTCCATCTCTCTCCCCTATCTACTTTCCCTCTTTTTTGATGCTCTAATTTCTCGTCGTTTTTCACAGAGCATCGCCGCCGCCTCGTCGAGCCCTCCATCGTCCAGAAACTCGCGCCGGCCTCATCTTCATCCTTGGTGAGTCCGCATCGAGCTCCTGAGCACCCTCGTTCTTTTCCCGAGCCGTTTCGCGCATCCTAACCCTAGAACCGTGAAGCGCCGCCACCCACCGGCCATGGCGCCGCCAGGGACCGCCGTCCCCGTTTCAATTCCGGCGACCAGCGCGCCCCCCCTCCCTAGATCTAATCACGTCCATCCGTCTCCAATCCGACGGCCAACAGAGGCCAGTACCCCTTCGCTCTGCGCATTTTCTAAAGAGCCCCTGACGTTTTTAAAGCATAAACCCGCACTCCCCTTGTCACTGTTCACTGAGTCTGCGAAATCTTCCTTATAAGCCCCTGCTCTTCTGTCTATTTGAGGCGCAGTCCAGTCAAGTCTGCAAATTCGATTTAAATCAATTTAAATTCAAATTCAACTTCGTTTTATTTATAGTTTTGCCACTGGATTTAAATGCTTATAACTTCTCCGTTTTAACTCCGTTTTAGTCCGTTCAACTTGCGTTAGATTCGTTTCGAAAAGATCTTTCCAAATATAACTTTCAACATTGTTTTCTGTAATTAAAATTTGAGTTAAATCTAATCTCGTAATTAGTGTCTTTAATCTTGTTTAGTTCATATCTTTCTCGTTATAGCTCCGATTAGCGTGATTTTTGCGTCTGTGTGTTCGTAGCGAATCGTAGATCAGTTTTCAAAACTCTTTATTTATTTATTTATTGATTGGTGTACTGTTCTAATCATAGGCTATGTTTGCTTTGCATGACTGCCTTTGGATGCTTGTGTGGTGTGCTATGATCGTATGTCCAGTCGGTGAGTTTTTCGTTGGTGATCGAGAAGAAGTTCGTGGTCAAAAGTTCAAGAGTCAACCTTTGGAAGTCTACACGTCAACAGAAGAAGGATCTTGAGTTTAAGGCAAGTATAGCATGGGACCATCCTTGTTACCTATTCATCGTAATCACTTAATTCATAGTGCATGTGTCTAATTTGAATGCCATTAAGGATTACCTAGTTCTTGTTATCCATTACCTTGTCACTGTGGGATGTTTTGCATTTGGGTAGTATATTGCTAGTGCTCAACTTAAACCAACATGCTCCGATCACTGATTAATGATTCATGATTAATTGACTTATGGTTATGACTTATGTAAGATGATTAAAACTTGCCTATCTGTCAGCAAAAGCTGGGACATACAGTGCAACCATAGGAGTTATATGGCTCTGACCTTAGCTCAGTATGAGGACCTTTTCTAGCTTGTTAGAGGTTACCCTTGTGGCGCAAATGGGGGACAGCAGACTGTGGATCCCTGGGACTGGTTGTATCACACAGACTGACTAATGAAACCTAGCGGCCCTAACTTGTTAGACGAACCTTTGAAAGGCTGTGCAGTGAAACCCAGCCATGCACCTTGGCAGTGTGATATGGGACTAGCTATCCCTGGCAAACGGGAATCATGACTCATCGGGTAAAGTGTACAAGCTCTGCAGAGTGTAAAACTGATATATCAGCCGTGCTCACGGTTACGAGCGGCCCGGAAAACTCACAGAAAAGCTGGTTAAATAGTTAATTAATATTTAATATTGGTTTATGAGAGTGTTATCATGACGATGATGGAATTAATGTGATCATATGGTTTAATTGGGGTAAGCATAACATACGTTTACCTAATGCTAAAATTGTGACAACTAAAAGCTGATTGCAGTTAAACCTGTGTTAGCCTTTTTGAGCCTCATGAACCCCATGTTATATTTGTTAGTACGAGATGTACTTATGCTTGCTTTACTTTTCAATACTTTGGAAAAATCCCGGATGGGTACCAGACTGCAAGAGTTGGAGAAGTTAGGCTTGTGATCAACCAGTCAGTTGTCCCTGTGAAGTTGGTGTCTCCATCTAAAGATCGGAGTGTCTTTCCGTTGTCTGCTCCTTAGGTTATGTTCTTTTGTTTTATACGTTATATATGAGCATTGTCTTTTGATATTACCCTTTATTTGTAGCTATATGTGAGATTTGACTTCCTGGGCTCACATATGGTGTATATCTGGTTTTGTTCTTAAAACCGGGTGTGACAAAGTGGTATCAGAGCAATGCTGACTGTAGGACGCAAGCCTAGTTAGAAACTGATCGTTTTAAGCTTTTGAAAATTGCTATAGAACTCTTGTTCTATCAACCTTGATATTTTTCTCCCTATTGTATCTTCTACCCTTGTTATTTATCTCCTCCTTGTGGCTTAAATTTTAAATTTTGCTCTCACCTTCACTCCTTGCCTTAAATTGCTTTTGAAAACTTCCCTCTATCTAAGTAGACGGATCGTTGACCAAGCTATGTCGTCTCTGACCGCAGTTAACAAACGGAAGCTGATCGCTATGCAAAGTCAAGACCTGAGAAGAATGACGCAACAGCAAAACGCAACACACGGACCAACCAACATGGAAGGAAGCCATAAAGAACAGTTACAAGGTGATGAAGTGGAGCAAGATTACATTTACGGAAAATTGAGGCATGTGGATATGACCACTATTCATGGAACAAAGAAAGTTGTGTATGGCATGATCCCAGTCAATTCAGTAACTGCCATGGTTCTTTTTGACCCTAGTGCCTCGCACTCGTTCATCTCTGCCAAGTTTGTAGCTCGCCTGAAGATAAGGGAATGGCCAACAAAGAAGCTCATAGTAGTTCG
This sequence comes from Coix lacryma-jobi var. lacryma-jobi, assembly GCA_009763385.1. Taxonomy (NCBI): domain Eukaryota; kingdom Viridiplantae; phylum Streptophyta; class Magnoliopsida; order Poales; family Poaceae; genus Coix; species Coix lacryma-jobi. Next base: position 111,917,689 of record CM019831.1, on the reverse strand, counting down.
TACACCAACTGGAGAAATTGAGACAAACCACGAATGTCGAGATGTTAGAGTCCAGATAAAGGAGAGTGAATTCATAGTGAAGCTGAATGTTTTGGAACTTTCCGGAATCGATGTTATCCTTGGACATGGATGGTTAAGGGGTCGTAAAAGTGAGGTCAATTATTCCCGACGTTCAGTGTTTTTAAGAACACCATCAGGCGAAAGGATTGAATATCGAGGTATGCCATTATCACCCAATGATGTGAAGCAAGTCTGTTGGGAGATAACAGTAGTAAGATGCAAGAGGTTCAAGATCGATGTCTATGTTGCAAGCATTATGGGAATTCTTGTCTTCAACAGAAGTCAACCAAGGATGAGGTCAAAGCGAACCCAAGTGGTGAAGTCAAGGAAGATAAGAAAGGAAAGCAAATTCATTCGAGCCACCGTTGATACGTCACCAACAATTGAGTTCTACCCCAGTATCACATCCAGTTTCAACTCCTATTCAGACCAGCCTAGATCAGCAGCATTTAGAAGCTCCTCCAATTAAGAACTTTCCACATGAGGTTTGCATAGATGGATGGACAATCACCTACAAAGAATTCCAACCACGGAAGCGAGTTAAGAAGCAGAATAAACTGGTAAAAGTCAATCCTTTGAGTCAGCAAGATGGCAGCACATCAAACAACACTTCTACCACAGCAGATCCAGCCAAAGGAAGATGTTATCATTGCCAACAGAAGGACATTACGTCAGATCTTGCCCCAAAAAGATCAACAGTCGACTCATGGAAGTAGCCAGAGCCCAGTCACTACAGAGTAGCCACCAACAAGTGATGTCAGTGCCTGATGCAAAGGAAGTCCCTGATAGCAGTTGACAAATGAAGAGTGTACAAGAAAAGCTACCCTTGATGTTCTTGCAGATGTATCATGTTCTATTAGTTCTTGAGCCCTTATGTAATGAAACGTTAGTAACGAAGTTAAGTCAAGTCCTTGGCCCATGTGTGGCTTGTGAACCTGTGATGTTTGTTGTTTGTCCTTATGATGATATTTGTTTTGCATCTTTGTAATGAGTGCAATGATTTTGTGGGTTTCCTCACAATCTCATTTAGGTTTAGTTGATAGGTTTCATGCATAGAAGGTTGGGTTTCTGTTTCTTTTGTTCCCTCTATCCTATCCTTCCGGAACAGTCTGTCTTTGTCAGCTTATATCTCTGTTTTTGGATGTTCAAAAATCATGGAACAATTATGGACACAAGTAGACTTCATGATCTTTCTCTGAGCGCAAGAACCACCCTGATGCTGTTATGGTTTTGGAGTTATGAAATTCACAAGTTGATGCATCTGTGCTGTCTGGAATCTGGAATAGTTTCTGTTGTTTGCTGTTTTCGATGACCTTAACTACAGAATATGGAAAGTGTTCTACATGCAAGTTGTAAAGGATTTCATAAGCTTTCCAGAAAGGTAAACTGCAACTTCATTGGATAAACAGAGCTCGAGTTATGGCTGTTTTACTGCACTGCTGTTCTGCTACTCGCGAGAAATTTCAGAATTCTTGTTCTTACCTTTGCATATGAATTTTTCCGGGATATGAGAAGTTGGTTATGGCTGTCAACATGCTGGAAATAATATGCAAGCTACCCTTTTGTGTCCTCTAGTTGGTCCTTTCTTAAGGGGGTAGTGCTTGATCAACAGATGTTGAAGTTGTGAGTTGTCTCTCATGGTACTTCATGAGTATAATCATCTATCCTTGCTCATGTTGCTTTTGTCGGTCACCTGATGACAGGAAATGTGGCACACCATGAATCAAGATCCCTATATGCCACCTCTTACTGATGATCACGAGTACAATGAAGCCGAGCACTATCAAAACAACCATGTTGAAGTTCGAGTTGGGAGTGATTCGAGTCAGAACCCACAACAACGAAAGCGAAAAAGGAAAGCCAAAAGAAGCTTACTGAAGCAAGTAGAGCACAACACAAGCTTTTGCTCTGTTTGATCCCAGTGCTTCGCACTCTTTCATCTCCGCCGAGTGATTAGAGAGGAACAAGATGGCGAAGTGTCAACGAAGAGGCCCTTGATAGTTCATACCCCAGTTGGAGAAATACAGGCAGATCAGATATGCCCGAACGTCAGTCTCGTCATAAACAAGGAAAACTTTACCGTAACCTTCATTGTTTTGGAGTCACTCGATATTCCTATGGTTTTTGGTAATGGATGGTTGTGTGCGCACAAAGGAGTAATTCATGGTACTCAATGCACAATGTTTCTAACTGCACCGTCAGGGAAAAGAATTGAGTATCGCGGTTGTCAACTTCGATCTGAGAAAGCTGATGACTTGTACAATGGAATGCAGACTAAGGATGCTATCATGGATAATGATGAGTATATAGCTAAGAACACAGATGGGCAAACATCTTCAGTGGAAGTCGATATGCCAGACCATTGGCAAATGCAGGTATCCGGTCAAGATTCTAGAAACAGTCTGGAGAACTTTTAATGGAAGAATGTTTAAAGTGTGTAAGGTTCAGTGGAGTAGCCTAAGTGAAGAAGAAGCAATGTGGGAAACCGAGGAACGACTACAAATCAAGTTTCCACATCTCTTGAGTTGTAAGCCAATCAAGTTAGCGATCAAGACAAGTTTGGGATAATCAAGTGTAATAATCCTTTCATGAAAATCTTTGTTCACAAGTTATGATCATGAAACATCAGTGGTTTGATAATCTCGGTATGCAAGTGTGAAGTAAAAGCGTTATCAAGATCTTTTCTCGTTTCTCTCCTCCTGTGCTCTAAGTCTCTTCCGAATCTCGGGACGAGATTCTCTTAAGGGGGGTAGATTTGTCACACCCTGAAATTTTGCATTTCTTAAATTAGAATTAAAATGATTTATTTATGAATTTTTGTGCTCATAAAATATAGGGAATAAAAACTTTCTCTAAATTAAAATTTATCCTAGAGTTTAGAAACATGTTTGTGCATTCATGTTGGAGCATTTGAGCTTTTGTGATGTGTGGTTTTGGTTAAAACTCAAGTGAATTCAAAATTTGGTTTGGAAACAATTTAAAAATGTATTTCTCGAAAGGGTTTGAAAATAAAGACATTTTCTTTTTGTTTTTCAAAAAGTTTGGAAAAGTTTAAAAAGTTTTAAAAACTTTTTGTTTCTCTCAAAGATCCAAATCAAAAGTTCAAATGGATTTCAAATTTTTTTGAAAAAAAAATTTGAAAATGGTTTAAACAAAAAGAAAAGCTTTTCTTCATCTCCTCTCTTCCCTCCACCCATCTGGCCCGCAGTGGCCCAATGGGCGCTCCACTCCCTCTCTTCCCGCCTGGCCCAGGCGGCCTGCTCGCCTTCTCCCCCAACTACGGCCGCCAAGCCGTATCAGCCCAGTAGAGCCCCGGCCCAGCGACTCCTCCCTGGCCCGCTCCGTTTGCCCCCCACCCTCTTCGCGTGAGCACCAGGCCCAAGTCGCCGAATCCGTGGCCCAGGTGGACGCCAACACCCCCACCTTCGCTGTCTCACTGACCAGCTGGACCCACCGCTCAGTCCCTTCCTCCTCCTCCCTTCTCTGCTTTGGACTCCCCTCCGCCGAGTCCCTCTCCTCCACGGCTGACCTCTCCTTGCCTTATCCCCCACGCCAAGGACTCTATAAAGATCCCTGGTCCTCGCCGCCTCTCCCCTTTCGAAAATCACCAACTCCCGTGCTCTAAATCGCCCCAACCGCAAGCTCAGTCACCGCCGAGATCCCACCGCCACGGACTCACCGTTTCTTCGCGAAATCATCGCCGTAAGGCCTTGTCTGATCTCCGGGATGACTTTTCCGAGTCTCTCCATCTCTCCCCTATCTACTTTCCCTCTTTTTGATGCTCTAATTTCTCGCCGTTTTTCACAGAGCATCGCCGCCGCCTCGTCGATCCCTCCATCGTCCAGAAACTCGCACCGGCCTCATCTTCATCCTTGGTGAGTCCGCACCGAGCTCCTGAGCACCCTCGTTCTTTTCCCGAGCCGTTTCGCGCATCCTAACCCTAGAACCGTGAAGCGCCGCCACCCACCGGCCATGGCGCCGCCAGGGACCGCCGTCCCCGTTTCAATTCCGGCGACCAGCGCCGCCCACCTCCCCTAGATCTAATCACGTCCATCCGTCTCCATCCGACGGCCAACAGAGGCCAGTACCCCTTCGCTCTGCGCATTTTCTAAAGAGCCCCTGACGTTTTTAAAGCATAAACCCGCACTCCCCTTGTCACTGTTCACTGAGTCTGCGAAATCTTCCTTATAAGCCCCTGCTCTTCTGTCTATTTGAGGCGCAGTCCAGTCAAGTCTGCAAATTCGATTTAAATCAATTTAAATTCAAATTCAACTTCGTTTTATTTACAGTTTTGCCACTGGATTTAAATGCTTATAACTTCTCCGTTTTAACTCCGTTTTAGTCCGTTCAACTTGCGTTAGATTCGTTTCGAAAAGATCTTTCCAAATATATAACTTTCAACACTGTTTTCTGTAATTAAAATTTGAGTTAAATCTAATCTCGTAATTAGTGTCTTTAATCTTGTTTAGTTCATATCTTTCTCGTTATAGCTCCGATTAGCGTGATTTTCGCGTCTGTGTGTTCGTAGCGAATCGTAGATCAGTTTTCAAAACTCTTTATTTATTTATTTATTGATTGGTGTACTGTTCTAATCATAGGCTATGTTTGCTTTGCATGACTGCCTTTGGATGCTTGTGTGGTGTGCTATGATCGTATGTCCAGTCGGTGAGTTTTTCGTTGGTGATCGAGAAGAAGTTCGTGGTCAAAAGTTCAAGAGTCAACCTTTGGAAGTCTACACGTCAACAGAAGAAGGATCTTGAGTTTAAGGCAAGTATAGCATGGGACCATCCTTGTTACCTATTCATCGTAATCACTTAATTCATAGTGCATGTGTCTAATTTGAATGCCATTAAGGATTACCTAGTTCTTGTTATCCATTACCTTGTCACCGTGGGATGTTTTGCATTTGGGTAGTATATTGCTAGTGCTCAACTTAAACCAACATGCTCCGATCACTGATTAATGATTCATGATTAATTGACTTATGGTTATGACTTATGTAAGATGATTAAAACTTGCCTATCTGTCAGCAAAAGCTGGGACATACAGTGCAACCATAGGAGTTATATGGCTCTGACCTTAGCTCAGTATGAGGACCTTTTCTAGCTTGTTAGAGGTTACCCTTGTGGCGCAAATGGGGGACAGCAGACTGTGGATCCCTGGGACTGGTTGTATCACACAAGACTGACTAATGAAACCTAGCGGCCCTAACTTGTTAGACGAACCTTTGAAAGGCTGTGCAGTGAAACCCAGCCATGCACCTTGGCAGTGTGATATGGGACTAGCTATCCCTGGCAAACGGGAATCATGACTCATCGGGTAAAGTGTACAACCTCTGCAGAGTGTAAAACTGATATATCAGCCGTGCTCACGGTTACGAGCGGCCCGGAAAACTCACAGAAAAGCTGGTTAAATAGTTAATTAATATTTAATATTGGTTTATGAGAGTGTTATCATGACGATGATGGAATTAATGTGATCATATGGTTTAATTGGGGTAAGCATAACATACGTTTACCTAATGCTAAAATTATGACAACTAAAAGCTGATTGCAGTTAAACCTGTGTTAGCCCTTTTGAGCCTCATGAACCCCATGTTATATTTGTTAAGTACGAGATGTACTTATGCTTGCTTTACTTTTCAATACTTTGGAAAAATCCCGGATGGGTACCAGACTGCAAGAGTTGGAGAAGTTAGGCTTGTGATCAACCAGTCAGTTGTCCCTGTGAAGTTGGTGTCTCCATCTAAAGATCGGAGTGTCTTTCCGTTGTCTGCTCCTTAAGGTTATGTTCTTTTGTTTTATACGTTATATATGAGCATTGTCTTTTGATATTACCCTTTATTTGTAGCTATATGTGAGATTTGACTTACTGGGCTCACATATGGTGTATATCCGGTTTTGTTCTTAAAACCAGGTGTGACACCTGTGGTTTCAAAAAGGTGTCCTAAAGTGTGTAAGGTTCAGTGGAATAACCTAAGTGAAGAAGAAGCAATGTGGGAAACCGAGGAACAACTGCAGATCAAGTTTCCACATCTCTTTGAGTTGTAAGCCAATCAAGTTAGCGATCAAGACAAGTTTGGGATAGTGAAGTGTAATAATCTTTTCATGGAATCTTTGTTCACAAGTTATGATCATAAAACATCAGTGGTTTGATAAGCTTTGTATACAAGTGTGAAGTGAAAGTGTTATCAAGATCTTTTCTCGTTTCTCTCCTGTGCTCTGAGTCTCTCCCGATTCTCGGGATGAGATTCTTTTAAGGGGGTAGTTTTGTCACACCCTGAAATTTGCATTTCTGAAATTAGAGTTAAAATGGTTTATTTATGAATTTTTGTGCTCATAAAATATAGGGAAATAAAAAATTTCTAAATTAAAATTTATCTTAGATTTTAGAAACATGTTTGTGCATTCATGCTGGAGCATTTGAGATTTTGTGATGTGTGGTTTTGCTTAAAATTCAAATCGAGTTCAAAATGGTTTAGAAACAATTTTTTTTAAAATGAATTTCTTAGAAAAGGGTTTGAAAATAGGGAAAGAGTTTTTTTTTCAAAAAGTTTAGAAAAGTTCAAAATTTCAAAACTTATTTGTTCTCCCAAGGATCCGATTCAAAAGTTCAAAAGAATTCAAACTGGTTTTAAATTTTTTTGAGAAATGTTCTGAAATAAAAGAAAAAGGCAAAATCTTTCCTTCCCCTCTCCCCTTGGCAATCGGCCCGAAGGCCCAAACCTGCGCACCATTCATCCTCTCCCTTCTCGGCCTTTTCCCCTCATCCCCAACCGGCCCGAGTCGGGCTGCTTCGCAGCTGCGCATGCCCGCGTCCGCTTTGGGCCGAGCCCGGCCAAGCGGCCCACTCGCCGCTACCTCTTATCCCTTCTCCCCCTTCGCCTTGGGCTGAGGTGCCATCGGCCCAGTCCGTGCCCGCGCTTGCAAAACCCGCGCTCCCGCTCCCTTCTCTCGCTGACAACGAAGGCCCGCGCATAAGCCTCACAGTGTCGCGCTGTTTCTCCCTCTCTCCCTCTAACCAGTGGGCTCCACCCGTCAGCTCCATCTCCCCCGAGTTGAGTTCGACCAGGACTCTCCCTCCTCCGAGTCCGTCTCCTCCACGCCGCCTTCCTTGCCTTCCCGGTCAAGTTAGCACCTCTATAATGCCGCCTCTTCCAATCCAACTCTGAGTCGTCCTCGTGACCTAAATCATCTCAACCGCGAAGTTTCACATCTCGCCGGATCCCGCCGTCATCGTCTTCACGATTCGCAGCTTGAACTCTGTCACAAGGACCTTTGGGAGCTTCGGTTTGGTCTTACGAAGTTCCTCAACTCCTCCTCCCTCTGTTTTATCCTTGTTAAGCCCTAATTCGAGCTCGCCATGTTTTGCAGTGCCCCACCTCCGCCATCCTGAGCCCTCCATCGTTCAGAGGCCCGCACCGACCCCATCTTCACCCTGGGTGAGTCCGCACTGAGCTCCTGAGTCCCCTCGTTCCCTTCCTGCGCCAAACCATGCACCCTAGCTCCTGAACCGAGAGCACCGCCATACTCCGGTGATGCCGCCGCCGGGTTTGCCTTCTTCTCCGGCGGACCGCGCCGCTTGCCACCCCCTTGCCTAATCTAAGCCCGACCACCCAAGAATCGACGCGCCAAAGAGCCCGATACCCCTTCGGCCTATCACTTTACGAAAAGGCCCTTACAACTTTTTGACCTTAACCCGCAGTCCAGTCGACCCTATTCACTGAGTCTGTCCAATCTTGCGCCCAAACCCCTGCGTTTTCTTCTTAATGAGGCGCAGTCCAGCCAGTTTTTAAATTTCGTTTTATTTATTTTAAATCTGCAAATTCGAGTTTCATTTATTTACAAAACTGCCACTGCTTTCAAAGGCTTATAACTTCTTTGTTTTAACTCCGATTTAGTCCGTTCAACTTGCGTTGGATTCGTTTCGAAAAGTTCTTCCTAACCGTATAACTTTCAATAATGTTTTCTATAATTAAAATTTGAGTTAAATCTAATCTAGTAATCAGGGTTTTGTAACTTGATTAGTTCATATCTTTTCCGTTTCAGCTCCGATTAGCGTGATCTTCGCGTCTGTGTGATTGTAGCAGATCGTAGATCAGTTTTTAAAGCTCTTTATTTTGTTTCTTATGATTGATGTACTGTTCTAATCATAGGCTATGTTTGCTTTGCATGATTGGTGTTCGATGCTTGTGTGGTGTTCTGTGATCGTATATCCAGTCGGTGAGTTATGCGTTGTTGATCAAGAAGAAGATCGTGATCAAGAATCAACCTTTGGAAGTCTACAAGTTAACAGAAGAAGGATGTTAAGTTTAAGGCAATTATAGCATGGGACCATCCTTGTTACCTACTCACCGTAATCACTTAATTCATATTGCATGTGTCTACTTTGATGCCTACGTAGACTTATCCTAGATGTTTGATCTTGTACCTTGATAACCTTGGGTATGCATTGGGTAGCTTGATGCTAGTGCTCAACTTAAACTATGATCATGTAAATTTGTTTTAATGGTATATGTGACATGTTAAAATATGACTTTTATAGCAACATGGTTTAGGATCTACCATAAGGGATCACCCCGGATTTATAGTGCAACCATGGGAGTTATATGGCTCTGACCTTAGCTCAGTATGAGGACCTTTTCTAGCTTGTTAGTGGTTACCCGAAAGGGCGCATAAGGCGCTTGACGAGACGGATATAGTGCGGCTTCTGTCCACGTGTGTATAGGCTGCGTGTTGATGTGCCACCTGGAAGGAGGGCTCTACATCCCCTTGCCTTAAGACCTAGCGGCCCTAACTTGTTAGATGAACCTTTGAAAGGTTGCGCAGTGAACCCAGCCATGCACCTTGGCATTGTGATATGGGACTAGCTATCCCTGGCAAACGGGAATCACTACTCATCGGGTAAAGTGTACAACCTCTACAGAGTGTAAAACTGATATATCAGCCATGCTCACGGTTACGAGCGGCCTGGAATTCTTATGGTATAGTTGTTGCTAAATAATGGAAATGATGACGATGATATATTTATTCAATGGATACATGTTTACTTGATCATATGTTTAAATTGGGATGGTTATACTTTGATGCTACTTAATGCTAAAATTATGCCAACTAAAAGCTACTGCAGTTAAACCAGTGTCAGCCTTTTTGAGCCTCATGAACCCCATGTTATATTTCTTAAGTACGAGATGTACTTATGCTTGTTTTACTTTTCAATACTTGGAAAAATCTCGGATGGGTACCAGACTGCAAGAGTTGGAGAGGATCGGCTTGTGATCAACCAGTCAGTTATTCCCTGTGAAGTTGGTGTCTCCGTCTGAAGATCGGAGTGTCTTTCCGCTGTCTGCTCCTTAAGGTTATGTTCTTTGTGTTTATAGGTTATATATGTGCATTGTCTTTTGATATTACCCTTTATTTGTAGCTATATGTGAGAATTGACTTCCTGGACTCACATATGGTGTATACCTGGTTTTGTTTTTAAAACCGGGTGTGACAATCTTACACCACCGCGGACATCTGCATCTTGAGTTCTCAACTCATGTCTCCACTTGACTCTCAGTGACCCCTTGGCACCATCAAAGCACCAGTATCACCAGCCTACACAACACCACCACAAGCCTCGGCACCAAAGCTAGAATTCTACCACTCCTTGCTTCCACATGCAACTAACTACCTTGTTGTTGCAACAAAAACTAACTTTTTTTTAATATATGTCAATAGGGGCTCAAACCCCTCTTGTTCATTCAAAAAAGAAACAAAAACTGGTACTCAAGATAGCAATGTGATGCGCTAATTCAAGCTATATTCCTATAAGCAGGACCCGTTTGGATCACTTCATTTTGGAGAAATTAGAATTCACTCAATAAACTAGGATATTTGTCTTCTTGTAATTTGACATTCCACCACTTTCCAAAGTTCACATATAGTCTATCTCAAAGTTCACATATAGGATGAGAGAGGGAAATGAATTCTATAAATCATCATGCTATTTTTCTACTTTGCAACTTATAACATTCTTTAAAACTCACACCCTTACGATAGACATACGACACATGAGTATCTCTCTTGTATAGACAACATAATATACAGATTAATCCATATATAATCATATTAGTTTAATTAATATGTGTCTAAATTATGATTTTTTGAAATGATTCAATTCCAAACATCAAACGGGGCCCTAAGCCAAATCTGAAACTGTATTGTATATAGTAGTATCTCAGTAATCACTACAGGAGGCGTTGGCTTTGCCGAGTGCTGGCTGCACTCGGCGAAGGCCCTTTCGCACTCGGCGAAGCCTTCGTCGAGTGCCGCACTCGGCGAAAGGCACTCGGCAAAGAATTGTCGGCAACGATTTCTTCGCCGAGTGCCAAATATCGGGCACTCGGCGAAGCAAACGGGAGCCGTCACCTGACGGTCCCTTCGCCGAGTGGCCACGTGGACGGCACTCGGCGAAGAGGGACCCTTTGCCGAGTGCCACGCAAGCCGGCACTCGGCGAAGAGGGCCCCTTCGCCGAGTGCCACGCAGGCCGGCACTCGGCGAAGAGGGCCCTTTGCCGAGTGTCAGGGTCAAGGCCCCGGCAAAGGGCCGAGCTGAGCAAAAATTTGCCCAGCTTTGCCGAGTGCCATGACCTCTTTGCCGAGTGTGGCACTCGGCAAAGCTGGGGAAAATGGAATTTTTTTTTCCCTTTTCATTTCCCTAAACAAAAATATATCACACATTCATATTCCATTTCAGACAAATATCACATGCATATATATCACACATCCATAACATACATATCCATTTCAAACAAATATCACATGTTCAGTCTCCATGCATCACAAGCTAACAAGTTTATCACAAGTCCACAAGTCCGGCACTCGGCACTCCTCAACAAATCCACAAGTTCACAAGTCCATCACAAATCTAAGTCGGCCATCACTGCTCACCTTGGTGCTCAGATTGTGAAGAACCCCCACCTTGCCACGCGTCCCACGACCCGCCCGAAGGACCACCTTGCCAACCTTGCCACCCAGGCGGCGGAGGTCCAGATGGCCACCCGGTGTACCCTGACTGCGGAGTAGGGTAACCTGGCCACCCATAGGGCGGAGGAGGGCCACCGGGGAGCCACCCAGGCTGCGGAGGAGGGCCACCAGTGATGTGCAGAGTGTGCGGAGGAAGGCCAGGTGCAGGAGTCGGTGCCGAACCCTCCGACTGTGAGTGCACAAAGGAGAAGCAAATTCGTTAGCACCTGGAGGACAGCCGTAAAAGTTAAAGAAATATAAACAACCATATATACTCACCGGAGTCTCTGTCGTAGGAGTAACAGGAGGCACAAAAGGAGTGAGCAGCGAGGGAGGCACGACAACACCCGGGATGTTCAGGCTCCCAAAGAAGTGAGCTATGTCCTGCGTCCTCTGCGCCTCCCGCTGCTGGACGGCCAGTAAGTCGCGACGATGGGCCGCCGCCTCGGCCTCGTGCATGGCCTGCAACCTCTGCATCTGGTCCGCCTGGGCCTGCATCTGGGCCTGCAAAATTCGTCCCGTAAGGTTTAAACAATGCAAAGACAAGGTATATGTGTAAAAGCAATGAACGACGAATAGAACAAGTACTTACCTGAAGTGCTGCCATCATCTGCTGTGAGGTCGGCTGCCGAGGTCGTATGGGGACGGAGGAGCTCGTGCTGGCAGCTCGAATCTCAGCGAGGTTGGGAACAGAGGACGAGTCAACTGCGCTGTTGGCTATCCAGTACCGGCCGTGCTGCTTCCCTCTCCCAGCCTCATCACCAGGTCTGTATCTAGGGGCTGGGTGGCCGGATCGAAGTCCTCCCCATGGCGCTCGCGAGCCGCAGTGGTGTACTCGGTGACCTTGGTGTAGGCGTTCGTGTTGGTGAACGTCTCGGGCCCGGCGTCTGGTTGTACTGGGTGCTGCTCGCGGCAGTCGCCTTGCCCTGGTGCGACAAGTGGTACGCCTTGAAAGGGAGGCACTCCTCACCACCATGCGACTGGGACTGCGAGGAAAACACAGATGATTACAAGTAATGAGTAATTGAGTGTTACAATAAAAAAAATCAGTAGAGCATACCCATCTGTCGGCGTACGCAGCGAGGCTAAGGTTGCCTTGGTGGTGTGCCACCCCAGGCATCTGCAGGCGGCAGTCTCGGCGGGCACTGTGCCTCTCGTACCACTCGTCCGATCTCCACTTGTCCACAATGGCCACCCAGCAGTCTAGGTGATTGGCGCACCAACCAGGACAGAACTGCAAGACAATAAGTATTTAATATGTTAGAAGAGCCGCTAAGTGATGGATGGACCAATCAGTATTACTGTTTTGTACGTACCTGGATGTACTGCTCCCTAGTGAGGTCGGTCTCCCTGGTGAGCATCATCTGCCTAGCGTCCGTCTTCTTCACCGCCTTCCCTAACACGTCGGCGTTGTAGTTGATGACGCACTGGATCCGCGCCTCGTGGTACATATCCGCGAGCCGGGACCTGCAGACCTTGTCCTGCACGTGCAACGCCTCGGCCTCTCTCCCCGCCTCGCACGCAAAGTACTCCTGCATAAAGACAACATGTACCCTTTCATTATTTCAGGAACGTCCAACAAATACGTATCATTGAGAAATGTTGTGCGAGCAAGACTGACCCAGAACTCGGCCCTAATCCGCGCTGCAACGGTGGTGTACGTGGGGTCCGGAGCGGCACCAAAGTGGTCCCACGTCCAGGGCGGTGACCTGACCCCAGCGTAGGTGACCAAGCCAGGTAGTTCTTCCGAATCAGAAGACTTAACATGCCATTGATATGGCGTGTCTTGCCACCTGCCACAAGTTCCAGTTCCTGCATGAGTCATTAAGAACAACTGTTAGTCGGAAGTTCAATTTTGAACATGCCATGTGAACAAGTAGTGAAAACATTAATGGTAACTTACTTGTCGCCGGACGGTCGAATCACCGGACGGCGGCTAGGTGCGAGACGCTGCTGCGGGAGCTGCGAGGGGCCGCGCAAGTACACTCTGCTCGAAGCAGAGGAAGTGGAACCCCTTCCGGAGGCACCGACGATCTCGGCACCCTCGTCCCCCTGGCCACCTGTCGAGTCCGAGGAAGTGGTGTCGTCGTCCGACATCCTCCTGGACGTCCCTCTGGCGTCCCCCTGGTCGTCGTCCGAGCTCTCCGCCGGGTCGGGAGTCGGGTCGGAGTCGGATCCGGAGTCGGGTCAGGAGTCGGCTCCCTCCTAGGACGTCCGCGGGGGCGGCCGGACCTCGCCCTCCTCGTGGACGGCTCCTCGGCTGCGGTGGGTGGTGAGCTGGACCTCTGGTAGAGCGAGTTGACCCGCCGCTGCTGCCGCCTTCCGCCCGGCATTTTGTCGAGTGCCTGTCATTACAAAGATAAAATCAATTAGCATATATAAACGATAAGTCTTTATAAAGAGATACAAAATGAACAAAACATAATTGCAAAATAATTATAACAATATAGCATTACATGAATTAAAAATTATCTCCGCGATTGTCAGTGGCTAGTGCCCCTCGTGTGTTGGCATGTGGCACACGTGTGTCGTCATCACTGTCAATATTGTCAAAACAATCGGCGTCGTCTCCATCATCCTCATCACCCTCGTCCTCACCACCAACCGTAATCGCTCAAGCATTCTTAAGTCCTTGGCATTGTGCACCTCATCACCCTCGTCCTCATCAATATCATTGTCATCGTCTTCTTCCATGTCCATCAGCTCAAAAATGTTAATGTCAAACCTCCCTTCTAGCCCCTCAGGTTGAAAGAACTCTCCGCTATATGTGTTTGGGTCGAAGTTGTAATCATCATCGTTTGGGAGAGGCGCTTTACCGTGCGGCGATACTAACTGCACAAGGTACCAACCCATAAGATTGTTGTCTTCTTGACACGCCCATGGGAGATAATAAACTTGTGTGGCCTGTTGAGCCACAATATAGACATCGTCTCCCTTGTAAACGGAGTCATGTCGAATTTCGACTAGCCCAATCTCAGGGGCTCTTCTCGTGACATCAGGATCGAACCAATGACATTTGAATACCACTGGATTAATAGCTTTGTTACCCTCAAAGTTGAGCTCATATATTTCTTCGACTATGCCGTAATAGTCGCGCTCATCGGTGCCGGGCGTACGAACTCCGGTATTCGTGGTCTTTCGATTGGGCCGACTCTGCTCGTAGCTACTTGTGTGAAAGCGATAGCCATTCACATCATAAACGGTGAATGACTTGACCCTATAGTCGAAGCCATTGGCAACCTGTTTCAACTCATCTATCATTTCCGCATCTGTGCGGGCCTGTAAGTTGAGATAGGGTAGATCGTTTCATCAAATGAAACAAGAAATGAAATGAAATACAAGGTTAGTTCAGTGGTACCTTCGTACTAAACCACGAAATGAAATCGGGCACACCCATTTTTGAGAAGATGGTCTTGTTCTTCAGAGGAAGGTTCCCTATCCTCTCTCCAGTATTCATCAATAAATTTCCTTAAAAACAAGGAGGTCGAATCAATAGATTGAAGATAGTGACGGCGCATGTAACAAGCTCATTGAGAACTTACTGCACATAAGGAGTCACTTCGTCAAGGTTCAACAACACGTACAACATGATAGTGTGCCACTCATCATGCCGCAACATCTTGGTCCTCGATGCGCTTGCTCTTCCGAGTTGGCCTTTGAAAAGGCTGAGGTTCGATAAACTCTCGTCGACGTTGTAACGAGAGGGTGGATTGTGCACGCTAGGAAGGTTATCCTTATAATATGTTGTTGTGAAGTTGGACACCTCCTCCACAATAAATGCTTCTGCCACGGAAGCCTCTATTTTGGCTTTATTTCTACACTTTTTCCGAAGAACCTTTAGACATCTCTCGACTGGAAAGCACCAATGGCACTGCACGGGCCCCCCCATCCGTGCCTCGTACGGTAGGTGCAAAATCAGATGCTGCATCGGCAGGAAGAAGCCGGGTGGAAAGATCATCTCCAACTTGCAGATCAACACAGGTGCCACTTCCTCTAGGTTAGCAATCACGTCATAAAGCTGGCGAAAGAAGTAGCTCAACTCTGCCAGCACGCGCCACACAGGCTCAGGGAGGTATCCCCGGGTCATCGCAGGAAGGAGCCGCTCGATCCATATGTGGTAGTCATGACTCTTCATCCCTAACACTCGCATAGTAGACAAGTTCACTCCCCTCCTCAGATTCGCCGCATACCCATCAGGGAACCTTAACGCCTGGATCCACTGTAGGACTTTCTTCCTATGGTCTCTTTTCAATATATAATCGGCCGGACCTCTTTTCCATTTCTTGCCAGCACCAGGAGCCCTCATCACTAGCTTTGGTCTATCGCACATCTCTTGCAGGTCCAGTCTGGCCTTAACGTTGTCCTTTGACTTTTCTGTGTCCATGAGTGTTGCAAAGAGTGCCTCAGCGATATTCTTTTCTGTGTGCATTACATCGATGTAGTGCGGACAAAGAAGGTCATTGAAATAGGGGAGTCTAGTCAAGCCCGATTTATGGGTCCACATGTGTTCCTCTCCGTACCCGAAAAAACGACCATTGTCTTCATCAAACTTCAGAGCCTCTATTTCGGCACGGACCTCGGAACCGCTCTTGAACTGAGGAATGGGGTTGGTGACTTGAACACCTTTCCTGAAGTGCTTGATGTCACTTCTGAACGGATGGTCAAGAGGCAAGAATTGACGATGCTGGTCGAATGAAGAATACTTTCCTCCCTTCTTCAACCAAGTGAACTTCACAGCTGCCTTGCATATTGGGCATGGGAACTTCCCGTGAACACACCAAGCGCTGAATAAGCCATACGCAGGAAGTCATGCAGGGAGTACTGGTACCACACATGCATTTTGAAGTTCTTCATTGTTGCTCGGTCATATGTCAGTACCGGGTTTTCCCAAGCTTCGAACAATTCATCCAACAAAGGCTCCATGAACACACCCATATTGTTCCCCGGGTGTCCAGGAATTATCAGTGACAAGAATACGTTCTTAGGGTCAAACATAACACCGGGAGGGAGATTGAGGGGGATCACGAACACAGGCCAACAAGTGTACGGGGCCGCCATCATTCCATACGGGTTGAACCCATCTGTCGCCAGCGCCACACGTACATTTCGAGCCTCCATAGCTTTGCCAGGATGCATGGCATCGAAGTGCTTCCATGCTTCACCATCCGATGGGTGTACCATCTTGTCAGGATTGTATCTCTTGCCATTCTTGTGCCATGTCATCTGTTTCGCAGAGTCCTCTGTCATGTACAGTCGTTGGATCCTAGGTATGAAAGGAAGGTACCGTAGGACCATCTCGGGGATATTAAGTTGTTCCTTCTTGCCATCTCCATGGTCTACCTCCACATACCTAGAGGCTTTGCACTTTGGACAGTGTGTTGCTTTCTCGTGATCTTTCCTGAATAGGACGCACCCTTTTGGACAAGCATGGATCTGCTCATACGGCATCTTAAGTGCACGAAGAAGTTTCTGTGACTCGTACGTGTTCTTCGGCAGAATGTGACCCTCCGGCAACAGGGTGCCCAAAATTGCCAACATGCCATCGAAAGCGTCTCGACTCAAGCTATACTGGGACTTGAACCCCATTAGGCGTCCAATGGCATCCAGTTGTGAAACCATTGTCTTTTCATGAAGGGGCTTCTGTGCCGAAGACATCATGTCGTAGAACGCCTTTGCGGTGTCCTCTGGCTCCTCCAATCCTTCACCGAATTGAGCCTCTTGAAAGTCTCCCATCATGTCTGCTACCCCGGCATCTCCATCATACTCCTCGAGACGTTGTCTCACCACCTCCTCTCTAATCCGATCGGCTTCACCATGGTGGACCCAACAAGTATAGTTTTCAACGAATCCGACTTGTAGATCTATCCCCACGTTATTCTTATATTTTCTTTTTTCTTTTCCCACATTTGCTGCAGGGACACGGCATCCGACTCGACCCTTTAGCAGCCGGACCAAACGCATGCTCTAAGAAAGCATTGGTCTTAGTAACCCATTCTGTGCTCTTACTTGCGTGGCCCGTGTACATCCAGTCACGGTTATCCATCCTCTGCATATACATATGTAAGCGAGTAATAAAACCAGGCAATTGCATCTACACTGTGTTCCTACCATCTAATAGGAGAAGGATAGGTCCTAATCCCACCGAGGATGCGCAGATGGGTTAGTTTCCATGTTCTACTCCTACCCGAGACAGAATTTCGGCAGCACCTCCTCGCTGTTCTCCCGATACACGTCCTGGCAGGGAGAGTGTGTATCCGGAGAACAACGAGGAGGCGTGCCGAAACTTTGACTCTGACAGGAGCAGAACATGGAAAACTAGCTCATCTACGCATCCGCGGGCTGTCCAAAATATGTGGACAATTCGAAGAGATACGGTCCAGATATGCAAAGGACTGAATATCTAAGACTATATCTCTTTCGAACGGGAGACTCTAACTAGGTTACGCGACCAAGATCAAACCTAAGGATACGGATAGAGGGTTATACCTAAGGTGTCGGTGAGGTCAGGGTAGCGGGCAGTGGTGAGTCGGAGCAGTGGCGATGAGACGACGCGGTGCAGGCAGACCCGCAGCGCCGACGAAGATGATCGGGGTCGCCGAGTACCTCCGACGGGTCCTCCTCCTGCCAAAAAAAAGCATATGGTAGTCTCCACCAAAAATTTTGGCAGCACCTCCTCTGGACGGTGAGGTTCCCAAAACCAGCAAAAAATCATCGGCACGATGGCCGGCAACCATAGTAACATCCACCGAGCATATACTTAATTATAAATTCACATATACTAACCGCCTCCTCCTCATAAACACACCACCACCTCTATCTCCTTCACGATCTACCTAAAACCACAACTCAACCACCACCACAATCACATTGCCACCACCTCCACCTCCACCACAACCACAACACCAACACATTCACCCCACAAATATATAACAACATTTTGGCACAAGAAGAAAAGGAATGGTAGATAAGGCCATACTACGGCGGTGAGGGTCGAGGCGGGATGCCAGTCAAGTCAGTGGCACGGGGAAACTCGGTGATTCTCCTCCTCGTTGTCTTCTTCTCCCTCCTCCTTCTCTTTGTCGTCCCTCTCCGCCTCCTCTCCTCTTCTCCTCCTCTCCTCTTCTCCTCTTCTCACCACCAGCAGGCAGGATCAGGGGCAGGGCGCGCCGGGTTGGGGCGGGTGGCCGCGGCCGGGGGGGGCTTGAACGGCAGGGCAAGGTGGGCCCGGGGAAGGAGCCGGGGCAGGGGAGCGGCGGGGCCGGGGGGAAGCAGGCAGCGGCGAGGGGGGCCGGGCCGGGGCGCGGAAAGGGGTGGGGGGGGGCGCGGCGGGGCGGGCCGACGGCGGTCGGCGGGGCTCGCGCCGGGGGGGGGGCGCGAAGCGGCGGAAGCGGGCGGGCGGCGCGGCGCGGAGGGGCACAGGGAGGCCGGGTCGGGGTGCGGCCGCGGAGGGGCGGGGCCTGCGGAGGACGGGGCGGCGCGGCGAAGCGGGGCGGACCGGGGGAGGGGACCGGGGCGAGGCGGCGCGGCGGCGGAGGACGGAGACGGGGTCGGGCAGCAGAGCGGGGGCGCGTGTGCGTGTGTGCGTGTGCGGGTGGGTGGCCGAAAGGCCGTTTTTATTTTTTTTTATTTTCGAACTACTTGCCGAGTGCCAGATCGGCTGGCACTCGGCGAATAACCTCTCTTTGCCGAGTGCCAGCCGATCTGGCACTCGGCAAAGAGGCCACGTGGCAGACACAAGCGGCCAGCAGGTCACTCTTCGCCGAGTGCCAGCTGGCGGCACTCGGCAAAGATCCTCTTTGCCGAGTGTCAGGTCTGACACTCGGCAAAGTTTTTTAATTTTTTTTGATGAATTTTGACACCAAAGTTTTTTTGAGACACTCCACACTACCACTGTCAACATGTTCAAATTTCACAATTTTTCAAGCGTTTTGTTATATTTTATGTTTTTATTGTATTTCTTGAATTTTCCAGCCGCGCAAGTTTGAACTGCGGGCATCGAATAATGATTTCAACGAGAGTCGAAAATGTTATTATTGTTCTTGAGTGTATGTTCAGGCCAAATCCAAAAACTGGACCCTACGTTTCGATCAACGTGCTCACGGGGCAACGCCTCCAAATTATGTGCGGGCGGTTTTTCAAGATATCACATGTTGAGATTCCAGGTTGTAAGCATCGTACGTGGCACTTGCTCGAACTTTCTCAAATTTTTTTCAAGGCATACGCATATGATGTAAACACATCTCGCCAAGTTTCGCGATTTTTGGAATTCATTTGCATTTTTATAATTAAAAAAAGCCCGCACGTATTTGGAGGCGTTGCCCGTGAGCACGTTGATCGAAACGTAGGGTTAGTTTTTGATTTGGCCTGAACATACGGTTAAGAACAATAATAAATTTTTAAATCATGAAATCCATTATTCGATGCACCCGCAGTTCAAACTTGCGTCTTTCGGAAACTTCAACAACTAAAGAAAGTCACAAATCTAACAAAAGTTTTTGAAAAACTGTCCAATTTGAACATATTGACGTGGTATTGGTGGAGATGACGCCACAAAAATTTGGTGTCCCCAAAAATCAAAAAAAAAAAATACTTTTTGCCGAGTGGCCACTTAGACTGACACTCGCAAAGACATACACTTCGCCGAGTGCAAGCCTGTGGCACTCGCACAGCACAGCTTACTTGGCATAGCCCACTCCTTCGCCAGGTGCCACGTGGGCCGGCACTCGGCAAATATATGGTCTTCGCCGAGTGCCAGACGGCGGGCACTCGGCAAAGCTAATGTTGCCCGGATGCCGTCTGGTCAGCGAGACTTTGCCGAGTGCTCATCGTTGCCGAGTGTTCGGCACTCGGCAAAGAGGTGTCTTCGCCGAGTTCTTTTCTTTGCCGAGTGTTGGGCACTCGGCAAATCTGGCTTTGCCTTGTGCTCATTCTTCGCCGAGTGCTACATTTCCGGCACTCGGCAAAGAGCACTACTGGAAACGGCCGCTTTGCCGAGTGCCTGTAGCACTCGGCAAAGGCCATTCGACACTCGGCGTAGCCTATGCCGAGAGCAGCCCTCGGCATAGAGCTCTCGGCAAAAAACCTCACGGCAAAGGATCCTTTGCCGAGGGCCATTTTATCGGGCTCTCGGCAAAACCTTTTGCCGAGGGTCCCGACCGGCTCTCGGCAAAGAAAAGTGGCCGTTAACGGCTGTCCCTATTGACGGTAGGTTTGCCGAGGGCTAAGCCGGCTCTCGGCAAAGGCGTTACGTGTGCCGAGAGCCGGACTCTCGGCAAAGCGATAAATTTTTTTTTTATTATTTTTCTGTGCCGAGGGTTACCCGGGGTCAGCTCTCGGCAAAGAAATTCGAATATTTTTTTTTGGGACCTCTTCGCCGAGGGCTATCTTAGCCGGCTCTCGGCAAACCTCCGACTTTGCCGAGGGCTATGACCAAAGCCCTCGGCAAAGCCTTGGAAATTACGTTCTGTCTCCCCAGCTTTGCCGAGGGCTATGGCCAAAACCCTCGGCAAAGGGCCTCTTTGCCGAGAGCAACCCTCGGCAAGCTGGATAATTTTTGATTTTTTGTTTTCCAGTTCTGTTTTTTCCTTTTCTCCGACAATATCACACAGATATATATCACATTCATCACATATCGCATATATATCACATTTCACGTCACAGAACATATATATATATATCACATCACATAGTTCATAACATATATGTCCTCAATCACATAGTTTCAACAACATGAGACTTCAGTGACACACGAGGAGATCTACTACACCCCCGGCCAACCGGGCCACCCCTGAGAACTGTCGCCTGCTTGACCCCCGGTCGGGTTCCATCCAGGAGCGTGGCGGTTGTTCGATCCTTCTGACGGAGGAGGCTGCAAAAGGTCATGTTAGACAAGAAAATGAAATAAATGAAACACTGAAGTATTGATACTCACAGGAGCAGCTCCGGGGTCCAGAGGCGGCGGTGGAGGAGCCATGAGCGTCTGAGGCACGGCCATGCCCTGGGAGGCCATGAAGGCGATGAGCTCCGCCATCTGCTTAGCTTGAGCCTCCATCTAGGCCGACATATGTGACCGCATCTGGGTCTCAGACACCTGGCGCTTCTGCCTTTCTATTTCCAAGCGGGCCTGCGATAATACAAAGTGAATGTTAGAACAATGCAAACATTTAAAGATCAATGTACGATGAGTTAAATAGAAATAACCTCGAGCTCGGCGACCCCGCGACTGCGCATGCGACGGGCGTGGGCGTATGGGGACGCTCCCGCTCGTGCTCTGTGCTCGGAGCTGGGACAGAGTGGGAGTGGAGGCCGTGTCGATGACGCCGTCGCCAAGCCAGAACCGCCCGTGCTTCTTCCCTCCTCCAATCCTCATGACGATGCTCCCGTCCAGGTCCGCGGTGGCGGGATCAAAGTCGTCCCCATGGACCGCCCTTGCCGCCTCTGAGTAGTCAGTGAGGCGGGAGTGGACGCTGGAGTTGGTGTACGCGTCGGCGGGATTGTCGGGGTTGTAGGAGGTCTCCGCTGCCGTGGCCTTGCCCTTGTGGGACATGGCGTATGCTGCCACCGTGCCGCAAGGCTGGCCACCGTGTGCCTCCGACTGCGAGGAAGACAACAAGATGATTAGCAATCAGGCAACATTTGATCGAGAAATTGATAAAGTCTTTCACGTACCCAAGCTTGTGCGTACTCGGCGAGGTTTGCGGTTTGCCCTGGTGGTGTGGTACACCTGGCATCTGCAGACGCGCCTCCCGGGCCTCGGCGTGGTGGGCCGCCCACTCTTCAGAGAGCCACCGGTCCACGATCATCTCCCAGCACTCGGGAAACGACTGGCACCATTGGGGGATCATCTGCACATCATCAAGTATTTCACGTCTAAGCGTTAGATGAAAAGTACCAAAAGCTTAATCTCAAAACAAAACACTTACCTGCAAGAACTGCGCCCGGCCCAGCGTCATGCCTCTCGCCTGGGCCTTCGTCACCCTCGTGGCCAGGACCGTGGCGTTGTAGGTGATGATGGCCTGCAGTCTCGCCTCGTAGATCATGTCGGTGACGAGCTTCCTACAGGCCCGGGTAGCCGTCACCTCCGCCACTGCCTCCTTCCCCGGCTCGCACTTGAAGTAGTTCTGCATACAGACACAATACGAGGCGAGACAGTAATTAAAGAGAAAATATGATGAATTTGATATTGTTTGACGAAGACTTACCCACAGCTCCGCTCTAACCCGCGCCGCCTTGTTGGGGAAGTCTGGGTCTGGGGCGACGCTGTAGTGGTCAAAGGTGTAGGCCGGCTCGTGCCTCCCGGCATACTGTACTATGCCGGGGTAGTGCTCGCGGCACAGGAGACCCAGGACGCCGTTGGGTTTGCGGCCTTTAGGCCCCACAAAGTCCCATCCCCTGCACAAGTGATTAAAAAAGATTATTAGCTTCTATTTCTATTTTGAGTCTCATCGTACGAACTGGTAGTTAGAACATGTACTTTTGTCCGATGGGCGTGATCACTGGGCGTCGGGCACGTGCCGGCAATGCCGGGAGGCTGGCGGGGCCTCTCAAGTAGGGCGTGGACACCCCTGAGGCACCCGAACACCCGTCCGCCTCGTCCTCCTCCTGCTCGTCCTCCTCCTCTGCCTCCTCGGCCAATGGTGCCTCCTCCTGCCGCTGGGCCTCGGGCGTGGCCGGCACCTCCTCCTCGACCTCCTCCTCCTCCTCCTCCTGTGGAGACGGCTCCCTCCGGCGGCGGCCACTCCTCGTCAAGGGCCCGTCGGCCTGCGAGCTGCGGTACAACCAACTCAACCGCCTCTGACGTCCTCCCGGCATCTTGCCTCGACCTCCTGCATTTAAAAAGAACAAGCAATGTTGTATTAGAAATAACATAACCAAATATGTGCAATATAAATAAAACAATAGATCCTAAAAATATAACATAATATTACATGTATTAGAAATAATCTGGATCATCCGGATTAGCCGGAGCATGAGTCTCCTCATCACTGTCAACCATGTCTAAGTACTCCTCAGTATCCGAAGATAGGTCGTCGTCTTCATTTGCTTGGCCTAAACGGAATCGTTCTAGCATTTCTATGTCCTTCTCATTTACCACCTCATCCCCAGCGTCCTCGTCATCATTCTCTACTTCCATTTCCATCGCTTCGGTTAAGTCTATCGTGAACGTCCCTTGCAACCTAGATTCTTGAAAGAACTCACCGTCATACGTGTTTGTGTTAAAGTTATAATCCTCATCATTGGGGAGAGGTAGTTTACCATGTGGTGATATCTTGTGCACAATATACCAACCCAAGAGATGCTCTTTGCTTTTGCACGCGTATGGCGTGTAATAAACCTGCGTGGCCTGTTGAGCCACAATATACACATCGGAGCCTGGATAGACAGAATCCTGTCGAATTTCGGCTAGCCCAAGATTAGGTGTCAGCCTCGTTCTTCCAGGATCAAACCAATGGCATTTGAACATGACAGGATTCAAAGGCTTTTCACCATGAAATGAAAGTTCGTATATTTCTTCAATTCTTCCATAGTAGTCACGGTTGTCATTGCCTGGAGTACAAACACCGCTATTTGTGGTTTTTCAATTGGGCCGACTCTGCTCGTAGCTTGATGTGTGGAAGCGAAATCCATTCACGTCGTAACCGTTAAATGACTTGACCCTACGGTCAAAGCCTTTTGCAACCTGTCTCAGCTCTTGACTCATAGACGCATCGGTTTGAGCCTGCAAGGCGACGCAAGATATATCGTTATACGGTCAGAACGTAAGAGCAAGTTGGAACGTCAGACTAAGTACGACCTTGGTAGGACGGTACCTTTTGTCGGAACCAAGAAATGAAATCAGGCCTCCCTTGCCCCACACCATTTGCAATTAGGGTTTCAGCTGCCGCATCAGAAAGAGGCCTTGGTCCATTCGAGAACAAATGAAGAAATTCACTGTACGAAACAAAAAGAATGGTGTTGGAAAGTGACGATGAATTGGATGAAGATAGATAACAACTTACCCCATGTACGGGTCCAGCTCATCAAGGTTGGTAAGCACGTATAGCATGATCTTTCGCAACTCTTCATAGTTCAGCTGCTTTACTGTGGATCCACTTGCCGTGCCGAGTTGGCCTCGAAAAAGGCTAAGACTCGATTCATTTTCTCCACCATTGTAACGAGGGGGTGGATTATGCACGCTAGGAAGGTTCTCGGAGTAGTATTCTTCAGTGAAGTTGGACACCTCCTCCAGAATGGATGCCTCTGCAATGGAAGCCTCAATTTTGGCTTTGTTTCTACATTTCTTGCGAAGAGTCTTCATATTTCTCTCGACTGGAAAGCACCAACGCCATTGCACAGGCCCTCCCATTCGAACCTCATTTGGGAGGTGTACGATCAAATGAAGCATCGGAGTGAAGAAGCCTGGTGGAAAGATTTTCTCCAGCTTACAGAGCAACACAGGTGCAGCTTTCTCCAAGTCATCAATGACGGACCGAGATATCTCCTTGGCACATAGCTGGCGGAAGAAATAGCTCAACTCTGCCAGGACAACCCACATAGGCTCAGGAACATAGCCTCGAACCATCGCCGGAAGAAGCCGTTCGATCCATACGTGGAAGTCATGACTCTTCATCCCTAGGACTCGCAGAGTAGATAAGTTGACTCCTCTCGTTAGATTCGCTGCATATCCATCAGGGAATGTCAATGTCTGGATCCACTGAAGTATTTCTTTCCCTTGTGGCCTGCCCAAGACGAAATCGACCTTGGGCCGTGTCCATCTCCTGCCGGGCTGAGGAGGCAGCATCTCTTGCTTTGGTCTATCGCATAACAGTGCCAGGTCTAGTCTAGCCTTAGGGTTGTCCTTGGACTTTTCAGTGTCCATGAGTGTTCCCCAAAGCGACTCAGCGATGTTCTTTTCAGTGTGCATTACATCAATGTTATGTGGCAGAAGAAGATCGTCATAATAAGGGAGTCTTTCCAAGCCTGACTTATGAGTCCACATATGCTCCTAACCATACCCCGCAAAACGACCGTCTGTTTCGTTGAACTGGAGAGCATCTATCTGAGCATGAACCTCGGCACCGGTCAGCATCCGAGGTGGAGGATCTCTCACCACGACACCTTTGGTAAAGTTCTTGGTGTCCCGTCTGAAAGGATGGTCAAGAGGCAGGAATTGTCGATGTTGGTCGAACGCCGAATACTTGCCACCCTTCTTCAACCAGATAAATCTCGTAGCTGTCTTACAAACGGGGCATGAGAACTTGCCATGGACACACCAGGCACAGAATATCCCATATGCCAGGTAGTCATGTAGTGAGTACTGGTACCAGATGTGCATTGTGAAGTTAGACCTTGAAGCTCGGTCGTATGTCAATACCCCTTCATTCCAAGCAGTTTCCAATTCATCAATCAGAGGCTCCATGTACACACCCATGTTATTCCCCGGGTGTCCAGGAATTATCAACGACAAGAAGACAGTATGACGTTGAAATAGGACGCCGGGGGGGAGATTGAGGGGGATAACGAAGACGGGCCAACAGGTGTACGGGACAGTCATGAGTCCATAGGGATTGAAACCGTCCGTTGCAAACGCAACACGAACATTACGAGCCTCTCTAGCTTTATCATGATGGATGCGATCGAAATGGGCCCATGCTTCACCATCGGCGGGATGTACCAACTTCTCAGGATTGTATCGGGTACCCTGTTTGTGCCATGTCATCTGTTTCGCGGATTCCTCGGTCATGTAGAGACGTTGGATCCTCGGTGTGAACGGCAGGTAACGCAGGACTTTCATGGGGATAGAAAGCTGCCTCTTCGGGCCTTCACCATCGTCTACCTCCATGTATCTCGACGCTTTACACTTCGGACAGTAACCTGCATCCGTGAGATCTTTCTTGAAGAGGACGCACCCATTTGGACAAGCATGTATTTGCTCATATGGCATCTTCAGTGCACGAAGCAGTTTCTGTGACTCGTACAGGCTCTTTGGCAATATGTGGCCGTCCGGAAGCATGCTACCAAATAGGGCCAACATACCATCGAACGCATCTCGACTCAGGTTGAACTGGGACTTGAACCCCATCACACGGCCAATGGCATCCAGTTGAGAAACCGTTGTCCGATCGTGAAGGGGTTTCTGTGCCGAAGACATCATCTCGTAAAACGCCTTTGCGGTCTTCTCCATCTCCTCCTCCGTACGTCCTTCAGCGTACTGTGCTTCTTGGAAGTCATCTAACATGTCTGCTACCCCCGCATCAGCATCAAAGTCCTCCAGACGTGGTCGCACTGCCTCCGCTCTCAAACGAGTGCTTCACCATGGTAGATCCACCGGGTGTAGTCCGGCGTGAATCCATTGTTCACAAGATGTTTAGCCATGTTCTCCTTGTCTTGCCTTCTCCGGTTCCCACATCTGCTGCATGGGCACAACACTTTGATCTCTCCTCGCCGAGCCGCGCCAAATGCATTGTTCACGAAAGCATCTGTCTTGCGCAACCATTCATCGGTGAAATCACTTCTGCTTCTACGACCCGAGTACATCCACTGACGGTCATCCATCCTACTGTCATGCATCCGAGTACTTACATATCTACCTCCGAGTACTTCCATCCTACTATCATCTAATAGGTGAGGATAGGTCCTAATCCCACCCGCGGATACGTACATGAGGCCAGTTCCCATTGTCTGCCTCGAGCCGAGACAGAATTTCGGCAGCACCTCCCCGATGTTCTCAAGATACACGTCCCTATAGGGAGAGTGTGTATCCGGAGAACAACAGGGAGGTGATGCTGAAACTCCATCTCGAATCGGGGCAGACCATGGGAACTAGCCTCATCGACGCATCTGCGGGCTGTCCAAGTAACGTGGACAATCCGAAACAGATACGGTTATCGATATGCAGAGACCTGCATACCTCCAGCCGTATCTCTTTCGGACGGGAGACACCTAACTGGGTTCAATGACCTAAGACCCTTTTCTGGGAAGAGACGTTCTTTATACCTAGGGTGCCGGTGGAGTCAGGCTAGCGGCGCAGTGGTGAGTCGGTGCAGTGGCGAGGTGAAGCGGTGCAGGCAGACCCGCGACGACGACGAAGACAATCGAGGTCGCCGAGGATCTCCGGCTTGGCCCCGATAGGTCCTCCTCCTACAGAAAAGACAAAAAAGATAGTATCAATTAGAAATTTCGGCAGAACCTCCCCTGCACGGTGAGGTTTCATAACCTGCAAGAAAAGACGGCACGATGGCCGACATCCACATATATGTCAAGGCACGATGGCCGACATCAACATATATGTCCAGGCACGATGGCCGACATCAACATACATTAACAAGCATAGCACTACTACTAACAACTACTATACTTACTACTACTACTTATCACAACTAAGTTGCAGAGGTACAAGGACGACGGGGCGATCGAGGACGACTTACAAGTGACGACGCGGGCCGATCGACGACGACGGAGCGGGACGGGGCAGGGGCGCATGGCCAATGGGGTGGCGCAGGGCTCCTCCTCCTCCTCTTCCTCTCCTCCTCCTCCTCCTCCTCCTCCTCTTCCTTCTCTCCTCCCCCTCCTCTCCTCCTCTTCCAACTGGGCTGCAGGGGGCGGGGGCGCGGCCGGCGGGGAGGGCGAGCAGTGCCGGCGGCGAGTCGGCGGCGCACGGGGCAGGCGGCGGCGCGGGGTGGGGGCGGGGGCGGCGGCGCGGCGCGGGGGGCGGCCGCGCGGGGCGGGGCGGAGGCGGCGCGCGGGGCGGGGGCGGCGGCGAGGGGGCGGGGCGGGGGCGGCGGCGTGGGGCGGGGCGGAGGCGGCCGAGGCGGCGCACTGGGCGGGGGCGGCAGCGCGGCGCGGGTGGGGGCGGCCGCGCGGGGTGGGGCGGAGGCGGCCGAGCCGTCCTCGCGGGGGCGGGGGCGGAGGCGGCGCGCGCGGCGGGGGCGGGGGCGGGGGCGGAGGCGGCGCGCGGGGCGGGGGCGGAGGCGGCGCGGCCGGCGGTGAGGCGTGCGAGTAAAGAGTGGAGGGCGTTATGCGCCCGAGCGGGGGCTTTTTTTTGAACTGTCGGCGCCTTTGCCGAGAGTCAGATCGAGTGACTCTCGGCAAAGTGGTCCACTTTGCCGAGACAAAGTGGTCCACTTTGCCGAGAGCCACTTGATCTGACTCTCGGCACAGGGTTGTATTATTTTTTTTTTGGTAAACATTATGCCGAGAGCCCTGGCCCTGGCTCTCGGCATAGGTGCCCTTTGCCGAGGGCTTTAGGAAGCTCTCGGCAAAGAATATTATTTTTTTTTGTTTTTTTTCTCCCAATTTTTCCTTTGGCCTTGCTACAGTACTACAAGCCAAGATTTCAAATTTGAAGTGTTTTCCATAAATCTTGCTATATTTCGCGCATTTTTTTTAGTTTGATGATTTTTTCCGCGGGACGCACGTTTGAACTGCAGGTGCATGAAATAATGAAAATCAGCGATTCGAAAAATGGTATTCATTCTTCAGAGGGTATTTTGACACCGTATCCAGGGACAGGTGCGGAGACTCGACCGTCTCGTGCACGAGAAACGGCGACCAAGTTGCGTGATATTGGATTTAAAATTATTAAAAATACAAACGAAGTCAGAAAATCATGAAAATGGACGAGTGACCTTGACATCGCATGTAGAGGCTATGAAAAAAATT
The DNA here is from genome assembly GCA_009763385.1 of Coix lacryma-jobi var. lacryma-jobi. Lineage (NCBI taxonomy): Eukaryota > Viridiplantae > Streptophyta > Magnoliopsida > Poales > Poaceae > Coix > Coix lacryma-jobi. The sequence goes on along the minus strand of CM019831.1, from coordinate 111,888,980 downwards.
TTGGGAATGTTTGGAGCAAGTGGTGACGCAAGATGGTTGAAACCCTGAGTTCTTCGCAAAATGTCACATGTGATGATATGCGATGATCTCAGGGTTTTAACCATCTTGCGTCACCACTTGCTCCAAACATTCTCAAATTTTTTTCATAGCCTCTAAATGCGATGGCAAGGTCACTTGTCCATTTTCATGATTTTCTGACTTCGTTTGTATTTTTAATAATTTTAAATCCAATATCACGCAACTTGGTCGCCGTTTCTCGTGCACGAGACGGTCGAGTTTCCGCACCTGTCCCTGGATACGGTGTCGAAATACCCTCTGAAGAATGAATACCATTTTTCGAATCGCTGAGTTTCATTATTTCATGCACCTGCAGTTCAAACGTGCGTCCCGCGGAAAAAATCATCAAATTAAAAAAAATGCGCGAAATATAGCATGATTTATGGAAAACACTTCAAATTTGAAATCTTGGCTTGTAGTACTGTAGCAAGGCCACAGGAAAAATTGGGAGCAAAAAAACAAAAAAAAATAATATTCTTTGCCGAGAGCTTCCTAAAGCCCTCGGCAAAGGGCACCTATGCCGAGAGCCAGGGCCAGGGCTCTCGGCATAATGTTTACAAAAAAAAAAATTCAACCCTGTGCCGAGAGCCTAACAGAGGGCTCTCGGCAAAGGTAACGGCACAGGGGGAGCCGTTCGCGAGGGTTCCGTTTGCCGACGAGTGATTCTACGCCGAGGGTTCGGCTCTCGGCATAGGGTCCCTTTGCCGAGAGCCTGAATTCGCCGAGAGTCGGACCCTCGGCGTAGGAATCGTCGCCGAGTTTCTTATGGTGCCGAGGGCTGGCTCTCGGCAAAGGGCCCTTTGCCGAGTGCCCGTGTTTTAGCTCTCGGCAAAGAGCCGGACACTCGGCAAAGAGCCCGTCTCCGGTAGTGGAGGCTCTTCGCCGAGTGCCCGAAATTTGGCACTCGGCGAACTCGCAGGCACTCGGCGAAGATCGTGTTTCCTGTAGTGAATGTACAATTAGAAACCGGCCACTTGACCCACATGAACAATCTGACTGACAACCCAAATTGAAGAGAAATGTGCAAAATAAAAAGTGAAGTAAAACCTTGCAGATCGATACCATTTTAAGCTACAAATCACTCTGGGCACCCGTTGACCACGAGATCCACCGCTCACCACCGCAAGCTTATCTTATCTGTCACAACTAGATATATATTCTTGTGACTTCTCGCTGCAGGGCATGCACACCAACACAACACACATTTGTATGACACGTCCATTCTACACAGTACACACACATTAAACCACACACTTAACAACCTACTTATCGTACAAGCCCGTACCGTGACTGCACGATGATTAACTTGATGATTATGAACATTTATTTATTATAAGCTCGCAAGTTGAGATCACACGCATGTCGCTGCACGTACGCGCCGCAAGTTCTCTGCTAGCTGCTGATGCCGGTCACTTGGTGGTGGTGGTCGTCGTCGCTGCCATGGCCGCGAACCTTGGCGCCTTGGCCTGGAACTTCTGCTTGACGTACACCTGCATGTAGTCGCCGAACACGAAGCTCGGGTAGTCGTCGTCGCCGGCGGCGGCGGGGATCGCCGGAGCGATGGTTGCCAGGCGCGCCGGGTTGTAGAAGGAGGCGATGGAGCGGCGGTTGCCGTCGCGGGTGGCCAGGATGCGGTGCCACGCGCTCTTGTACCGGCCATTGCTCAGCACCTGTCAGTATATATAATGCAACCACCATCGATCACGTGCGGCGGCAGAGGATAATAAAGTAACTAAATTCCATGTCGTTAGCCACAAGTAACTTGGAGAGGTGGTGCAGTGTGGTACGTACATGTCAACGACCAAACTAACAAAGCTAAGGTTTTGACATTCTAAGTTTCATAATTAAGGAATACGTGGATCTTGACGAATCAGAGAATGCCACCAAATGAAATCCTGATATGATTGTTTTGACTGATGCACATTGTAGTATTATTTTAATGGATCAATTAGCAGTCATTAAGCAAGCACTTAGGCTCCATAATTATGCTGGTCGCTACTGATCAAGTGTAATCTAATCAAGCATCAATGCATCATGGTGGTGAGCTCCGCACAAGTGCACCGTCCCATATGCATTCAACGGCATATATTTTTATGTCCAAGGGGAATAGAATAGCTGAAGAAGAATATGCATCATGATCACCGCGCAAACGGCATACCTCGATCTGGTCGCCGGTGTTGATGACGATGGCGTTCTCGAGGGGCTGGACGTCGACCCAGGTGCCGTCGGGAAGCTGCGCCTGCAGGCCGCCGAAGCGGTCGTCCTGGAACAGCAGGATGAGGCCGCCGGCGTCGGTGTGCGCGCGCAGGCCGTCGACGAGGTCCGGCCGCGGGCACGGCGGGTAGTGGCTGACCTTGGTGCCGTAGAAGGGCTCCAGCTCGCCGTCGCTGGTGAAGGCCTTGCCGATGTGGCCCTCCTCCAGCCCCAGCAGCTCCTCCATCACGCCCAGCATCTTCTCCGCCAACTTCCTCAGCTCCTTGCGGTACTCCATCATCGTCTCCCTGCATGCATGATATATATATATATATATACGTCAGCAGTAGCACAAAAGTTTAAGCTCATGGCACTGCTACTGAAACAAGAATCGATCATGCATGGACTCGATCATGCCATCATATATGGCAATGGCATCACCACGCACTTGAAGGATGGAGGGTTCGACGGCCATGGCAGGTCGTCCTGGAGGGTGAAGACGTCCTCCCAGTCCATGTCCTCGATCTTCCTCGCGGGGAGGAGGCCCTGCTCGCTCTCCTTCTCCACGAGCTCGGCGAGCGCCTTCACCGCGGGGTTGGAGTCCTTGAACGCCTCGTCCCGCAGCTTGTAGCAGTCGCTGCACACCTTCTTCACCCGCTCCAGCAGCTCGTCGGGGATGCCCGTGTTCACGATCTGGAAGAACCCCACGTTCTCGAACCCGGCGGCGATGGCCGCCATGGTCTCGGCCCTCTCGGGACCGTCCAGCTTGGAGAAGTCAATCACCGGGATCGCCATCGCCGCAAGCGGTAGTAGAGTAGCTCCGTCGTCCTTGGGAGAATTTGCTGGCTGTATATGTTTGATATATGGATGGATTTGACAATGGTGAGAGAGCTCGGCAACCAACCAAGAAGAAGAAGATCAGAAGAAGGATTAGAAGGAGAAAAAAGGTGGATGGTGTGTGGTGGATCAGTGGATATGTTGGATGGTGCTGGAAACCCTGAATCCCTGATGAGCCTTTTATAGGAGAACAAGTTAGGTGTCAAATGATTGTTTATTGCCAAAGCCCCACCAATCAGGGGAGTGATTTGCATTGGGAGCTTGAAATGGTTTGCAAGGGAACGAAGGCAACGTTCTGGCCGGTGTTTACTTCGGTTCTTGTGATGCGTTTTTTTTAAAATAAAAATCGCGTCGATGGCGATTTCTGGTTATTGGGAATAAAGAATGTTTATAGGGTCAATGCAGGGGCAGGAAGAGAACATTCAGCGCGTGCCGTTAGCTACACGGCAGCTATACGTCCGGTAGCTTCAACTTCAACGATAAGGGATCGAGAGGGCTAGCAGCTCGAGGTTGGAGGCGCCTTGGAGGACGGTTAGCTCGTGCAAACTAACTGCTTGTTGGCTTATTTTTGTCGCAGCTATGTCCATTGTCCCAGCTTTGTAGCTATAGTATTACACATTTTCTATATTTCAGGTGCCTGAACAGTTTTGTTTTTGTCCTATTATAGAAAAAAAATTATTATTGATTTTCTTGTGATTTGTGCTAATAGATTTGAACCATCGGATGAAGATCTGAAGGTTGTAGTCGACGCCTAAAAAGATGCTATATTTCAGGCGCCTGAAATATAGCAAATCGCCTATAGTATTATTTAGATTTGTGTACGATGACGGTGTGAACTAAGGGCACTCACAGTGCAGACTCTACATGAAGTCTAAGTTTATTTATTACCTCGAAGATATCATAGACTTGGAGTCTAAATAAGACTTGGAGTCTTAGTTTTTGTCTCTCTTTCTTCAATAACTACACTGCCACATCAGCAAAATACAATAAATAGGAGTGTAATAAATAGGTTTAGACTCTATGATAGAGTCTGCATTGTGAGTGCTCTAACCGATTCACATGGGACCGGCCTCGTGTAATAAAGACCCATATATGTTACAAAATTTCAGCTACTCTGGCTATTTCAAGCAGAGAAATTTTATAGGACTATTCACTACTACGAAATGATTTTAGAGGGCAAACCATTTTATTTAGAGAGGCCGACCAAAAGTTTCTATGTCTTCAAAAAAATATGCTGAGACACCAAAGCATGGGAAAACGCCATGGCCACACGCTCAAAAGCTAAGGTAACAGCAGGTTTGGGAGCTATTTTATTACGCCATGGCAAAGGCTTTGCCGAGTGCCCGATTTCTGGCACTCGGCAAAGAAACCTTTGCCGACATCTTCTTTGCCGACTAATCGTTGCCAAGTGCAGCACTCGGCAAAGTTTTTGCCGAGTGCAAAAGAGCCTTTGCCGAGTGCTGCCGGCACTCGGCAAAGTCGCTGTACTCTGTAGTGAATTCCTCTCCGATGCGCCCATGTGTCGCTTAGGCAACAACGGAGGTGGAAGCTAATCTCTCTTACGTTGAATCGTCATTCAGATCTCTGTTGTCTACTATTTGTATAGTCCCAAAACCTGAGTCTGTATACTATCACGGTCCAGCCTTGGCTATAATCCTGTAGACCTATTAGGACGCTCGTCAGAAGTGCGTCGTTTTGTATGTTTAAACTCTTTTACTTTAATTATGTTGATCTGTAAATCTTTTGCATATTCATGAAAAAATATGCCCACAACATCTTAGAAGATATGTTTTCCCCATCTATATATCTATGTTGGTTTATTTTTGTGCCAGTGATTATTCCTACTCCCTCCATCCTAAATTATAAGTCGTTCTAAGAATCTTGGAGAGTTAAAAAGTTTTTAAGTTTGACCAAAATTATAGAGAGATACACAAAGATTTATGACATCATCTAGATATACTATGAAAATATAATTAATAAAGAATATAATGCTACTTAGTTGGTATCATAAATGCTATTATTTTATTGTATAAATTTGGTCAAAGTTATATTTTTTAACTCTCCAAAATTCTTAAAATGACTTATAATTTAGGATGGAGGGAGTATTATTACGAGTTGGTATATACAGTACATGCAAATGGCGTCTTATTAATAATGGACTTGTAATGCATATTGTTTTCAACAAAATGTATTATTTGGTCATTAGTTGCATAATATATAGAAACTGGCGCCGCTGGCCGGACTTGGTACCCAAACAACGGTGGTCTTGCTCGGTTTTGTTAGAAATAAAGTCAATTTTCATATCATTTTAATTCCGTAAATTAACATTACGATGATGACATAATAAAGATAATATACTAGTGATTTCATAATATCACATATGACCATAGCAGTACGGTACATATGTGAAACAAACATGTGAATCATATATATATATATATAATGATAAAACATAATATATCATCTACTGCAGAAAAGCATGTGAAACAACGTAACAGGCTTACTGAAATATATACGCAGCAACTACTGAAACAATGTAACAGAGCTACTAAAACATTCAGGAAATATGTAACAGACAGCAACCCAGAATATATAGCAGACAGCAGCACTGGATTACTTATGAAACAGAATAAGACAACTATTGCAACATGATCGACAATACTACTCAAACAACATGACGGCACAATATTCTGAATTACGAAAAACAGAGAGAAGATGAACAGTTCGTACCCACCCATCCTTAGCGAATATCCAGATCCTTGTCCAACTTCCTTGGTCATGTTGTAGTAGATGGAGATGAAGAAGATGAAGACCACCAGGAAGTCGCCGGAAAGAAGACGACCGTCCACCAAGTCGCAGGAAGAAGATGAACAGCAGCAACTTCGCCGGGGAGAAGACGACGACGGCGATTGTTGACAGTAATTAACTCTTATTATTAAAGGTCTATTAAGCATGAAAATGGATGGATATGTAAACTCCACCTTAGTATAGGGATTAAAATTAATGAATTCCACGAGTTTTGGTGAATTGTGAATCCGCAGGGACCAAATCAGGAAACAACCCTCAATGCCTTCCCCTAGAAGGAAACCGACGGGAGATAACGCATTCACCAAGTCAGGAACCTTCGAGAAGACTCCAGAGATCACGTAGAGACACCACGCGAAAGGGCACCACAGGAGGCTTACTTGTGGGACCGACCGGTCCCAAAGGGCCCACCGGTCGGTCGGCCACGGAGGCCCCGCGTTTCCGTCTTGTGCAAGCTACTTCCACCGCCTTTGAGGATCAATCTCAGCCCTACGTGAAGTCGGTTTGATCTAACGGTCGCGGTTGATCCCTCAGGGCTATATAAACAGGCCCCTGAGCCCCAGGTCAGACAGAAGGTCCCTCTTTAGAAGACTACGCTTCAACTAGAAACCCTAGAAGAGACTTCAGGAGTTAGCTTTCAAGTAGAAGATTAAATACCCCTCTACTAGGATTAGAACCTAGTCTTATTTAGAACTAGAAGAGAGAGAGAGGGGAAGAGATCAAGAGGAAGCTCTGGCCTGTCGGATCAACTTCTTCATCTTGTACTTGTGGATTCAAGTTCTTCATCGACTTGCTTCAACGATTGTTTCGGTAATCAACATCTATATTTAAGTTTGAGCTATTGTTCTTATTATTCTTAAGGTTTATGACTCTCTTTTGAGTACTTTAATTCTAGTCGCTCTAGAGTTAGAGTAGTTGGATAGTATAAGCGTGGTGCTTAGACTGGATAACTCATATTTACCTCCTATAACGCCGGTAGTAGTGGTAGTTCGCAAGGGTGACTCTTATAGCCTTGCTGATTCTTCTATAGTCCACTTACCCGTGTGTAGGCTCGGTAGGATTATACATTTGCATAAAAGAATCATACTCTGTTGTGACCTTTTATGGCAACTTCCCCATTAAGAATAATAAACATATCACACTTAAGTTGGGTTTAGACAACCTTAGTGATCCCCTCTATACTTTTAGCTTCTCCGTCCTTGTTAGTTACTCAGGGGTTATACACTTGAGACTCATCGCTATCCGTTCCTTTGGGTTCGATATTAAAACTGGGTTATTCCGGTGAAGTGCTACATCGGTAGAGCTTATCTGTGCGCTTGCGGATAAAGTAGAGTGTGCATTAATTTATACCAACAGCGATCCTCCTGAAGAAGACAAACAACGGCGAAGATCGTTCGGGCAGTCGCGTAGACGCTCCCCAAAAACCTAATTGCCGATCCCCCATGCAAGGTCTCGAACGGCACCGGCTCCGGAGGCACCTGTCCTCTCGCTCCTCCGTGTGCGCGGACGAACGAGATGGAGAAATCTTTCCTGCAATGGAAGTAAGCTCTGGATTGTGTGTTTGTTCTCGGGAAGGAGAAGGAGAGGAACCAAAGACAGGAGGGGGCGACGCCCCTTTATCCTGTAGTGCGGCCAATGCGCAGGGAAGAGAGAGAGACGACAAAATACGGAAGGACAAGAGTCATGAAGGTGAAGAGATGGAAACTTCCGTGATTAAGGCATGATTAGTGCGGCGTGATTAGTGCGTATTAAAAATACGTCACGCCTGCCTGCCTGCCTCGCCACGCCATGCCACGCCACGGCCCGAGCCCGAGCCTGTGCCCGTGCCCGTGCCCGTCCGGCGACGGCGGCGCACGCGCGTGTGGCATGCCTTGGTCCGTTTCACAACTACTCAAAATAGATGGAATAAATCCCACTATATAAGTTGAGTCAACGTCCCTTTAAAATTCCAATCCGGTACAAACAATAATTCTCACAATTACACATCATAGAGTTATTGATTTATTAAATATATTAATGGGCTTGGCCCATAATAAATCTAACAATCCCCACCAAACTCTAGGGTTTATAACTGTGAAATTCTAGAATCTCAATTCTTTGATATATCAGTGTTTCGATGGAGACTGTTAAGTTGAACATCCACCTAGAGCAAGAGTTTCACTCAGTCACAACTGAACAATAAGACTATGCCTTGAATTGACAGCTTTGCATGAGGTGAGATTCACTTAAGTCCTTTGCTGGTACTAGGCTATAACAGTCATCCCCGTTGTTTGAAGCATATAAGTCACACTTCAGCGCCTTTCATGAGTATTTAGGGACCGCCCAAATCCCATAGACTGTGACTAGCAGTCTGACTCATATAGGTGTATTCCTCATAAGATGTTCTATAGGACAACATCTCATCTTTAAAAGACTCTCAGAATACATTAAGGTAAATACCAACCTTCCTTACAGACGGAAAGTTATGCATCAGAGATAGGTTCAAAAGGGAACTTTCCTCTCAACTTACTCATAGCTTGTTTCACCACTCTACTTCACGAGATCTCCGATCACATAGAGCATGTTACCACTATAGTAGATTTTCAAATGGGTCTCATACCCATCTCCCTCGATGTATTTTCTATCACATTTCATGACAATCCCTTAGTGAATTGATCTGCCAGATTATTCGACGTGTGGACATAATCCAACGTTATAACTCCGGAGGTTTTTAGCTTTCTGACAGATTTCAATCTTCTCTTAACATGTCTTGTAGACTTCATGTTACTCCTGGAACTGTTGACCTTCGCAATCACAGTTTGATTGTCACAGTTCATGGAAATAGCCGGAATCGGTTTTTCAACCACCGGTCAATCCAACAGGAGTTCACGAAGCCACTCAGCCACAACCCCAGCAGTGTCTAATGCTATGAGTTCTGCTTCCATGGTAGACTTCGTAATGAGAGTCTGCTTGCAAGACTTCTAGGAAACAGCGCCACCTCCAAGCAGGAACACATATCCGCTTGTGGCTCTAAGCTCATAAGCATCAGATGTCCAGTTGGCATCACAATAGCCTTCTAGTACTTTTGGGTGTCCTGTATAGTGAATACTGTAAGTCATAGTACCTTTTAGGTACCGTAACACTCTCTCAAGAGCGTGCCAGTGATCATCTCCAGGTTTAGACACAAACCTGCTCAGCTTGCTCACAACATATGAGATGTCAGGCCTTGTTGCACTCGCAAGGTACATGAGCGAGCCAATGATCTGGGAGTATGTCAATTGATCCCTTGCTATTCTTCGTTTTTTCCGTAATAGCACGCTAGGATCATAAGGTGTAGGAGCAGGGTTACAGTCACTATAACCAAAGCGACTTAACACCTTTTCCACATAATGGGATTGCAACAAAGTTACCCTACCATCACCTTCTCTAATTAACTTGATGTTCGAAATTACATCAGCTTCTCTCAAATCTTTCATGTCAAAGTTACTTGACAAGAGTTTCTTAACTTCCTTAATCACATTGAGATTTGATCCAAAGATCAGTATGTCATCAACATAAAGGCACAACATAACAGCCTCACCCCCATCATATCTATAATACACACATGTGTCAGCTTCGTTCACAACAAAGCCAGCAGCAAGTAGAGTATTATCAAATTTTTCATGCCATTGCTTAGGTGCTTGTTTCAGGCCATATAATGACTTTAACAACCTGGACACTTTGTTCTCTTGACCATCCGCAATGAAGCCCTCTGGCTGATCTATATAGATCTCCTCATCCAACTCTCCATTTAGGAAAGTTGTCTTTACATCCATCTAATGAATGATAAGACCATATGAGGCTGCCACAGCAATCAAAGTGCGAATTGTAGTCAAACGAGCAACTGGTGAATAGGTGTCAAAGAAATCTTCACTCTCCTTTTGGGTGTATCCTTTGGCCACAAGCCTTGCCTTGTACCTCTCAACGGTACCATCAGGTCTAAGCTTTTTCTTGAATATACATTTGCAACCTATAGGTTGACAACCATAAGGACGGTCAATGACCTCCCAAGTTCCATTAGACATAATAGATTCCATCTAACTCCTGACTGCTTCCTTCCACAAGTCAGCATCAGGAGAGGAATATGTCTGTCTAATAGTGGTTGGTGTGTCTTCCACAAGGTACACTATATAGTCATCACCAAAGGATTTTGCAACCCTTTGTCTCTTACTCTTTCGAGTGACTACAGTGTCATCCTCCTCAGGGATGTGCACATGAGTATCCTCATCATGATCTATCTGTTTTGGTTCATGGTGAATTATACTCATGACTTGTTTCAATAGTTTTACTAGGTGTATTCTTCATTGGAAATTCATTCTCATAACATGTTGCGTCTCTCGATTCCATGATTGTATCAACATACACATCAGGAACATCAGATTTAATAATTAAGAACCTATACCCAAAGCTGTAAAAAGCATAACATAGGAAAATACAATCAACAGTTTTAGGCCTAAGTTTACGCTTCTTGTTGATTGGCACATTCACTTTAGCCAAACAACCCCAAGTACATAAATATGAGAGATTTAATCTTCTCTTTTCCCATTCCTCGAATGGTGTGATCTCTTTGTTCTTTGTTGGAACCCTGTCCAGGACATGACACGCTGTCAAAATCGCCTCACCCCACCATAGCTTGGATAATCCCGCTGTACTCAATATTGCATTCACCAGCTCTGTTAGAGTGCGGTTTTTCCTTTCAGCAATCCCATTGGATTGTGGTGAGTATGGTGGTGTCCTCTCATGAACAATTCCATGTTCCACACAGAACTCATCGAACACATTAGAGAAATATTCTCCACCTCGATCGGACCTTAAACGTTTTATTTTCCTCTCAAGTTGGTTCTCTACTTCAGGTTTATAGGCCTTAAAATAATCTTTTGATTTTGAGAGATACACATAGGAGAACCTAGTGGAGTCATCTATAAAGGTGAGAAAGTATTTTTTACCGCCTTTAGTCAAAATTCTGTTCATCTCGCATAGATCGGAATGCACAAGTTCTAGAGGTGCCAAGTTCCTCGCCTCAGCAGCCTTGTGTGGCTTGCGGGGTTGTTTTGATTCAACACACACATGGCACTTATACTTTTTGACCAAGTTAAATTTAGGAATTAAATTCAGATTTGCTAACCGCATTAAACAGCCAAAACTTGCATCACAAAAACGTGAATGCCATAAATCTGACTCATCAGAAATATTAACAAAATTCACCAGTTTATTACACACATCATGCAACGATAAGCGGAACAAACCTCCGCAATCATATCCTTTACCAATAAACATACCATGTTTAGACAGAACACATTTATTCAACTCAAGAACAACTTTGTAGCCATCTCGACGCAATATGGAAGCACTAACAAGATTTTTCTTGATAGAGGGCACATGCTGCACGCTCTTCAATGACACCGTCTTTCCCGATGTAAACTTCAGAATGACTGTACCAACACCAAGAACATGAGCACGCGACCCATTTCCCATCAACAAGGCGCCAGACCTCCCGACCTGGTAGGAGGAAAATAGAGATACATGAGCACACACATGTATGTTTGCACCACTGTCCATCCACCACTCAGGTGAATTACAAACGGAAAGAACGAATGGTAAAGAATTACCATACCCAGATGTTCCTTCACCATTGTCAGTAGTCACAACATTTGCTGATTTATTGTCCTGGTGGTATTTGCGATCAGGGCACTCACTTGCCCAATGAACATCACTACCACAGACAAAGCATACTCCATTCTTCTTGTTGTTGTTGTCCTTTTTCTTAAATTGTGTTGTCTGATTGGTCTTAGGAATGATCTGTTGCTTGTTCTGGTTTTTCTTCTTTTTGTACTTGCGAAATTTGGAATTTCTCTTCTGCACCACATTTGCAGTAGAGGTTTCAACACCTTTTCCAATGTCTTTTGCTCTCGCCCTCTCCTCAACATCAAGAGTACCAATGAGCTCTTCCACATTGAACTCTTGTCTCTTATGTTTGAGAGAGGTAGCAAAGTCCTTCCATGACGGTGGCAGCTTAGCGATAATACCGCCCGCCACAAACTTGTCAGGAAGAGGACAAGGAAAAAGCTCAAGTTCTTTTGCTAGTGCCTGAATCTCATGAGCCTGTTCCACTATAGATCGGTTCACAACCATCTTGTAGTCATACAGTTGCTCCATAAGATACAGCTCGCTACCAGCATCGGTAACACCAAACTTTCCCACAAGTGCATCCCACAGCTCTTTACCTGTGGGAAGTATGATGTAGCTTTTCTGGAATTTTACATCAAGTGCGTTAATCATTGCTCCTCTAAAGAGGTTGTCATCAGCCTTAAACTTAGCCTCATCCTCAGAAGACAAGTTAGTAGGCTTACCCTCAATCACATGAAAGCATGACATAGCAATTAGCCACAATTCCATTTTAGCTCTCCATACCAAGAAGTTTTTCCCATCAAAAGCATGAGGCTTTAAAACGGCAGCAAAACCACTGACACAGAAATACGTATAATTAGGTTTTTGGATTGTTAGAATTAAAGGCAATTTCCATGTCATTTTAATTCCGTAAATTAACATTATGATGATGACATAATAAATATAATATACTAGTGATTTCATAATATCACATATGACCATAGCAGTACGGTAGATATGTGAAAGAAGCATGTGAATCATATATATGATGATAAAACATAATATTTCATCTACTACAGAAAAACATGTGAAACAACATAACACGCTTACTGATACATATATGTAGCAACTACTGAAACAATGTAACAGAGCTACTGCAACATTCAGGAAATATGTAACAGACAGCAACCCAGAATATATAGCAGACAGCAGCATTGGATTACTTATGGAACAGAATAAGACAACTATTGCAACATGATCGACAGTACTACTGAAACAACATGACGGAACAATATTCTGAATTACGAAAAACAGAGAGAAGATGAACAGTTCGTACCCTCCCATCCTTAGCGAAGATCCAGATCCTTGTCCAACTTCCTTGGTCATGTTGCAGTAGATGGAGATGAAGAAGATGTAGACCACTAGGAAGAAGACGACCGGTCCACAAAGTCGCAGGAAGAAGATGAACAACAGCAACTTCGCCGGGAAGAAGACGACGACGGCGATCCTCCTGAAGAAGACAAACAGCGGCGAAGATCATTCGGGCAGTCGCGTAGATGCTCCCAAAAACCTAATTGTTGATCCCCCGTGCAAGGTCTCGAACGGCAGCGGCTCCGAAGGCACCTGCCCTCTCGCTCCTCCGTGCGCGCGGACGAATTTAGTGCGGCCAATGCGCAGGGAAGAGAGACGACAGAATACGAAAGGACAAGAGTCATGCAGGTGAAGAGTTGGAAATTCCCTTGATTAAGACATGGTCAGTGCGGCGTGATTAGTGCGTATTAAAAATAAAATTAACACGCCACGCCTGCCCGTGCCTGGCCGGTGGCGGTGCGCGCGCGCGTGTGGCATGCATTGGTCCGTTTCACAACTTCTCAAATTAGATGGAATAAATCCCACTATATAAGTTGAGTCAACGTTCCTTTAAAATTTTAATCCGGTACAAACAATAATTGTTACAATTACACACCATAGAGTTATTGATTTATTAAATATATTAATGAGCTTGGCCCATAATATATGGAGGGAGTTGACCTTATAGCTTGTTGCAGCCGAGATGATCCATGATGTGTCATGCATGGGTGCAGCTGCAGCTAGCTAAGGTATGTAGCAGACAGGTTTGGCTTCCAAGTCCTCCTACCTTGCAGTTGCATGCCTAGCTAGGCGCAGACACGGCGCCTCTCCGTGTCATTCCTTGGCCGTGTTTACGCGTGCTGGCCGGCCGGGATCACTGTCTTTTGGCACTTGCACGCATCCAGGCACGTACGGGTGTCTCGATTGTGATCCTGTGTTTTCACGTCAACTTTACCGTGCGAGTAATTATCTCTCTGTCGTCCCTGCCGCGTGATGTGTAGCTCTCGACACATCATCATCACATCGACACGCTTAATTAATTTGTGATATAATGTCAACAACTTTATTTAGTTTAATAACTTGGGGGTTGTTTATTACGTGATGACACCAACATCATCGGTTCATATATTTGTTAGTACGTTTAAGCCATCCAACAACTTCAGATGTACGTACCTGCAGGGTGGTAAAGGACCCTAAAATTTAGCCAAACAAATTTGGATCGGGCTCAATAAGGATCGGGCCGTAACACTACTAGAAAACAGGCCTTTGGACGATCGGCAACTGAGCTTTAGTCCCGGCAAAAATTTGCGTCCGGGGCTAAAGACTTTTAGTCCCGGTTGGTATTACTAACCGGGGCTAAAGGTCCAGGACCTTTAGTTCCAGGTCCTGGACCTTTAGCCCCGGTTGGTGTTACCAGCCGGGGCTAAAGGTCCTTCCCGAGTGGATTCAAAAGGAAAACGTTCAGAACTACATCACGTGAGTTGCGTAGCTCAGTTGGTAAGCGTGACTGATGCGAGAGGTGCTGAGTTCGAATCACACACAATACATATTTATTTTTCGTCCGTGGACCTTTAGCCCCGGTGGGAAGGACCCGGGACTAAAGGCTGGGACCTTTAGTCCCGGATTCCTAGTCCCGGTTGGGATACCCGGGACTAAAGGCCCAGTTCCACCGGAGCTAAAGGCCTGATCTGTAGTAGTGTAATACTATATGATTTTGAACTAAAAATGGAAAGGGTAATTGTGAACGAGTGATAAAGGCCATGATCCATTACCACCCGGTGCAGCTACTCTTTGATCCCCAATGGCTCTGTATATCAGGACTGATTTACATGGGTGATTTTATTGTGAGAAAAAAGCATGATTCAACGTCTAGAAAGTAGAACTGATCCTAACAGATAAGCTCAAGCCAACAGAGCCGTTCAGGCTGTTACATTGGTTATATATTGTTGATCGAGGATTCAGCCCTTCGTGTATACACCCAGTACAGTTGTAACTCCAGTACAAATTTAATTTACCTAATAACGTAAGGTCAGGTGTTAGAACAAGTATAATAAGAGGCTGCAAGAAGCTTATATGCTGATGTGGAAGAAAAAAAAAGAAAAGAGGAGATAAGCTGTAAGTTTATAGCCAGCCAAAGGCACAAGAACCAATAATATTGTGAGAGGATCGGATGAGGTACTAAGAGGTGGGCTACAACGATTCATATATCCAGCTAAGGGCTTGTTTATTTTCTTCGGATTGAAATAGAGTTCGGAATCATTCTACACCAGGAATGAGTGAACCAAAGAGATTCACTTTATTCAGTTATGTTCGTTCCTGGTCTTAAGAGGTGAGAAATAAATCTGGGTCTCAAAGCATAGAAAATACTCAAAGCATAGAAAATAAACTAAATTCAAACCAGGTCACATCAATCCGTGTCCTGAACCAAACCAAGTCTCTGGCAGTTGTCAATGCAGAAATAGAGGAGGTACATGTACTCGATTCAATGGGATTAATACTATAGTGAGTAATTGTGCCTTTCTTGACTTGTTTTCTTATTATATAATATTGTTATTGATACTAAAAAGTTACAACATTTTATCGCAACAGTTAAAAGGACTAGAAAGACAAATAAAATTTGTACTTGAACATAATAAAGACCTTAACTGCTACAAGTGGAAGAATCTAGATTTCTCAACATGGTGTATTATTGAGAAGATTCAAGAGCCAATACAAACAGATGAGTAAATTCCATGCGACTTGTAAATGCCATGAGACTTACATTATTTTTGATTTTACAGTGTGAATCTTTTAATTGTTGATGTAACAGTATGTGGATGGTAAACTTCATGGAATACTGGACAGGATATTCCCTCTCTGATAAAGTGACTCTGGTGATTTATATAGATTCCGTATTATGTAGTCACTTATTTATCGAAGACCAAGAGTGTTTAGAGTAAGTATTTTTTCCAACTAATTACATAAATATATATATGCACAAGAATATAGTAGTAATATAAAATATGTGATCAACTAATTCTTAATCTCTGTATTATTTTTTAGCAAAGAATGGGTCCGTAGCACTGTACCATACCCAATATCTATAAGGCTCAGAACAATTAGAGATTTTTTTTTAGATAAAGGATATAAAATCCGGCTTCATCTATCCAGGGATAGAATCACGCCACTTATTACAAAACCAAACTGCAGCCTCACAAGACAAGATGAACAGAATTTAAACAAGACACTGAGTCTGAACCAAGAAACGCTAGAGGAATAAAATTAACTACGCAAGACCAATAGAACTTGAAGAAGGCCATCCATTAGAGCTAAAAAAATTGCAGAGCCGCTACTTCCAGGGTGTGCGCTACTGAGAGCAGCTTCACCCTCATATCTTCACATCGCTGCAACTGTGCCCACTGACACAACCAGTGAGTTCCCCTGAATAGAACCTGCAAGAAGGATTTCGGTCTGCATTTGTCAAAAATCACCTCGTTTCTTGTGAGCCAAATTGCCCAGCAAAGAGCAGAAGCTGCTGTTAATAACAACAAGTTTTGAATTTTATCTCCCCTTTTTTACCATAGAAAAAACAAGTCAGGTAAAGACTGTGGTGGTGGAATTCCAAATAATAAGTACACCGCCTGCCACAAGAACTTAGCATAGGCACAATCCAGAAAAAGATGTTTACTGGTTTCCAAAGAATGGCAAAAGCAACAGGATGCCTCCCCATTCCAGTTACGCTTTGTTATAGATGAAAACAAACCCATGGATACTACATGCTTCAATATGGGTGTTCGCACAGTTGCATGCAACATAGCTAGATTGAGTATAGAAGAAAACAAATACCAATTCATGGACCTCCAGTTTTGTGTAAGTTCATATAGTTGTTCACTTGTTGTGTATATATATAATTGTATAATTAATTCAATAGTTCCTAATAGTTCCTATTTTGCAAAAAATGACCAGGATATAACTCAGATTGGTCGAGATATCCACGGTGTTGTGATGAGATAAACTATGTTGGGGGAAGGGACCCAAGCACAGAAGGTGCAGAAACCCTAGTTCCCCTTCTCCCTTTCCGCCGCCGCCGGACACGCGCGCACCTTCGCGAGGGCGAGGAAATTGGCCACGCGCCCGAGAAACCTTCGCTTGCCGTCCGCCGAGTTCCCGCGCTCTCACGGTCTCTCTCCCTGCAGGCAAAAATTAGAAGCCGACCCAAGGGTCGCGTCAGCGGTGAGAGTTTTTGAAGGTTGTCGGGCGTGCGAGGGTGGTTTCCCCACGACAGCTCGCGTGGCGTCGCTGCCGAGGGTCCCTTCCCCCAACAAACTATAAAGAGCTAGCAAAGTTGTTTGAATGTTGGTATGTGTGCTACTATATTAAAGACTGCAATACTGTAAGATATATGTATAATTATATGTTATGTAAACTCTTTTAAAAAATTATAATATTTATAATTTATAATTATATTTTATTTTGCACTTATATTTGTGCTTGTTTGCAGGTTCTATTATCATATCATCAAGATAGGCTGTATATTTTATTCATAATAGATGAGAAAGAAAATTGTGTATATTATGGATCCACTTTCTCCTAATCTAAAGTACACAGGTAATGATCGATGCAAGCCATATCTAACCACGTTACATAATATTGCCTATCATTTCAACCAAGCCATAAAATTGGCGAATCCAACATGAAACACTAATATTTCTGAGTGGCATCCTGAATTTCCAACATGGCTTCCAAGAAATTATAAGTGGTAATTACTTATATTTTTTTATCTTTCTTGCTATGAAATAGTTACTTCAATTAGCTACAACAAATAAACATTGCTCTTCTCCAGGAAAGTGTCAGACTTCCTTGTATACAGTTATCTAAAGAAGTGGGATGGGAAAAGATTGTTGATCCACCCTGTGAGCATATATAATATATATTCTCTATGTATATTTTGTAGAATGCACACTACTACAAAAAAGAACTTGCGCAGCGTTGCCTAAATGGGCTCCGTGGCGGGCACACTTTTTGCTCGCCATGGTTATTCGGTGGCCGGCCTCCAGCGGCCGGCCGCTGATGCGCCCGCTGCGGTTAATCATTAACCGAAGCGGGCAACATAAGGTGCCCGCTGCGGTTAATCTTCTTTAACCGCAGCGGGCTTCCTTATATGCCCGCTGCGGTTAATGATTAACCGAAGCAGGCGACGTAACTTGTCCGCTGCAGTTAAATAAGATTAACCGCAGCGGGCTACTTACGTTGCCCGCTTCGGTTATTCCTCGCTATTTAAGCCGCCGCCACCGCCAGCAGAACCCGATCATCTTCTTCCTCTAGACCAAAAACGGGAGAAGAAGTTTTGCCGAATTTTTGTCCCAAATAACTTGTTTTTGAGGTTTATTTGTTTCATTTGGAGGAGAAGTACTCCACAAGAGGTACCTAGATGATCTCCACCCTCTTTCCCCTCTCTTTTTCTCTCTTTTTAGCCTCCCTTTTAGATCTAGTTGTATGTAGGAGAGAGAAAACTGGTATTTGTTTCTCTAAGTTCATCATGGATGCATTAATTTTATTTGCCGTCATTATTACTTCTGTCTCTAGATTTAACATAAATATAATAAATTTTTATGTTTTTCTAATTCATCGTCTTTGTTTTGTGATTCATGATGTGTGTTATTAATAAAGGATCGCAGGTACGATGGACCGGTCGGAATGGATGTATAAGATCAATAGAGTACTTGATGTGCGGTATATCGTTGAAGTGAGAAAGTTTATTTCGGCTGCGAAAGCTGACCGTGAGAGATCGAACCAGACGACAATCATATGTCCATGTCATCGTTGCAAGAATCTGACCGCCTTCAAAGAAGAAGGCACAGTGCAATCTCATTTGATTCGTTTTGGTTTCATGGATGATTACACGGTGTGGACTCATCACGGCGAGAGATTCGATCCGAGTGTCGGGGCGGCATCTGGTGTAAGCTCAGCGTCGATGGCGACGGTGAACCAAGATCCTGGAGCGCACGTCACATCAGCAATAGTAGCGCCTGCCTTCAGTGACAGTAGTGCTCGTGACCACATCGCTGTGGACGCAGATGTACTCCAGGATATGACAGATGATGGTGGTGGAGATGTTGAGGACGCTACGGTGCAGGACCCTGCGGATGTGCAGCTGTTTCAGGATTTAGTCACTAGTACAGAACAGGCCTATTGCCCCGGGCCATTTTGGCCTTTAGCCCCGGACATGGAACCGGGGCTAAGGAATCGGGACTAAAGCCCCGACCTTTAGCCCCGGTTCCATGGCCCGGGGCTAATGGAGGGACCTTTAGCCCCGGTTGGTAACACCAACCGGGACTAAAGAGGCCAGCCACGGTGGCCCGGCTGGAGGCCCCTTTAGTCCCGGTTGGTGTTACCAACCGGGACTAAAGGGGCCTCCAGCCGGGCCACCGTTGCTGGCCTCTTTAGTCCCGGTTGGTGTTACCAACCGGGGCTAAAGATCCATCTGCTTTTTTCTTTTTCGTTTTTCTGTTCTTTTCAATTGGTTATTGTTTTTGGTTTTACAATTACATTAGGTTTTCTAATACGTATTCTTCGCTGCTAATATATTCTATTATATTAGGCCAGTTTCAAATACACGTATTATTCTTCGCTGCTAATAAATATATATAAACACATAAAATTTACAATTACACACAAATGAAATATGAAACTATACATATATATATATATATATATATTATAGAGCTAGCTATACACACATATGTACATAAAATATACAACATTATCCATCATGCATGCTTAACTTGATATTTACACACAAATATAATACCGTTCCTAACTTAGAGGTCATACAAGTGTTCATCTTGGTTTGGCTTCATTGGTTCGTCTTTATTAAACCAATACTCGGTGCCAGACTTAAGGACATGGTCATTAAGGAAGCCCGCGATGGTCTCTTGAATTGCTTTGAGGCGGACCTTATCCATCACCTGGTTCTTCAACCATGTCTCCTTCAATTTGGATTAAAATAAAAAGAAAGTATTAACATACATAATATTTATGTAATAGCAACAAAAAATAAAATAAATTTATTTACATGTTACGTACTTGCTGACTCTGTAAAGGAGTTCTTTTTTCATACACCGTCAGAAACTCGCAAACATAGTACCCACATAAATTGTTTCCCGGTGACTGCCGTAGAACCCACTGTACAATATGTAAAAAGAGTACTCTCGGTTGAGCGTGCGTCTGCTGAGTGATGCTAATTAAGGTAAAGAGGCGGGGAGGTACTCTACAACTTACATTTAGGAGTAGAGGATCAGGAAGTTGCGCTTTCAGATCCGGACGGTGTTTCTGAACAAACCAAGTCCAAACCCTTCACAATAATTGGAACGTTAATTAACTATTGCAGAGTTAAAGAGCTATAGCAGGAATCAATATTTATAGATCACATTACCCTCGGATAATATTAATCATATCTTGGTAATCTTCTTGTGGTTTTCTCAGAGAGTCATAGATTAGCAAACGACTCTCGTGGAGATCGATCACCATTAGAATCCAGTGAAAACTGCATTTATGTTTATATAGTCAACACATATATATATATATATCTTTATGTCAACCTATAATAAAATGTGCATATGATAACAAAACTCACCTAAAGTTGTAGGGGAATAGTATATATCTTTTGTCCCTTTGGTTTACCAAGAACCTCCGCAAATTACTCTCTGTTTGAGTTTTCCATGCATCCGAGTGAGTATTGCTTGGGTGCTTGAAGACGATATATGGATCGATGAGACCAATCTCCTTGTCATTTTTACGCCTTAGTTGTCTCATCATGTTTCTGCACATGTTTAGAAACGCTTGCTAGCAGTGTGAGGATAATTACTTATACATATACATAAGCTAAAGTGAGATTATTAAAGGAAACAATCACTTACAGGCAGAAGCAGCTGACGAGAGATTTGTCGAGAGCGTCCATGTGGCAGAGCTGATGTAACTCATTAAACTGAACATATATGATGTCATCACCACGGAAGTAATCATGGTCTCTAATTCTGACGCAAATGTAGTCATCAGCTTTTCTGCCACACGCCGTAAGGTACCACTGATTTAGCAAGTGCATCTGTGTACCAAGATCCCTCAGGGCCGCTGGGTTGTATAGACTTTGGCCATATACATATGCCCTCTGCCATTTATCAACTTCTGGAGCACTTTTGATGCCTGCTTCTCCGAGTATGTTTTCCACATTCAAACCAGTTTCCTCGAAAAATGCGAGCAGTTGCGCAGGATCAACGTCTCCATATGCTCGTTGTATGATTTCCATGTTTGTACCGTATTCATTATCAACAACTAGATCTGGCACTGATTGCTTCTCTTGTTCCCCGAGCTGTGGGACACCCTTTCCTGCTCTCTTCTTTGCCTTCTTGGCCTCCTCAAGTGATTTGCTAAGTGTGCGATCATAGTCTGATTTTGGCGAAGCCTTACGGGCAGCACGTACCTTTTTTTGGTGAGCGTCCACAGTTTGCCTTAGTTTTTCAGGACGAACAAAAAGGTACGGCTTCTCCGGGTTTCGCTTTGCTCGACCACTAGCAATGGCAGCTTCGAAGAACTTGTTACAGTCTTTTTGCACTGCAGCGTCAGTCTCCTCCTCGGTCATGTCATATGCAAGTTTTGTCATCTTGGGAGCTGGTTTTCTCACAGGTGCTTTCTTCTTCGGAGGTGGTGGGGCTGACGCCTTTGTTTGTGTGACAGGCCTCTTCTTTGTTGGCGGTGGAGGTGTTGGAACCCGCCGTGGAGATGGGGCAGGTGGCGGTGTCGGAGCCCGCTTTGTAGGAGATGGTTGGGTCGGTGGCGGTGTTGGATCTCGTCGTGGAGGAGATGGGGCCGGTGGCGGCGTTGGATCACGCCGTGGGGGAGATGGGGCCGGTGGCGGTGTTGGATCCCGTCGTGGAGGAGATGGGGCCGGTGGCGATGATGGATCCCGTCGTATTTGATCTTGATCATCATCGTCCGCAACACTGTGATCATGTGGTGAATGTAGAATTGGACTTAGGTTGGGGGATGTCCTGCTGCGAAAACAACATGGTATGAGTATCCATTTATACTATTAGCTCACCAATACTATTAAGTTTCATTCACTAATTTCATACACACCTAGGGATAGGTTGTTGAGGAGGAGGAGGTGATGCGCCAGGAATTATGATATAGCGCTTGCGCCAACATATGAATGTCTTCTCCGCTTCTCCTAATGTATTCTCGCCATCACCTCCTTTAATTTCAAGTTCGACATTCTCGTAACCTTTTACCACCCTGTCCACCGAGACGCTAGCATATCCAGGAGGTATTATTGCTCCATGACTTCTTGGTGTCTTCGTAGGATCGATAGGAGATACAACACCTATAGCCACCATGACTGTGGTATTCCCCTGTGGAATGTGCAGTTCACATGTCGTGAGAGGCTCGGTGATGTCGTCCACAGGAAAGCGCAGTGCTGCGTCTGGGACCTCTGTGGAAGCGCAACTGCTTTTCATTTGCTCAGGGGGGCTGATGTTGACTCCCGGCTCTGATGCAGATTGACTTTGCATTGCTAACTGCACTTGCCTTTTTATTTCCTCGTTCATTCTGCCTTCAAGTGCTTTTTCTCGCTCAACTGCTTCAAGAGCCGCGGCCTGTGACTGAATAACCATTTCTTCTAACCGGCGCATCCGCTGTGCCTCCTCCTCCTTCTTTCTCGCGCGGCTTCTATAGGTCTCTTTGTCCTGAGGGAAGGCATGTACCCATGACAGCTCCCCATAGCCTCTGGTTCTCCCACCATGTTCAAGATTCTCCAGGGCGTATGTCAGCTCGTCCTTGTCTCTGTTTGGCTGCCACCTGCCACTGGCAGCCATTTCTCTAGCATAAACAAATCTTTCTGCTGCTCTTTGGAGTTTTTTGCCATAGTGTACCCTTCCTGTTTGTTGGTCCAGGCTTCCTCCATGACCAAAAAACCAATACTTGGCGCGCTCAGGCCAGTTTATCGATTCTGGTTCAATGCCCTTGGCTTGCAACTCTCGTTCCATTCTTTCCCATTTAGGAATGGCACTCTTATAGCCACCTGATCCCAAGTGATGGTGGTATTGTTTTTGTCGGGCATTCTGCTGGTTCCTTCTGATCCGTGCCTCACTCTCTTCTGATTTCTTGAATTCTACAAACTCATCCCAAAATGGCCTCAACTTGACGTAGGCCTTAGTGTTGAAATCCGGAGTTTGGTCCTTCTTGATAAATTTGTTGTATAAGTTCTTCTTCCAGCCCTGGAATAGTGTTGCCATTTTCTTCATAGCCCAGTCCCGAACTCTGGCCTTCAAATTTATATCTTCTGTTTCAAGTGTGAAATGTGCAAGGACCTCTTGCCAAACAAGTTCCTTATCAAGATCAGAGACAAAACTTATATCAGGAGCACTTGTCTTTTGCTTCCATTCACGAGCACTGATCGGGATCTTATCCCTTACAAGGCACCCACAGTGGGCAACAAATCTCTGTGCATGTTCTCCAAATACTTGGCCTGTTTCCTCGTTGAATTCTGAGATAATGTACCGGCCCTCCAACGGCTTCTTCGGACCTCGTACGGTCCTACTCTTCCCGGTAGTCGTTGTCGATCCGGAGGGCTACATATGTAGGAACAGTAGATTACAAATACATTTATAAATAATTTAGAATTTCATGTGCACATAGAGATTATTGTAGGTATATACCTCGCCAGTATTTTCTTGCATTATTTCTTCATAATCGGCAAAGTATTGACTGCCGTCATCTACTTCTTGATTATTGTTATCGTCACCTGCTAAATTTTGATTAGCGCCGCTGTTGATTAATTCGTACATTTCCTCCTCCATGTTGTCAACTGGGTCGGCCATTTCTGCGAATGACATGGAGGATAATAAACACCATATTTTTGCAACTAACGTGCATAGGGTTTCGGGTTTTGGGTTTCGGGTTTAGGGTTTACGGTTTGGGGTTTAGGGTTTAGTGTTTTGGGTTTGGGGTTTAGGGTTTGGGGTTTAGGGTTTGGGGTTTAGGGTTTGTGGTTTAGTGTTCAGGGTTTCGTGTTTGGGGTTTCGGGTTTGGGATTTAGGGTTAGGGGTTTGGGGTTGAGGGTTTGGGGTTTGGGGTTTAGTGTTTGGGGTTTCGGGTTTGGGGTTTAGGGTTAGGGGTTTGGGGTTTCGGGTTTAGGGTTTAGGGTTTGGGGTCTAGGTTTTGACAACATTAAAAATAACATATATCCATGAAGACTATATTCGTAAAAATAACACTACCGACATGATCGAAATGTCATATCCAAGTGACATATCTAAAGACCAAATTATCTAAGTGATTATTTCTCCTCCATCTAACACATGCAAAGGACACACCGTTGATGAGAGGACGACGACGGACGACGGCGAGGATGATGTCGCGGTGAGGACGACAACAGACGACGACGAAGATCACGTTGCGGTGAGGATCACACGGTGAGGATGACGGCGGACGGCGCGGTCAACGCGGCCAATCTCTTTTTATCTACATGTGTAAACATAATATTTTGTTAGGTAAAAGCAATTTTCTATTTTCTATTCAAATGGATTTTTATTTTTCTTTTTCCTTACAAACAGTGCACACAAACACATTACACACTGCACACACACATACACTGCACACACACTGCACACACTTGGTTCCCTGGTTCCCTGCACAAACACATATTTTTTCTTTTTCTATAAATATATATGTATTTATATTTAATTTCTATTTTCTATATATGTATTTATATTCATTTTTGTTCACTTGGTTCCCTGCAAATGCTCACACTGCACACAGTGCACACACACACGCACACACACTTCACACACTGCACATACGGCACACACTGCACACACTGCACACACACTTCACACACTGCAAACACGGCGCACGGCGGCATCCTCACCGGCGGCGCGAGCGAGGACGAGGCGGTACAACGGCGAGGGAGCACGAGGGCGCCGCGGACAACGGTGAGGGAGGCCGAGGACACTGCGGACGACGATGAGGGAGGCGAGGACGACGGCGAGGGAGAGGACGAGGCGGCGGCAGGGACACACGGCAGACGGCGAAGACGACGGAGGCGGCGGCGCAACACTGACGTCGATCTGAGGAAGGAGGAGGGCCCTGTGCCCTATATACGCGGGGCACCTTTAGTCCCGGGCCGTGGAACCACCCGGGACTAAAACACCTTTAGCCCCGGTTCATAAGCCCACCCGGGACTAAAGAGGGGGACCTTTAGTCCCGGGTGGTTCTACGGCCCGGGACTAAAGGTACCTTTAGTCCCGGGTGGTGTTACGGCCCGGGACTAAAGGTTCTTCTCCCGCCTTTATTTTGGGTTAAGGTACCTTTAGTCCCGGGTGGTGCTAAGGCCCGGGACTAAAGGGTCTTCTGCCGCCTTTATTTTGGGTTTTCTGTGTTTTGGGTTTTGAATTAAGTTTTGGCTATATTAATATGTTGTAATACTTGTTACTTGCATAGTAAATTCAATATTAGGCATAAAATTACTTAAAAATAGCAGTTGTGTTTCCTTTTACATTATTGTATTGTAGAAAATTTTGTAACATAAATTCTTTTTTCTTTTCTTATAATAACAAATATAAATGTAAATAACAATTTATATTTTGTTAATGCAAAAATATAATGTTAAATTTAAATATCTGAAACAACTGGTGCTCGATAGGAAAATATTTTTTGCATTATATGAACGTTAAATTTTGGGTTGTTTATCTTTTATTGTCCAAATGCACGATAGAGAAATTCACTGTTAAATTACAATTTAATTTTAAAAGATAAATTTGTGTAGTTCATATACGTTTCTGTGTCATATTGGTCTCAAAATTTTTCTTAGGTTGTCACGTGGCACGGGTGAGGCAACCAACAAGTTTGTGTTTTTTCGGAGATGGTTTGCTTCTTTTTCCGGTTTAATTGAATTACCGCACACTCTCACCCAATAATTATAGGGTCAATTAGGCCTACCAACAAAATAATCCAGAATGGAGCCAAACTTGTGGGGCATCGACACTGACATCAACGAACCATGACTATGCATAATCATTATTAGTTACACGAAAACTGTAATATATATCAAGCGGGTACACTGGTGATCTTTTTCTTCACGTATGTTCCTTGGTCATGATCATGTCGTAACCATGGAGTCTCCTCAGCATTTAGCAGGATGCTTGGGTCTTTGGTCACACTGAAGGGCGGTATTCGGTCATCTTTTTCATAATCTTCTGACATGTCTGACTTGTCCTCAATTCCCACGATGTTTCTTTTTCCTGAAAGAACTATGTGGCGTTTGGGCTCTTTGGTTGATTTATCATCATTTTTCCCTCTCTTGGGTTTTGTAGACATGTCTTTCACGTAGAACACTTGAGTCACATCAGCAGCAAGGACGAATGGTTCACCTTTGTATCCAATATTGTTGAGATCCACTGTTGTCATTCCATACTCCTTGTCAACTGTTACTCCGGCTCCGGTCGCCTTGACCCATTGGCATCGGAACAAAGGGACTTTAAAATCAGGTGCGTAGTCTAGTTCCCAAATCTCCTCTATGCGGCCATAATATGTTTGCCTCTTCCCAGATGGGTCTGTGGCATCTACGCGAACACCACTGTTTTGGTTCGTGCTCCTTTGATCTTGGGCCATGGTGTAAAATGTGTTTCCATTGATCTCATACCCTTTGTACGTGAGGATGTGCCATGACGGTTGCCTAGCCAACAAATATAGTTGCTCATCAATATTGTTATTACCCAGACATTCCTTTCGCAACCAAGTGCTAAAAGTATTCATGTGCTCACGTGTTATCCAAACTTCATTCTTCTCTGGAAATTGGGATCGTAGGAACTCCTTGTGTACATCGATATATGGATCCACCACGGTTGAGTTTTGAAGAACTGTGTAGTGCGCTTTATTGAAATAATCATTCCCCGTACCGATATATGTTTTCTTCCCTAGTGTCCCCTTTCCACATAGCCTCCCCTCGTGCCGCGATTCAGGAACACCAATCGGGTCAAGGTCAGGAATGAAGTCAACACAGAACTCAATGACCTCCTCTGTCCCGTAGCCCTTGGCGATGCTTCCTTCTGGCCGAGCACGTTGGTGAACATATTTTTTCAGTACTCCCATGAACCTCTCAAAGGGGAACATGTTGTGTAGGAACACAGGACCGAGAATATGAATCTCCTTGACCAGGTGAACTAGGAGGTGTGTCATGATATTAAAGAAGGATGGAGGAAACACCAACTCAAAGCTCACAAGACATTGAACCACATCATTCTGTAGAGTAGCCAGTTCTAGTGGATTAATTGCCTTCTGAGAAATTGCATTGAGGAATGCACAGAGCTTCACAGTGGCAAGACGTACATGTGGAGGTAGAATTCCTCTTAAAGCAACCGGAAGCAATTGCGTCATAAGCACGTGGCAGTCATGCGACTTTAAGTTTAGGAATTTCTTCTCTTGCATATTTATTATTCCCTTTATATTGGAGGAGAATCCAGATGGGACCTTGATGCTGTTTAGGCATTCAAACATGATTTCCTTCTCTTCATTGCTAAGAGTGTAGCTAGCAGGTCTTAAGTAATGGCGTCCATCATCTGTCTTCTCTGGATGTAGGTTGTCTCGTTCTTTCATGCGCTGCAACTCTTGTCGTGCTTCAAGTGTATCCTTAGACTTCCCATACACACCCATGAATCCTAGAAGGTTGACACAAAGATTCTTTGTCAGGTGCATCACGTCGATCGCGTGGCGGACCTCTAGTACATGCCAATAGGGTAGCTCCCAAAATATTGACTTCTTCTTCCACATGGGTGCGTGTCCCGTAGCGTCTTTCGGAACAGGTTCACTGCCCGTCCCCTTTCCAAAGACTACTTTCACATCCTTGATCATCTCAAGTACATCTTCCCCAGTTCTGTTGCGAGGCTTGCTCCGGTGGTCTGTCTCACCTTTAAAATGCTTGCCTTTCTTTCTAACCTGGTGATTCATCGAAAGAAATCGACGATGCCCAAGATACACTACCTTTCTACATTTTTTCAAATATACACTATCCATGTCATCAAAACAATGTGTGCATGCATTATATCCCTTGTTTGACTGTCCTGAAAGATTACTTAGAGCAGGCCAATCATTGATTGTTACGAACAACAATGCTCGCAGGTCAAAGTGTTCCTGTTTGTAATCATCCCACACACGTACACCTGATTTACTCCATAAAAGTAGGAGTTCCTCAACTAATGGCCTCAGGTAGACATCGATATCGTTGCCAGGCTGCCTCGGGCCTTGGATGAGCACTGGCATCATAATGAACTTCCGCTTCAAGCATAACCACGGAGGAAGGTTGTACATACATAGAGTAACAGGCCACGTGCTATGACTACTGCTCTGTTCCCCAAAAGGATTCATCCCGTCCGTACTTAAACCAAACCTTAAGTTTCTAGCATCTTTTGCAAATTCTGGGAATTCTCTGTCTATTGCTCTCCACTGGGACCCATCTGCAGGGTGTCTCAACATGTTGTCTACCTTACGGTCTTCTTTGTGCCATCGCACCAACTTTGCATGGTCCTTGTTTCTGAACAGACGTTTCAGGCGTGGTATTATAGGAGCGTACCACATAACCTTGGCAGGGATTTTCTTCCGGGGACGTTCTTCACCCTCAACATCGCCAGGGTCATCTCGCCTGATCTTATATCGTGACGCGTTACATACAGGGCATTCATCCAAATTCTCGTATTCCTTGCCACGGTACAGGATGCAGTCATTAGGACATGCATGTATCTTCTGGATTTCTAAACCCAAAGGACAGACCACTTGTTTTGCTTCGTACGTAGTGCCGGGTAATTCGTTAGGCTTCGGAAGCATCTTTTGTTTTATAATCTTCAATAATTGTCCAAATGCCTTGTCAGATACACCATTCTGTGCCTTCCATTGTAGCAACTCTAGTGTTGTGCCTAACTTTTTTTGTCCATCTGCAGCAGACGGATATAGTAATTTCCTGTGATCCTCTAGCATACAGTCAAACTTAGCCTTCTCCTTTTCACTTTCGCAATCTCCTTGTGCATCACGAATGACATCACCAAGAGCATCATCTTCAGCGACTGTGTCTCCTGCACTTGCCTCTTCTTCACCTTCCTCCATTGCAGTATCACCAAAGTCACCGTATTGAGCAATAATGTCATCGTCAGGGTCCAATTGTTCTTCTTCACCTTCTTCCATCATAACCCCAGTTTCTCCATGCTTCGTCCAACAACTATAGTTTGGCATGAAACCCGACTTGAACAAGTGTGAGTGAAGACTCCTTGAGCTAGAATATTCCTTCGAATTATTACAAAGAGCACATGGGCAGCACATAAAACCATTCCGCTTGTTTGCCTCGGCCACTCTTAAAAAATAATGCACGCCATCAATGAACTCTTTTGAGCGACGATCGACATTGTACATCCAGTGACGTGTCATCGTCTGCATTATATGACATATCACATAATTATATCGATCTCTCATTCTTATAAACAAATAAAATTATAAAATGTCTGACATGAAATTTAGTAAGAATCACTGGTGCCATAAAAGTAGTAGCAGTTGAACTTGTCTAATTAATTAATTATTACATCAAGATAACAGTGCAGCCTAATCCACTTGGCCACAACCAAAGCAACTAACAACACCTGCACATTTTTCCCACATCACAGTCCAACAAGATGTACTGTCTGCCACTCCAACCGGATAGGAAGGTAAGGTAGGGGTAGGTGCAGTAGGAATTGAGTTGATTCTTGAGTTAAAAGCATCTAGAGCTGCAGAAGCTTCCTCAAAAGACTTGTACTTTTTATGCACAGCTCCCTTAACTTTGAGGACATACTGACTGCACTCGGCCCAGCTGGTGTAAATACCTGGTTTGGTGCCCTCGAAAACAACATACCAAGCAGGCATCCTTCTGCGTTTTGTAAACTAAAGTATTATATATTTCTAATTTCTGTAAACAACTAATTTAACTGATCTCTATTTCTCCAAAATAATAAAATATACTAATTAAACCGGTCACATTTTGTAAACTAAAGTATTATATATTTCTAATTTCTGTAAACAACTAATTTAACTAATCTCTATTTCTCCAAAATAATAAAATATACTAATTAAAACGGTCACATTTTGTAAACTAAATTATTATATATTTCTAATTTCTGTAAACAAATGATTTAAATGATCTCTATTCCTCAAAAAAAAACTAATTAAACTGTCACATTTTCTAAACTAAAGTATTATATATTTCTAATTTTTGTGTAAACAAATGATTTAAATGATCTCTATTTCAAAAAAAACTAATTAAACCGGTCACATTTTCTAAACTAAAGTATTATATATTTTGTTTTTCTAAACCGGTCACATTTCTCTAAAAGACTAAAATAAACTAATTAAACGGTCATATTTTGTTTTTAGATTAATAATTTGAACTATCAAGTCAATGAACTCAAAATAGCTACAAAAATGAATAACTTAAGCTAGTAACCTTTCAACGAGTCGATGGCGGTGTAGATGTGATGAAATAAATCAATCGCCGGAGATGTGTTAACAAACAAAAATCACCGGAGGAGAAGAGAGCAAACAAGCAAGCAAGAGCAAGCAGTGACTGAATGAAGAAAAATGAAGACAGGAGCTCTGGCACGGCTGGAGGTAGAAGAACATTTCAAATATAGGGAGGGACATTTAGCCCCGGTCCTTATTCCCAGCCGGGGCTAAATGTTGGCATTTAGCCCCGGCTGGGTACACCAACCGGAACAAAACCTTTTAGTCCCGGTTGGTGTTACCAACCGGGGCTAAAGATGCCAACATTTAGCCCCGGCTGCATACACCAACCGGGGCAAAACCTTTAGTCCCGGTTGGTGTTACGGCCCGGGGCTAAAGATGCCAACATTTAGCCCCGGCTGCATACACCAACCGGGGCAAAACCTTTAGTCCCGGTTGGTGTTACGGCCCGGGGCTAAAGGCCGGTCTTTAGCCCCGGTTGGTAACACCAACCGGGACTAAAGGCCCCTCTGACAATTGAGCCGTTGGGCTGGGGAGCTTTAGCCCCGGTTGGTGTTACCAACCGGGGCTAAAGGACTTTCTAGTCCCGGGCGCAAATTTTTCCGTGGCTAATGCTGATTTTACAAATCGTCCAAAGGCCTGTTCTCTAGTAGTGAGTCAACCACATCGACGAAGACGACGTCGTGTATGGCTCCCCGAAGTGGCTGGAAAATTTCAGAGAGATGAAGCAGGCGTCACTTGATCCTTTATATAAGGACGGCGAGGAATGTCCGAAGGATTGCACGGTGCTCCGTTTCAACCTCCACATGTTGATGATGAAGGCTCGGCATGGGTGGTCAGACACTAGCTTTGATGAGCTGTTAGGTTACCTTGCTAAAACATTCCCGACGAGTAACAAGATCCCAGCAAATACGTATTGGGCGAAGAAGCTTATCTGGCCAGTGGCGATGAAGCTTAGAAAGTTCGATGCCTGCCCTAACCACTGCATCCTCTATCGGGGCATAAAGTATGAGAATTTGATGAGCTGTCCGCACTGTGGCGCCAGTCGCTACAAGAGAAATGCTGGCTGTCGCGTGGATGCAGACGACGATGAGGCCTTGCGAGGTGGTCAGAGGAAGAAGAAGAAGGGTGTCAACAAGAGCAATGTTGCAGCCAATCGCATCTCGGCTCATCAGCAGTACGAGGAAGAAGAGGGTTACACGTTGAGGAAAAGTCTGGCACTGTCGGTGTGGTACATGCCAGTGATCGACCGCCTCCGTGCGATATTTGGGAACCCAGAGGACGTGAAGCTCATGTCCTGGCATGCATCAGCTGACCGCTTGAAGGACGATGGCATGCTGCGGCACCCCTCCGATGGCCAGCAGTGGAAAGATTTCGACAAGGCCTACCCGCAATTTGGCAAAGATCCCAGGAACGTTCGGTTCGCGCTCAGCACCGATGGGATGAATCCGTTCGGCGAGCTGAGCAGCTCCCACAGCACCTGGCCGGTCGTACTGACCATCTACAACCTACTTCCCCATCTGTGTCAGAGGCGCAGGTATCTTCTGTTGACCATGCTTATCTCGGGACCGAAGCAGCCCGACAATGAAATCGATGTTTTCCTGGAGCCGGTAATGGAGGAAATGAAGGAGCTATTTGATGTTGGGGTCGAGATGGTGGATGCGTCCCTCAAGGAGAAGTTCACCCTAAAAGCCATCATCTTTGTCACCATCACCGACTACCCCGGCCTCTTCTCACTGTCGGGGCAGATCAAAGGGAAGACCGGTTGCGTAATGTGCATCGACGAGACATGCTACACTTACCTCAAGGGATCAAACAAGATGGTGTACATGAGGCACATGCGGTTCCTTCTGAAAAGGCACAGATATAGAAGAAGTGTCATGAATCAATTGTTCGATGATCAGGGCGAGCCACAGGGTGAACCACCGACGCAGACTAGTTGGGGGCGAAAGGTGTATGAGATGGTGAAGGATATTGATCAGATCGAGTTTGGGAAGAAGAAGAAGACACCAGAGGAGGGGACAAAACAAACGAGGAAGCGAAAGCGAGACACGACGGAGGAAGCGTCACAGGTCCCCTCTGTTCCTTTCAAGAAGAGGTCGATTTTCTTCGAGTACCTGCCATATTGGAAGACACTGAAAACACCCCATGCCATCGACTGCATGCATCTCGAGAAGAACGTCTTTGATAGCACGATCGGTGTCCTGCTGGACATCCCGGGAAAGACGAAGGATGGTCTGAAGTCACGGACGGATCTTCTCAACCAGGGCATCAGACAGGACCTTCACCCTGGGTCACCTCATAATGGTAAAGTCGATCTTCCAGGTGTGGCCTACAACCTAAGGCATGGCGAGAAGACTGCTATGCTCAACCTTCTCAGGGGTATCAAGGTGCCTACCGGTTTCTCTTCCAACATTAAAAGCCTCGTCTCCTTGAAAGACCTCACATTGACTGGCTACAACGCACATGACTGCCACATCATGCTGACGGTGTTCCTTCCAATTGTGATAAGGGTTATCGTTCCAGAGTACGTGAAGATGGTGGTCACTCGGATATCATACTTCTTTAACCGCATCACGCAGAAGGTCATCGGTAAGGCTGACCTCCCTGCCCTTAAGGACTTCATCGCGGAGACCCTTTGCTAGCTTGAGATGTGCTTTCCCCCATCATATTTTGATATTATGTACACCTAATGATGCACATGGTGGATCAGATCGAGCAACTAGGCCCCGTGTACCTACACGAGATGTGGACGTACGAGCGGTTCATGTCCACCCTCAACAGATATGTTCATAACCGTGCTCACCCGGAGGGCTCTATGATCGAGGCGTACACAGCCGAAGAGGCAGTGAACTGGTGTATGAGGTACATAAAAGATGGGAGGGCTATTGGGTTGCCTGTCCATCAGCACGAGGGCAGAACCACAGGCATGGGGTGCACGGGCCGAAAAGTTCGCACGGATATACCATACAAGGAGATTGAACAACCTCATTACAACATCCTTCATCAGTTGGTGAGCATGGAGAAATATGTTGAGAGGCACATAGAAGAGATCCGCGCCGCTAATGACGGACAACGCACAGAGGCATGGGTCCAGAATGAGCACAGGAACAGTTTCATAGATTGGCTCAAAGAGCAACACGTACCCCTAGAAAGATGCCCTGATGATGAAGATACGGAGACCGTGCAGAAGCTTCTGCAAGGCCCGTCAAGCCAAATCACGACGTGGCAAGGGTACGATGTGAAGGGGTATAGGTTCCACACGAAAGAGAAGGACAAGAAGAACGCGGCACAGAACTGCGGTGTTCGATATGAGGGCGTCGACGAGGCCACAAACACGAGGACGCAATACTATGGCTAGATCGAAGAAATATGGGAACTTGACTATGGCAAGGACGTATGCGTAACGGTCTTCCGGTGCCACTGGGTAAACCCCAAAGCGGTTGCGGTCGACAGTTTCGGGCTAACCACTGTGAACCTCAAAAGTATCGGGTACAAAGATGACCAATGGGTACTCGCAACCAATGTCGCGCAAGTGGCCTACTATATTTATCCGGAGGACCCAAAGAGGTATGTGGTCATGTCTGGAAAGCAGCGGATTGTTGGAGCTGATGGGGTCCAAAGCCCAGAACAATACAACAACTATGCAGAGCTCCAACTTTTTACCGATTTTGCAAAGAAGATTAAGGCCGTCGAGGACCGTTGCAACAAGAGCGGTATCAAGCCCTGGGCCCGTCCCGATGGTGAGAAGCGGTCCGTGAAAGCGCCCGCACCAAAATGAGACAAGTTTTGTAATGAAGTAGTGGAAAGTTATGTAATAGTATTTGAGACAAGCTTTGTAATAGATTATTATTAATACGTTAATATTATTAATAATAAATCTCAATTTGTTAATGACTTATTAATAAGTTAGTATTATTAATAAATATTATCTTTGTCGTATTAATAAGTTAATGACTTATTAATAAGTTAATATTATTAATAAATATTATCTTTGTCATATTAATAAGTTAATGACTTATTAATAAGTTAATATTATTAATAAAAAATATTATTAATAAGTCATATCTGCAGCGGGCATCTTAAAGTGCCCGCTGCGGTTATTCGTTTTAACCGCAGCGGGCAACATAAGGAGCCAGCTGCGGTTAATATTTACCGCAGCGGGCTCCTTATGTTGCCCGCTCCGGTTATTCCCTGCCTATATAAGTCCCGCTACACTAAAGGGCATTTCTGTCCTTCGCGCATCATCAGTTCACCCCGAAGGGCTGTCGAATTTCACCACCGCCGCCGCCACGCCATTGCCGCCGCCGCCGTCCTCCTCCACCGCCCTCGCCGACGTCGACCTCACCAGTGGAGCCCGTGCCCTCGCCGACCTCACCGAGGAAGCAGCGCGCCGCCCGACCGTAACCCTAGCGCCCTTCCACCTCCACTGGTGGTGCCCTAGCGCCGCCGGAGTCGGAGCCACACCTCGAGCTCGCCACGACCATGTCGACCTCACCTCCTCCCCTCCTCGCCGACGTCGACCTCACCAGTGGAGCCCGTGCCCTCACCAGTGGAGCCCGTGCCCTCGCCAGTGGAGCCGGTGGAGCCGCCGGTGCCCCAATCCGCTGCTAGAGCCGTCGGTGCCCCTATCTACCGGCGTGGACCTCGATCTCGACCTCATCTCCTGGTAACCCTAAATCATCCTGGTAATCCTCATCTGTGCCTTACAATGGATTGCTAGTCTCTGTGCCTTACTCTTGATATTGCTAGTCACTGATATTGGTAGTCATTGATATTGCTAGTCACTGATATTGGTAGTCATTGATATTGCTAGTCACTGATATTGTGAGGATATGTGAGGATATGTCTAATTTCCAGATGAGCAATGATCTTGATGTCATTTGTGAGGATATGTCATTTGAGACCGTTTGATCGATTTGCTTGATCGTTACTTATGGGCATGCGTTCAAAGGATACAAACTATAGTGATTCACAAGCAAAAAAGGAGAATTTGTAGTCATTTTTTTTGTGTACAAGCTGGAATTAAATTGATTAGAAAGGGACATGTCCGTGTTAAAGGGTACTCCGTATGTTTGTGTTGTGGATTAAATTCAAGAGTACCTATTAGCACTGTGGATCAAACATACCCTGTCCGTGTTTGTTCAACTGCATCAGAGAGCTTGTTTGTGTTGTGGATGGTCTACAAGCA
Organism: Coix lacryma-jobi var. lacryma-jobi; assembly: GCA_009763385.1. Taxonomy (NCBI): domain Eukaryota; kingdom Viridiplantae; phylum Streptophyta; class Magnoliopsida; order Poales; family Poaceae; genus Coix; species Coix lacryma-jobi. Next base: position 111,853,411 of record CM019831.1, on the reverse strand, counting down.
TTTTCAGTTTTGGGTTGCCGGATTGTGTCTTTTACGATTTATAAAGTAATGTGACATCTCATCAGAGAGCAGCCATCCGATCGATCCGTTGCTATCACGCAGAGAACGTGCAGCTGCTGTCCCATAATTAAGCAAAGCACACGCACAGACCATTTTTGAGCCACAAGCAGCTTTTGACTGCTTGACACAGGCAGTCACCAGTCAGTCAGGCAGGCTGAATGTTAGCATATATCATGGAGCTAGCTAGGTAGTATTATTACATCAATGCTTGTGGGTGGTAATAGTAAGTACTAGTGGTAACTATTGGTGGCACTAATTAGTGGTAACTGCATGTAATGTAATAGGAGAGCAAGCGCTAATCTGTTGCTGCTTTTCATGATAAAAAGGAAAGAAAGAAAGACAAAAAAAGGAACTGAACTAACACTATCTATGCTTCTTGTTTTCATTTTGTTGATCTACCTGTATGGAGCTTCCTGTTTTCCCTTACTTGCTGGTTGTTTTGTCTTCCTGTATCAGTGACTAGCAATTTGATGTTTATCAGTGACTAGCAATATCAGTGACTCTTAGCAGAGTATATAATATTAACTTATCAATTCACCTCGTGATTTCAGATGGAACTTATCTTATGTCTCGTGATGCTTTAACTACGAGTTTATTTCCTGCCGATGATGCAATTTGATGTTTTTTACGCTATATCCATTTGCCACTACCTATGATGCCCAGTGATGCTAGTGTATACTACTCTCTCCTACTACTCCTACTACTCTCTCCCTCTACTACTCTCTCCCTGTACCACTCCTCTCTGTACTACTCTCAACTCCTACTACTACTTCTCTACTACTTACTACTGTCTACTTACTACTGGTTACTACTCTCTCCTTGTACCACTCCTCTCTGTACTACCCTCTGTACTACTTACTACCTACTACTACTCTCAACTCCTCTCTGTACTACTCTCAACCCAACTACTACTCCTCTCACACTACTACTACTCCTCTCACCACTACTACTCCTCTCACTATACTCCTCTCTTTATACTCCTCTCCCTACTACTACTCCTCTCCCTACTACTCCTCTCTTTGCATTGATGATTTTTTTTCGAACTTGTAAGCTGAGGTAGTGGCAAATGCGATGATGTGACCCCTTTCGATCTATGCTGAGGCAGCGGCGATGATGATCAATTGCCCCCCAACTTTCTATGCTGAGTCAGCTGCTAGACTAGGATGGCTTGTATTTTACAAGTAACCAGTTTAGCAGTGACGTGTTGACCTAGGGCCAAATCTGAGCCAAAAACTTATACGTGTCATTTTTTATTCAAAAGCTTTGAACTGATCATATTATATACGCGTCTGTGTATATGTAGAACTGAAATGGCGGAAGACAAAACTAATGAATGGAGGGACCCTACCCCTAGCTCCTCGTCAACCAGCTTCATGAGTGAGGTGTCCGTGACTCCACCGCCGAAGAAGCAGCGTACAGAGGAGGGCAACGATCCCATGTACGAACCAGGGGCGGACGAAGCAGAGAGTTTCGAGGTTTACGCAACACGCTGGCTTTCTAACATGTACAAAGACGCGATTGAATCACTAAAGGCTCGTCACTCTTGTCAACAGCTGCCGATTGTGCCTCGTCAGCTCGAGTTTTGGGACGAAGACGCGGTCAGGGAGGAAGAAGCCCCCGCTCCCTCTATGGCAACCTCTTCGTCCAAATCTAAGGGCCAGAAGAGGGTGAGGGGACAACACGGGAGGCACAAGTTGGACAAAGAAAACGAGGTGCATGTCATCGATGCGGTGGGGCCAGAGGGCAACCCAATAGCTCCAGATACAGTCATTGGCAAGTTCAGCAATCAAGTGGCGTGTATAGCCAAGGAGAAGGTGGAGATCACTTGGCCCAACTGGCACGATGTACCGAAAGACATAAAAAACAATGTCTGGGGTGAGGTGACAAGGAGATTTAGATATCCGCCCTCAGCTGACATGGAGAAGTGCCAAGAGTGGGCTTTGCACGTGGCGTCGACTGCGCTTCGCAACTTCAGGTCCATGCTGTCCAGAAATTACCTGAAGAAGGGGAAGTCGCCACTGCTAAAGTACAATATGGTCAAGGCACACGTGTGGGATGCTTTCTGCGAAATGAGAAATACGCAAGAAGCAGAGGAAAAGAGCGCTAAGTTCAGTGAGCTCGCAAAGAGGAACAAGAATCCTCACCACTTGGGCATGACTGGCTTTGCCGGTTAGAGGACCAAGTGGCAGCAAGAAGAACAAGTAAGACAGGCTGTCGGGGTTCCAGATCCGTATGAGGGCATCGACCCAAGGGCAAAGGACTACATGAGGGCCCGCATTCCAAAGAGGCTGAAGCCTGGGGCGACCAAGTTTAACGAGCCCCACCTCGAGGACGTCGAGAAGACTTTGATGGAGAAAGCAAAGCTTAAGGACAGCATCGTGGTTCGCCGGGGCCACGACTTGCTCACCGAGGTCCTAGGAACCCCCGAGCACCGCGGCCGCGTGCGTGGTGTCGGGTCGAAGATGAGCTGGAAGTCAGTTGAGTCGTGGCAATACGACGCGGCCACATACAAGTTCAGGCAAAGGTATAAAGATGAGCTATATAACAAGGGCTTCAATGAAGGCGTGGCTGAAATGATCAAAAGCTCAATAAAGGAAGCCTTCACGAGCAACGACCCGGAGATGGTCGCGATGAGGTCGAAGATGTTTGATCACCATGGCCTGCCCAATCCTCAAGCAAACAAAAAGAAAGCCTTACTGCCGATGAACGAGGATCACCCAAGGGTCTCAAACGAGGACTTCAAGGAAAACCAGCACGTCCAAATCCTCATCCCGTTCGGAAGGTCCAAGAAGATGGTGGTGGCCGAGGGATGCATTCTTGCACCCCACGATATTCACGACTTCAACAAAGACAACACCCCTGAAGACTATGTGGTCGTGAGCCCGTTATGGCACGTTCTCGACCAGGAACATTTTGAATTGGACCATCCCAACCTACAAACGGCCAGGCACCTAGGGCAGGCACTTGGATTGGAAGTCCTATGGAACCGCGAGGACATCGAGATCATTGTTTGGACGCCAACTCCAACGCCGACACCAGCATCACAACCATCAGCCGCCGGATCTTGTCCTCCGGAAGATCCAGATCACGACAGCGATGATGACGAAGAAAAGGGCGGGGACAAGGGAAAGGACAAAGGAGAAGGCGGTACCGAAGGCGGGTGAAAGGTCCTTGTTTGGTTTTGGTAATTGAGTGACAACTTAGGTGGACTAATATGTGTTTGAAGTGAATTACACAGGTGATTAGTCCATAGGTGATCATATGTGAGCATCATATGCCATAGAGGTGTAATGGCTTGAAGGATGTTGTAATGCTCATGCATGTGATGAAGAATGAGCTTATTGCATATGTGACATGACATGTGGTCATGTGGCTAAGATGGTGAAGATGAAGGCAAGACTTGGCTTGATGGACCGGTTGCAAAGGTGAAGGGCAAGTTGGAGGCTTTGAAGCCGTTGGTACTGAGTGTCGGGAGGCTTGAGCAAAGACTTGGCACCGAAGGACCGAAGCAATGGTGAAGAGCAAGTGAGGTCAAGATCGATGGACCATGGAGGTCATGTGATGATATGAAGTGGATCATATCATTTGATATAGGTTGGTGCATGTGTTGCATCAACACCGAAGGAGATGGAATGGAATGCGCAAGGCAAAGGTATAATTGTAGGGCATTTCATTTCACCGGTCATAGGTGTGTAGAGAAGTTTATGACCGGGTTTAGGATAGATGGCCGTACTATTAAGAGGAGCAAACTTGTTTGCATATCGGTCATCTAGTGCCACTTAAGCGATCTAACTTTGCGATGTTACTAGGATCGAGTGGCGTGGTGAGAGCAAGTGAAAATCCTTTGGAAAATGATTGTGAAAATGCTAACACACATACACATGTTGTTGTTCTCTTAGTGGTGTTGGCACATTTGCAAAGGAGAAGTTGTTAGAAAAGAAGTCGTGTTGAAAGGAGGTAAGGAGAAGTGGGAGAAACTAGTGTATAGTCCCTCTCCCCTCCTGCCGAGCTTGCGAGGCAGGATTCAGCGGTTTTCGGAGGAGAAGCTTTGTGCTCGGGGAGCATCGGATGCTGGTCCGAGGGGCATCGGACGCTGGGCCGAGCGTCCGATGACAAACCCTAGTTGAAGTCTGTTGCAGAGGATGCATCAGACGCTGCATCGGACTCTGGTCCGAGCGTCCGATGGCAATGACGTGGCGTAAGCTTTTTGTGCTGGGAGCATCGGACGCACCCTAGCGTCCGATGTGGACCCATCTGACGCGTCCGATGTAGAATGGTGCTCTCGGGGAGCTCTCTGCATAGACATCGGACGCTGGCCCTTAGCGTCCGATGCTGGGGGTCCGGCGCGTCCGATGTGAGAGCCGGTTTGCGCAGTTTTGAGCAGAGGCATCGGAGCGTCCGATGCGAGGCATCGACGCGTCCGATGCCACTTTAACTGGCGCGGGAAGTGATATAGCCGTTGGGATCGCTCGGCCGAAGTTGAACGTGGGGGACACGTGGCGAGCATCCAAGCATCGGACGCTGGCCTCAGCGTCCGATGGTCCCGATCCGGAGCGTCCGATGGTAGCGCAGGTTGCCCAGTGAAGGGGCAACGGCTAGTTAGCCCTTGGGGCTATAAATATCGTTGGTAACCAGCTTTGGGCCAGAGGTTGAGCACTCCAAAGCCTTGGTGGCTTGTGTGGATGTGCTTGGGAGCCCTTTTAACTCTCTTGTGCTTGCTAGTGTGCGAATCGATAGCGAGTGAGTGATCGCTAGTGCGTTGCATTGAGAGATTGCTTCGAGTGGCACTAGGTGATCGTGTTGCAAGCCGGTGGTGCTTGTTACTCTTGGAGGTTGCCACCTCCTAGACGGCTTGGTGGTTGTGTCTCCGTCGTGAAGCCCGCAAGAAGATTGTGCGTGGCTCCGGAGAAGGCTTTGTGAGGGGCATTGTGCTCGCCTCGCGGGGATCGCGAAGAGCAACTCTAGTGGATTGCGCGTGTCATTGAGTTACCCTCACTTGTGGGTGAGTTCTTGCGGTGCTTGAGTGTCGAGCTAGGTGTGGTGCCTATTAGCCGCCGAACTACCAAAGTGTGTGGTCGACACAACGGGGACTAGCTTGGTGGCAACCAAGTGAACCTCGGGATAAAATCACCGTGTCAACATTGTCTACATCTTCTCGGTGGTTTGCTATCTCCATACACAAGCTTGTATTTATTTTCATATATATTGTGCTTGTGTAGTTGCTCTTGTAATTAGTTAGCTTGTGTAGCTTGCTAGTTATCTTCCTTGCTTGTGTAGCATAGAAGTTGATCCCGTGAGTGACTAGTTGACTTGTAGTCTTGCTAGTCACATTGCTTAGTTTGTGTAGCTAAGTTGAGCTCTCTAATTTGGCTTGTGTAGCCTTGTTATTGAGCATTGCTAGTGAGCTTAGGCTTTGTGCTTTTTGCTTAGTGGCATGTGTAGGAGCTCCCCGTGTTGGGTCGGTACCCAGACCGCCGGCGCCTACAACCCGTAATATCGAAGGTTCCCGAAAGTTTCGTACGAAAGTACGCTTTCGTGCGGAAGCGCTTGTTTTAGCTCGCGGACCAAGGGAAGGCGGAGCTTTCGTGCGAATGGAAGCATTCGCGCGGAAGCGCGCATTTCGGCTCGCGGATCAAAGTTGGGCGGAGCTTTCGCGCGAATGCAAGCATTCGCGCGGAAGCGCGCATTTCGGCTCGCGGATCAAAGTTGGGCGGAGCTTTCGCGTGAATGCAAGCATTCGCGCGGAAGCGCGTATTTTGGCTCGCGGGTCGAAGTAGGGCGGAGTTTTCGTGCGAATGGAAGCATTCGCGCGGTAGCGCGTATTTCGGCTCGCGGGTCTAAGTTGGGCGGAGCTTCCGTGCGAACTGAAGCATTCGCGCGGAAGGAGCCCGGCGTTCTCGGCGGGAGCTTTCGTCGTTTCATGACTGGTTTTTCATAGGTTTTCGCAGGACGCCGGAAGTTTAAGTCAGAGGGAGCGGGCCCACCGGCGAGGAAAGGGAGAAGGAGCCCGGGCACGGTGGGCCCGTCAAAAGGCGAAGTTACGATGATGTCCCCCCCCCCCCGCGCCAAGAGGGGCGACGTACGACCAGGAGTAGTTGCCTGGGGCATCATTGTAATTGTAGCAGAGTGATTGGAAGGGCATTCTTGTACTTTTAAACTGATATGGATTGATATGAAAGGCTCCCAGCCTCCCATGGGAGGGGAGGAGGAACACTGTTCACCTCAACTATTTTCCCGTTTTACCGTTCGTTTTCCGCTTTCGCTTTGGGCTTTCGTTCGTGCGACAACCCGCTGTTTCGGGATCTCGGTCCCCGAAACAACATTGGCGCCCACCGTGGTTATCGCCCGAGCTTACCATGCCACCAAGGAAAGCACCGAAAGCGGTCGACAATCTGGAGACTATCGCCGCGAGGAAGGATGCCTTCGGCACCATCGCGGCTTCAGTTCCAACCAGCCAAGTCCCACCAAGCACAGCCACCGAGCCACCTGCTTTCGGCGGCGCTCTAGCGATAGAGACCCAGCCACAGCAGGGACCGGGAGCATCGACGAGCCAGAATGTACAACCCCAGGATCAGCGTACTTTCGGCAGAGATGGAACACCGGAAGGACTTGTCGAGGACGAATTCGGCGAAGAGGATAATGATGCTGACGAAATCACAAGACACGCCCAAGCAATCAAGATGTTGGCACAACAGCAAGACGAAATCGAGAGGCTGTTGTCGCAAAGAGATCAGCTGCAGCAGCGGTTAGCAGCAAAAGCAAGAGAGGACGAAACTCGCAACGCCATTCGGCGAGCCGAGGCCCAGAAAAGGCAACTCGAGAGGGAAATTCAAGAGCTGCAGAGGGCTGGGGCGGACCCAATCCCGATAGCCCAGGAAAATACATTCATACCAAGGCAAGAGCAACCGCCAGCTTTCGGCAACGCCATCGACGAAACCTCTTCGCTCTCGAGGGAGTTGCAAGCCCATCCGTGGCCGCTCAGCTATAAGCCGCGTATTCCGACTTTCGACGGTAAAGCGAATCCACGCAAATTCTTGGCAAGCTACGAGACAGCTGTCTTTTCGGCAGGCGGGGACAATCAGGCTCTAGCAAAATCTCTCATCTTGGCGGTCAAAGACGTGGCTCACGATTGGTACACCACTCTCAAGCCACTGTCCATCTATTCGTGGGCCCAGTTGAAAGCCGAATTGCTTGCTACCTTCCAAGGATTCCGTCCGGATGTCAAGACCATGAGGGACCTCATGAATTGCACCCAGCAAGACGACGAGCCCCTATCCGAGTACCTCAAACGCTTCATCCAGCTGAAGGCCCAAGCGCCGAATGTGCCGGAAGCCGCGGTGATCGCAGCAGCCATCGAAGGCTTGGGGACCGGACAGTGCGCCGCTCACCTGTCAAGAGAGCCACCGAAAGATGTTAAGGAATTGTTCGATGTGATGAATGCGTACGCGAGGTCGGATGACAACTTTCGGCGATGTAAGGCTGCCCGAATGTTGCAGAGGCAAGCGACGAAAGCAAGTCGACCACCGCCCGTGCTAAATCAAAGAATTGTTAGGCCCTTTCGGTCAATCAACAGTTTACATGAAGAACCAGCGCAATCAGCGGCAGGTACGGAGAGGCCCGATATGGCCGACTTTCAGCCCCAAAGAGGGTTTGATCAGCCTTTCCGCGGAGGACGCAGCGGAAGGACAGGACGCGGCGGTCGAGACGGCAGAGGCCGCGGAAGAGGACCCAGGCCACCATATTGCGTCATTTGCGATGGCAATTTTGGTCACACCACCCGTGACTGCAAATACAGCAAGATGGCGAAAGAGCTGAAAGACAAAGACCAAGCCTCAGCCTCTGCCGAAAGCACCAAGCATGTCTTCCACAATTCCCAAGACCCGGCAGTAGCGGCAGCAGCATGCGGCAACTACGCAAGCACGCCTATGCACCCCCCGCAGTACATGCATCCCCAAAACTTGCATTGGTACAATCCGGCGTATCAGAGTTACCAGCTTCCGGTCTTCGCACCACAGTCGGTGGCAGTTTTGTCACCTATGCACTACCAGCGTCAGCCAACGCCGCCGCCAGCGCTTCCGGTTCAGACCCAACCTCAGGGGCAGCAAGCACAGCAGGGTTTCCAGCAGGTGCAGGAGATGGAAAATGAAACTAGCGCAATCAACAACATCCTTCCGTCAAGAGGGCACATTTTTGCTATCACGGGCGGATCCAACTTGGAGCACGAAAGTAAAAGGGCGAGAAAGGACTATCATCGAAGGGTCCAGACGGTATCACCAAGGCTTCCACTGAACAGGCCATCTTGGTCGCTAGCGCCGATATGTTTTGATGAGTCCGATTTCAAAGTCCGCGACTACCCGCATTGTGACGCTTTCGTCGCCACGGCCAATGTGGCCGGTTTCACCTTGCATAATATTCTGATTGATACCGGAAGCTCAGCTGACATCTTATTCGTCAAAGCTTTCGAAGCAATGGGATTCGACAGGCGCAGTCTGGACCCCGCCGGCAATTCATTGTATGGGTTCGGAGGAAGGAAAATTGACGCTATCGGCAAAAAGCAAGTCCCTGTATCTTTCGCCGAAGGAGAAAGAGTCCGCACCGAAACGCTGACATTCGACATAGTAAACATGGACTATCCCTACACTGCCATTTTCGGCAGAGGCTTCACCAACAGGTTCGACGTCGTCATTAAGCAAAGCTACCTGTGCATGAAAATGCCATCTCCTTTCGGCATCATCACTGTACGCGGAGACCAGCAAGCCTCTAGAAGAATCGAGGGAAGGCCAACCCCAGGCTACAGCCTTATCAATGAGGTGGCGAATAAAAACGAATCGCAAGCAACTACCGAAGAGCATGCTATCGTCAGCCCGTCGGAATGCAAGGTTGGGGCAGCCGAAGAAACGGTAAGAATTCCGCTCGCGGCCTCCAGGCCCGAAAGAGCCGTGCACATTGGGGCAAGCATGCCGGAAGAAGAAAGGAACGCTTTGGCATCCTTCCTTGCAACCAACGATGACATCTTCGCTTGGTCAGCAAGCGACCTGCAAGGAGTTAGCAGAGATCTCGCCCAGCACAGTTTGAACATCGCAAGCGGCGCTAAGCCCAGAAAGCAAAAACTGAGAAAGATGTCAAACGAAAGGGCAGACGCGGCGAAAGCCGAAGTGGAAAGATTACTCGATGCGGGAGTAATCCGACCAGTCCAGTATCCCGAATGGCTGGCGAATGTTGTCTTGGTGAAAAAGAAGAATGGAAAATGGCGAATGTGCGTCGATTTCACCGACCTCAACAAATGCTGCCCGAAGGACCCGTATCCTTTGCCTCGAATCGACAAGCTCGTCGACATCGCATCCGGCTGTGAAATAATGAGTCTGCTAGATTGTTTTTCAGGTTATCACCAGATATGGCTCCATCCCGATGATGAGGAAAAAACCAGTTTCATCACCCCAACAGGCACATATTGCTATCGGCGGATGCCGGAAGGGCTGCGGAACGCAGGCCCTACTTTTTCGCGGATGACCGACAAGGTGTTCGAAAGCCAGAAGCAAAAGAAAAACTTGTTGGCTTATGTTGACGATATAGTGGTCAAGAGCGATAGACAGGAAGATCATCAGGCAGATTTGCTCGAGACTTTCGGCAATCTCCGGAAGAGTGGTTTGAAGCTCAACCCTGACAAGTGCATTTTCGGCATTAAGAAAGGCAAGCTCCTCGGTTGCCTGGTATCGGCAAGAGGAATTGAAGCTAATCCCGACAAGATAGTGGCAATCATCAACATGCAACCACCCTCAAACCGAAAGCAAGTGCAAAAGTTGACAGGAAGGCTGGCTTCTTTGAACAGATTTATCGCAAGGTCCGCTGAAAAAGGACTGCCTTTCTTCCGAACTCTGCGTAGCTCCGACCCTTTCGATTGGGGGGAAGAGCAGCGGCAGGCCTTTCAGCAACTAAAGGAGTATTTGACAAAACTGACCACGCTATCCAAACCGTCGCCGGAAGCGACACTCTTGCTGTATCTCGCAGCATCGCACACCACCGTAAGCGCAGTACTGGTGGAAGAGAAGGAGCATGAAAACAAGATGACGCAGTTCCCAATCTACTTCGTCTCCGAGGCCCTTTCGGGTGCAAAACTGAACTACTCAGAGCTGGAGAAGATAGCTTACACAGTAGTAATGGCTTCTAGAAAACTGAAGCACTACTTTCAGTCCCATCACATCATAGTCCTTTCGGCTCAGCCATTGGAAGCCCTGTTCCGCAACAACGAAGCTATCGGCCGAATCGGCAAGTGGGCGGCGGAGCTGAACGAATACGTGATCGACTTCCAGCACCGATCCGCAATCAAGTCGCAGGCATTGGCGGATTTCATAGCAGACTGGACTCCCGCCGCTTTCGACACAACGCTTGAATTCGAAGAGCCTGTGTGGACAGTGAATTGTGACGGCGCATGGGGATTGGCCGGAGCCGGAATCTCAGCGATCCTTACGCCGCCAAGAGGACCGAAGGTCAGATTTGTCGCAAGGCTGCAGTTCCTCACAACCAACAACACTGCCGAATATGAGGCCGTGCTTTTGGGTTTACGAAAGCTCCGAGCAATCGGAGCGAGAAGATGCATAGTCAAGTCAGATTCCCAAGTCGTTGTTGGTCACGCCAAAAAGGATTTCACAGCAAGAGAACCAGAGCTAGCCAAGTATTTGGCAGCAATCAGAAGAATGGAGAAGCATTTCGCTGGTTTCACCTTACGTCACATTCCAAGGGCCGAAAACGCAGAAGCAGACGAGCTGGCCAAAGCCCCAGCACAAAATCTACCGCTTCCACCAGACGTGTTCTATCAAGTGCTTTTGGCCAAAGCAGTGAAAGAGGAGGAAGAACATCCAAGTTCGGTACATGCTATCGCCAGTGATGACTGGAGGTCGCAGATATTCGCCTATCTATCCGGGACATACGAGCCAGAGTCTAGGAAGGACGCCGAAAGGATGGCCAGCAGAGCGAAAGGTTACACAATCATCGGAGTGCAGTTGTTCAAAAAGGGAATAACAGCTCCTCTTCTGAAATGCATAAGCAAGCGCGAAGGCATTCAGCTACTCGAAGAAATGCATGCCGGAATGTGCAGAGCGCACAGAGGGCCTCACAAAATAGCACACAGAGCAATGAGGCAAGGATTCTACTGGCCTTCCGCCGCATCGGACGCCAGAGAGCTGGTCAAATGTTGCAAAGGCTGCCAGATGTTCGCCAAAAATCAGAAAGCCCCAGCAAATGAAACCACGCCGATAGTGCCAACTTGGCCCTTGCAGAGATGGGGCATTGACATAGTAGGTCCGCTACCGGCAGCTCCGGGCAACCTGCGCTTCGCAGCGGTCGCCCTCGAATATTTCACCAAGTGGGCGGAAGCAAAGGCCCTCGCAAGCATAACTTCCACCTCTTTAATCAAGTTCGTCTGGCAGAGGATAGTTTGTCGTTTCGGCATTCCTTCCTTTATCACCTGCGACAACGGGAAGCAGTTTGACTGTGCCGAATTCAGGAGTTTCTGCGATGAGCTCAGCATCAAGCTTAATTTTGCCTCAGTCAACTACCCGCAAGCAAACGGGGCCGTCGAGAGAGCGAATGGCTTAATCTTTTCGGCAATATCAAAAACCTTGTACGACTCGCCGAAAGGTAAGTGGGCCAACACCCTAACAACAGCCGTATGGGGACACAATATTTCACGATCCCGAGCTACCGGCTTCACTCCGTTCTGATTGCTTTACGGCGAGGAAGCAGTTACCCCGGAAGAGGTAAAGCTAGGTTCCTTCCGAACCGAAATGGCTCCAACTACTCAGGAGCAAAGGCACCTCGAACTCGAAACCATCGAAGAGGTAAGGTTGCAAGCTGCAGAGAATCTCGAAAAGTACCACGCCGAAACGAAGCATCACAGGGACAAGACCATAGTCCGAAAGGACATCAAGCCTGGTGACATGGTCACCATTTGGCAACCAGATAAGCAAGGTAAGCTCCAATCACAGTGGCAGGGCCCTTTCATCGTGGCAAGCATGGCGGCACCCGGGGTATTCCGGCTGCTGAATGATAAGGGCGAAGAATCAGCTCACACTTGGAACGCAAGTAACCTGCGCCGTTTTTACCCTTAGCCTGAACTATCGAACTTGGATGTAATTTTTTCTTCTTTCCTTCACTTTCTGCAACCAAAGTCAGCTGCACTCTTTTTCCTCGCCGGGGAAGCCCTTCATCGGGGTGCGAGGTTTTTTAACGAGGCAGCCGAATGTAACCGATACATTGTGAAGCATCCGCAATCCCCGAGAAAAGTCACGTGGCCTGACTAAGGACGAAGTCAACCAAACATAAGGTTGAGACATTCGTCATTCCGATCTAACAAATGAGAATGTTGGCTTGCTGGGTGAAAAGAATCCTCCACAGCCACCGACAATCTCAGAAAGCCTGCGGGCTATGAAAAAACCGACCCTCCAACAAAATGCGAGGGCGGAACGAAAGCCTGCGGGCTATGAAAAAACCGACCCACCGACAAAATGCGAGGGCGGAACGAAAGCCTGCGGGCCATGAAAAAACCGACCCTCCGACAAAATGCGAGGGCGGAACGAAAGCCTGCGGGCTATGAAAAAACCGACCCTCCGACAAAATGCGAGGGCGGAACGAAAGCCTGCGGGCTATGAAAAAACCGACCCTCCGACAAAATGCGAGGGCGGAACGAAAGCCTGCGGGCTATGAAAAAACCGACCCTCCGACAAAATGCGAGGGCAGAATGAAGGCCTGCGGGCCACGAACAAACCGACCCTCCGACAAAACGAGGGCGGAACGAAAGCCTGTGGGCTATGCAAAACCAGCCCCCCATCACCGAAAGGGGAGAATGGTAGCGGAGGCCAAGCCCATCAGCCCCAGTAGGGCAAAACAAACGACAGCTGGCAAGCATTTACAGCCGCTAAAACGTAAATGTTGTATTAACCTTTCACCTACCAAGCGATCACAAATACAGCCAGGTGAGTAAATGCAGCCGTCCTGTACCATGGGCAAGGCAGTATAAATAGGCAACAAAGTGCAAGCCTCCCATCCATCCTAAACTACCGAGGCTCTTCAAAATGTTAGTTCCAGGTAGTCAGCTCATTATCGAAAATGCGAATAGGAAGCATCAGGAGCTACGCTTTCGCTTTTATGATCGTGTCATCGGCATCGCGTCCACCTATCGTCACCAATCCGGTAACTGTAGGCGGTAGTACTATCGAGTGGCTTTCCCATCTCAAACCAAAGATAGGAGATGAACCAAGCCGTGCATGCGGCTGGACAGCAATACGAGCAATATCATAATCATAGTCGATTGTACGCTCCCCCTGTTGCGTTCATAAAGACATTTTCGTCAACCGAATTATCAAGCGCCTTCGCGCGAATGCTAACGCCCCTCGCCTAATTGAGTGGGGGCGGGCGCGTCTTTGCCATCGGCCGAGGGGCTCGCACCGAAAGCTCCCTCGTGCGAATGCTAACGCCCCTCGCCTAATTGAGTGAGGGCGGGCGCGTCTTTGCTATCGGCCGAGGGGCTCGCACCGAAAGCTCCCTCGCGCGAATGCTAACGCCCCTCGCCTAATTGAGTGGGGGCGGGTGCGTCTTTGCTATCGGCCGAGGGGCTCGCACCGAAAGCTCCCTCGCGCGAATGCTACCACCCCTCGCCTAAGTGAGTGGGGCCGGGCGCGTCTTTGCTATCGGCCGAGGGGCTCGCACCGAAAGCTCCCTCGCGCGAATGCTACCGCCCCTCGCCTAAGTGAGTGGGGGCGGGCGCGTCTTTGCTATCGGCCGAGGGGCTCGCACCGAAAGCTCCCTCGCGCGAATGCTACCGCCCCTCGCCTAAGTGAGTGGGGGCGGGCGCGTCTTTGCAATCTGCCGAGGGGCTCGCACCGAAAGCTCCCTCGCGCGAATGCTACCGGCACTCGCCTATGTGAGTGGGGGCGGGCGCGTCTTTGCAATCGGCCGAGGGGCTTGCACCGAAAGCTCCCTCGCACGAATGCTACCGCCCCTCACCTATGTGAGTGGGGGCGGGCGCGTCTTTGCTATCGGCCGAGGGGCTTGCACCGAAAGCTCCCTCGCGCGAATGCTACCGCCCCTCGCCTAAGTGAGTGGGGGCGGGCGCGTCTTTGCTATCGGCCGAGGGGCTCGCACCGAAAGCTCCCTCGCGCGAATGCTACCGCCCCTCGCCTAAGTGAGTGGGGGCGGGCGCGTCTTTGCTATCGGCCGAGGGGCTCGCACCGAAAGCTCCCTCGCGCGAACGCTGCCGCCCCTCGCCTAAGTGAGTGGGGGCGGGCGCGTCTTTGCTTTCGGCCGAGGGGCTCGCACCGAAAGCTCCCTCGCGCGAACGCTTACGCCCCTCGCCTTAATGGGTGGGGGCGGGCGCGTCTTTGCTTTCGGCCGAGGGGCTCGCACCGAAAGCTCCCTCGCGCGAACGCTTACGCCCCTCGCCTTAATGGGTGGGGGCGGGCGCGTTTTTACAAGGGACTCGCACCGAAAGCTACTTCGCGCAAATAACAACAACCCTTGCCTAAGTATTCGGGAGCGGGCGCGTTCAATCTATCGGCAAAAACTACCCGAAACCAAAGCAATCTGCATGACTTAGCACGGCACACGACCGTCCAAGTCACATTCAAGCGAAAGAATGAAAAAGTCGCACTATCGCAAATAACGATTAACACCGAAAGGCAGAACACACTGCGACACTTCTTATAACACCGGACTTGTGGGATGAAGTTTGTACAATGTAATTCAGGGCCGCGAACTACTTTCGCGGCCCAGGAAAATGCTATATCGCCTTTTATCTGGCGAAGGCACGACGTCTTCATGCTCCAGCTTAACGAACGCAGCACCATCGAAGCCTGGTGGTGCCCGCGAAGCCCCGCGCTTCATTCGCCTCGATTCAAGTTCACGTGGATCGAAGTTTTCATAAAAAACGCGTAGTCGCTCTTCTGTGCGCCTAAGTTTCTTAGCGCGTTTTCTCATATAAGCCGAAAGCGACGCCGTCGGGAACCTAGAGCAAATACTCCTCCACAGGTCTCCACCAACACAGACATCGCCAGACCTAATCATTAATGGGCAGATGTCGAGAACAATCGGCGTTCCCGCATCCGCACCCTGTTCAAAATGCAACATTCGAACTTAAGTTCCAAATCATACAAATGGTCCAGAAGCAAAGTTAACAACAAATTAAAGACGAGTCCTAGAAACATCATTCGTCTACCGTGGCGTCTTATGAAGCATTCACATCGCGGGCAGTAGCAGCAGCCGAGCTTTCGGGAGCTTCGTTGTTAGGCGTGGGCGAGCTCGCCTCGTCTTCCGGCTCGACTTCGCGCGCCCGTCTTTCGGAAATGTACTCCGAAAACACCTGACGAATGCACGCTTTTTCTTCCGAAGTCTGCACAGGGAAGCGAAATCCCAGAAGAAGCGTTGCTCAAACCAATAAAACAAGATAGGATCGCGTAAACGAAAGCACAAGTGACATATCAATAGTAAAACGAAAGCATAAATAATCGGCAAAGTATACCTTTCCACGAGCCACAGCGGATTGCATAAGTGACATATCGTTTCCGCCGGCCAGCCAAAACTCATCAAAAAATCTCTTGCCAAGAACTTTCGCCGCTTCGGGTGTGCGCCAATAATAGTCCACCTCTTTGACTGAGAGGTCCGTGATATGGGAGCAGCCGGCGTCCACAAGGCTATGACCGATCGCCTTGATGCCGGTAACGGCAGCGTAGTCACGGCCGAGAGCCATATGTCCTTCCAACGACTCCATCTCGGAGCGGATCCAGCCAACGAAGCTGTTGATGTTACGCTCTGAGGGACCTTCCGCTTCGACGCCGATGCTGCGAAGGCACTCGCAGAAGCGAGCCACGGCCTCCTCAGCAGAAGTCAAAAGATTTCCCTCCTTTTCGGCTTGGGTGGCCCGCAGCAGCGAAAGCTCTTTCTTGAGGTTTTCCACCTCTTTTTGACTTGCTTTCCTTGAGATGCGCTCGGCGTCAGCCCTCTTGGCTTGCTGCTCAACGTCGGTGGTCAGTTTCTTCACTTGTGCGTCGAAGTTCTTCACTTGGGTATCCAGCTCCTGCTTCTCGCGCTCGAGTTTGCGAGCATAGAGGTCCCTTTGATTGATCTGGCTGCGAGCGACAACAGCGGCCTGCGAATAACAATAAAACACAATCAAAAACACTGAAAAGAGATCAAGAAGAAAACGACGAAAGTTCAAAACTTACGCTAGCTAGATGAAAGGACAACGCATCGTCAAGTTTCAAGCTGCTCACTTTCAGGAGATCTCTCTCCATCTCCGGTGCAACGAATGCTTTCTGCGAGAACTCCACAAATTTGGTGGCATCCTCGCTGCTGCCGGGAAGGATTCCGGCTCGGCGATAGTCAAGTCGGCACGCGAGTTGGGCGTCCGAGGGCGCACCTAAAGAACGAGCAATGCGATAAGATCCTTCTTTCGCCTCGTCAGTATCATTCGACGAGCTCAAGCCAGTATAAAAACGCGGATTCTCGTAGTCCGATGGCGCCCCATCGAGAACCAGCCTCCCAAATCCCAAAAGCTGCCCTTCCACCATCTCTTGTGTCAGTCGAATGCAATGTGGCGAAAGGTGTAGCTTACCTTTCTCAACAGCAGCAGGGGCAGGCATCTTCAAGGACGCACCATCCTTTTCGGCAGCAGCAACTCTTTCGCCCGTCGCCTGCACGGACGCATCCGGCCGCGGAGTTTTCGCCCTCTTCGCTGGACGCTCCGTGGCATCGATCGGGCCGGAGGGCCTCCGTGCCCCGACTTTCGCAAACGTCGGCATATCGGCAACCGAGGCATCGTCGTCAAACGCCGCACGCGAAAGCGGAGCACTTGACTTCTTCGGAGCCATTCCTCTAGCGTGCGAAGCGCTCTGAGACGAAAAAGGGGGGGTTAAGAATGCATGTAACCAATAAAACGAACAATTGCAATGTTCCCACACGTTAACAAGGTGCGAAAGCTAAATTCGAAGGCGCGCGAATCAAGGCCCAGCAAGAAGAGAAAGGCATAGAAACCAACCACACTCGGATGATCGAAAGGATCAACATCGGGTATCGACTCCATCGTTCTCCCTTGGCTTTTGAGCATCGGCTTGGCAATTAACCGCCCGATGCGGATTTCCCCAAGTTCGGCGGGCTTTCGCCGAGGGATCACGCCGCTCCGACCACCGCGTCGAGTTACGCCTCTTCATTTTGCCCGTGAACATTCAGCTTCTTCTTTGCCCTCGTCAACTAGAGGCCTTTCGACGTACTCGACGCCCATAGCGTCGAAGGCCCGGTTCATGCGGCGGCTCCGGCCGAGATTACCGAGCTGGAACTCGCTTTCTTTACGCAAGTACGGCCCGCAAATTTTCCTGGCCTCCTTTTCGATTTGCTTCACATAGAGTTCATCATCGGAGTAATTCGCAGGCTTCTCTAGCAGTAGAAGGGGGCCCCAGTATCCGTCCTTCTCCGAAAAACCTTCGAAAGATGTGGCACTGCAGAGCGGATTCATCTCGATGGCTATCCACTCTTCCACCAAATCCCGGCAGATTTGGAATCGTGCAGTAAGCGCGAATGCATCCCCACAGCGAATGGCATCCGGGTCACTCAGCACAACTGGCGGAAGATGCCTTCCAGGGCACCTCTCCAAAACAGACACAAGTGGAGAGCCTTTCTTCTCTCCTTTACTTAACTCAATAGCGGCGGTTTCGTCCGAGCACACGCGATAGTAGAACCAGAAGCGATTCCACTCCGGCCACTTGTTCCGATATGTGAGTGAAATGGAAACACTGCCCCGTGTCTTCCGCGGAACAAAATTAATGCAGCCAATTTCGCTGGGCAACTTGCATCCAAGAAAGGGGTCATATACTTGCGTCGGACGACGATGGATATCGTAGAACCGCACGAAAGCGTCAGCTCGCGGCGTGCAGTCCAGCATCTTCATTGCGTGAGCGAAGACACTGAGTCTGAGAAAAGCATTCGGCGTCAGCTGATGCAGTTGAATACCGAACCCCGATAGGACATCCGAGACGAATTCCTCGAGAGGAAAATCAAGCCCGGCTACGAAGTAATCGCGAAAAATGATAGCTTCGTTGGGCCGAGGAATAGGCACCTCTTCGTCTCCTGGGACGCGACAGTTCGCAAGATGATCCCTCCTTAAAGGCCCCTTTTCGGCCATTGATTGCAAGCTGGCGGCTATTATTCGCGATGCGCCCAGGAAAAAAGAACAATCTGTAGGGACCGAAACCAGACCGGAGTCCCCATCATTAGATAGACTTCCGCTGTGGCTTGGTATTCGCGGAGCTTCCCCAGATCCAATGGACACTTCCGCGCTACGTTCGCGGCGAGAGGACTCGGTACCACCGGAACTTTCGCTAGAAGAGCTCGTGGACGACGTCGAGTCGGAAGACGCCATCTAACATGGCGCGAAAGGAAAAATAAACAAGCAGTAGATGTGAAAGGAAGAAATAAAAGGGGGAGGAGAAAGGCGGAATCAAGCAAACTCAAACAACCAATTCACAACTTGTGAAGCCGAAAGGTAACGAAAAGACAAGAGACGAGAGCCACACACCTCAGCGGCCGTTCGACGAGTCTCTCAGGCTGGAGAATGCACCCTTCGCCCAAAGCGAATCGTGTCAGGCGAAAGGCGCAAGACGTCGCGAGACGGAAGCAGCAGGTGCGGGGAGGCCTCAACTGAACGGGTGCCCTCCCCACCCGAAGCCTCCGGGCTTTTATACGAGCAGCCGCGACACGGCGACCGAGGAAATCGAAAAGACGTGTGGGCACGGAGTTCAAAGCGTCGCATAGGCATCCCATCATGACACACGGTTTTCGAGGAAGACGAAAAGACATTTAACCACAAAAATTAAGCATCGCGGCGGAATCACAAACGTCACACCGTGTCAGCAAAATGAAAAGGCAACCGGTCGCGTTTAAAAAAAAAACTTGGCTTCGAAACAAAGCAAAGGTTTTTTTTGGGCGGGCGTAGGCGCCTGAGCGAAAGGACACGGTCGAACCTCGCGAGCTACAGGTCCGGCCGTGAGGGGCTATTGTTGGGTCGGTACCCAGACCGCCGGCGCCTACAACCCGTAATATCGAAGGTTCCCGAAAGTTTCGTACGAAAGTACGCTTTCGTGCGGAAGCGCTTGTTTTGGCTCGCGGACCAAGGGAAGGCGGAGCTTTCGTGCGAATGGAAGCATTCGCGCGGAAGCGCGTATTTCGGCTCGCGGATCAAAGTTGGGCGGAGCTTTCGCGCGAATGCAAGCATTCGCGCGGAAGCGCGCATTTCGGCTCGCGGATCAAAGATGGGCGGAGCTTTCGCGCGAATGCAAGCATTCGCGCGGAAGCGCGAATTTCAGCTCGCGGATCAAAGTTGGGCGGAGCTTTCGTGCGAATGGAAGCATTCGCGCGGTAGCGCGTATTTCGGCTCGCGGGTCTAAGTTGGGCGGAGCTTCCGTGCGAACTGAAGCATTCGCGCGGAAGGAGCCCGGCGTTCTCGGCGGGAGCTTTCGTCGTTTCATGACTGGTTTTTCATAGGTTTTCGCAGGACGCCGGAAGTTTAAGTCAGAGGGAGCGGGCCCACCGGCGAGGAAAGGGAGAAGGAGCCCGGGCACGGTGGGCCCGTCAAAAGGCGAAGTTACGATGATGTCCCCCCCCCCCCCCGCGCCAAGAGGGGCGACGTACGACCAGGAGTAGTTGCCTGGGGCATCATTGTAATTGTAGCAGAGTGATTGGAAGGGCATTCTTGTACTTTTAAACTGATATGGATTGATATAAAAGGCTCCCAGCCTCCCATGGGAGGGGAGGAGGAACACTGTTCACTTCAACTATTTTCCCGTTTTACCGTTCGTTTTCCGCTTTCGCTTTGGGCTTTCGTTCGTGCGACAACCCGCTGTTTCGGGATCTCGGTCCCCGAAACAACACCCCAGTTGATTGAGTACTAGTTGCTTAGGTTTGTGTAACCTTGCAAGCTAGAATTGTTTAGGTGAGCTCTAGCTAGCCCGACACCTTATTTGCTTTGTTTAGGTTCTTTTGTAAGGTGTCATAGAGTATAAGTAGAGGGGTGTAGTCTTGGCTAGACCGATAGTTTTAATTCCGCATTTGTTTCGGTTAGCCGCTCCGATTATGTTTAAGTTTTAAAAAGGACTATTCACCCCCCCTCTAGTCCGCCATCTCGACCCTTCAGCGGGGACAAGGAAAAGGTAGAAGGTGATGGCGGGGAAAAGGAAAAGGGCACTGACATGGGAACTGTGTCTCCCCCGCCTCAAAATAGTCCGCCGATCGTCCCGGTCCATGAGGCAAGAAGCTCAGAGGCCGGTAAGGGCGACAACACGACAACAACAAGCCAGCCAAGCACGAACGAGCAACAGGGAGGCACGACGGGGGAGGCAACAGGGACGAAGACACCTCCCCCATCAACCACAAGCCAATGTCCTCCCCTGCCCACCAAGAACCCAAAAACGTCCACCGACAAGCTCCCGTACACGCTCATGTTCGAAAGGTATGGTAACATTGACTGCCCTATCCATCGTATGCCAGGCCTATCCATCGTATGCTACTAACATCCCTATCCATCGTATGCCAGGCCTGAAACTACCCGTCAACTATTTGATGAGGCCGAAGACTGCCCTGGCCACTATGTGTGCGGGAAGTTCTTGATTCCCAAGGCCCAGCTCATCGACGAGGAAAAGTGGGATACAAGGAGGTTCCATCTATGGTACATGGAAGCTGCAAAAGCCGGGATGTCAAGTTTTAACGTCAAGATTCCCACGGAGTACTTCCACTTGCCCGCTGGTAACGAAATGCACCTACACGTCGACTTTAGCAACATGTACAACCTGATGCGGGAAGAAGACCTGGACATCGTTCAAATCACCCTATTCACACTGTAAGCGATGAATGCAACTTCCACAGATCAATACATTCGTATTTTCCATGGTTCTATACTTATTATGTCACGATGACTTGTCCGTGCAGCATGACGGTCACTGTAAGCAATAAAAAGACACGTCCTGTACTCTACCTCTCTCCTGCACATATTGCCGAAAGAGTCATCAAGGGTTTCGAGATCACTGATCCGGAGATGACAGTTCGACAGCGAGAGAAGAAATATGAAGAAAATATGAAAGCCGAGAAGACTAAGTTGAAAAATTACATACTAGAATGCATGAAGAAGATCAAGCCGGATGGGCCAGAGTGTATAATGGCTGCCTATCATTTTGGGTAAGTCAAATACATGTACGTACACCTAAGTCGCTAGCATATCATGCCTTCTAGTCATCATAAACACTATTTTGTTGCAATGGTGCAGCCAGGGCCTCGTGGGTGGCCACTGGGTCGCTTTTATCATATACCCTCAAGATGGCAGGGCCTGTGTGTTTGACTCCTTGAGCGTACCAAACAAGCAAGGGTACAAGGCATTCGAAGATTGTCTGAAAAAGTAAGTCATCCATCTTTTTCATCAGTTACGGTTACCATACGTTTTGAAATTGTGGCTAAAACTATTATATTTCGTACAGCGCTTATAAGGAATACCAAAAGGTGCCCGGATTCTAGGACCGAAGAACTCAAAAGTTCAAGGACAAGCATAGGTACCACCTCAAAATCCGACGAGATTTCCCGGTAACTATTTCAAAGGTTCAATTCATGTTTCATACATATATATGGGTTCTAATGCTTGTGTATCAATCGTGCAGTGCGCCAAACAGCCACTAGGAACGAAGACATGTGGCTTGTACACCTGCGAGTTTCTAAGGGAAAGCAAGGAGTACACCAATAGCTGGAAGAAGCTCAAGGAAGGTGTCAAGTATTGGGGAGAGCAGCAGAGCCGCAGGATGTGCTTTAAACAAGTCAAGGCGGACATATGCAAGTTTGTAATGGAGAAATGCATTCTCGAAGGAGAAACGTTCTTTGACAACGAATCCGAGCTGGCGTTGCTACCCCAATACGAGAAGCTCCGCAAATGGAACACAATGCTTCGTCCGACAGATTATGCTCATCAAGTTGAAATATGAATTGTAATTTAAATTTGAAATCAACTAAGTCAATGTGTATATTATGACAACAAACAACTAAGTCACTTTGTATGTTATGTCCAGATGGTTTATATGTGCATATATATATATTTATCTGTTAGAAATCTGGAATTCTGGAATTATTTGAAAACTGCAATTCTGCTGTTTCTGCTGGCTGCATTATTTATTTTTTTAATCCAAAATTAATAACCGTGGCGGGCAACATAAGCTGCCCGCTACGGTTAAAAGCAACTACTGCAGCGGGCAACCTTAACCATCCGCTGCGGTAAATTATTAACCGCAGCGGACGGTTAAGGTTGTCCGCTGCGGTAAATGCTATTAACCGCAGCGGGCACCTTATGTTGCCCGCTGCGGTTAAGGCTTTTACCGCAGCGGGCAACAGCGCCCGCTGCGGTTATGGCCACGATTAACCGTGGCCTTAGCACCGCAGCGGACGCTGTTGCCCGCTGCGGTAAAGCCAAAACGCCCGCTGCGGTTAAGCTTTGTGCAGTAGTGACATATAGCAAATTAATAAGTTAACTTACTAATTGTCATTTGCAGAGTTCACATTCATTAAGGATGGAATTTCTGGTGGACATGTTACAGAGTAATGAAAATGAATGTGCAAACATTATGCCTGAAGAACTCCGAGATCTATTTAAGCAATTCAGGACTTATTTGTAGAATTCTACTTAAGCAAACATTATACTAGTTACTATATGAGCTGATTGAGAGGTGGGCTGCAAGGATTCATACATTCAACTAAGGGCTTGTTCATTTCCTTCGGATTGAAATAAAGTTCGGAATCATTTTAGACCAGAAATGAGTGAACCAAAGAGATTCACTTTATTCAGTTGTTTTTGTTCCTGGTCTCAAGAGGTGAGGAATAAATCTGGGTCTCGGAGTATAAAAAATAAACTAAATTCAAACTAGGTCACATCAATCGGTCCGGAACCAAACCTCAACCGAATGACTATTTTGCCATGGACCGAATTCAAAACCAGATGACATCAATCCAGCCGGAACAGCTCCGTTCCGATATAACTGAACAAGACCTAAAGGTTGTATTATTAACCTTGCTCGTGTACACAAAATATACTCTTTTTACCGCGTATATCCACCATCTACGCGTCTTATCACACATTTCAACGCACTCTTGATCCCTTGGCCGTGTCGGCATGCAGTTGTAAGCATCCACCTGTTTTTACGTTAACTTTCCAGTAATGATGGAGCCTACTCCCTCCGTCCCTAAATAAGTGTTGTTCTCGCTTCCCGAGAAAAAGTTGCCGGCAATTATATATTAAAATATATTAATATTTATGCTAAGTAATTATTATCATCGGAAAGATCTTTGCATCTAGTTTTTTAACAAAATTATTTGGAGATGTAAATATTACACATATTTTGTACAAATTGAGTCAAACACGTGGCACGCACACCAACGGCGACACTTATTTAGGGACGGAGGGAGTACATAGGTGACACATTGACACATGCACTGTGCTAAAGGTCAATTAGCTCAATCACGTTTGCTAGAGCCGTCAAATGCGATGACTGAACCGAGGGCTCATATTTCTATGATGGTACTGCCTCCATACGGAAATAGAAGTCACTTAGGACAGCGATACGGTCTCCAAAGCATAACTTTGACCACTTGTTTTTTTAAAAATATTTATTATAAAGTGGTATATGTATATTTTTATGAAATTACTTTTTAAGACAAATTTATTTATATGATTTTTACATATCTAAACTTAACGATTTAAAAGTTATTCATAATTTATATTCCCAATGTTTGACTCACACCTTGTCCAAAACGACTTCTATTTCCATATGGAGGGAGTACATGGATTGGGCATATATATATTCTTCCATTTTACAAATGGGTAATGTTTTCTGTATTAGCTATATATGAATAATATATCAAGTTTTATGAGTCTGATGTCTTATTAGTTTGGTGGTCAATGTATTTATTAAGGGCAGAGCTAGCTCCTAGAGTAGTTTCTAGAGGGTGAATCCAAGGGATCTACAAAACAATTTTTTTTATTCAGAATTAATTTTGTGATGCGATTCTCTAAAACAAATTAGAAGACCGGGAGCTGAAAAAGATTAGCTTATCTTCGATTAACTCCACAAACAAAATCACTTTATGTGAAGTCTTTCATAGATATTCACATTATAGCCGCCAATGGCACTATTTTTTTTTACGGTAGGTGACTCAACAGCGAGCCATTTGTGATGGCTTCATTAATTTCAAAATCTGCTGACTAAGGGAGAGTGTCCGCATATATATATACTAGATACTATACACGCTTTGCCGCGCCGCAATATAAACCGTAAGTATATCAGTTAATTGTTGCATGTTGATTTCATTTTCTCACGTCACTGCTCGCTGGTTGTGGGTAACCTTTTCGAAAAAAATGAAAGAATCTTATGAACTCGTGTAGCGCGGCCTCACATTATGCTACCTTTTTTAGTTCCTCGTTCAAAAACTTTTCACCTATTACATCGAATGTTTAGATATATGCATGAAATAATATTAAATATAGACTAAAAATAACTAATTACATAAATTGCGATAACTTTGCGAGATGATTTTTCAAGTCTAATTAGTCCATGATTTGATAATATTGTGCTACAGTAAACATGGGCGGAGGTACATGGTATGCCGGGTATGCCCCGGCATACCCTGCAATTCTGGTGAGCAACAAGTATATATATATTATATATACATGTATTTACAAAAAGAAAAGAAAAAAACACTTAAATGCTGCTGCGTACCTGGGAGACACCGTGACCCATGAGGCAGGCCGCGTGAGGCAGCCCACGCGGGCACACGGCCCATGCGGCCAGCGCGAAGGCCAGCGCAAATACGCAATATCGATAGACTGGCAAGACGATCGAAATTGAAACTAGGGCAGCGTCGTCGGTCGTTCTATCAACGTACTTCGTTTTTTCGACGGTTCTTTTCCGTCGCCCGCGTCCGAGAAGCGAGACGCCAGTACAGATCAGAAATCCAGGGATCAGGATCACACCGCGTTCACGTCATCGTCCATCGCCCGTTGCCGTCCTTGTCCAGTCAAACCACTGGACCAGTCATCGGTCGTCCTTGTTCAGGTAAGATTCAATCTTATTTATTCTTTGGTTTTTAAAAAAATTCATGTGTACTGTAATTAATTGCTAATTATGAGCACTAAAATTATAAATCATCTATCATGCAGTGAGCGAGACCGAGGATTTATCCCAATATCAAAGTCGATCAAGATTGATCTATTATTCAGTACGCGTATCATGTGAGTGATCCGTAATTGCATATAAGAGTTCAATCATGCAATCACAATTTATTTAATTTTGTAATTGTGTTCTTTGTAATATTTGTACAGTTATGAAGAGAAACGGGGACATTGCATCTCTTTTTCAGAAGCATGCAGAAAAGAAGGCGGCAGTAGCGACAGCAGCAGCAGCTACTACAAATGTTTCTCCTAATCCAGTTGAAACAATGGTGGAAGAGCATCCTCGAGAGAGAGTATTTGAGGAAACAGAAAATATTATACCACCACCGTCGTCGCCGCCGCCGCCGCCGCAACCACCGGTTTATGATGTTAGTCGTCTTCCACATGATCCAGGTGAAAGACAACCCATTTTAAGTTATCCTGTTAATGACCGTGATGCAATTCGAAGAGCATATATTATTAAAGGTCCATTTAAACCTTATGCATATGATTTCCCAAAAAGAAAGATTTCAAATAGGGATCGGGGATTCAATTATTGTTGGATGTACAATCATGATTCGCTTGAGTATAGTATTAAGAAGGATGCTGCCTTTTGTTTTATATGCTACTTGTTCAAGAAGGGTACTGGGTCAGACAAATTTACTGTTCATGGTTGGAAGAATTAGAATATAGGAGACAAAGCACTTCTCAAACATCTAGGTTCTAAGGCACATATTGCGGCTCAAGAGAGATACATTGGCTTTAAAAATCCTAGGGTATCAATTGATTATAATATTGAGAAGTGGAAGGATGAGGATCTTCATATATACAAGAAAAGATTGACTTATTCACTAAGGTGTATTAAGTTTCTTTTGCATCAAGGATTGGCATTTCGTGGACATGATGAAAGTGAAGAATCTAGCAATCGAGGGAACTTTATTGAACTTTTGAAGTTTCTTGCAGGAAATAGTGAAGAAGTGAACAAGTATGTTTTGGATAATGCTCCAGGTAATTGTACCTTAACTAGTCCAGACATACAAAAGCAAATTATTCAATGTTGTGCCATAGAAACTAGAAAGAAAATAATTGAGGAACTTGGTGATGAGCCCTTTGCAATTTTAGCTGATGAGTCTAGTGATATATCTCATAAAGAACAACTAGCTCTTTGCTTGCGTTATGTTGATAAGTTGGGAAGGCCATGTGAGCATTTTATTGGAGTTGTTCATGTAGATGATACTACCTCTTTATCACTAAAGGATGTAATTGAAGCTTTACTTGTTAGTCATGGCCTGACTTTAACTCAAATTCGTGGTCAAGGATATGATGGGGCTAGCAACATGAAAGGAGATATTAAAGGGCTAAAAACATTGATAATGCAACAATCTCCTTCTGCTTATTATATCCATTGTTTTGCACATCAACTCCAGTTAGTTCTTGTTGCTGTTGCTAAGGGAAACACTGATTGCAAGACTTTTTTTGATCAAATATCTACCTTGTTGAATATTGTTGGGGTTTCTTGTAAGCGTCATGGCATGCTTAGAAATGCCAGACTTGAGAGTATCAACAAAGCACTTGATTGTGGTGAACTTGAATCTGGAAGTGGGTTAAATCAAGAGATGTGTTTACCTAGGCCTGGTGATACTCGATGGGGCTCTCACTACAAAACTATATGCAACATTATTACAATGTATGAAGCAATCCATGATGTGCTCGATGATCTTGGGGATGATCCTTCACATAAGGATGACTGGACCAAAATACATTTTGTCCTTGGAGCATTTGAGACATTTGAGTTTGTTTTCTTTGCACACTTAATGTTTGTTATTCTTGGATACACAAATGAATTATCTGAGTGTTTACAAAGAAGGGACCAAGATATTATTAATGCAATATCCCTTGTTAATTTGGCAAAGAATAGAATGAGAGAATTGAGGTCTGATGGTTGGGATCAATTTCTTCAGAGGGTCACTTCATTTTGTGATAAACATGGTGTTGAAGTTCCTGCTATGGATGGCTATTATGTGCCTTATGGAAAATCGGCAAGGAAAGCTCGTGCCCGGAAACAAACTAATGATGACCACTTCAGAAGAGAAGTATATATTGGTGTTATTGATCAAATAAGTCAAGAACTTGATAGTCGGTTTGATGAGATTAATATGGAGTTGTTGTCTTGTATGTCGGCGCTCAATCCTTCCAACTTATTTGCTTCTTTTGATGTACAGAAGCTATGTAGACTTGCTGAGTTCTACCCAAAGGAGTTCTCAAATAATAATTTGCTCAAGCTTGAATTGCAACTGCATAATTATATTGATGACATGAGACAAGATGATAGCTTCAAAGGTCTAAACAATATTGTTGATCTCTCAGTTAAGCTTGTTGAAACACATAGGCACAAAGTGTATGATATGGTTTATGAGCTTCTCAAATTGGTATTGCTTCTTCCTGTGGCAACGGCAAGTGTTGAAAGGGTATTTTCTGCAATGGTTTTAGTAAAATCAAAGTTAAGAAATAAGATGGGTGATAGTCTCTTGGATGACTGTCTAGTTACATTTATTGAGCGTGATATTTTCTTGGAAGTTAATGAAGATGATATAATCCAAACATTTATGTCCCTTCGAAAGCGTCGGATAACAAAGTCAAATAAATAGCATTGTAAGTTTATTATACTCTTTTATGCCTATATTTTGAACTATTGCATGCTTTTGAACTATTTGTATTGCATTTTGTGAGAAATTTTGACTTAGTCCTGTAATTTACCGAATTGTTAACGAATCATAATACAAATTTTACAACTGACGCCAAATTACCAAAATATATTTACTAAATTGTATATAAAATTTTTTGGACAGCATACCCTAAGGAAAAATTCTAGATCCGCCACTGATAGTAAATATATGCTAATGATGGATTAATTAGTCTTAATAAATTCGTCTCATGGTTTTCAGACGAAATATGTAATTTGTTTTTATTAGTCTATTTTTAATAGACTAAATTAGTGCCACCCAACATTTGATGTGACACCCAAAAAAATTTCATCCTCCAACTAAACACCTAGTATCTGATATTTTGGGTAATATCATTAAACAACTTTAGAGTATTTCACCAATAGAAAAGAAAAATTAAAACTACCTCTCATCGTCGGTTGTGAAAAAAATAGGCACACGTAAAAGTGTTAAATAAAATGCATTGGTTAAATGTTTTATTATTAATCCGTGTTAGTTAAACTTTTTAAAATTTGACTAATTTTAAAGAAGAGAGTAATAATATCTATGATATAAAATAGATGCATTATGAAAATATATTCTATGATATATCTAATGATATGTATTTGGTACTATCAAGCTTGATAGTTTTTTTTGTAGAAATTCGATTAATGTTTAAAATTTTTAACTTAACCACTTTAAGAATTAATTCTTTCATGGACAAAGAGAGTAGTATGTAAATAACATCACTACGTAATATTAGAGTATGAGACTGAACAGACAAATAAACCTATCTCATTGCTGGTCGTGAAAAATTGGCAGGGCAGAGATCGTTGGTGTCCATCACACGTTAAGCTGAAATTAACGAAGCACAACACAACACTCACGTGGCGACCATGATGGTCAAGAGCTAAGAGCTGTCTCGTTGTGCCAATTATCCTACGCATATAGATTTGTATATATTATTGAACGCGCTACTGTCACACTGGTTTTTGAATAGAAAAAAATATCTGCAAAAATCTTAAAAGAAAAAAGTAAAAAAAAACATAAAAGAAAGAAAAAAAATGCTACACTAACCTGACCCGCGGGAGGGCGCCAATCCTCCCGCGGGTATAGTCTAGTATTATGTGAGCTTTTGCTTTTGTACTATAATTAACAAAAAATTGACAATTGGGCCTAGCATGTCAAAATCTTCTCATTTAATTTTCAATGATTCAATACCGGAAAACCTAACTTTACCGAGTGCCGAGCTCTTTGCCCAGTGTTTTTTCGGGCACTCGGCAAAGAAGCTCTTCGTCGAGTGCCAAAAAAAACTCGACAAAGAGCTTTTTGCCGAGTGTTTTTTGACACTCGCCAAAGAGTTTTTTGTCGAGTATTCTTTTTGACACTCGGTAAAACTAATTTTTAAATCACATTTCAATGCAGTAAATTAATTCAAATAAAAAAATTTCAACTACAAAGTTGTTTAACTTATCAAGATGATCAAATTTTGTTTTGATGATTTCTTCATTTAACAAATTGAAAAAATAAATTTGTTCATAAATCTTACATTAGACTCACAATGTCGGACGCATAAATAGTCAAACAACAAAAATAAACTTTATAGATCTTGAGAATTTATGAAAGTTTGTAGTTGATAACTTTTTAATTTGAAGTCATCTAATCATGTAAAACTACGTCCGAATTTAAAAATTTTAAAATTTGAATTTTTTAAAAGACCTCGGATAGAGAAATGACCAAAATAAAAATTGCAGATCTCAAAAAGTTATGAAAGTTTATAGTTGATAACTTTTTGATTTGAAATCATCTTGTCTTGCAAAACTGTATTTGAATTTTAAAATTCTGAAATTTATTTTTTTAGAAATACCTCAGATGGAGAAATAGACAAAATGAAAGTTATAGATCTTGAAAAGTTATGATCGTTTGTAATTGATAACTTTTTGATTTGAAATCGTCTTGTCAACGAAAACTACGTTTCAAATTATTAAATTTGAAATTCAAATTTTTATAAATTTTTATAAATGACCTCGGATGGAAAAACTATCAAATAAAAGTTATAGATCTAAAAAAATTATGAAACTTTATAGTTGATAATGTTTTGATTTGAATTCGTTTAGAGTCTTAAATAAACAAATTACACTCGATTTGTTATAATATGTGGAGAACCGAAACAGAGAGCGAACCTATGCGTGTAGTGCAATAGTAGAGGAGGCTCCGCATGAGAGAGAGGTCGCGGGTTCCGCCAGCTGTGTTAGCCATGAATTTTGCATGAAAAATACCACGACTTGTGACGCAGACGGGTGGGCGATGGCTGGTAGGACACTCCCCTAATTAGATTTTTTTGCTATTTTTTTGTGTTTTTGCTGATTTTTATTTTCCCAAGTGTTTTTTCTTTGCCACTCGGCAAAGAGCACACGATAATTGAAAGTGCATTTAGGGCTTTACCGATGCTACAGTCACTCGACAAAGACTCGACAAAGAAGGGAAATCCGGTAGTGATTGCAACTGAAAGAATTGGTCCACAAAAGAATTATTAGAAAGAAAGATATCGACGATTGGATCAAATTAGTATGTCTTGAAACAGAAATTTGGGGCCGACCAATGTACAATTAGCAAGTAATCTAAAAAAGGATCTACTATCTTTCTTTTGTTTGGCCGTAAGGGTCTACTATCATCTGTGTATATGTTATTAGCATTAATAATATATTATATGTTGATCACACCTAGCATATTAAAGGCCCTTATCGATGAGTAGGTTGTCCAATCTACGCTATAACGTGCGAGTGATAGTGATCAATAATTGCTTGAAGTTTGAAGTCTTCTACCCATGCATTGCCGACTTCATCAGCAATTGAGAGTTGACTTGCTTTGGTTAATCAATTGCGTTTGACAGTCTGCAGATTTGTGTTGTTCAATATATATGCCACTACCATTTGGTAGCTACAACTGAAATTCCTGTGCCCTGGCAATTTGGAAAGCAAAATTTATTGCCTCCATGGCAGCATGATCTTTTCCACTTGATTTATTATTTCAACTTGGTGATTCAGAAATTGTCTTCTGTAAAATAATGTAACCGAAGCGGCCTATAGTCCAGCCGACCACGGCATATATATTGGGTTCTGAACGCTCAGATTTCGTACGAATTTATCAACTCTAAACCATTCCAAATTGAGCCATCTGGCCACGTCTAATGTTTCTGTCCGGCCGGGATCTGGGAGGCACTACTTAATTAGCACTGATTTCATGTTGACTTTGATAATTTTCTTAATTTCAATTACTTTCACTACGCAGTTTTCTCCAACCATGCACATAACTCGCAAGCACGTCATGCCCGGGCCCTGATAGTAACGTGGGCCCTGCCAATGCTCAATGCTCACACAGATCAACCATTTGGCTGTTCATCCTTGTCGTTCTTGCTTTGATTTTCTTTCTGTTGCATTCTTGTGTCATCATCGATCTGGTTTTATTTCTCTCAGGATAACACAAAAAAAAAACATTCACAGTTGAACTCTGTTATTTAATTTTACTCGATGATCAGGATATACACTACGGAAAAATCAATCTTTGCCGAGTGCCTGGGGCTTTGCCGAGTGCCAAATTTCGGACACTGGGCAAAGAGTCTCTTTGCCGAGTGCCGGCCACGTGGCACTCGGCAAAGCGCAAACACAAGGCAAAGCATGCTTTGCCGAGTGCCACGTGGCGGGCACTCTGCAAAGAGGGGCTCTTTGCCGAGTGCCAGCCACGTGGCACTCGGCAAAGAATGTGGCCCCGAACTGTGCCACGTGGTCGGGTCTTTGCCGAGTGCCACGTGGCTGGCACTCGGCAAAGATGTGCCTTTGCCGAGTGCCAGCCACGTGGCACTCGGCAAAGAATGTGGCCCCGAACTGTGCCACGTGGTCGGGTCTTTGCCGAGTGCCACGTGGCTGGCACTCGGCAAAGAGCCCCTCTTTGCCGAGTGCCAGCCACGTGGCACCCGGCAAAGAGCGCTTTGCCGAGTGTTTTTTTGACACTCGGCAAAGCCAGTTTTTAAATTACATTTTGAAGCAGTAAATTAATTCAAATGAAAAAGTTTTTAACTACAAAGTTGGTTAACTTATCAAGATGAACAATTTTTGTTTTGGTGATTTCTTCATTTGACAAACTTAAAATAAATTCGTTCACAAATCTTATATATCTCTCCAGTAGTTTATAAAACTACAAGAGTGATATATAATGTTTGTGAATAATATTAGAACCACAATGTCGGATGCATAAATAGTCAAACAACGAAAATAAACTTTGTAGATCTTGACAAGTTATGAAAGTTTGTAGTTGATAACTTTTTAATTTGAAGTCATCTAGTTATGCAAAACTGCGTCGAATTTAAAAATTTTAAAATTCAAATTTTTCAAAATACCTCAGATGGAGAAATGACCAAAATGAAAGTTGTAGATCTCGAAAAGTTATGAAACTTTGGTGTTGACAACTTTTTGATTTGAAATTATCTTGTCAACGAAAACTACGTTTCAAATTGTAAAATTTGAAATTCAAATGTTTATAAACGACCTCGCATGGAAAAACTACCAAAATAAAAGTTGTAGATCTTGAAAAGTTAGAAAACTTTGTAGTTTACAACTTTTTGATTTGAATTCGTTTAGGGCCTAAAATAAGCAAGTTATACATGGTTTAGTATAATATATGGGTAATCGAAACGGAGATGGAACGTATATGAGTGCGTAGTGCAGTGATAGAGGAGGCTCCGCACGAAACGAGAGATCGTGAGTTCGAATCCTGCTGACTGCGTGAGAGAAAATTGTGTGAAAAATAATAGAACTTGCAATTTCGAGGGCGACGAGTGGGCGTTGCCCAGTGGGCCCCCTCCAATTAAATAAAAAATTTTCCCTATTTTTTCAGGTTTTTTTATTTTTTTCTTTGCCGAGTGGTGACATATTTGGCACTCGGCAAAGCCTTCGCCGAGTACCCGATATTTGGCAATCGGCAAAGAACCCTTTGCCGATATTTTCTTCGCCGAGTGCCCTTCGCCGAGTGCGGCACTCGGCGAAGCCTTCGCTGAGTGCGGCACTCGGCGAAGCCTTCGCTGAGTGCAAAAGGCTCTTTGCCGAGTGCTGCCAGCACTCGGCAAAAATTGATTGTGCTGTAGTGATACTTCCTCCGTACTCGTAAAAAAAGTCATTTTGGACAGCGATCTCCTTATTTCTATAAAGATATTTATTAAAAAATGACATATGTATATTTTTATAAAAGTACTTTTCAAGATATAAATCTATTCATATAGTTGTCATATTTTCAAACTCAATAACTTAAAAATTATTCATTATTTATATTTCTAATGTTTGACTTAAATCTTGTCCAAAACGACTTCATTTATGAGTATGGAGGGAGTATGTGGATCAACTCGCTAATGACTTTATGGTTTTAAATATTTATTTGATTTCTTGTATTTTTTATATGTGGTATATAGTATACTTGTACTCTATTTACCATTTCTGTGCACAATTGATTCTAATTTTGTAAACATCTAAACTCTAAGAATAACACAAAAAAGAATGATTTAAAAATGATTTTGCATTTGTATGGTTCTCATCATGCGAACTTCCTCCTGATTTTCTGTGCAACGAGCTCAAGTAAACTCAACTTTGATCATGACGCATGTTACAAATAAATGTTGTACATACATGCATGCTAATCATGCAGTGTAGAAGCTCAGCCAGAATCCACATCATATTTCTTGCTGTCTATCCTTCATAGCTGTCCCTTTCAGCTACTCGGTAACTAAAAGAGAAAGGCATCTATCTCATGAGGGCATGTCAAGGTCGGTAACACAAGTTGAACAGTATAGGCTTGCTAATCTAATGAACTGCTACTGCTCCATGATCCTATGCCGTGTGAATGTGTGCACAGTGGCATGCAGTCGGCGTCCTCCTATTGCTTATATTATATAGAATAGTTGTTGTGTATGGTACATATATATATATAAAGAGTAGCTACCAGTCTTGGCTATGAAGTGTTGCAATTAGTATGGCTTCAAATATCTTGGCAAGTATGTTATCTTTTCACTGACAAATGAGTGAAATTTTTTCAAACGTATACGACATGAATAGTGTGGCAAAACCTCAAGGTTCCATGAGTTTGGCTTGTCTAGTTTTGTGGAAATATATAAACAAACCCATCTCCATCAGTTTAATTAAGCTGTTGGGTTGAATTCGTTAGCAGTGTGGTGTATATGTGACTCAGTTTATCATACTTACTACACGTTTGAGGCCTAAGGGAGAGTGTTAATAAGTGTAAGTGAATTGTCTTCCCTTCTTCATCAATTTAATCAAGCTTTTGTGTTAAATTGGTTAGTGCACGCAACCCGATAGATTTAATGCTATTCATTTGATTGTGTGTCCTTTTCTTCTGAGTAGGTTATGATTTGTTTCAACCTGAATGCAAGGAACCTTTATTTAGAACTACACAGGACACAACTACTATATGTGCACCACTAAGGCCTGATTTGAAACAAAGGACAGATGGAGAAATTTTAGAGGATTGAAACTATAGTAAAATTTCCTATGAAATCTATTGGAACAAAGGACAGGGTTCGTAGAAATCATATGAATTCCTTTGGAATGCTTTGTTCCAGCCTACTAGAGCACGAAATAATCTGATATATATTTGTTTGGGCCAGACCCATTAGGGTTTCTCTTTTATACTTCTCCCTCGCTCTTTCTCTCACCTCCTCAGTCCTCACTCCCACTCTCCAGCAGTCCTAGCTGCCTCACTACGATATATTTGTTGTTTGAGCTGCGTCTCTTCCTCCCCACCATCCTCACTCCCTCCTCCCTCCCTTCCGGTCGTATGTGCATCTTCCCTGCTGTGTGTTGCTTCCTCCTCCCTCCTGCAGTCCTGCTGCTTTCTCCTCCCTCTGCTGCTGGGTTACCGATTCTCTTCCCCACCTGCTACAGGTCCAAAGGAACACGAAGATGAGCACCAACTAACCAGAAATAGTCTTGTTGCTCGATGCCTACTATATAAGTATATAGTATAATATGGTATATATGATATATAGTCCTGCCATATACAGGACCATTATGTGGACGACGGTACCGATAAGATCGAGGTCGATTAATCATATTTATCGACGATTAATCGTTCTGATCATCCTTATTGATAGCAGGGCAACTACGATGATTAGCCGATTTAAAACAATTGGTCAAGGAAAGCCCCACTATCTTTTTTTTTCCTTGTGGATGGCTTTGATGTAGTGAACAGCTTCCGATCATTATGACCTTTTATTTCATTTTTAAAATTTTCTATGGGAACTCACTACTGCTGCATTTCAAATGTTGGATGTCCTGTTAGGAAACCAAATCAAGAGGAATTATCCATCCTTTCTGACAAATGAACCACATGAATCACTCATTTGCACTGACTAACTGATTGGATAATGCAAGTATAGCTTTGTATATGTCGACTACTACAATTAAGGTCTTGTTTAGTTCATCAGTGTGAAAAGTTTCTGTTTATCACATTGGATGTTATGACACTAATTTAGTCTATTAAAAATAGATTAATGAGAAAACAAATTACATATTCCGTTTGAAAAACGTGAGATTATGAATTTATTAAGACTAAGTAATCTTTTCTTAGCACATGTTTACTGTACTTCATTATTTTTAAATTATGAAGTAATTAGGCTTAAAAATCGTCTCGCAAAGTTATCGCAATTTGTGTAATTAGTTATTTTTTAGTCTACATTTAATACATGTTTCCAAACATTAGATGTGATGAGTGAATTTTTTTGAGATGGGAACTAAACAAGGCCTAATGTTAATAAATCTTCTGAAAATCACAATATGCATTAATTTATTAACATGGAGCCAACATAAGTGATCCATCAAGAGCTTATAATTCATCATAATACAGATTGGTAATCAAGAGCTTATAATTCATCATAATCTTAGGCGAATTCTATTTAGATTGAAGCTCATGAAATTTTTCCTTTGCGCAACTCTCTGATCTGATTCATGTATTTTCTATGCTGTATTCAAACTTTTAATACTGCAGTTTTCTGTATTTTCAATGTATAGGATTCAAGATATTTATTTTTCCTATTCCTATGTTTCCAGAATCTGTGTTGTAAAGTGGCCCTAAGTTAGGGAGTGAGGCACACTGTTTATTATTTCCGTTTCAACTCTACAAGCTTGAAGAAACTAGAAAAGTGCCATGCTTGATTTGTTGTCCTATGTACTTACCTGAAGGTCAACCCTGATGTTCTGAACATACTACCATACTAGCCAGGGTTCTGTAATGTTCTCCAACTTCTCTTCCATGATTTGACAAGCTTTGTCAGTAGGCTAAATGTAATCCTGTAGCACTGCAAATATTGTCTATGCAGCAATCATTAAGGTACCTTTTTTTTATATTTCCCCCCTTTTTATTGGAAGAACTCACTAGAAAACTGACATTATAACATATGAATGCAGCCTCCACCAGAGGAACAACGGTGCATGCATGCTCTGACTCTCTGACACAAACCACCTAGATAATATATTTGCTCCGAAAGAAACATCCAGCCAAGAACTGAAAGTCCAAATGACCCTAGCTTCTGACTTGACGATGATTAGAAAAAACAATGCTACCAAGGCTGAAAGCGGCCGGGTTCAGTTAAAAAGATTGCGTGTGGCTCACGCAGGCGAATACAATCCACAGCTTGAGATTCAGAATGATAAGAACCCGGAATTGTTCAGCCTTTCCAATTTTGTTGGGGGCCGTGAATCGGCATGGTTGGAGAGGTTGACTCTGGAATTGAAAACTCAATCGGATGATCTGGCCTTCTCGGAATACCTGACAGCTGGTGCTAATCTGCTGTCTGACGATGCCGGGTTGACATGGGTGAGGCGATTAAAATGCAGGCACAGTTCAGGTTGACATCATTTTCAGGATTGTCAATGAGGATAAGCGTGCAATCTACAAGATAAATTGGATGATTTAATCGTTGGGGACCAGGCATGCTGCCTTGGAAGTCATCTGTTGCTCAAGAATGCATTGCCCCTGCATGATCCATATGACGTGCCTCCCTCCTTTGTCAAATCTGAATGACCTTGAATAAGCAGTAGATAAAAAAATGCAGCTGACTGTTTCTTGTATATTATCTGTTTTGAATCACAGTATAGACTATTTATGTTTCATGCACCTAGGAAACCACCTGTCCCGGACTCCTGGTCTAACCCTGTTTCTTTCCTATAAGAACACATGCAAAGAATTGCTCTGCTTAATAAACAAGAAATTGCTCACTTCAACCTCTCAAGATATGCCACGTCAGATTGACCAGTAAACATGTTGAAAGTAACCTGTGGTTTCAAAAAGTTGTCCTAAAGGTTTCCATATTTTGTATCTAAATATTAAGCATTGATTTGCAGCATATAACAAAACAACTTAAAACGTGGGCGTGGCTCTTGAAAAACAGAGAACGTGGACTATATAAACCCTGCTTCTTGAAGCCTGGAATCCCAAGTTCCAGCCCACTTTGCGAAAATCGGTCCCGACTGCTGTGAGCCTTGAAGAGCCTGCGGTGATCGATGTGCCTTGAGTTTTATTATAGTCGGCCCACTGGCCTATGACTATGACCTCACTTTTCTCCAAATGCTAGTACACAAACTAATAATTTTTTACTACAGGAACCAAACAAAAAATATCAAAGAATAGGTTTTCACTACTATAACATTCCAATTTACTATTGAACAAATAAACTTTACGGCTAGAAAATCTTAAAACGTAAGGAAGAATTAATAATTTCTTTTCAGAATTACTAGAAGTAGTGTACTAAGTACTATATCCCCTGAAAATTAAGACACCATATCGGCAGATTTGTAGAGAGGTAAGATGACCTTGGTTATCCCATACCTAGGCCGTGTTTTAGCTTAAATAAAAATATATTCTTATCATAGAAAGAGAAATTCTAGATATATGTAATGTGATCGGCTAAATGTAACTTAGTCCTCTCCTTTTTTTTAGTATATTCGGTTTTCTCAGAATACACCAGGAACAATTTCAGCTCCTAAAGTTTAGTACAAATAAATTATTAAATTATTCCAGCTGGGAATTATTTCAAGACACTATTCTAAATCAACCGAACAAGCCCTCGGTCACTTTGGAGTCAGACACTATGACTAAATGAGACTAAATAACATTTAGTTTCATGTATTTGTAGTCACTTTGAAGTGACTAGATAGGACTAAACCATTTAGTCACTCAGATTTGATTGAACTGAACCCGAACTCTAAACTAAAACCTCATAACATGGAGAAAGATTCTCAAATAATCCAATCTGGCTTTGGGCCAAATCTGCTGAAACTGGTCCATAGGCCCACATCACAAATCTCTACTGTTCCTAACAGTCATCAACAATTATGACATAAATATATAAAAGTAAATAATGTCTCGTCTTCTCAACCGGTCTATGATTTCTCCCATAAATCAGTTGGCTGGTAATGCAATAACGAGGTCAGGAATTCAAAATGCAAGACAAGAGACCAGCGTGAGGGGGACGACATGAAAACGGCTGCCTCGGATCACGGCGTGACGAACATGTGTGCATAGAGTTGGCCTCCCAACTGGAACCAATTAACCGGCGGCTAAGAGCAACTCGCTCGGCCATGCATGCATGACCTCCTTGTCTCTTACTCCGGTGCGTGCATGCTAGCTCGTTCGATCCCTAGCCAATATAAATAGGAGCCCAGGCCACATGCTCATTCATCGCATCGTATTTGCATAGCGTCCACCGATTATAGAAAGATGGGAGTGAAGAAGATGATGTCGTCGATACAGGTCGTGGTGGTGGCGATGCTTGCATTGTTGGTGGGCGGTGCCTGGTGCGGTCCTCCTAAGGTTCCCCCAGGCAAGAACATCACAGCCAGCTACGGCAGCGACTAGCTGGAAGCGAAGGCAACGTGGTACGGCAAGCCGACAGGTGCTGGCCCCCCTGACAACGGCGGTGCGTGCGGGTACAAGGATGAGAACAAGGCTCCTTTCAATAGCATGGGTGCGTGCGGCAACGTCCCCATCTTCAAGGACGGCCTTGGCTGTGGCTCCTGCTTTGAGGTCAAGTGTGACAAGTCGGCCGAGTGCTCTGGCGAGCCCGTGGTGGTGTACATCACGAACATGAACTATGAGCCTATCGCCGCCTACCACTTTGACCTGGATGGCACCGCGTTCGGTGCCATGGCCAAGAAGGGCGAGGAGGAGAAGCTACGCAAGGCGGGCATCATCGACATGCAGTTCCGGCGGGTCAAGTGCAAGTATGGCGAAAAGGTCACCTTCCACGTTGAGAAGGGATGCAACCCTAACTATCTTGCGCTGCTGGTCAAGTACATCGACGGTGATGGTGACGTTGTGGCGGTGGACATCAAGGAGAAGGGCTCTGATGCGTACGAGCCCCTCAAACACTCCTGGGGCGCCATCTGGAGGAAGGACAGCGCCAAGCCGCTCAAGTTCCCTGTCACCGTCCAAATCACCACCGAGGGAGGCACCAAGACTGCATACGAAGATGTCATTCCCGAAAATTGGAAGCCCGACACCGCCTACACCGCCAAATAAACTCGCCGACCTACAGGTCTGGGCTGCATTGGGTCGGATCCTGTAGAGAGTATGAATACGAGCCGCGGGCACGGCGTGACGGTACTTGGAGGAGAGGCCGCGGAGCATGTTAAGCACCTGGGAGGTTTCCCGAACAGGCTGACCTACGTCGCGCAAGGCATCGGCGAGTCGCTTGAGCTTGCCGGTGTAGGCGGTGATGTCCATATCGCCTTGGACAAGAGACCGGTACTCGGCCTCGAGATAGACGACGCGGTGGAGTTCGTTGGCGTTGAACTCGGCGTGGATCTTGTTCCAGATGTAGAATGTCCACGCCTTCGGAGAACGAACGATCGCGTGCACGTCCTTGGAGATCGAGTTAAGCAGCCAGCCGATGATGCACTGATCGATCATAACCCAATCAGGATCACGGCGATTTGCAGAGGTGGGGGCTTGGGTGAGATGGGCAGTGAGGCCAAACTTGCCAACAACGGCGTCGAAGAAGGACCGCCATTCGGCATAGTTAGACTCCTGCAGATCGAGTTCAACGGGAACATGATTCTTGATGTTCACGGTTTGAAGAACGGTGGGGGTGGGGGGTGGGATGACGGCCTCGATGGGGGATCCTCCATCGGCGGAGGAGGAGGAGGAGGAGTAGGCGTCATCGTCAACGTCGCCATCAAACAGAGGATTGAAGTCCATGGCGACGGAGGTTGGCTGGTGGGCAGCGGAGACGGAAGCAGAGCACTGGCGGCGGGGTGGAGAGGGATAGAAACCTAAACTGCTGATACCATGTAGAGAGTATGAATACGAGCCAACAACAATACTTGATTGACTGTGCAGTACATATACACGAGCTTTACAGGAGATGGAGTGGCTGGCCGCGCAGGGTGCCGAGTCCATCGGAGATGTGGTGACTGAGTACAACAGAACGTGGAGAAGTGCTAGGCTAACTGAACGTTATCTGGAACAGATCCCACTTCCCAACCAACACACTATGCATGAGTTGATCCATGCATAATAAATCCATTTTCTACTCTTGCTGCTACGACGATAACAAC
The DNA here is from genome assembly GCA_009763385.1 of Coix lacryma-jobi var. lacryma-jobi. Taxonomy (NCBI): domain Eukaryota; kingdom Viridiplantae; phylum Streptophyta; class Magnoliopsida; order Poales; family Poaceae; genus Coix; species Coix lacryma-jobi. The sequence goes on along the minus strand of CM019831.1, from coordinate 111,812,819 downwards.
GTCCTCCTTCTTCGACTGCATATATATAGCTAGAGCCATGCTCCTCTTTGTTATTACTAAAAAAAAGAAGAGAGAAGAGCGGAGAGACCAAGCGATTTGAGTCCTATGTATAATAAAAAGGATCTGAGAGCAACTCCACCAGTAGCCCCTAAAACAGGATCCCTACTTTTAATTTGAGTACTTCTCGTACTTTTGAGAGTCTTGTTTTTTTAGGCTGCACTCCAACAATGCAACTCAAAATAGAGTACTCAAATTCATATAAATTGTTAATGACATGTGGGACCTGATTATCATAGACTAACTTGGGCAAAACATAATATGGATTCGATGGTGCGGGCCGTGACTGGGAAGTGGCCCGAAGTCGACCATCATGGGGTTGAGGGAAGTCCGCCGTTGTGGGAAGTCCGACGACCAACGCAAGAAGGAGAGGGAGAGCATCGCGGGAGGAGAGAGAGCGCTTGCAGTGATGGGGCCCGAGCTATTGCGCAAATAGGAATGAGGTCTCAGGGAAGGATTTGAGAGCCCGCCCAAATTTTAGGACCCTGTATGGGCCCTGCAGGAGCTCGTTTTTTTTGAGTGAACCCTCATATTTAGCTATGAAGTCTTAAGGGGTCCTGCTAGAGTTGCTTTGAGGAGTGGCAAGACAAACATCAACACACTACCCCAGATGTTCACAACACTATCGGTTCAAAATCCCATTTCACTGTTGGATTTTAATTCGACAGTACCATACCAGCAGCAGTTCTTAAAACCCGACATCGATGTAAATTCAAAAAAAAACAGGCTAAAAATAGGGAAAAAAATTAAATTTGGCGAGCGGCGTCATTGGAACACAAGCGTGTAACACCCTAAAAATCAAATTTGGAGAAATAGGGTTTAAACTTGTTTTTGTTTATTTAGTTCTCATGAAACATGTAGATCAAATAATAATTTTTGGAGAATTAATAAACTTATGTTGGGGTGTAAAAACATTTTTGTTGCATTCATGCTGGTGCATGGTATTTTGTTTGAGTGTAGGACTAGAGTTGAGTGGCTTGAATTCAAACTAGTTTTGAATTTGAGCAAAGTTTGCAAAGGTTATAAAAGAAAAACCCTTTTCTTTTTCTTTCTCTCCCTCTCCCTATCTTTTGGCCCGACCAGCAAAGCCGGCCCGGCCCGCAGCCTCTCCTCCCCTCCTCCCTTTTCCCTTCTCTCCCCGCCAGCCCGCGCGCACCGCGCGGCCCAGCTCGCCCCCGCTTCTCCCTTCCCTCGCTGACGGTCTGTCCCCACCGGTCAGCCGCTCCGCGCCCGCCTGCCACCCCGGTTCCACCTGTCGGCGCCCCACCCTTTCCCCTTCTTCGCGCCGACTGCGCTGCAGCGCCGCCTCGCCGTTTCCCCTCCCGTAACCGCCCGAGTAATGGCCCTAATGGCCATTAGGGCCTTCAATCCGGCTCGGTGGAGCCTCCACCGACCCCTCACTGCACCTCCCCGAGCCTATAAAACCCCGAGCGGACCCCGTGCTCTCCCTCCCAACCTTGCTCTCTGCCCTCACCCTTACCGCCGCTGCGAAGACCTTCCGGCCGCCCGAGAGCTCTGCCGAGCACCCGAAGGTGATGCCGTGATCGCCCAAAGAGCCCCGTCCCTTTTTCTTTGCCCGTTTGCGCGAAACCGACCTCACCAGAGTTGTTTTCCTCTTGCAGATCCACCTCGCCGCCTTTCGTCGTCGTGGTGAGCTCCGTGCCAAAACCGAGGCCACCATCGTGTTCGCCAACGTCCCCGCAGTCCTCTGGTGTTGACCGCGTGGCCAACCGAGCCCTGGCGCGCCGTTCTGGAGACATCCCGATCCCCCTCCCATGGCACCGCTGTGTGTCGGCGTCCCCGCCGCCGAAATCGCCGCCGCCGCGCCGCTGCTACCTGCTCTGCGCCGTCCGATCCACATCGAGCGACCGAGATCTGGGCGCATACCCCGAAGGTGTATGAGCCAAGTCTATGGCCTGTGCACCCGAGCCGTGCGCGCGGTCCACCGCCGCGTGGCGGACCAGCCAGTCCTGACGCGCCGCGTGGCACCCGCGTCAGCAGCCGCGCAGTTGCAGCCGCATGTTTTGCAAAAAGGTCCCTGAGTTTTGTAGAAATCAACCCGCAGTCCAGCGCAGTTCAAATAGTTTCTTTTTAGGTCCTGTTTCTTTCGTTTTAGACCCTGCAGAACCTAGTTTTAGAACCCGCCGTCCTAGCCGAGCCGTTTCACGTGCTAACCCCCGAAGTCTACGGTTAATTATGTTCTAACCCTCGGTTTTCGCAGGTTAGCCCCTAGGGAAAGGTTTTTATTTATAAAACAGCCCTAAAACTTGTTTTCTTCATAACTTTCTCGTTTTTAGTCTGATTAGAGTGATTCACACGTTCATGTGATCGTATCGACGAGTAGAATAGTTTTATAAGTGTTTCTCTAACTGTTTTTGATGTTTGGTGTACTATTCTAATAGAAGTATATTTTATTTGCATGTAATGAATGATTGGACCCTGTGTTTGGTGATTTTCTTCGTGAGTCTAGACAGTGACGTTTTCGAGGATCAAGAGTTTCTAGAGCAACGTCAGTGCGGATACATGGGTGTATGCCGAGTCTTTGAGTGATGAGTGATTGTCAACTGGGATGATGCGCATGTTCTTTGGCTTGTGTTGTGCAGGTGTCGGGCACAGATATAGTGATCGAAGGCAAGGTGAAGGTCAAGTAGAGACGTGCCGTGCCGAGGGACCGAGAGTGGCGAAGGGCAGACGTGAGGCTTGGACTGAGGGACCGGTGGCCTGAGGATCAGCTGTGGTGGCTGACAGCCTGGGACAGCGATGAGCAAAGACTTGCGGTCACGGTGTTGCTCGGGTCGAGGACCTGGGGACACGTGTCGGTGGACGGGGTGCACGGGCGGTGCATCCCCTCTACAGATCGGTTTGGTGGTTGAGCCACAGAAAAACCACCGAGTTGATGGTTTGAGAACACATATGATGAATGATTGACTTTGATGAGGAAGGTTTGAGGCTTTTACCCGGTTTAGTCCATATCTCGCTATGCGCTTATTGTTTATGACTAACCGGTGGCGTGAGTTGTGTTGTGTTTATGTGTTGGTGTGTGTGTGCGACATGTGTCTCTTGGCTGTGTCGATGTGCAGGTGTGGAGCTCAGATACAGTGGTCTATGGCGAGGTGAAGGTCAAGTAGAGACGTGCCGTGCCGACGGACCGGGAGCGGTGAAGGATGGGCGTGCCGTGCGGCGGACGTGCCATGCCGATGTACCCAGAGCGGTGAAGGGCGGACGTGAGGCTTGAACTGACGGACCAGAGGGCTAGAGGACCAGCTGTGGTAGCTGGCACGTGGCATCGGTGAGCGAGAGCACATGGGGATGTGCGGTGCATCGGCCGAGTCGGGACGACGGCGTCGTGTCACTTGGCGGGAGGTCGGACACGGGCTTGCGTGTGGCGCAAGTACCGTCGGCCAAGTCAAGGAGGATGGCGAAGGCGTTGTGCCCGGCGTGGAGGCTGGACATGCATCGGCATCGGTGCCAGTGGTCGGGGTGTGCGTTCCACATCCCGTCTACGGTGCGGGATCGGTAGCTGAGCCTCAAAAAGCTACCATCGACGGTTTCCGAGTTTGGGCCTCAAAACTCGGGGTGGTCGGTTTCCGAGTTTGGGCCTCAAAACTCGGCGAGGACGGTTTCCAGGTTTGGGCCTCAAAACCTGGGCTTGCGGGTTTCCGAGTTTGGGCCTCAAAACTCAGGGTGGACGGTTTCCCGGTTTGGGCCTCAAAACCGGGGGTTGGTCTGAAAGGACGGTCGACACGTGGCGGCACTGAGAGGCTTGCGTTGCGGCGAAGCTATCGGTGAGAAGGCGCGGTGGTCGACGGTGGCGGCACGTGGCGGCATCAGGGAGGTCGCGTCGAGGCGAAGGTACCGGATGTGCGGGCGTGGCTGTCGGATCAAAACTGTCAAGTCTGGACGGTTTTACCCCTGGAGGGTATTTGGGATGAGTGCTTAATGTAAGGGCGTTTTGGTCTTCGGACGTGCGCCTATATATATGAGGGGGGCTGCTAGGGCAGCCGTATCCTTGGGAGTTCTAGGTGGTGTCTCTCTCATTTTGTTCCTGTGAAAGAAGGCTAGGGTTAGGGAGAGTTGGCTCTTGTTCTTGAGCTTTTTGCCATCCAAGCTTTGTGTTGCTAGGATTGGCTTGTAGCCCGACACCGAGTGCTTAATCAATTCATCTTGCTGAATCCAATGATCAAATTCGTGGTTGAATTCGCGTTTTGAATTCGTTCTTCGCGTTCTTCTTTTCTCCACGATTTTCCCCTCTCCCGATCTCCCTCTACGCTGCGTCTTTTGCGATTCCGTTTGAATCAACTTGTTCTTTGATGTGAGGAGAATATTTCCACCGGAGGAATTCATCTCTACCCTCACGAACAAGTAGATCGGGCCGAAATCGTTTTTGTTCTTCGTTCTTCCCCTTTTCTAGTGTTCTTCGGATTTCTCGTGGATTAGTTGGATTGAAGCGATGATATCCTAGGATTAGCTTCCCAACTCATAGAAGAATACTTGGGTGAAGTTAGTTTGCAGCCTCGTTCAATTTGGTGAAGATCCAATCGATTTTGGGTTTGTCCCGTGCTGTTTTTGCGCTCTCTGGGAGGTCGCGGACAGTCCGCCATATTGGCCGCGGACAGTCCGCGCGTCGCGGGTTCAGCCGGAGCAGTGGCTGGTTTCCTCGGTGCCTTTCCCCTCGGGTGACCGGCGGACAGTCCGCCAAGTTAGGCGCGGACAGTCCGGCCATCGGGCTCCAGCTGGTTCAGTAGCTGCGCGGCTCGGTCGGTTTGGTCTCAGCCGTGACCGGCAGACAGTTCGCTAGTGTAGATCGCGGACAGTCCGCGAGTCGAGCAGGGAGCGTCCAGCAGGTTTGCTGTTTTGCGGTGTTGGCCGGCGGACAGTCCGCCAGGTCTTCGCGGACAGTCCGCCCCTGGCGCGGACAGTCCGGCACCAGCAGGCCGGACAGTCCGGGAATTGCCTGTAGGGCGAGTTTTAGTGCGTTTGCTCTGCCGGCTTTTCGATTCATTTCCGAACTTCTCGGTTGCTCCTATAGTTCACCTAGGAACCTCTCTACATATCTTTGCTACGCGTTAGCATCGGTATTTGGAGGAATTCCAACGTAGCTCTCTATCTACGTTTGGGAGTGTTCTTTTAGGCACGAACTTGACTTGGAGTTTTGGGAGTTTTGTTTTGCTCCCTTGTGCGGTGCCTCGCTGTGATCCTAGGGATCATCCACCCTCTTTCTAGGGTCATGGGCATCGTGGTTGAGTCCGAAGCTTTTGGGATTGATTTTGTTGGGACAGAGGCCGTGATTTCTGAGAAGAAATTTTAGGCTCCCATTCACCCCCCCCCCCCCCTCTAGTCGCCTTGCTATAGCATTTTCGGTCCTTCACGGTTTCCAGGTTTGGGCCTCAAAACCTGGGCGCTGATGGTTTCCGAGTTTGGGCTACAAAACTCGGGCTGAGGACGGTTTCCAGGTTTGGGCCTCAAAACCTGGGTGCTGCGGGTTTGCTGAGTTTGGGCCTCAAAACTCAGGCGATGGTCGGCTGGTTTCCTGGTTTGGGCCTCAAAACCGGGGGTTGGCTGTGAAGGCTGGTTTCCCGGTTCAGGCCACAAAACCGGGGGTGCGGCGTCCGGGAAAAGGACAAGCAGAGCGGTGGCGGCACGTGGCGGCAATCGGTGAGGTTGCGTCGAGGCAACGCTACCAGTTGTGCGGGCGTGGCCGTCGGATCACCACCTACCATGAGTTGGTCCAGAATAACCCTAGGGTTTAGCTGGTTCGCTCTGTAATTAGTGAGGGGTAGAGTAGGAATTAGAATTAGGATAAGTAGAGGGAGACACCCTCCTCCCATTTCATCTCAGTCATTTTCTCTTTGCTTCTAGGGTTTCCTGCTCTCCCAATCCCCTGCTGTAGCTACTGAGATCCGCAGAGAATCATACCTCTATGTACTGGAGATTTTGAGGAAGTGAAACCGTAATCTCACTGTTGTAGCGTGTGGTAGCCACACGGTTGCAATTTCGTGGTTGTAATTCGCGTTTTGTTCGTGTTCCTCGCGGATTGCTTTTCTCCACGATTTTCCCATTGATCGATCTCTTTGTTCGTTGAGTCTTTTGCGATTCCGTTTGAACAGAGATGTTCTAGATTGTGAGGCACTTCTTTTCACTGAAGGATTTCTCTTCTAACCTCACGAGCTAGTAGATCGGTCGATTCTTGTTTCGGGTCAAGTTTTTCTCCCTTCCCCCGAAATTCTTCGATTCATCGATTTGGGGATAGGTTCGAGCCATGATCTCTTAGAGATAGCTCACTATCCTCCTTGTGACTCATCTCTCCAAGTTTGAACCATAGAGGTTCCGTTTTGGGAGAGTTTGATTCGAATCGGTGGGCGAACAGAGGGCTTTCGGGGTGATCGGACGCTGGCCACAGGATGACCGGACGCTGACCCCGTGCGTCCGGTCGTTGAATGCACAGCGTGTGTTCTTCGTAGTGTGATCGGACTCTTGACATGGAAGTGACCGGACGCGACCCTTACACTGTTCACTACACGTTTGTTCTGACCAGACGCTGAGACGTTTTTGACCGGACGCTCTCTACGGTGAGTCCGGTCCGAAACAGTAAGGTTCCAAATCGATTTTTGCTCGACCGGACGCGTCCGGTGGGTGTTGACCGGACGCAAGGTGAGTCCGGTCAGAGCTGTTTTGCGGTGTTTCGTCCGCGGCTCATTCATTTGACTTCCGATTTGAGATCCGCTTTTTGCGTTGGATTCTCGACTCTGTGCTCTACAGAAATCGAGCTTCCCGCTTTGCAAAATAGCCTGAATCATCCTGTCACTAGTTGACCTGCGTGAACTTGGGCAAGGGATCTTTTGTGGTGTCCGGCTGTGTTCCTAGGGAACATCCACCCATTCTCTTGGGTCGTGGACATCATGCGCATCGGTTTTGCTCTTGGGGTAGATTTTTAGGACAGAGGTTTAAAGTTTCTGAAAAGAAACTTAAAGCTCTCATTCACCCCCCCTCTGGTCGCTTTCTGGTAGCACTTTCGGTCCTTCAGTCAGGACCCCGCTTGTGACCAAGGCAAGTATAACATACGGTTTTCCTTGTTACCTACAAAATACAAGACTTAATAGTTCATTATGCATGTGTCAAATTTAACAAACCATAGGACAAGAATAGAGTCACTTGATCTTTATACCTTGTACCTATGGGAGGGTTTTGCATAATATGTTTAGTAATGCTATGCACTATTAATTGCTAAATGTTTAATATTGATTAATAATTATGGAACCAATGTTAAAAGAGGCTTTTTAACCACATTTAGGGTACTATAGCATGTTTCTCGCTCAATAACCCACCCTAGGGACTATCTTTTAAAGCGGCTACCCGGGAGATCCCGTGCAGCCTTGGGTATTACATGGCTCTGATCTTAGCTAAGTACTCTGAGTGTTCTAGCTCGTCTGTAGCTTACCAAAAGGGCAAGAGGGGGGGTACCATGTAGTTATGGCCCGGTCCCACTAGGGTAATTGCTTTGGAGGATAGGGGTTACCTTAGTGGGGAGGTTGTTCATAACTCTTGGGAGACTGAAACCTTAGCGGCTACGACTTGTTAGACCAACTTTGGAAAGGCTCCGTAGTGAAACCCTGCCATACTTCCATAGAGGAGGTGATGTGGGCCTTGCAAACCCCGACACATGGGAATCATGACCCAAGGTGAAAGTGAACAACCTCTGCAGAGTGTAAATCTGGTATATCAGCCGTGCTCACGGACAAGAGCGGCTCAGATCCTTTTTAAGTGGTCCATGGTGGGATATGTTGGTGGTTGGTTGCCTACCTCTTTTTAACATAATAAATATTGCTTACCATGGGACAACAGGGTTTATACATGTAGTAATATAAGGTTAAAGTAAAATATGATCAACTTAAAATGCTAACCGCAGTTAACCGAGTCAAACCTTTGAGCCTTGCATCCCCGTAGTTGTACTTGCTGAGCATGGTGAGCTGACGCTTGTCGTTGGTTCACATAAAAATCCTGGATGGGTACCAGATGGAGGAGACTTCGAGGAGTATCCTGAAGACGTACCAGACTTCTGAGGTTGGCGTACCCCCAGTCGGTGTCCCTGTGGAGTGAAGTCTACGCGCTACCGCTATAATAAAGGGTCGTTGGCCGATGTATTGAACATTTCCATGTGATGTAATAAGTTTAATAACGCTTTGTTCGTGCTGTAATGATATACATTTTGTGGAATATGTGGATTTGGAACTCCCTGGGCCCACATATGCTTTGCTCTGTTTTATTCGTAAATCTGGGTGTTACAAAGCGTTTGCCAGTGCTGATGTTGGAACCCTTAACCTCTTGGTCCACATGTCCATCCCCTAACCACTCCACCTACAACTTGTTTGTGTCCAAATTAGATTTTGGTCCTGCCATTTTATATCAATCTAATATTGAAATGAGTATTTAGGACCCAAAACGAAGCCAAATGAAAAAATATCAACTACAAAGTTTTTAAACTTTTTAACAACTTTCATTTTGGTCCGATGAACACCCGTTTGGTCAGCCGTTTGACCAGCTGTTTGAAAACTACAAAGTTTTAAAATGAAGTCAAATGAACACCCGTTTGGTCAGCTGAATTTTGCCGAGTGCAGGGGCTAGAAAACACTCGACAAAGTTGGTTTTCTAAAAAATAAAAACACTTTGTCCAATGCTCAAGGATGGCACTCGACAAAGTTGGTTTTCAGAAAAATAAAAATTTTAAACTTTTTAACAACTTTCATTTTGGGTCCGATGAACACCCGTTTGGTCAGCTGTTTTAAAACTACAAAGTTTTAAAATGAAGTCAAATGAACACCCGTTTGGTCAGCTGAATTTTGCCAAGTGCAGGAGCTAGAAAACACTCGGCAAAGTTGGTTTTCTGAAAAATAAAAACACTTTGTCCAATGCTCAAGGATAGCACTCGGCAATGTTGGTTTTCACAAAAATAAAAACACTTTGTCCAATGCTCAAGGATGGCACTCGATAGAGTTTATTCAAAAAAATTAAAACAATTTTTTTACCGAGTGCATGACGGCTGGCACTCGGCAAAAGCTAACGGTAGGTGGCCACCGCCCGGTCGACCGAAGTTTTGCTGAGCGTTTATCTTTGCCGGCAAAGTCTAGATTTACCGAGTGCCCTACTTTGCCATGTGCCTGGCACTCGGCAAAGCCTTCTTTGTTGAGTGCAAAATTTTACCAAGTGCTACACTCGACAAAATATAGCTTTGCCGAGTACCACGATATTTTGCACTCGGTAAAATCTGAGACACTCGACAAAGTACAGTTTTCCAGTAGTGTTTGCAATCTTGAAGAAACTAGAAAAGTGCCATGCTGGATTTGTTGTCCTACGTACTTACCTGAAGGTCAACCCTGATGTTCTGAACATACTACCATACTAGCTAGAGTTATGCAATGTTCTCCAACTTCTCTTCAATGATTTGACAAGCTTTGAACATACTACCATACTAGCTAGAGTTATGTAATGTTCTCCAACTTCTCTTCATGATTTGACAAGCTTTGTCAGTAGGCTAAATATAATCCTGTAGCACTGCAAATATTGTCTATGCAGCAATCATTAAGGTACCTTTTTTATATTTATTTCCCCTTTTTTGTTGGAAGAACTCAATAGAAAACTGACATTATAACATATGAATGCAGCCTCCACCAGAGGAACAACGGTGCATGCATGCTCTGACTCTCTGACACAAACCACCTAGATAATATATTTGCTCCGAAAGAAACATCCAGCCAAGAACTGAAAGTCCAAATGACCCTAGCTTCTGACTTGACGATGATTAGAAAAAACAATGCTACCAAGGCTGAAAGCGGCCGGGTTCAGTTAAAAAGATTGCGTGTGGCTCACGCAGGCGAATACAATCCACAGCTTGAGATTCAGAACGATAAGAACCATGAATTGTTCAGTCTTTCCAATTTTGTTGGGGGCCACGAATCGACATGGTTGCAGAGGTTGACTCTCGAATTGAAAACTCAATCAGATGATCTGGCCTTCTTGGAATACCTGACAGCTGGTGCTAATCTGCTGTCTGACGATGCCGGGTTGACATGGGTGAGGCGATTAAAATGCAGGCACAGTTCAGGTTGACATCATTTTCAGGATTGTCAATGAGGATAAGCGTGCAATCGACAAGATAAATTGTTGTTTTTATAGTTGGGGACCATGCATGCTACCTTGGAAGTCATCTGCTGCTGAAGAATGCATTGCCCCTGCATGATCCATATGACGTGCCTCCCTCCTTTGTCAAATCTGAGTGACCTTGAATAAGCAGTAGACCATTTCAGATTTTCTTAGAAAAAATACAGCTGACTGTTTCTTGTATATTATCTGTTTTGAATCACAGTATAGACTATTTATGTTTCATGCACCTAGGAAACCACCTGTCCTGGACTCCTGGTCTAACCCTGTTTCTTTCGTGTAAGACCATATGCATCACTTCAACCTCTCAAGATATGCCACGTCATATCGACCAGTAAACAGGTTGAAAGTAACCTGTGGTTTCAAAAAGCTGTCCTAAAGGTTTCCATCTTTTGTATCTAAATAATAAGCATTGATTTGCAGCAGATAACAAAACAACTTAAAACGTGGGCGAGGCTCTTGAAAAACAGAGAACCTGGGCTATATAAACCCTGCTTCTTGAAGCCTAGAATCCCAAGTTCCAGCCCACTTTGCGAAAATCGGTCCGGGCTGCTGTGAGCCTTGAAGAGCCTGTGATGATCGATTGTGCCTTCAGTCTATTATAGTCGGCCCACCGGCCTATGACTATGACCTCACTTTCCTCCAAATGCTAGTACACAAACTAATAATTTTTTACAACAGGAACCAAACAAAAAATATCAAAGAATAGGTTTTCACTACTATAACATTCCAATTTACTATTGAACAAATAAACTTTACCACTATAAAATCTTAAAACGTAAGGAAGAATTAATAATTTCTTTTCAGAATTACTAGAAGTAGTGTACTATGTACTAGATCCCCTGAAAATTAAGACACCATATCGACAGATTTGGAGAGGTAAGATGACCTTGGTTGTCCCATACCTAGGCCGTGTTTTAGCTTAAATAAAAGTATATTCTTATCATAGAAAGTGAAGTTCTAGATATATGTGATGTGATCGGCTAAATGTAACTTAGTCCTCTCCTTTTTTTTAGTCTGTTCGGTTTTCTCAGAATACACCAGGAATAATTTCAGCTCCTAAAGTTTAGTATAAATAAATTATTAAATTATTCCAGCTGGGAATTATTTCAAGGCACTATTCTAAATCAACCGAACAAGCCCTCGGTCACTTTGGAGTCAGACACTATGACTAAATGAGACTAAATAACATTTAGTTTTCTGTATCTGTAGTCACTTTGAAGTGACTAGATAGGACTAAACCATTTAGTCACTCAGATTTGATTGGACTGAACCTGGACTCTAAACTAAAACCTCGTCAAATGGAGAAAAGTTTCTCAAATAATTCAATCTGGCTTTGGGCCAAATCTGCTGAAACTGGTCCATAGGCCCACATCACAAATCTCTACTTTTCCTAACAGTCATCAACAATTATGATATAAATATATAAAAGTAAATAATGTCTCGTCTTCTCGACCGGTCTATGATTCCTCCCATAAATCAGTTGGCTGGTAATGCAATAACGAGGCTGGGAATTCAAAATGCAAGACAAGAGACCAGCGTGAGGGGGACGACATGAAAACGGCTGCCTCGGATCACGGCGTGACGAACATGTGTGCAGAGAGTTGGCCTCCTGACTGGAACCAATTAACCCGCGGCTAAGAGCAACTCACTCGGCCATGCATGCATGACCTCCTTGTCTCTTACTCTGGTGCGTGCATGCTAGCTCGTTCGATCCCTGGCCAATATAAATAGGAGCCCGGGCCACTTCCTCATTCATCGCATCGTAGTTGCATAGCATCCACCGATTGTAGAAAGATGGCAGTGAAGAAGATGATGTCGTCGATGAAGGTCGTGGTGGTGGCGATGCTTGCGTTGTTGGTGGGCGGTGCCTGGTGCGGTCCTCGTAAGGTTCCACCGGGTTAGAACATCACAGCCAGCTACGACAGCGACTGGCTGGAAGCGAAGGCAACGTGGTACGGCAAGCCGACAGGTGCCGGCCCCCCTGACAACGGTGGTGCGTGCGGGTACAAGGATGTGAACAAGGCCCCTTTCAATAGCATGGGTGCGTGCGGCAACGTCCGCATCTTCAAGGACGACCTTGGTTGTGGCTCCTGCTTCGAGGTCAAGTGTGACAAGCCGGCCGAGTGCTCTGGCGAGCCCGTGGTGGTGTACATCACGGACATGAACTATGAGCCTATCGCCGCCTACCACTTCGATCTGGATGGCACCGCGTTCGGCTCCATGGCCAAGAAGGGCGAGGAGGAGAAGCTACGCAAGGCGGGCATCATCGACATGCAATTCCGACGAGTCAAGTGCAAGTACGGCGAAAAGGTCACCTTTCACATTGAGAAGGGATGCAACCCTAACTATCTTGCGCTGCTGGTCAAGTACGTCGACGGCGATGGTGACGTTGTGGCGGTGGACATCAAGGAGAAGGGCTCTGACGCGTACGAGCCCCTCAAACACTCCTGGGGTGCCATCTGGAGGAAGGATAGCGCCAAGCCGCTCAAGTTCCCTGTCATCGTCCAAATCACCACTGAGGGAGGCACCAAGACTGCCTACGAAGATGTCATTCCTGAAAATTGGAAGCCCGACACCGCCAAATAAACTCGCCGACCTACCGGTCTAGGCTGCATTGGGTTGGATCCCACTTCCCAAGCAACACACTATGCATGCATTGATCCATGCATAATATATTCATTTTCTACTCTTGCTGCTACAACGATAACAATGTCCTCCTTCTTCGACTGCGTATATATAGCTAGAGCCATGCTCCTCTTTGTTATTATTAAAAAAGAGAAGAGAGAAGAGCGGAGAGACCGAGAGATTTGAGAGTTCTATGTATAATAAAAAGGATATGAGAGCAACTCCAGCAGTAGCCCCTAAAATAGGATCCCTACTTTTAATTTGAATACTTCTCGTACTTTTGAGAGTCTTGTTTTTTAGGCTGCACTCCAACAGTGCATCTCAAAATAGAGTACACAAATTCATTTAAATTGTTATTGACATGTGGGACCTGATTGTCATAGACTAACTTGGGCAAAACATAATATGGATCTGATGGTGCGGGCCGTGATGGGGAAGTGGCCTGATGTCTAGCATCATGGGGTTGAGGGAAGTCCGCCATTGTGGGAAGTCCGATGACCATCACGGGAAGGAGAGGGAGAGCGACGCGGGAGGAGAGAGACCGCCTGCAGTGATGGGGGCCGAGCTATTGGGCAAATAGGAATGAGGTCTTAGGGAAGGATTTGAGAGCCCACCCAAATTTCAGGACCCTGTAGGACCTCGTTTTTTTGACTCAACCCTCATATTTAGCTACGAAGTCTTAAGTAAGGGTCCTGCTAGAGTTGCTTTGAGGAGTGGCAAGACAAACATCAACACACTACCCCAGATGTTCACAACACTATCGGTTTAAAATCCCCTTGCACCGTTGGATTTTAATCCGACAGTACCATACCAGCAGGAGTTCTTAAAACCCGACAACGATGTAAATTCTAAAAAACACGCTAAAAATAGGAAAAAAAAATTTAAATTTGGCAAGCGGCGTCATTGGAACACAAGCGTTTGCCAGTGCTGATGTTGGAACCCTTAACCTCTTGCTCCACATGTCCATCCCCTAACCACTCCACCTACAATTTGTTTGTGTCCACATTAGATTTTTGTCCTGCCATTTTATATCAATCTAATATTGAAATGAGTATTTAGGACCCAAAACAAAGTCAAATGAAAAAATATCAACTACAAAGTTTTAAAACTTTTTAAGATCTACAACTTTCATTTTGGTCCAATGAACATTCGTTTGGTCAGCTGTTTTAAAATTACAAAGTTTTAAAACGAAGTCAAATGAACACCCGTTTGGTCAACTGAATTTTGTAAACACTAAACAGGGTTTACAAAGTCAGATTGACCAGTAAATAGGTTGAAATAACATGTGGTTTCAAAAAGCTGTCCTAAAGGTTTCCATATTTTGTATCTAAATATTAAGCATTGATTTGCAGCAGATAACAAAACAACTTAAAACGTTGTCGCGGCTCTTGAACAACATAGAACATGGGCTATATAAACCCTGCTTCTTGAAGCCTAGAATCCCAAGGCCCGACCCACTTTGCGAAAATCGGTCCCGACTGCTGTGAGTGTAAGGAAAATGGACCTTGGCCCATTTATCTTTGAATTTTGGTGTTTGATGATCAATATAACCAAATTGGACTAATGTGTTTGCAAGTGTTTGTTTTGTAGTCTAATAGGATGCACATGTGACTTGGACGAAGGCAATATGGTGATCAAGTGATCAACACCTCAAGCAAGACCCTACAATATGTTTTGGAGGCTTACAAAGATTAAGCAAAGTCCAAGACACAAGAAATAGAGGGCCGAACGCAAACAAAGTTAACGCTCAAAGCCGGGACAAGAGCTGATTGAATTGGAACTATCTCATGATTTTGGACTTTATCTAACTGACATGGCATTGGCATAAAGCTGTAGATAATTTCATTAGCTTTCCGAAAAGTCCAAGATCATCGAAATCGGAGTTCAGAGCTAAGAGTTATGCCCAAAATACAAAAGCCCGTCTCTCTGAAAATGGAGCAACGGACGCTCCGATGCAGAGCAACGGACGCTCCGATGCAGAACAACGGACGCGAGTCCGATGCAGCGTCCGATGCACTCTAAAATCAGCCCAGAATAAACAGTGTCATGGTAGAGTCCGATGCCAGCGTCCGATGCATTACTGTAGTGTCCGATGCCCCCGAAAAATAGGTCTAACGGCTAGTTTTCCAACAGCTACTCATCACATGAGCATAGGACGCGTCCGATGCCATCACTCTAGCATCGGATGCTCTACAGCAAACTGATTTCAGCCCCCCCAACGACTCTATTTGATTGGGGGCCTATATATACCACATCTAACCGGTCAAATGAGGTGTGAAGGAGTGAGGTAACATACCAAGGGTGTTGCTACACCATATTAGTGCCTCCATATGCATAGTGCTTAGTGTTTTCACATGGTGATTAGTGTAGGTGCTTTGCGAAGTGCTTAGGCTAGTTAGACCACCGCTCATGCGCTTGCTCTAGGTTTAGGCCTAGTGTTTAGTGAGGTTTACATACCTCTTGCTACTTGGTGCTTACGCGCACCATTGTTGTACATCGGAGGGGCTTGTAGTCTTGCGAGACCACACCAACTGCATTTGTGGTGGCCACCACCATGTACCGAAGGGAACAAGGCCCGCGGTGGTTCGGTCGGAAGCTTGATAGTGGAGACGACAGGGAGTATCCGGGAGAGGCTTTGCCACGAGTGGCTTAACAGGAGACCCACTTGCGCGTGGGGAAGGACCAGAGCTATCCACGGAGTTACCCGACCGGGAGCTTGGCCCTTGCGAGGGGCTCCAACAAGGACTAGGGGGAACCTTGCGTGCTTCTCGATACCTCGGTAAAAATACCAGAGTCGTCGATGGGAGTTTGCATCTCTACCTTGCTCTTTAGCTTCCGCATTTATCTTGCTACCTTAATTATGTGCTTTACCTTTCCTAGCTTAGTTGATAGGCTAGTTGATAGGATTGAAAACTAGATCGCATAATTCTTTTGCGGTAGAGATAGCAACACACCTAGCAAAACCATAGTTGCACAATTAGATAGTTTACTTTCTTGCATAGGTTTTGACTAGGTGGTAATTAGAGGCCATGGTTAGAGTAAAGTTTTTAGTTGCCTAATTCAACCCCCCTCTTAGGCGTCACAGTCCTTTCAATTGGTATCAGAGTCGGTTGGCTCATTTTTGGACCCTTGGCTTCACCGCCGTTGAGCCAACGCTATTGAGATTGGTTGGGATGGATACCTCTAGGCCTCCGCACTTTGACAGCACAAACTTTCCCTACTATAGTGCTAGAATGGCTTGCTACCTAGAAGCAGTTGATCTAGGTGTTTGGAGAGTCACCCACGATGAGATGAAACCCTTTAAGAATCCCGAGAAGCCTACCGCGGGTGATGAAAAAGAGCTTCATTTTAATGCTAGAGCTAAAAATTGCTTGTTTGAATCTTTTAGCATGGATGTGTTTAACCAAGTTTTTACTTTACAAACATCTCATGAAATTTGGCTAAAACTCCATGAGCTCCATGATGGCACAAGTAATATTGAGAGCAAAAACATCACCTAGCTAAATCAAGTTATGATTCTTTTAAAATTAATGAAAATGAGCTTGTTCGCGATATGTATTCTCGTTTGAATCTAATTATCAATGAGCTCAATTCTATTGGAATTACAAAGCTAGGTGATGTGGATATTGTGAGGAAGATCATCTTCGTGCTTCCAAAGAACAAATATGCAACCATCATCACCATCCTCCCACAACATGGAAGACTTGAGCACAATGACCCCGACCATTGTCATTGGCAAATTGGTGACATTTGAGATGTCACGCAAGATGGGTCAAGAAGAAGCCACTTCATCAAGCAAAGGCATAGCTCTCACATGTGATGAGAACAAGAAGATGAAGGGCAAGAAGAAAATTGAGACAAGCTCAAGCTCAAGCCCCTCAAGTGAAGATGAGGAAGAAGAAGAGGATGAACCAAGTGATGATGATCAAGCCTCCACCTCATCCAACTCCTCCCTAGATGAAGAAGAAACAATCAAGCTAATGCGAGGAGTAAAGAGGATGATCCGAAAGCTCAATGTCAAGGGTGTGCCTAACGATGCAAGTGGGTCAGGTTTAGCAGACCCAAACACTAACCCAATCAACCCACTAATATTTTTTTGGGTTTTGGGTCAACCCAACCCACTCCATCCTTGGGTACTGATTGCACCAAAGAACACCAAGAAACACTTGTCATAGAGAAGACGGAGAGCGGAGGAGTCTACATCCTGGTCGAGCTCGAGCGTGTAGCGGTGGGCCGGCGGCGCGTCCAGTGGAGGTAAACACAGTGCGCGTGCGCGACAAACAAGACGACGGCATACAACAGCCCAGATGTTTTTTAGAAAGACACAACAACCCAGACGCATGACGCTGAAGCGTTTACACCTAAAATGGTTTACCCAGGTGGCCCACACACCACAACACTGTTTGGCACCAAATTACGATGGGTTATTCTAGTGGGTATTAACACCATCCTCAGATTTTTGGGTAACGGGTCGGTGGGTCGACCCACAAAATTCTGCATCGTGAGGTGTGCCCATCACAATTGAAGATTACCTCTTCACCGATCAAAGAAGAGAGCAAAGAAAAAAATGGATGCTATAGATGTGGCAAGAGAGGGCACTTTGTGGAGGATTGTCCAAAACAAAAGCCCACACCCAAGGACAGGAAAAAGAAGGGATGCAATGCCAAGGCCCTCACCACCATCAAGACATGGGATGACTCATCAAGTGATGATTAAGCCCAACACAAGAGGCGCGGCCGCAAGCACTCATCATCATCAAGCTCCTCACATGTGTGCCTTATGGCACGAGGTAACACAAACTCTATCTCTAGTGATAGTGATGATGAGCTACCTTCTTATGATCAACTTGTGCAAGATAATATTAATTATGCTAAGGCTTGCACTAGTCAACAAAAGAAGATAAATACCTTAAAAGAAAAATTAGAAAGCTCACAAAAAAGCATACAATGTTTTGCTTGATCAATATGAAACTTTTTCAAATCTCAATGTTGAGCTATCTAATAAAATTGAGAAACTTGAAGCTAGTGTAAGCACAAGTGAAAGCACAATTTGTGATGAGCAACTTGTAAAGAAAAATGAAAAACTAAAAGCAAAGTTAGTTAGCACACAAGATGCCTACAAAAGTTTGCTTGCTAAAATGGAAATCATGTGCAAACATTGTGATGAGCTAACAAATAAAGTTGCTAATCTTGAAGCCATCGGAGCAAACTCCATCGAGGCACCTAAAATTAGAAATTCTATTTTTGATATGCCTAAAAAGGATGCCTCTACTTCTTGCATTGAATTACTTGATTTAGACTCACCCATGTGCAAACAAGCTTGTGTTGAGGACGTGATTGTAGAAACATGTACATGTCGGTGTTTGTTAACCGGCAACTCGTCTTGAGGGATCTTAGACGATTTGTTCGGTGGGGATCGGCGTTCATAGAACTCGGCGAGTACACAGGTACAACGATTTATACTGGTTCAGGCCGCTTAATAGCGTAATACCTTATGTCCAGTGCGGTGTGTGCCTTGTGTTATGATTCAAGATTCAATGATCGGGGTTGGCGCCCGCTTCCCCTTATATAATCGGGTGAAGCTTGGCGCATACCGAGTCCTAGTCGGTTACAACAAAGGAGTCCTATTCTAATTACAAGACTTCCTTTAGAAACTCGACTAAGTTATAATGAGAGTCCTAATCCATGTATGCTTCATATCAAGTCTTTGGATCTCCTGTGTAGCCCAGGGTTAGTCGGAGTAATCATCTTCTGATGATATCTCTAACATCCTGGTCCGTCAAGCCCCCGAGCTCTTCATCATTTCTCTAAAACGTTATCTTTTGGTTTCTCTTTGAGAATCTCCGAGTAATGTCTTGAGAAATCTTGAGGTGCTCTGTAGGTAAAAAACTTCCATGGTGTGCACTTTTTCCTGAAAAGTGCACCCATAGGGTGTAGCCCTCGAGCCTCTTGTTATTTATAATAACTTTGAGGATCTTTTGAGCCTTTTCCGAGTAATCTTTAGCTAAGAAAAAATATTTCCTTTATGGTATATACCCTGTAGCCCCCGAGCCTGAGTTCCGAGTACCTGAGTAGTCGGTACTTGGGGTCTCCAATATATCATTCGGGTAAACCATAAGGATGGCAATAAGTTAGAACATGACACTGATCTATATCTTAATCCGTGCGAGTAATAAATATCCGGCTTCAGGTGGGTAATGTTTTCATTAAACATCCCTTTTCACCCCCACTGAAAAAATTACTGCAAGGACAATCAATAATTGACCAGTGACTGTTTCAACTGTCCTCATTGATGATTCTTGTCTTGTTCTGCAACTGCAATACTTTTGTTGGCTTGCTCTTGAAGTAGACACGCGAAGCTAACCCATCACTGGAGCTAGGCTTCACATGTGCAACAGTGCGCAAAAAAAGTTTATTGCTCTCTGGTTACTTACATTCATGAACTGTGTCCATAGACCAGGAGCGGCCGCCTATAAATACCCTCCCTGGGGAGCAAGGAAGCCACACCTTCCTAAGTGTATGACTTCTCTTAGTCTCTTGCGTATTATAGTATCTATAGCGGAAATATCTGAGCCCCCGGGTGTCTTCCTTATGTAAGATAGTTGAGGTGTCCAGAAGAACTCTTGTGAAGGGACCATCCGTCAGGGTGGTTTCCAAGTGGTCGCGAGCAGAGGGATACAGAGGTGCGCCTAGAAGAACTCTTGTGACTCCCGCATCGCGGGCAACCTCGGGGTCACAGGTTGTCAAAAAGGCGCTAGGGTTAGGGCCTACTACCGAGTTCTTTGTGTACTAGGGTAGAGCTTTGAACCCACCTTGGGATGCACTGAAAAGATAGTGTCTACCCAAGGTTATGTGTCTGCTTTACTGCGTCTCACTGAACCCAGTCCTTGGTGCGTCGTGCATCAAGACTCTGTACCTTGATTACACTAGAGTAGCATTTTACATCCTGAGTGAACTTATACTGGAAGCTGTTGTATCTCAAGATGTATCCGTGTATCTCTGTTGTAATTCCGAGTAATAATTAATAAGATCCGGGTACTTGGAATGTTTTCCGAGTCCTTTGTCTTTTCCTCCGAGTACTAAATGTGCCCTGTGAAAGAATAATATTGTCTGTTGTACGGGTTGCCTGTTCATTGACTCTGACGCCGTCTGAAACGTCTCCCAGCCATTAGGGTTTCGGACGGTTCCATAACGCCGTTCAGAAAAGGTGAACGGTTGCCGAAACAGATCTATAATAAGCCGCCATTGAGCTTACAATTTCTTCATTCTTTCATCAAGCCATAGCCTTTAGAGCAGGGAATCCCATAGCCAATCCATTAGTTGATGCGCAGAAAGTCCCTTGTCATCAACATGGGTCCCAAGAAACAATCCGCAGTTGAGAAGAAGAAGGCGAAGATCACCGGCGGGAGGCCGCGCCACCCGTGCCCTCCAACGGATGTGCTAGCTTGGAAAGCGCTGGATACCAGAGAATCAGAGCTCGCTTTCTTGGCGCAGCAAGGATTACTCCGGTCGCAGCCAATAGACGGTAGGAGGGTACCTACTGATCAACGCGCTCCAGCCCCCTACACGATGGAGATAGTGATGTTCAAGTCTTTCGTGGAGCGTGGATTGAGGCTTCCAGCGTCCGATTTCTTCAGAGGATTGCTGCACTACTATGGTTTGACCCTCAACCATATTACTCCCAATGCCTGCTTCCACATCACAATTTTCTCCCATCTGTGTGAGGCTTTTCTGGGGATTTGCCCCTCTTTTACTCTTTTTCGTTATTTCTTCTAGGTAAAGTGTCAACCCAGTGATGCATGTGTAGAAGTAGTCGGAGGATCTAGTTTCCAACTTAGGCTAGAAGTAGCTACTCAATATATCTCTGTAGTATTGTCGGAATCCGTCCGAGAATGGGCACGCGG
Organism: Coix lacryma-jobi var. lacryma-jobi; assembly: GCA_009763385.1. Lineage (NCBI taxonomy): Eukaryota > Viridiplantae > Streptophyta > Magnoliopsida > Poales > Poaceae > Coix > Coix lacryma-jobi. The sequence continues at coordinate 111,792,076 of CM019831.1, read as the reverse complement.
ATGGTTTTACATCGCCAACCCGCCACCGGTACTTCGTCGTCATGATGGATGGCCGCCCCAGAAGTCCCATGAATGGAAGGACAAGATCTCTGCTGAAGAGGTAGAGGCTATCCAACCACTTATCGACATGATAGCGGCAATGAAGCTGAGTGGATTGACTGGTTATATCGTCGTCCAAGACTTTATTGCGCGCTGAATCCATCCACTGCAGCAGCGAGCCAATTTTGGCTTCGAGTACCTTGGTGTGAAGGACCCAGGCCGGCATGATGCCGAGCAATTGTCCAACCAAGAGATTCTGAGGAGGATGAACCGGCTGTTGAAGAGCCGTGAACATCTTGTTCCAATGATGACGACTTTCTCCGCCATCAACCCTCCTCCAGAGGTAAGTAGTTGGGGTATCTATCTTTTAGATTCTTAATAGATATCCTTCTGACTGGACATTATCTTCTTCTTCTTCATAGGACCAAGGGCGGAATAACAATGACTGTCCACCCCTTCCCCCGGTGACTCAAGAAGGCAGAGGCATTACTCTTGAGGGTCCCATTCGAAGTGAGGACCTTCGCCATGAGTCAAGCTCTCCTGGTGATCTTGACTGGTTAGACTCAGACTCAACTGACTCTGATGTCATGCTCATAGATCCCGAAGCTGAGAGTAGCCGGAACAGGTCTCCGAGTCCGCTCCAGGAAGCTAGAGATCCAGTCCCAAAGAAGGCTCGCAGTGGTAATCGTCGTGCTTGTCGAAAAATCCTTTTATCAACAGAATTGGCTGAAAAGCACTGTAATACGGGTGCTCCTGGTAAGGGAATACTCGAGTACTTTATAGACTTCATGCTTTGGATTTAATAAACCTTTGTCTTATATCTTTGTTTGATGTAGACGCTGAGACGGCTCAAGGAGCTTCAAGTGTTGCTGCTCCTGAAGAAGTTCCGGCCCTAGACCCGCAGCCAAAGAAGCCTATCTTGAAACTGCCGCGAGCGTTGAAGCTTGTTAAGTAAGTCGTATTACTTGTCTTTAGAATGCTCATATGCTTTCTAGCATTATTATGAACACTCGTCTGTTGTAGGAAAGTGAAGCCGATCGCTGTATCCTCAAGTAGTGCTACTGAAATCCGGTCTGTTGGTCTCACACCTGCCCTACCTCTGCACACGTGCAGGGGAGTGGCGAGGGTAACCAACTGTCAGAACAAATACGAGGGTGCAGAGTAATTGAACGGCGGTGTTGCTTTACTTGGCTACCAAAAAATCGTCCCCTTTTACACTGTTCAACCCTTGGTATATATAGGGAATGCCAAAGGACGCTGACCAAATTACAATAGGGTACAAGAAAGATTCCTTAGCGCTGTACAGCGGAAGGGTAGAATCGTACAAACACGGGCAGTGTGGAAACCCTAACCCGCCTTCTGCACGTCCGCCGCCACCCGACTCGTGCGCACCCTCGCGGGAACGCGAGGGTTAACCTTCGGCTTGCGAACCATCGCTTCAGTCGCGAGGCCCGCGTTCGCCTGCCGTCCGTTAAGCTTGACGTTTCTTCCGAAGGTGTGCAAGACGCGCGAGGGTCACGCATCGTGTCTTTCACGCCTCTTGCCCGCAAGAAACAGAAAATATCTCGAGGGTCGAGCCAACATCCGAAGGTTAGAAAAAGCGACCCGAGGGACTTGACAAATGACTTAAGTTCTTGCAAAGGTATGCAGGATGCGTGAGGGTTGTTTCCTGTGTCAGCCTGCGTGACGTCACTGCCGAGGGTTCCTTCCCCCAACAGTAGCCCCTCGATGGCTTGGATTAAAAAACGATCTTTAGGCCCAAGCAACGCCTTTTGTTTGGAAACGAAGAGTGTCCCTCGGCAGCGACGCCCGCGGCTGCTTGTGGGTCGGGCCGTCTGTTTTGCTTTGTTACTGTCCATCTCATTTTTTGTGCCATGTTTTCGGGGGCCGTGCCAAGTTTGTCAGGTTGTGTGGCTCATCCCCTGGCCTATAAATAGTTGGGGTTGGTGGGTGGTTTGAATTGCGCCATCCTTTTGCTATAGCCACCCTGCTGCCGTGATTTTCTTGTTGCGAGGGTTTGTTTAGTTTTCTGCGAAGGTTGGGTGGCTTGTGTTCTGCGAAGGTATGTTTAGTTTTCTGCGAAGGTTGGGTGGCTTGTGTTCTGCGAAGGTTTTGAGCTAGAGAGATGGCTAGGTCAAAGCAGACTGCTCGTGTTGCGTCTCCGTCTGTTACGGATGAGGGGAAAACTTTAGAGTTTGGACTTAGCCGGGTTTGCAACTCGGATCTAGCGTCCTACGTCAAGCGAGGCTGGATCGAAGAAGGAAAGGCGAGGGCCAGCTCCGGAGAGACTGTTCCCAAGCCGGAGACTGATGAGGTTATCGTTTTCGAAGAGTTCTTTGAAGCTGGTCTGTGTTTTCCAGTGATTTCTTTTGTGACTTCGGTGCTTCAACGTTTTAAGTTGAAATTCCATCAGCTGACACCTTCGTGCTTTACGAAGTTGTCCATTTTCGTGTGGGCTTATCGTTCCCAGGGTGTGGTTCCGCACGTCGAAGGTTTCTAGCGGACTCACCGTGTTCACATGCAGCCACGGAAGATTACGGACAACGAAGGTAACGTCAGTTTTGGCCAGTTTGTGGTGTACACGTTCTGCCACCGGGCTAGTTCGGAGCTTCCCGTACAGGCTCAGAAGAATAAATGGACGAGCGGGTGGCAGGAGCACTGGTTTTATTATAAGCTTGGCAGAGCTGCTGATCTTTGCGGTGAGCTTCCGCCCCTCGGAGATGTGAGTGTCGAGGCCTTGATGACTGCGGAGGCACATGTGGCTGTTGACTGCTTGAGGGTGATTTCTCGCTCACAGTACACTCGTGACTTGGTGGAGGAGTACTGTTGCGCTAAGGTTTGGCCCCTTAGTCGGAGGCAGGCCTAGTTCGAGGTTGAGGATGCCTCTGTCTATGAGGCGTGAGGGTTGAAGAAGCCAAAGCTGGACTTGAACAAGATTTGGGAGGGTATGCTTAAGAAGTTTCCCAGTCGGAAAGGTGGCGTTGAAGCTGTACGGAGACGGGTTCAACAGTCAGTTGAAAACCTTGTCGGAAAGCTCACAACTTTGGAGGTTAAGGCAATTCATAGTGCCATCGGAAGCGGAGGTCGGGTCAACAGACTCTTCGACATGTTCGGGATCCCGTACCCCAAATGGCCGGCACCTTCGAGCGAGGATGCACCGAGGAAGAGGAAACGTACAACTGCGGAGGAGAGAGATGTTGCCGCCGTGCCGAAGAGGGGTCGTGGACGAGGGTGTGGTAGCGCTGGCAGTGGTCGAGTGAAAACATTGGCAACGAAGGTTTCTATGGCGTCGGGCGTTGCCGGTGCTTCTTCTTCGGCCATTGTATCGGCGACGGGTGGCCGAGGTGCTGGTAGCCGTGTGCCGCGCATTGGCGGGATCGGGGCTCTGATTCAGATATCAGACGACGAAGGTTCCTCTAGTGAGGATGGGGAGGATGAGGAAAAAACGTTGGTAAGGGATCCAGCTCCAAAACTAGCTCTACGTCAAAAAACTCTGACACCTCCGGAAGTGATTCAAAAAAAGTGGGGGAATCCCTGAGTGAAATCAAATGAGGGAAACAGGTGGCCTCATCTTCTGCAGAGTTGATGATCTCTGCTAACGTGGAAGATGAGCTTCGGGGCCTCGAGGCCGATAGCCCCGCGTACGGTTCGATACCTGACTTCGCTGGATCGCATATTTGGGTGAATGGCTTCGAGGCGCCCGGGGATCTGGAGGCGGAACGGACTGCAGGCAAGAGGCCGTATGGGGAAGCTACTCGCTCGAGTCTCCCGTACTTTGCGAGGAAGTTTGGTGTTTCAGACCTGGCGACTTAGCTATTCACAAGTCCTGACCTTCGGACGAGTCACTTGCAGTGTACTCCGGAGGAGCGGCGTTTTCATGGTCGATTTTTTGGTCGTGTTTGTGTGCCGGAGGCTGCGCTTTGCCTTGCCAACCAGCCCATGGGAGATATTTTGGATGATGTTGACGTCAAATTGGCGGAGCTAATGCTATTGAACCGCACGGCCCAACGAAGGGCTGGTTATAACATGGAATATCTTAATGGCCGGATTGATGATCTTGAAAAAGATAATGCGAGGCTTAGCCAAAGCTTGGAAAACAAGGAGGTTGAAATTAAGAATGCTTTGGAAAAGACTGCGAAATCCCGCGAGGAGGCTGTTGAGCTGGCGAAGTGTAATGCAGATTTGTTTGCAGCGAACAAGGAGAAGGACAAAGCATTGGCGTCGGCGGAGGACCAAATTAGTAATCTGACTGGTTCGTGTCTTGCGAGCATGGAAAAGGTTAAGGCTAAGCTTGATGGCTGTTTGACCGAGGCCGGAGGTTCTGCCGCAGAGTCGCTCCCTACTGCCGCTAGTGCGGAGGCTTGTGGGGACTGGCTATGCGGTGAGCTTGACGTATTCAGCTCGTTGGTCGAGAACGCGGCTGATTTTTGTGGTTACGCTGGAGCCTTGGCTATGGCTGGTACTTTTCGTCAGGCTGATTGTGAGCACCTTCGCAAGATTAAACGGCCGAGCCATGTTTTCCCGACCGTCGAGGAAGTGCGAGCTCTAAAGGTTGACGACGCTGAAGTTCGCAACTGTGCGATGTGCTTTTTGCGCAAGTTTTGGATAGCTGGCGGGGGTCGGGCCCTAGCTTTCGAGGAGGCCGCCGAAGCGACCCGTCAGGTATGGGAGAGGCACAAGACTTATTTGTTTTAAGCTTGTTGGTCGTTTATGATGGTGTTGTTTGAAGTTGTTAAACCTTTTCGGTGGTGTATGATTTTTGTAGGCCCAAAAGGAGGCTCTACCCTCGCCGTCGATGAACGAAGATGTTCCAGGGTGTTCTCATGAAGCACCGGTGTGGAGCTCTCCGAAGGCTCCAACGGTTGAAGCGGCTCCCTCGGTCGAACAAGTTTTAGCCCCTATTGAAGGTGTTGTCGAAGAAACGGTTGCGGCCGAAGCAACTTGTGCTGACCAATCTAAGACGGAGGCTGCTGCAACTAGCGAGGTGGAAACGGAGCGTCAAGATGATCCCGAACAGGTGTGAGATACGGGGATTGTTAAGAGAGGGGTCATATTGTAATATCTTGCGAGGGGAAGATGTTGCTGTGAAACACTGAGATTTTGTTTGTCTATTTGGCAATGCAGGTTCCTGATGGAACCGTGCTTGAGGTGTTTGATGTGACGTCTCTCATGTTAAATTATCAAGATACTTTTATAACTGGTGAATCGTGGGCTCGGGCCACGCTGAGACATCCTTCGCTATCTTTCGAACGTTTTTGGTGGTCAAAGGTGCGGAGGTACGATTTAAAAAATAGCCGATCGAGTGGTTTTTGGCGTGATGCGGATTATACGGATCGGCAAGCTACGCGCTTTTTGTTTAGTTCTTCGCAACCTGCTGTTGATGATGACATCGATGAGGATACGGCTCTTGATTTTTTGTTTGGGCGTAGGAAACTTGAATTGGGTCCAGACGGCTCACTTGTAATTCCGAAGGAGGAGCCTTTAGAGAGCAGTGACATAGCTCGTCGATATATGTATAGGGCGAGGGTGTTGCCCGGGGAGCTGCCACTTGTTCCTGTGGCTTCTTTATTGTGGGGACCCATTGTCCCGATAGAGACGGGGTTTGAAGTTGAAAACGAGGGTTGTAATGATGTACTGTTAATTGAAGATGGGGGGATTCCTTGTAACTTTATACTTTCTAGAAAAAATTGTATCATGCTGTGTTGAATTTGTACTTATGCGAAAGAGTTGTAAGATTGTATAGTCCCGTTTGTGGCTCGTTTTTGGAAATTGATAAAGAAAGACTTTTGACCCTCGCTGTCTTTATGACGAAACTCGCTTTTAACGTTAATGTAAGGTGCTTTGGAAAACAGCGACGGCCCCTTTCCTTTTAGCGAGGCTCGCTTAATGTTTATGTAAGCTGTTTGGAAAAACAACGACGCCCCCTTTCCTTTTGGCGAGGCTCGCTTAATGTTTATGTAAACTTTTTAGGAAAACAGCAACGCCCCCTTTCCTTTTAGCGAGGCTCGCTTAACGTTTATGTGAGCTGTTTAGGAAGAAACAGCGACGCCCCCTTTCCTTTTAGCGAGGCTCGCTTAACATTTATGTAAGCTGTTTAGGAAGAAACAGCGACTCCCCCTTTCCTTTTAGCGAGGCTTACTTAACGTTTATGTAAGTTGTTTAGGAAAACAACGACTCCCCCTTTCCTTTTTGCGAGGCTCGCTTAACGTTTATGTAAGCTGTTTATGAAACAGCGACGCCCCCTTTCCTTTTAGCGAGGCTCGCTTAACGTTTATGTTAACTTTTTAGGAAAACAGTGACGCCCCCTTTCCTTTTAGAGAGGCTCGCTTAACGTTTATGTGAGCTGTTTAGGAAGAAACAACGACACCCCCTTTCCTTTTAGCGAGGCTCGCTGGTAACAAGTATGCGATCACGCTCCTCTCCTTGTTTGCGGTGGGGGTCATGTTTGTCTTGCAAGCCCCTGGCGTTTTTGCTAGGGTACTTGATTTTTGTGACTTCGTGCCTCCCCTTGCCTAAGGTGGAGGTGAAGTTTGCTTTGCAAGCCCCTAGCGTTTTGCGAGGGTGCTTGACTTTTTGGGACTTCACGCCTCCCCTCGTCTAAGGTGGAGGTGAAGTTTGCTTTGCAAGCCCCTGGCGTTTTGCGAGAGTGCTTGACTTTTTGGGACTTCGTGCCTCCCCTCGTCTAAGGTGGAGGCGAAGTTTGCTTTTCAAGCCCCTGGCGTTTTTGCGACGGTACTTGAATTTTTTGGACTTCGCGCCTCCCCTTGTCTTAGGTGGAGTTTAAGTTTGCTTTTCAAGCCCCTGGCGTTTTTGTGAGGGTACTTGAATTTTTTTGGACTTCGCGCCTCCCTTTGTCTTAGGTGGAGTTGAAGTTTGCTTTTCAAGCCCCTGGCGTTTTTGCGAGGGTACTTGAATTTTTTTTTGGACTTCGCGCCTCCTCTTGTCTTAGGTGGAGGAGAAGTTTGATTTTCAAGCCCCTGGCGTTTTTGCAAGGGTACTTGAATTTTTTGGACTTCGTACCTCCCCTTGTCTTAGGTGGAGGTGAAGTTTGCTTTTCAAGCCCCTGACGTTTTTGCGAGGGTACTTGAATTTTTTTGGACTTCGCGCCTCCCCTTGTCTTAGGTGGAGGTGAAGTTTGCTTTGCAAGCCCCTGGCGTTTTGCGAGGGTACTTGACTTTTTGGGACTTCGCGCCTCCCCTTGTCTTAGGTGGAGGTGAAGTTTGCTTTACAAGTTTGTTTCGAAATGTTTGAGTTTCGAAGCAATCTTCGAGGGTATTCATCGATTGTAAGCGCTCTTGAAAAAGAGTTGCTTTTATCGATGTTTATGGAAAAGAAAACTTTAGAATTTTGCTTTATGGGGGTTGTTGCCTATATTAAGGATTTGGATGCTGCCTCGTTAAAAAACCTTACGCCCCTTCGCAAGGAAAAAGAGTGCAGCTCCTTTGTTTTTGTTACAAGCATGGTACTGAAAAAGCTAAAGGATAAATGGCAAATTATATGTTGCGAGAGCTCGCTAAGGCTTTGCTATGGGTAGTATTTGCGAAGGTCATCAACATTCCAAGTATGAGGCAAGTTGTTTCCTTCGTTGTCAGCGAGGTGATAGGATCCAGGGCGATTGCATTCTGTTATCAAGTATGGTGATAGGATCCAGGGCGATTGCATTCTGTTATCAAGTATGGTCCCGTCCATTTTGGCTGGAATTTTCCCGCCATGTTGGCGTTTTGTTTCCGAATGAGGACGAGATCACCTTTCTTCAAGTCTTGAATCCTCACTTTTTTGTTTCTCCACTTTTTGGTCTCCTCTTGATACTTGTGAAGGTTGTGCACAACGCTGCATCTTGCTTCCTCGAGCAAATCTTTTACTAGCAGCTCGTTTTGATCGTCTGATTCGAGGGTTGTTCTAGGAGAGCCATATTTCAATTCTTCTGGTAACACAGCTTCTTCTTCAAAGAGGAGCCTAAAAGGTGTGAACTTGGTTGCTCTGCATTCCGATGTGTTGTGGGACCAGGTGACCGAGGTTAGCTCTTCTGCCCACTTTCCCTTGGGCCTGCCTTGGAGTTTTTTTGGATATCGCTTGAAAAATGGTGGCATTGGCTCTTTCGACGAGGCCGTTGGATTGAGGATGCCGGACTGAGGCAAAACACAAGACTGTACCAATTTGAACACAGAATTCCTTGAAGACCTCGCTGTCAAACCGAGTGTCGTTGTCGACGGTTAGGTGTTTAGGAACTCCGAATCGACAAACTATTTGCTGCCAGAAAAACCTTTTCACGGCTAGGGAAGTGATTGAAACCAACGGTCTAGTTTCAATCCACTTCGTGAAGTATTCCACAGCTACCACTGCGTAGCGAAGGTTCCCTGGCGCTGTTGGTAGTGGACCGACGAGGTCCATTGCCCATCTTTGCAAAGGCCATGTTGGGCATATCAGAGTTGTTGGTGCACCTGGGGCATTTTATGTTTTTGTCGTTAGTTGGCATTGAAGGACCGAAAGAGCTACCAGAAAGCAACCAGAGGGGAGGTGAATGGAAGCTTCAAATTTCTTTTCAGAAACTTTAAACCTCTGTCCCGAAAATCAACCCCAAGAGCAAAGCCGATGCCCGTGATGTCCACGACCTAAGAGAATGGGTGGATGTTCCCTAGGAACACAGCGGGACACCACAAAAATTCCCTCGCCCAAGTTCACGCAGGTCAACTAGTGACAGGATGAACTTTGGGTAACCTCAACCTCCCCCCGAGCAACGTGAGGGGGATTCAGGCTATTTTGCAAAGTGGGAAGTCCAATTTCAGTAGAGCACGAAGTCGGAAATCCAACACAAAACCCCAAAAACGAATCCGAAGTCGTACGAGCAAACTGCGGATGAAACAGTGCAAAACTCACTGCATCGGACGCTGGCCTTCATCCGATGTCCAAGCACCGGACGCGTCCAATGCAAACAGGAGCTCTCTGGAACCTTACTGGACAGGCATCGGACGCTGCTACAGTGAAACCCTACCGTTCGATGCTTGACCCCTAGCGCATCCGATGGCAACGGACGCTCTGATGGTCAGCGTCCGATGCTCCTTTAAAAGCACTGTCAGATGACATGTGGCAACAGACGCTCCGATGGAAAGAACTCAACGTCCGATGCTCAAGAACTCAGCGTCCGATGGTCCCGACGCAGAGCTGTTCTTCCGCGAATTCACTCGATCTCCTCCGAATCAAAAGCACTAAGGCTTAGACTTGGTATCAGGAGTTCCAAGGAGGTTAGTGAGCTATCCCAAAGAGATCATGGCTCGAACCTAACTTCAAATCGGTGAATTTGAAGAATTCGGGACAAAAGGAGCAACCTCGATCCAAAACAAAAATCGACCGATCTACTAGCTCGTGAGGTTAGAGATGATTTCCTTCGGTGGAAAGAAGTGCCTCACGATCTAGAATAACTCAGTTCAGATGGATTTGCAAAATACGCACCGAGTAGAGAGATCGATCAACGGGAAAAACGTGGAGAAAAGCAACCCGCGAAGAACACGAACAAAACGCGAATCACAACCACGAATTTGCAGCCGTGTGGCTACCACACGCTACAATAGTGAGATTATGGTCTCACTTCCTCAAAATCTCACGGACACAGAGGTATTGTTCTCTTCTCTGTGGATCTCAGTTTGCTACAGTAGAGGATGGGGGAGAGCACGAAAACCTAGAAGGCAAAATAGCAAATGACTGAGATGGAATGAGAGGAGGGTGTCTCCCTCTACTTATCCTAATTCTAATTCCTACTCTACCCCTCATTAATTACAGAGCGAACCAGCTAAACCCTAGGGTTATTCTGGACCAACTCAAGGTAGGTGGTGATCCGACGGCCACGCCAGCACAACTGGTAGCGTTGCCTCGACGCAACCTCACCGATCGCCGCCACGTGCCGCCACCGCTCTGTTTGTCCTTTTCCCGGACATCGCACCCCCGGTTTTGTGGCCCAAACCGGGAAACCAGCCTTCACAGCTATCCCCCGGTTTTGAGGCCCAAACCAGGAAACCAGCCGACCATCGCCTGAGTTTTGTGGCCCAAACTCAGCAAACCCGCAGCACCCAGGTTTTGAGGCCCAAACCTAGAAACCGTCCTCAGCCCGAGTTTGTGGCCAAACTCGTTAATCATCAGCGCCCAGGTTTTGAGGCCCAAACCTGGAAACCGTCCACTTGGTGGTTTTTCTGTGGCTCAACCACCAAACTGAGCCGTAGAAGGGATGCACCGCCCGTGCACCCCGTCCACCGACACATGTCCCCAGGTCCTCGACCCGAGGAACACCGTGAACGCAAGTCTTCGCTCGTCGCTGTCCCAGGCTGTCAGCCACCACAGCTGATCCTCAGGCCACCGGTCCCTCAGTCCAAGCCTCATGTCCGTCCTTCGCCACTCTCGGTCCCTCGGCACAGCACGTCTCTACTTGACCTTCACCTTGCCTTTGATCACTGTATCCGTGCTCGACACCTGCACAACACAAGCCAAAGAACATGTGCATCATCTCAGTTGACAATCACTCATCACTCAGAGACTCGGCATACACCCATGTATCCGCAATCTCCCCCTTGATGAGTGCATTGTCAACTACCAACACAAATCATAACGGAATAGAAGAAGGAAGGAAGAAAGAAGGAGAACTCGACCAAATGACCCAAAAAGCATAGCAAAGCCGAAGAAGGTCAAGTGGAAAGAGGAAAACATCTTGGTTCCCAAAGACATGGGCAACGGCTCGACGCAACCAAGCAAAGCAAAGCTAGCCCTCAAGAAGAGGTAGAACAGGCTCAACACCACTAGCGAGAAAACTTGAAACCAATTGAAAGATCAACTGAAATTCAAGCAAACCAGAGCTAGCCCTCAAGAAGAGGCAGAACGGTCTCAACACCACTAGCGAAGCAACTCAATACCAACTGTTACCAACTCAAAACCAAAAGAGTTTGATACCAATTGAAGAGCTAAACATGTTTGCTAGTCCCTTAAGAAAAAGGTCGCTAGTCCCTCAAGAAAGAGGCAAAGGCTCAACACAACTAGCAAACTCCCCCTCAACTAGTGCACACAACCCAGGGAACACATGATTTGTCAATATTTTCTCCCCCTTAGTTGAAAATGCACCAACAAGCAAATGTGCACAAGCACTCAAATGTCTCCCCCTTGACAGAATATCTCCTTCCAAAAATGCATATGAGTTAAAATGCAAGTTAGCAGCTTCAGGAATATAATCAAGAGAGTGCAAGGATGCTCTAAACAGTTTTGATCCGATGACACATAAAATGCACAGAATGCTAACAAAGGCTCAAACTGATTACTAGATACGAAATCTGAGCATTTGAGCAGAAGAGCAGTTTTTAGCCAAAAAGTATTCACCATCAAAATAGCACTAAGCAGGTATAGACAGGATATCAAGCAAGTGCTAAACATGTATACAAGGTGAACTACCCCTAGCACAGTTCAATCATCATGCTATAGAATGAAACATAGACTTGTGTATACAAATTTTATTAGAGTTGCAGTGGTTAAATTACACAAGTTTAAATTTCAGCATGTGATTGCGAGAGGTTGAGAGCTTGTCATTGCCTAACTTTTCAACTGTGCGAAGCCTATGCAAAAGCAATAAGAAGCTTAAAACAACAGTTTCGGTCATACACTACACAGCTCAAGTTTAACTCAAAGTGCAATGAGAAACAGTCTCGAAACTGTGATGTGCTGACAAGCAATCCCATCTCGATCTTTCCATTTTACTTAACTTGGTTCAGATTTTAGAACAGAATATGAACATACCAAGCAAGTGAATGACTCAACACTAGAGACATAGCAACCTAGCATATATGAAGAGCACGAGTGATTTCAACACATTCTACACATGCTAGTTGCATATCTCAATGGTGAATATTTGCAAGTTTTAAGTTCATTAAGCAGATTCACCATTCATAAAGTAGTTCCGCTCACAACATGTATCAGTGATCAGAAAGAGCATAAGCTACAGCATTATCATAAAGCATTGGAGCAAATACTACACAGAGCATAGTTACATTCTAAAGATTATATACATGAAGCTCTGAATGTAAATATGCAAAATGAAATGCAAAGATGCATGAAGAAACAAATGAAAGAAAAAGAGTCAGTTTAAGATACAAGAACCAAAATGTTTCCCCCATCTAAAAGGGAAAACACACGCCAAGCTCACCTCTCAACCTAGCAAAAGTTGATTGGTCCAACGGCTTGGTGAAAATATCAGCCAACTGATGATGAGTATCGACATGGTGAAGGTCGATATCACCCTTCTCATAGTGGTCTCGCAGAAAATGAAAGCGCACATCAATGTGTTTGGTCTTAGAGTGCAGCACGGGGTTCTTAGCAACGCTAATCACACTCGTGCTGTCACAAAGCAAAGGAACACGAGAAAAGCTCAAACCAAAATCACGTAAAGTGGCCATCATCTAGAGTAACTGGGAACAACAGCTGGCCGCAGCAACATACTCAACGTCTGTGGTAGACTGGGCGACACTAGACTGCTTGCGAGAAGACCACGAAACAAGAGAAGAACCAATAAACTGGCAAGTCCCAGAAGTGACTTGCGATCAATGCGACAACCAGCAAAATCGGCATCGGAATAACCGCAAAGGGAAAGGGTGGAGGAAGCAGAATACCAAATCCCAAATTCTGGAGTGAAGGATAAGTACCTCATAATGCGCTTGACCGCCTGACGGTGAGAGGTGCGCGGCGATGACTGAAATCGCGCGCAAAGACACACCGCGAACTGAATGTCCGGGCGTGTCGCCATCAGGTACAACAGCGACCCGATCATACTCCGGTACTCCTTCTGGTCCACTGCTTCTCCCTCCTTGTCTGCATCCAGGGCCGTTGTGGTCGACATGGGTGTTGGAAGAGGCTTGGCCTCACCCATATCGAATTTCATCAGAATATCTCTGGTATACTTACCCTGGTGCACAAACGTTCCCTCTCGAGATTGCTTGATTTGCAGTCCGAGGAAAAACGTCAACTCACCCATCATGCTCATCTCAAATTCCCTGCTCATAGTGTCTGCAAACTGGGCAACCAAAGCGTGAGAAGAACCACCGAAAATGATATCATCCACGTAAATCTGGACCAAGAGAGTGTCACTGCCTTGCTTGAGGAGAAAGAGTGTTTTATCCACACATCCCATTTTAAAGCCCTTAGCAAGCAAAAAGGTTTTCAACCTATCATACCAGGCTCTAGGGGCTTGTTTCAAACCATACAAAGCTTTGTGAAGTTTAAAAACGTGGTTTGGAAACTTGGGATTATCAAAACCGGGGGGTTGTCTCACATACACCTCCTCTTCTATGTAGCCGTTTAAGAAGGCACTCTTAACATCCATTTGAAAAAGTTTGAACCCTTTGGATGCAGCAAAAGCCTAGAGTATCCTAATCGCCTCCAAACGAGCTACAGGAGCAAAAATCTCCTCATAGTCTATCCCCTCCTTCTGACTGTACCCTTGGGCTACAAGTCTGGCCTTGTTTCTCACAACATGGCCATCTTCTCCCTGTTTGTTTTTGAAAACCCATTTTGTCCCAATAGGATGACACTCAGGAGGAAGAGGAACAAGAACCCAAACCCGATTTCTCTCAAAGTTTTCTAACTCCTCATGCATGGCATTGACCCAATCCGGATCCGTCAAAGCGTGTCCAACATCTCGGGGTTCAAAATCAGCAACAAATGCAGAATGAGCAAAGTGAGAGATATGTTGTGACCTTGACCGAGTGACACGTTCACCGATGCTGCCGATCATCTGTTGAGGCGGGTGTTGGCGCTGGATGTGTCGTGGCGCCTCCCGAGCTGATGTAGCCTCCCCCTCAACAGCAGCTGGTGCCTCCTCGGTTACAAAAGGTACCGCTCGAGGTGGCGGATCCCACGGCCCCCAAGTCGTAGAGGAAGAAGGGTCTGGGCCGTGAGTCGTAGTAGAAGCCGCTCCTTGCGGCACAACAGGTGGAGGAGGTGTTGGATCATCCATCCCTTCAGCACCTTTGTCCTCATCATCAAAAAGAGGCTCACCAACCTCATGATCACCTGCACGCTCAAAACGAGAAGAAGGACAAACCATGGTCTCATCGAAGGTGACATCTGATGTCTCCAAGACTCAGTTAGTATCAAGGTTAAGTACACGGTAAGCGCGAGTGTGAGTGCCATAACCCAAAAATACACCGTCTGAAGAACGAGACTCAAATTTGTCCAGGTTGCCTTTCTTGATGATAAAACAGTGGCAACCAAAAACTCGAAAATAACTCACCTTGGGCAGTTTTCCAAAACGCAACTCATAAGAGGTCTTTTTCAAGAAAGCTCGAAGAAAATTGCGATTGGAAATGTAGCATGCAGTGCTCATAGCCTCGGCCCAATATCTCTACAAGGGTTCGATTCTTCCTTTCTACAACACCATTCTGTGGAGGTGTGTAGGGGGAAGAAAACTGATGCTCCAAACCCAAAGAGTCACAAAACTTCTCAAAATCCGAATTCTTCAATTCGGAACCATTATCACTCCAAATTGCTCGCATTGAGTTCATAGGGAACTCATTCTGAAGACGCAAAATCAGATTGCGAGCAAAGGAGAAAGTCTCGGTCTTCTCAGCTAAAAAGAAGACCCACGAGTATCTCGAGAAATCGTCAACAACAACAAGCACATACCACTTCCCCCAACCGAGCTCACACGAGCCGGACCAACAAGGTCCATGTGCAAAAGCTCTCCAGGGCGCTTAGTCATGACCTGAGTCACTGGATGGTGGGGAGCGGCTACCATCTTCCCATGTCTACAAGAATGGCAAACAAGATCCTTCTCCATGGACAACTTGGGCAATCCTCGGATTAAGCCAAGTGAGCTAAGTCTTGCAAGCAAGTCGAAGCTCAGGTGACCGAGTCTCCTATGCCACTTCCAAAGATCAGAGGAGGAAGGTCCAGCCAAAAGACATCGAGAAATTCCAAACGACTCCGAGAAATTCGCACGAAAGACTTTTCCAAAGGGCGAAATCACACAAACAAGATTGCCCTGAGGATCCAAAATGCGACTGAGATTCGGTTTAAAACGAATCTCATAGTCATCATCGAAAAGTTGCGAAACAGAAAGAAGGTTAAAATGCAAGTTAGAAACAAGAGCAACATCACGCAACACAAAGTGCTCATTAACTTGCACAGACCCACGAGACAACACCTTACCATTGCTGTTGTCGCCGAAGGTGATAAACTCCTTTCCGGCGACTGGACTAAGACTAGAGAACCACTTGGCGTTTCCGGTCATGTGCCTCGAACACCCAGAATCCACCAACCAAACGTTCTCCAATCGTTTTACCTACATCAATAAAAAGACATAGGGTGAGCATACGGGCCAACACTGGGGTTAGTGATGTAGGGGGAATACCAGTGTTGGGTTGGCTGCTCAAAAGAACGGTTAGCAGAAAAACCATTCCTAGCACGCCTACAGGAAGAGCGATCACCACGTAGAGGGAAACGTGGTCCACTAAGGGAGGAGCGTCCATCGCGATACTCAAAACGCGGTGGGGGAAAACCCTCAACTACAAAGCCACCGCCACGGGGTCCATAGCCCACAACTACAGGCTCCCGCCGGGCACGCTCTCTTCGTGGCCTAGGCCTAGGAACTTGAGGTTTTGGACCTCTAGGCCTAGCAGCACGCCTCTGAACATTCGGCGCATGTACATCATGGAAAGGATGGTACAAGTCCGTGTTGTTCATCTCCTTTGCACGGCGCGCCTCTCTTTTGCGCCGGAAGCAAAACTCACTCAAGTGTCCATCTCTCCCACAGTGCTCACAATGGTACCTCACCGCTCTCAAAGGGGGTTGTTGGTAGTCACGGTAGTGGGTGTGGATCACTTTGCCCTTCTGTGGCATAAGCTCCTCCTGGATGGGTGGCATGGTGTCAAGCTTGTTCTTGAGGTGGTTTGGTTTTGGAGCCCATGATTGTTTCTTTGGTGGACCTCTT
Source organism: Coix lacryma-jobi var. lacryma-jobi (assembly GCA_009763385.1). Lineage (NCBI taxonomy): Eukaryota > Viridiplantae > Streptophyta > Magnoliopsida > Poales > Poaceae > Coix > Coix lacryma-jobi. The sequence continues at coordinate 111,776,082 of CM019831.1, read as the reverse complement.
GGAGGTTCAACAAAGACCCCATCCTTGGTGTTAGGCTTGAGAGGCTCTTTGGGTGGAATCTTGGTAAGCTTGGGAGTAGTGGTGGAGTTGGGCTTCTCACATGGGTTAAGACCACTTGACTCTCCAATCTTCCCAAAAGACGAAACATAAACACCCAGAGCAAAACCTACACCTGGACCTTCAGCAGCTCGCTTGAATTGGGAGATCATCATCCCGAGCTGCGGCTCACCGCTAGACACCCATGACAAGATGGTCCGAAGGTATGTGTTTTCCTCCTCCGTTTGCATCTTGTCATGCTTCACCTTAGCAATCTCCATCTCCAAACCCTCACAAAGAACACACCTCGCCACACATGTGCTACCCGAGTTGGCCTCTTCAAGAGACACAATCTTGGCATTCTTCTCTGCCAACTCGGATTGCAAGTCCGCACAGGACTTGCACGCACCCAACAGCGAAGATCTAGCCTTCAGCTCATCCACCTCTCCTACCAACACAGCATACTTGTTTCTCAAAGTGAGAAGGTCAGTCATGTGTGTGGTGCACATCTCACACTCCTCATCATCGGTAACAACTACGGTGGACTTGACAGATTCAAGTTCCCTCACTGTATCCTCCCACTTCTGCCTAAACTCCTTGCGCTCTCTAGCAGCACGCCTAAGCAACTTATCCTGACTAAGGAGCGCGGCAGTAAGCTTCTCGACCTCAGCAGAAAGCTCGTCGGGGGTCTGAGATACCTGGGAGGTGTCGTCGTCGTCGTCGTTCCGAGGAGTGTCCTCTAGCTCGCCGTCGACCTCCTTGCCGAGGGCCATGGTGCAGAAGCCGTCGTCGTCGGCGAAGAAGCAGAGGCCGTTCAGCTTGTCCTCGATCCTCTTCTTCTTCTCGGACTCGTCGTCGCTTGAAGAAGCGGAGTCATCATCCGAGTCGTCGACGTCGCTGAGCGTGGCGAAGAATGCACGCTGCTCAGCTTGGGCCTTCTCCAAGTACTTCGTCTTGATGTACTCCTTGTTGAAGCCGCCCTTCCGCTTGTGCTTCGCGGGGACGTACTTCTCCTTGCGCTTGCCGGAGTCGTACTTGTGCCCATGTTCCGCCTTGCCGAAGGTCTGCTTGTTCTTCTTCGGGAAATTGGCGATGAAGTGGTTGGGGTCGCCGCACTCGAAACATCCCGAGCGTCCTCCTCCGCAGCGACGGTTCATGCGGTTGTTGTGGAACAGTGAGAATCGGTTGGCGAGCAAAGCCAACTCGTCATCCCCCATGAACTCCAGCTGCTCCTCTGTAACAGAAAGGAGAGAAGAGAGTCAAAGCCTCCAGAGGGGTTAGCAGAAGAACCAGAAACCAAAGCCATCGACGAGCCAGAAGGATTTTCATAAGAAGCCCTCGCCATGGCGTCAATCTCACTGGACTTGAGCTTACTGAAGAGCTCGTCGCGCGTGAGGGTCTCATAGTTAGGCGATTCGATGATCGCCTGAACCTTGGAATCCCACACCGACCGATTGAGAGTATGCAAAAGTTTCAACGCTCTCTCATGATCGTCGAAAGGCAACAACTCCTTGTTAGCCCTCATCCTGTTGACAATCACCTGAAAACGAGCGAATAAACTTTCTATGCTCTCGCCAGGCATATGTCAAAAGTTCTCATACTCTCGCTTGAACGACTCGTAGAGACGATTTTTGACTTGAGAGGTTCCCTCATGGAAACGCATGAGGGTAGCCCAAATCTCCCGAGCCGTAGCGAGGTGAGAAACGCGATCAAAATCGGACATGCTCAGACAAGAGAAAAGAGCATTACGAGCTCGGCTATTGGCATCGTGCTCATCGATCTGACGCTGAGTGACACGAGCAGCCAAGACCACGTAATCGGCAGAGTTGCAAATATCCCAGATGGAAGCGCCAATACTCTGCAGATAGGCTGACATGCGTATCTTCCAATACGCATAGTTCGTCCCATCGAAAAACGGCAGTTTGCCTACGCCGCGATCCATGTCGCCTTCTGTGGATCTGGAACCGGCTAAGGTGGAAGATCATTAACCCGCTCTGATACCAATTGAAGGACCGAAAGAGCTACCAGAAAGCGACCAGAGGGGTGGTGAATGGGAGCTTCAAATTTCTTTTCAGAAACATTAAACCTCTGTCCCGAAAATCAACCCCAAGAGCAAAGCCGATGCGCGTGATGTCCACGACCCAAGAGAATGGGTGGATGTTCCCTAGGAACACAGCGGGACACCACAAAAATTCCCTCGCCCAAGTTCACGCAGGTCAACTAGTGACAGGATGAATTTTGGGTAACTAGCGGAACATTCAGGCTATTTTGCAAAGTGGGAAGTCCGATTTCAGTAGAGCATGAAGTCGGAAATCCAACACAAAAACCCAAAAATGAATCCAAAGTCGTACGAGCAAACTGCGGATGAAACAGTGCAAAACTCACTGCATCGGACGCTGGCCTGCATCCGATGTCCAAGCACCGGACGCGTCTGATGCAAACAGGAGCTCTCTGGAACCATACTAGACAGGCATCGGATGCTGCTACAGTGAAACCCTAGCGTCCGATGCTTGACCCCCGGCGCGTCCGATGGCAACGGACGCTCTGATGGTCAACGTCCGATGCTCCTTTAAAAGCACTGTCAGATGACACGTGGCAACGGACACTCCGATGGAAAGAACTCAGCGTCCGATGCTCAAGAACTCAGCGTCCGATGGTCCCGACGCAGAGCTGTTCTTCCGCGAATTCAACCTGATCTCCTCCGAATCAAAAGCACTAAGGCTTAGACTTAGTATAAGGAGTTCCAAGGAGGTTAGTGAGCTATCCCAAAGAGATCATGGCTCGAACCTAACTCAAATCGGTGAATTTGAAGAATTCGGGACAAAAGGAGCAACCTCGATCCAAAACGAAAATCGACCGATCTACTAGCTCGTGAGGTTAGAGATAATTTCCTTCGGTGGAAAGAAGTGCCTCACGATCTAGAACAACTCAGTTCAGACGGATTTGCAAAATACGCACTGAGTAGAGAGATCCATCAACGGTAAAAACGTGGAGAAAAGCAACCCGTGAAGAACACGAACAAAACGCGAATCACAACCACGAATTTGCAGCCGTGTGGCTACCACACGCTACAATAGTGAGATTACGGTCTCACTTCCTCAAAATCTCACGGACACAGAGGTATTGTTCTCTTCTCTGTGGATCTCAGTTTGCTACAGCAGAGGACGGGGGAGAGCAGGAAAACCTAGAAGGCAAAATAGCAAATGACTGAGATGGAATGGAAGGAGGGTGTCTCCCTCTACTTATCCTAATTCTAATTCCTACTCTACCCCTCACTAATTACAGAGCGAACCAGCTAAACCCTAGGGTTATTCTGGACCAACTCAAGGTAGGTGGTGATCCGACGGCCACGCCCGCACAACTGGTAGTGTTGCCTCGACGCAAACTCACCGATCGCCGCCACGTGCCGCCACCGCTCTGTTTGTCCTTTTCCCGGATGTCGCACCCCCGGTTTTGTGGCCCAAACCGGGAAACCAGCCTTCACAACTATCCCCCGGTTTTAAGGCCCAAACCGGGAAACGAGCCGACCATCGCCTGAGTTTTGGGGCCCAAACTCAGCAAACCCGTTGCACCCAGGTTTTGAGGCCCAAACCTGGGAACCGTCCTTAGCCCGAGTTTTGTGGCCAAACTCGGAAACCATCAGTGCCCAGGTTTTGAGGCCCAAACCTGGAAACCGTCCACTTGGTGGTTTTTCTGTGGCTCAACCACCAAACCGAGCCGTAGAGGGGATGCACCGCCCGTGCACCCCGTCCACCGACACGTGTCCCAAGGTCCTCGACCCGAGCAACACCGTGACCGCAAGTCTTCGCTCGTCGCTGTCCCAGGCTGTCAGCCACCACAGCTGATCCTTAGGCCACCGGTCCCTCAGTCCAAGCCTCACGTCCATCCTTCGGCACTCTCGGTCCCTCGGCACGACACGTCTCTACTTGACCTTCACCTTGCCTTTGATCACTGTATCCGTGCTCGACACCTGCACAACACAAGCCAAAGAACATGCGCATCATCCCAGTTGACAATCACTCATCACTCAGAGACTCGGCATACACCCATGTATCCGCAGGCATCCCTCGCAATGCTTGACAACATGTTCTGCATCTCGTGATGCTGTTGGCTAAAAGAAACCTTGATGAAAAGCTTTTCCAACTAGCGCCCTCGGGCCGTTATGAGAGCCGCCGATACCTTTGTGAATGAGTTTGAGTATGTCCTTTCCTTGGTCCTGTGACACGCATTTTAGCCATGGTGAGGTCACCGAGGCTTTGAACAAAGTGTTGTCCACTATTCTGTATCCTCGAGCTCTTTGGCTGAGTCTGTTTTCTTCCTCTTTGGAATTGGGCTCGTGCAACCCGTTGATATAGGCCATGATTGGGGCTCTCCAATCTTCGCTCTGAATTGCATTGATCAGCTTCGCTGTTTTTCAGAGGCTTCGATGGCTGATTGAGTTGCTACTTCATAAAAAACGTCTAGGGGCAACTGTAGTTGTTGTGCTGCTGCTTTGCCCAGATTGTCTGCCTCGCTGTTCATAGACCTCGGTATTGCTTTCACTGTTATGCCGAGGAAGAAAGATTCTAACCTTCGGACATATTGTAAGTACTTTTGCAGCTCTAAGTCTTTTGCTTTGTAATTTTTCTCTATATGACCTGCAATGACATGGGAATCTGTGTTGATGACCGCCCTTAGAACTGATAATGCTCGAAGCCTCGAGAGTGCCAGTAATACAGCTTCGTATTCTGCGGAATTATTTGTGCACTTGAAGTCGAGTCTTTTTGCATATCGTAGCTTCGAACCAGATGGCGAAGCTAGGATGGCCGAGGCTCCCGCTCCAGCTGCTCCCCAGGCTCCGTCGACATACACTGTCCAAAACGGGTCTGTTTCGACTCCTTCTTTGCGAGGGTCTGGAGTCCATTCGGCTATGAAATCTGCTAATGCCTGCAATTTGATCGCTGATCTTCCCACGAAGGTTATGATGTAACTGTTTAATTCGACTGCCCATTTTGTTATTCTGCCAACTGCTTCGTTGTTCTTGAAAATGTTCTCGAGGGGGTAAGCAGAAGGTATTTGGATTTTGTGCGCCTGGAAGTAGTGTTTGAGCTTTCTTGAAGCCATGACCACGACATATGTTATCTTTTCGAGCTCTAAGTAGTTTCGTTTAGGACCCTCAAGGGTTTCTGACACATAGTAGATGGGAGCCTGCCTGGTTTTACTGTTTTCGTGCAGTTCTTTGATCAGCACTGCGCTGGCTGTGTGAGGCGAAGCTGCCACGTATAGTAGTAGCAAATCCCCTTTGCTAGGGCTTGTCAAGATGGTCAAGTTGGTGAGATACTTTTTCAAATCCTCGAAAGCTTTCATTTGTCGAGGTCCCCAATTAAATGGAGCGGTGCTTCTCAAAGTTTCAAAGAAAGGTAACCCTCGCTCAGCTGATCTGGAGATGAACCTACTGAGTGCTGCTAAGCGCCCTGATAAACGCTGAGCTGCTTTTTTTGTTTGTCAGTGGTTCCATGTTGATGATGGCATCAATTTTTTCAGGGTTGGCTTCGATTCCCCTTGCTGAGACGATACAACCTAGCAGTTTTCCTTCGCTGACCCCGAAGACACATTTTTCGGGGTTTAGTTTCAATCCTGCAGATCGAAGGTTACTAAATACTCTTGCCAAGTCTGATATGTGATTTTCTTTTTGCTCGCTTTGAACGATCAAATCATCGACGTAGGCAGAGATGGCATGTTCATTTTTGAAAACCTCGAACGTCATGCGAGCGAAGGTAGACCCTACATTTCTTAAGCCTTCTGCCATTCTTCGAAAACAAAAAGTGCCCGAGGGGGTGATAAAGCTTGTTTTTTCTTCGTCTTCTTCATTCATCCAGATTTGATGATACCCCGAGAAACAGTCAAGGAGAGAAAGCATCTGACATCCGGCTGCTCTGTCCACCAAGGTGCTTATGTTTGGTAGGGGAAAATCATCCTTCGGGCAAGCCTTGTTCAAGCAAGTGAAATCCACACACATTCTCCATTTCTTGTTCTTTTTCAGGACTAGGACCACATTTGAGAGCCAAGATGGATATTTGACGAGGCGGATGACCCCTGCATCCAAGAGTCTTTTTACTTCTGCCCTCGCTGCTTCTCTCCTTTCTTCTGACATTTTGCGGAGCTTTTGTTTAACTGGACGATACCCTTGCTTTTATGTTGAGGCTGTGCTCAATCAAGGATCTATTAACTCCCTTGAGATCCTCCGCAGACCAGGCAAAGGTGTTAGAATTTTCTTTGAGAAAAAAGATGAGGTTGTTTTCTGACTGGGTGTCTAAGTGGGCTGAGATGACTATTTTTCTTTCAGAGTTGCCCTTGGACTTGTTTGGTTTCTTCTTTGGGCGATGCTCTTTTTTGGTCAATGTATGCTTCACCTTCGCTGCCGAGGTCTGTTGTTTGAGGCTTTGTTAGATTGTGGACATTGCGTTGCTTAGGTGCTACTATTCCCTCAGCTGCTCTTGCAACATCTTGATCTCCGTACACTGCAACGACCCCCTTCGGAGTAGGAAGCTTCATGCAAAGGTACGCAGGGTGGATGACTGCATTGAAAACATTGGTAATCCCTCGGCCAAAGATTGCATTGTAAGGATAAAACATGTCAACAACATCGAAGGTTATATGTTCTGTTCTGCAGTTTATTTGGTCTCCGAAGGTTACGGGCAAAGAAATTTTTCCGATTGCTCTTACTTGCTGACCGCCGAAACCGTATAGGGGATTGTCAGCAGGTTGCAGGAGGTTTCTGTCCAGCTTCATGTTGTCGAAGGTTGAGGCAAACAAAATGTCTGCGGAACTTCCTGTGTCAACCAGAATTTTGGTGACTGTCCATCCTGCAAGATTGGTTTCGATTACCATGGCGTCGGTGTGAGGGTAATCTCTTAACTTCATGTCACCAGAATCGAAGGTTATTGGGATATGGGACCATCGCCTAAATTTGTGTGGACCCTCGACAACTACATGGTGCACTCTTCTGGCATGTTCTTTCCTTTGCCTTTTGTTGCCATGATCTTCATTGGAACCCCCAGTGATGGCAAGGATTACGCCGAAGGTTGATGTTGGGTTGTTGATAGTTGTTTGGGTTTGAGATTCGACTTTGACAGGCTGGGGAGCTGGCAGAGCTGGTATCGGTGGCGATGGTGGTAGAGCGTTGCTTGCTTGTTGGTTGGTTTGTGTTTGCGGGGTTGCAGGGAATGAAACAGTGTATAGTGTGTTTTGGCGTTGAGGTACGGTGGTTGGGTGGTATGGGGTATGATTGTAGTGGGGGTGATGTGCGTAGAAATGTTGGTGTGAAGGTAGGCCATAGTTTATAGGGGTGTACTGGTATGGAAGATGGGTTGGGTTGAAGCTTGGCTTTCTGGTATAATTGATGGTTCTGTTTTCTGCCGATGTGGCTCTTTTGGATTCCTGGTACTCCTTTCCCTTGACGAAGCACTCGCATTGTTTGGTTGTGTGCCCCTTTCCTGGACCACAAAAATGGCAGTACATTTTGGCCGGATCTTTCTGTTGGTTTCTTTGATCACGCGGGGGTGGGAATCCTTGCGGATTTTGGTTGCCCGAAGGCTGAGTGCCCCTATTGTGGTCTTTGAATGGACCTGCCTTGTTGATTGCGCCGATGTTACTTGGTTCTTGATGAGGGTTGTTTTCTCTTGCTTACGGCCTCGACTGTGGTTTCTGTTATGCCCTTCGAGCGTCTGACTTTGACCTGAAGTCCATGTCCGCTCTACAGTATCTTTCCATTGTCTCATGTAGCTCCTCTATTGTGTTTGCCGGCTTCCTGGCAAACTTCGAAGAGCATGGGCCTGGACGCAGACCGCTGACTGCTGCGAGGATTACGGCCTCGTCGGATATCCCCGGGGTTCTTGCTCTGATTTGGATGAACCTTCACCAGTAATCTTGTAATGGTTTGCGCTATTCTTGTTTGCAGTTGAACAAGTCAATAGGGTTTGATGGGGCTGCTGTGATACCTTTAAAGTTTGTGCAAAGCCTGTCTCTGAGGTTGGCCCAGGAGTCCACAGTTCCGGGGCCCCGATTGCCGTACCATGTCTGCGCGATGTCGCGAAGGATGATAACAAAGGATTTAGCCATTGTTGATTCATCTGCCCCTGCTGCAGCGACTGTTGCTTCATAGCTCATTATGAACTGGCGAGGGTCAGAGAGTCCGTCAGAATAGGGCAAATTTTGTGGATTGTAGCACGGTGGCCAGGGTTGGGTTTGAAGTATCTGGGAGAGTGGTGATCTTGGGTCGTAGGGCATCTAGTGTTGTTGGGCCCTCCGCTGGTTGCGAAGGTTTGGCTCTCTCTCATCTGGATAAAGTTGGTGAAAATTTGGTGGTGGCTCAGGGTATGGGTTGTTTAGGTAATTTTGTGGTGGCGGGGGTGGTGGTGGCTGACGAGCGTTGCCCTGACCCTGCTCGTCATTCCCCTCCTAGAGTGGCGGCATTTGCCTATCATTCCATCCCTCGGCTTTGGCCTCAGCTGCCGCGAGGGATTCCTCCATTCGGCGAAGCTGTTCCCTTGCTTCATCCGCCTTTTGCCTGATGGCACACAGCCGGTTGTGCCTTTCAAGCTGTTCTAGGCGCCTTTTCTTTTCGTGCAATTCAGCTTGAAGTCTTTCTAAGGCCTCGAGGCCCAACTCCTCTTCATCTCCTCTCCCACCTTCTCCGGAGGTGTGCGGGTGAGGCAGTGATACCAACCGAGCGTGAGGGCCTGGGACCTCTGTCTCTGGGATAATTTCTTCTGTTCCCGAGGGTTCTACATTCTCTTCTACAGGCTGAACTATCGCTGTGGCCTCTCTGGTTGTGCGATGGTCCCTAGTTGAGGATGCTCTTCAGTTTCCGGCCATTACGAACTCCAGGTCCCCACGGACAGCGCCAAACTATTGGTCTCACACCTGCCCTACCTCCGCTCACGTGCAGGGGAGTGGCGAGGGTAACCAACTGTCGAAACAAATACGAGGGTGCAGAGTAATTGAACGACGGTGTTGCTTTACTTGGCTACCAAAAAATCGTCCCCCTTTACACTGTTCATCCCTTGGTATTTATAGGGAATGCCAAAGGACGCTGACCAAATTACAATAGGGCACAAGAAAGATTCCTTAGCGCTGTACAGCAGAAGGGAAGAATCGTACAAACACAGGCAGTGTGGAAACCTTAACCCGCCTTCTGCGCGTCCGCCGCCACCCGGCTCGTGCGCACCCTCGCGGGAACGCGAGGGTTAACCTTCGGCTTGCGAACCATTGCTTCAGTCGCGAGGCCCGCGTTCGCCTGCCGTCCGTTAAGCTTGACGTTTCTTCCGAAGGTGTGCAAGACGCGCGAGGGTCACGCATTGTGTCCTTGATGCCTCTTGCCTGCAAGAAACAGAAAATATCTCGAGGGTCGAGCCAACATCCGAAGGTTAGAAAAAGCGGCCCAAGGGACTTGACAAATGACTTAAGTTCTTGCGAAGGTATGCAGGATGCGCGAGGGTTGTTTCCTGTGTCAGCCTGCGTGACGTCACTGCCGAGGGTTCCTTCCCCCAACACGATCGGTGGAGGAGTCGGAGGCACAGGACAAAGTCGAATCCAGCGTCCCTCCTATCTTTAGCCAGGTGAACACTATGCCAGGCTCCTCCCCATCTGGTACCCGGGTCGATACAGCACCTCAAGTGGACGTGCTTCCCTTGCCTCAGGTTGGTGTTCCATATTCGATCTTTTGCTCTCCTGCTCAATTGGAGTTTGACCGAGTGATGAACGAGTGGTTTTTTTGCACCCGACAGCCTGATGAACCCACTCTGGAGATGGTTCGAGCTGAGATCAATGCTAAAGCTTCGGATCCTCCGCAGGAAGAGTCCGAGGCTGTCCCTGAGTCCTCTCGCCAAGGGTCGAGACTTGAAGTCGTGGGGTACAACCCGAATCTCGTTTGGCTGAAGGATTTGAGCGAGCAGGTGATGGCGCCTACCGTAGCGCTCCAACAATTTGTTGAGGTAACTCTTTTGAAATCCTCTTTGTATTTTGCTATCTCATCCAGGTACTTATATTGCTATCTCTGTGCAGGGCTTTGATGTGAAAGTGACTGAGCAGATCACTCGGATCCGCCAAGAGCTTTCTCTTGAGAATCAACAGCTCAAGGACTACATCGCTCAGGATCAGATTAGCCAGAATGTAGCCACCCAACTCCTTCATAACCGCATCAACGAGCTTCAAAACAATCTCAAGGTTGTTGTTGATGAACGTGACGCGGCAAATCAGCGGGAACTTGAGCTACTCGGCAAGCATGCTGCCTCGGAGCAGAAGCTTAAGGATGTCGTAAAGTCTTCCAAGAAGCAGCTTACTGGTAAGTCGAAAGTACCTTTCGGAGTCCTTATTGCTTTGAAAATCTGTGATACTCATCCGATTGGTATGTCTTGTTGTTCAGATTCAAATACGTTGGCCGCTGGATGGCAAACTGCTTTCAACCGGAAGGAGGCGGAGCTTGAGGAGGTATTTGCTAATGCGCAGAGTACTCTTCAAGAAGCCAAACTGATTCGTAAAGATGCTGACCGAGACCTGCTGCAGGCTTTAAAGTTGACCAAGGAGTCGCGGGAAGCTCTAGAAGCAGTTCAAGCACAGTTAAAGGAGTCCCAAGAGTCCTTGAAGACTTCTCAGGATTCTTTGAAGACGTTAGAACTTGCTGTAGAGCCCGTCCTGGATATGATTCCACGCCCAGAAGGAGCTAAAGAATCTTTGATTTATCGAGCCAAAGCTGCACCCGGGCGGCTGACTCAGTACATCAAGACATGGCGACTTCGATGGTGTGTGGTCTGTTGGCGACGCTGCGACTGCATATGCCGTCTTTTGATCTATCCTCCATCATGACGCTTCCTGATGGCAAGAGTGATGAGGATCACGCAGCCATGCAAGAGGAAGTCAAGGCCGTAGCGGAAGAGTACTCACAAATACTAGATCTTGTGGAGTAATATGTCATCCTCGGTCCTTTGACCATAATTTGTATATCCTGTAAACAAATATTATTATGTGTAAAGAATCAAAGTATAATTTACTTTTGAGTCTTATTAGTTCCGCATATGGTCGACTCGTCATTGCAAGGAATGTCTTGTCAATGGGTCATTTTGCTTGAGGTGGACGTATGACCAGGCGTCTTATTAGACGAGTCTATCTGAATGCTCTCTAGCACTTAAGATTGGGTCATATGACTTTGTTTCTCTTATAGTCTTTAGCGACCTAATAGAGAACTTAGTCTGCTCGAGTACTACTCTTAGTACCCTTTTCCAAGGGATAAATTTGATCAAGCACCTCTTAAGGACCGAAACGATGGTTCCTGTCGGGTGAATCATATCCTCTTGGTAGTCGCAGCTTGAGTGCGAGGTCAGATTTAGCCTTCATCCGAGTAATAAATGACAGGGTGAGGGATTCACCCCTTGTTATACCTTATAGGAACTAGCATCTACTTTGTAGACATCATATTCTCTATAGGTTGACAGCCGAGTTTTTAAACCGTACTATCGTTTGAGTTGTATTGAGCTCGGAGCTCATAACTCGGGTATGGTTGCCTCTGAACCAAGAAGGATCCATCCGAGTAATATTATATATTAGTCGGTGGGACGCAATAGTTAGAGCTTATAAGCTTCTAAGGATTTTATCCGACTAAATAGTCGTGATAATTGTAATTGCCAAAGGAAAGAAAACTCGTAGAGTTTATGATGAAATCCAATCTTTATTAATATCCGGGAAATAGATACATTTGCCGTGAGTCGAATTTGTAGTATAGCCCTTAGGTATGGAATTTCTTCAGATGCTCAATATTCCATGAATTTGGCAATGGAGAACCATCCTCAGTGACTAACTCAAATGACCCAGGTCTTGTTACTTTAGATACTATGTAGGGTCCTTCCCATGGACTCATAAGCTTGTGGCGCCCTATGGTATTCTGAATTTTCCTCAGGACCATGTCGCCTACTTGGAAAGTATGGTGATGGACGTTCTTGTCGTAGTAGCGCCTCATCCCTTGGAGATATCTTGCTGATTGAAAGAGGGTGGCTAACCGAGGCTCCTAGAGGCTGTCGACTTCTAATCGTCTTGTATCATCAGCTTCTCCTTCGTTATACTGCTCCGTTCGTGGAGAATTCCAGATTAAGTCTGCCGGGAGGATTGCTTCGGTTCCATAGACTAGGAAGAAGGGAGTTTGGCCTGTTGCCCTGCTTCGCTGTGTCCGTAGCCCCCAGACTACCTTAGGCAATTCTTCGACCCACTTCCCGCCGTGTTCTTTTAGAAGATCAAATAATCTTGGCTTTAGACCAGCGAGGATGAGGGTGTTTGCTCTCTCAACTTGGCCGTTTGATTGTGGATGAGCCACTGATGCGTAGTCTATCTTTATTCCACAGTCGCTGGCCCATAATTTGAACTCAATTGCCGTAAAGGAGGAACCAAGATCAGTGATAATTCTATGTGGCATCCCAAAACGATGAAAGATGCTTTGCATGAATTGTACTGACTTTGATGCGTTGAATTTGACCAGTGGCATGTACTCAATCCATTTGGTGAACTTGTCGATTGCGACGTAGACGTACTCGAATCCGCTTGGAGCGCGCTTAAGAGGTCCCACCATGTCAAGTCCCCAACATGAGAAAGGCCATGACGAAGGAATACAAATCAATTCATGGGCCGGGACGTGTTGTTGTTTGGCGAAGAACTGGCATGATTGGCAGCGGTGGACTAAGTCTTCTGCATCTTTCAAGGCGGAGGGCCAATAGTACCCTGATTTGAAGATTTTTCCGACTAATGTCCTTGATGCTGCGTGATTGCCACAACACCCGGAATGAACCTCATTCAGAATTTCTTTACCTTCTTCTGGTGAAATGCACTTGAGGAGGACTCCTGATGAGGCGCCGCGTCGATATAGCTTGTCTCCGACTAGAACATAATATTTGCTACGTCTGGTAACCTGCTCTGCTGCAGTCTTATCACTTGGCAATTTATGTTTCTTGAAGTAGTCGATGAAAACTTTAGTCCAGTCGGGTGCCATAGTTAAAATTTGTGCAGAGGGTGTGGGATCAATCTCTTCCTTGTCCTGTATTGAAGGCTTGGCTAGCTCGTGTACAAAGGTACTGCTAGGGACTAGGGCCCTGTCAGATCCCAACTTTGCTAGGATGTCAGCAGCTACATTAAGATCTCGGGTGATATGAATGAGTTCTAACCCCGAGAAATTTTTCTCTAGCTTGCCGACTTCAGCGCAATAGGCGTTCATTGTTTCCTTGGTGCAATCCCAATCTTTGTTGACTTGGTGAATCACCATAGAGGAATCGCCATAGACTAGGAGTCGCTTGATGCCCAATGTGACTGCTAGCCTTAGCCCGTGTAGTAGCGCCTCATATTCTGCTTCATTGTTGGTAGCAGGCCACATTATTTGCAGAACATACTTGAGTTGCTCTCCAGCAGGTGATACAAGTAGGACTCCGGCACCTGCTCCACCGAGTCTTAGGGACCCGTCGAAGTACATCTTCCAATGCTCAGGGATAGCATTGTCTCGAGCTTGCTGTAATTTTGTCCATTCAGCGACAAAATCAGCTAGAGCTTGTGATTTGATAGCTTTTCTTGGAGTGAACTTGATATTGAGTGCCCCCAGCTCGACTGCCCATTTGGAAATTCTTCCTGTAGCATCACGGTTATGGAGGATTTCTCCCAATGGAAAATTTGTGATAATTGTGATTTCGTGGGCTTCGAAATAGTGTCGTAGCGCGCTTCCTTGATGATATGAGTAAAGCATAAAGCAATTTTTGAACTTGCGGGTACCTAACCTTGGAGTCGGAGAGTACCTCGCTGATGTAGTACACTGGTCGTTGGGTGTTGTAGATATGCTTATCATCTTTGCGCTCCACTACAATTGTTGTGCTTACAACATGTGTGGTAGCCGCGATGTAAAACATCATTAGTTCCTTGGGTTCTGGCGGTGTTAGTGTAACACCCGGTTTTCCGAAGAATACCAAGTGACTTCTATATGTGTGCCCAGGAAGTCCACAAGACACATATAGCAACAAATATGGAATTTCTCAAAGAAAATGTTTTATTATATATCGAAACATAGATACAACAAGACTTACATCTAAAACAAAGCAGAGCGGAAACTAATCTTCGGGACTCCAAACTCCACAGGGACAGTTGACTGGGGGAAACACTCGCCTAGAACTCTTGGAACATCTTCGGTAACTTCTCTCTTGAATCCACCATCTGGTACCCATCCGGGATTTTCATAGGTTGTACGCAAAGCAAGGGTGAGCGCACCATACTCAACAAGTATAACATGAGGGATGCAAGGCTCAAAAGGCTCGACACGGCTGAACTGCGGTAAGCACTTTTAGTTGGTCAAGTTTTATTTATTAGACCTATGTCGCTAGGTTCTGCTTAAGCTCCCATGGTGAAAGTATCATTAAGTATCATCAAGATTATTACCACCCACATTATTCATAGATCTGTCTCAAAAAGGATCCAGATCGCTCATGACCGAGAGCACGGCTGATATATCAGTTTATTCTTAACTCTGCAGAGTGTGTACAACTTTACCCACGAGTCGTGATTGCCCTTTTGCCCGAGGTGATCAGCCTCTTGACTCACTACCAAGGTAAGTCGGCAGGGATCACTATGAAGCCTTTCCAAATTTGGTCTAACAAGTCGTAGCCGCTAAGGTTTCAGTCTCCCAAGAGTTATGAACAACCTCCCCACTAAGGTAATCCCCCTATCCTCCAAAGCAATTACCCTAGTGGGACCGGGCCATAACTACATGGTACCCACCTCTTGCCCTTTCGGTAAGCTACAGACGAGCTAGAACACTCAGAGTACTTAACTAAAACTAGAGCCATGTAGTCCTCATGGTTGTACTGTAAATCCTGGGTTGCCGCTTTAAGATTCAGAACCAACATTTGTTCCATAAATCATTAATCAAGATTATCACTTTAATATTTGGTATTTGCGGGCTAAGCAGAACTACCCATATGCACAACCCAAGGTAACAAGGAATACAGGATAACAAGTTCTAGGTAAAATCTCTAGGGTTCATCATATTAGACACATGCATATGAAAAAGTGATTAAATGGTTGCTGGGTAACAAAGGAACTCATGTTACACTTGCCTTCCAAAAACTCATGTTGATGGTTCCACTTCTTCGAAGATCTGCTTCATGACCACCTTGGACTGCTCGAACTCTAAACGAGATCAAAGGCACCACACAAGTATTCATTCCCAATCATTACATGCAAACAAATAATATTTCTATTAGAATAGTACACCAAATAGTACTAAAACAAGATAAAAAGCTTATAAAACTATTCTACGCATCGATACGATCACACGAACGTAAAGATCACTCTAATCGGATCTAAAACGAGAAAGTTATAAAGAAAACAAGTTTCAGTGGCACTTTTATAAATAAAACTTATTTTTTCCAGGGGCTAACTCGCGAAAACCGAGGACCTAAACGCGATTAAACCTAGATCAGAGGGGCTAGCATGCGAAAACGGCTGCACTGGACTGCGGGCACTAAAACAGAAAAGCTCAGGGGTTAAAACGAAAGAAAACAAGACTTAAAAGAAACTCTTTTGAACTGGCTTGGACTGCGGGTTGATTTTGAAGAAGGTTAGGGGCTTTTTCGCAAAAATGGAGGCTGCAGCGGCGCTGGCACCGACACGGCGCCACGCGTCGCGCGCGGGTTGGCTGGGTCTACCACGCGGCCGGTGGACCGCGGCTGGCTGCTGGTCTATGGGCTCGTAGGCCCAGCGCGTACCCCTTCGGGGGTTGGGATCTAATCCCAGCCGTCCGTAGCCGATCGGACGGCGCAGGAGGCTCGGGGCGGCGCGAGGCGGCGGCGGGCGGCGGCCGGAGCCACCGGCACACGGCGGCGCCATGGGAGACGCTCGGGAACTCGCTGTCCGGGCGCTCCCGGCCACGGCTGGCCACACGGACACCACCGGAGGGAAGCGGGGACGATGGCGAGCACGAAGGGAGGCACGGCGTCGGCGGAGGACTCACCTACGGCGAGGTCGACGGCGGAGGAGATCCGCAAGGGGAAAACGCCTCCGGCGAGCTCGGGTTCGCGAAAACAGGGAGAGATAGGGCTCGGGGGCTCTTCGGGTGGTTGCGGCGTCTCCTGAAGACGCTCGGGTGAGGGCTCTGAGCGGCGGGCAAGCTCTGCAGATGGTGGTGAGGTGAGGGTGCGAGCGATGAGTGAGGGGAAGGGCGAGGGAGGGCTCGGCTCTGGCTTTATAGGGTCGGGGTGGGGCGACGAGGAGGCGTGAGTGCCTCACCGGGTTTCTGAGGCGGCATAGTGGTCATTAAGACCACTACCGCATCGGTTATGGGAGGGGGAAGGGCGGCGGCAATGCGCGGCGCTGGCGAGAGGTAGAGGAAAGGTTCGGGGACACTAACAGGTGGGGCCAAGCGGCAGGCGGTGGGCGAGCGGCTGACGAGCGGGGGCGGGATGTCAGCGGGCGGGAGCAGGAACCTGGGCGCGGGCGCGGGCGCGGGCGGCAAGCGAGTGGAGCAGGCCGCGTGGCTTGGGCCTCGTCGCGCGAAGGAGGAGCGGGAGGCAGGCTGGGGCGCCGGGTTGGGCCAAGCCCGAAGCGGAGAAGAGGGAGAGAGGGGGTTGGGTCGGAAACTTCTGGCTGGGCCGAGCGCAAAGCAGAAAGAGGGAGGAAGGAGGGGAAAAACGGGCCAGGCCGGTTTTGAGCGGGAGAGAGGAGGTGAAGAGGGGTTCAGGTTGGGCCGACTTTGAGCATTGGGCTGAAAGGAAGAAGAAGGGAGGGAGTTAAAAAGAAGAGGCTTTTTATTTTCTAAAGCTTCAAACTTTGGTCAAATTCAAATGAAATTTGAATTTAACCACAACCAACCTATTCCTACACTCAAACAAAATATTGTGCATCGGCATGAATGGAACAAAAATGTTTCTAAGCCCCAACTTAACTTATTAATTCTCCAAAAATTATTATTTGACCTATATGTTTCATGAAAAATAAATAAACAAAGTCATATTAAATTCTATTTTCTCGAAAGCGATTTTCAGGGTGTCACAGTTAGTATAGGAGAATTGGTGAGGTATCCTTTGAGCTGTTCAAAGGCCCTGTCCGCTTCTTCTGTCCACTAGAATTTATCATCGGCTTTGAGTAATTTGAAGAAAGGTAGTCTCTTTTCTCCCAACCGTGAGATAAATCTGTTGAGTGCAGCCATACACCCAGTGAGTTTCTGAACATCCCTGACCGAAGTTGGTGGCTTCATACTGATGATGGTCGTTATCTATTTTTGACTAGCCTCGATGTCTCGATGGCTAACTAGGAATCTGAGTAATTGACCTAAGGGTACTTCGAATACGCACTTCGTGGGATTGAGCCTCTATTTGTATGAGCGTAACCGGGTAAAGGTTTTCTCTAGATCTGATATGAGGGTAGTCGGATCCTTTGTCTTTATAACCACGTCATCAACATACGCTTCCGCGTTACGGTCGATTTGGTCGCCCAAACAATCTTGGATAGCCTGTTGATAAGTGGCCCCTACGTTTTTCAACCCAAAGGACATGGTTTTATAACAGTAGGCACCGAAGAGGGTTATAAACGATGTCTTGGGTTGGTCTTCTTCTTTGAGAGCAATCTGATGGTACCCTGAGTAACAATCCAAAAAGGATAGTAGAGCAGAACCTGCGGTGGCATCAACAATTTGATCTATCCTTGGTAATCCAAAAGGATCCTGTGGACAGTGCTTGTTGAGATCTGTGTAGTCGACGCACATGCGCCACTCTGCAGAGTTCTTCTTTTTTACTAGTACTGGGTTGGCTAACCACTCGGGGTGGAGAATTTCTCTGATGAACCCGGCTGCGAGTAGTTTAGCTATTTCCTTCTTGATTGCCTCTTTCTTCTCTGGTGAGAATCGTCGTAGCCTTTGCTTGATGGGTCTGGATCCCTCTTTTAACTTCAACTTGTGCTCAGCCAAGTTCCTTGGAACACCTGGCATATCAGCCGGTTTCCAAGCAAATATATCTTTGTTTGCTCTGAGGAACTTGGTGACCGCGAGTTCCTATTCTTCATATAGGTGAGCTGATAACCGCCGTCTTTGAGGGATCACCCGTTTCTAGATCAATATCCTTTGTAGAGACTTCTGCTGGTGGTTGGGTAGCGCCCGCCTTCTTGGTTGGGATTTCTGAATCTCGAGGCTTGGCGTTATGTACCATCTGCGCGAGTTCCTATACTTCCAGGGCGAGTTGAGCTTTTTCGGCGATTAGAACAGCTTCTGTGTCACAGTCGAAGGATTGCTTCAAGTCGCCCTTGAAAGTTAGAATACCTTTAGGACCCGACATCTTCAATAGAAGGTATGGATAGTGCGGCACTGCCATAAATTTGGCGATGGCTGGTCGTCCAAATATGGCGTGGTATGATGATTTGAAGTCGACTACCTCGAAACTGATGTACTCAGTCTGATAGTTGTTTTGAGTTCCAAAAGTGACGGGTAGTATGATCTTTCCGAGTGGTATGGCCGTCTTTCCGGGTACTATGCCGTAAAAGGGGGCACTTGATGGTGTGAGTTGAGTTGTAAGGTCCAGGTTCATCTTGCGTAGGGTGCTTGCAAAGGTGACGTTGAGTCCTGCTCCTCCGTCTATGAGTACTCTTCCCAATTTGAATCGAGCGACCGTAGGATCCAGGACTAGTGGGTAGTGCCCTGCATTGGAAACGTTGGTCCATTGGTCTGCTCAAGAGAAATTGATCGAATGCTCAAACCAATCAAGATATCTGGGGGTAGCTGGTTCGGTAGACATAATTTCCGGTAGGGAGAGCTTCTGCAGGCGCTTACTGTCACTGGTGGTTACTCTCGCGAATATGACATTGATGGTGCCTTTTGGGTGTTGGAAACCGCCGATGTCCTGCTGAGGGTCTTCAGTTGCTTTCTTCCCCTTGTCTTTTCTGTTCTTGTTGAAGTCAGAGTTCAAACCTCTCTCTTTGAGTTGTCGACAATGCCTAGCCTGGTGTCCTCCTTTTGGATGGAAAGGGCATGGGCTGTCGAGGAGGTCGTCAAAGCTGGAGGGCTTGTTCCCCTTTTTCTGAGGTTCCATGGCTGCAACAGTATTGTCCCCTGTTCTCTTGCGGGTGTTTTGCTGAGCAGTCTGGTTTCCTCTTTGATTATTTTCTTGATCACCTTCTGTGTTTCTTTCGGGAAAGCGCTCCTGTGTGCGTTCTTCTGTCGCCATCATGGAGTTTACTGCCCGATGAAACTCGTCAGCGTGGTTGGGTCATGCTTGATGAAATCCTTGTAATTGTACCTTTCGCAAATTCCATTGCCAAAAAGGTCGATTACTTCTCTGTCTATTATGTCGGAGACTATGAAGCGGATTTCGGAGAAGCGTTTATAGTACTCCCGCATTGTCTCAATTTTCTGCTGCTTGCAGGTTCTAAGCTTGGTTCGAGGGTCCGATCGCTCTGGGACACCCGCAAAGTTCTCTATAAAAATGCGGTGGAGTTGTTCCCAGGAGTCAATGGACTCGGGCTTAAGTTTGTCGAACCATGCAAGGGGCATTGTTTCTAGAGCCATGGGGAGAAATAGTGCTTTAACATCATTGCTTCCTCCTGCTAACTCGACTGCTTGAGCATACAGCCTGAGCCACCGTTTAGGTTCTGTCTTCCCGTCATACTTTGAGTAGTTCACGGGCTTGAATTTTCGTGGGAACGGGACTGCTTGGAGTCTATGGGAAAAGCAAGGGAAGCGATCGACTGCGTTGGATGCTAGGATGTTGACTCCTCGATATGATGATTCGGCTCCTCCTTCAGCTTGATCAGGTATCAGTTGCCCAGACGACTCCTTACTGGAGCCCGGCCGAGTCACTCATGAACGGGTCGCCTTTGGCTGGGATGAGATGGATCTTGTTCGTCGGCTAAGGTCTCAAGGTTTCGACCTTTGAGCTGTAGCGCGGTAGTTTGAAGCATGATCAACCGTCGTTCTTCATGAGGGGTGCGGTTGTCCTTGGCTCCCATCTCCATGGCTAAAGCCAAGATGTTTTGGTAGGGTGTCTGATACACTTTCTGACCAGCTACCCTCATGAATTCAGGTTCGAGGTTGCGTGAGCAGTCGACTCGTCGTCGATTGCGATTGTCGTGAGACTGAATTTCCTGGTCCCTTTCTTGACGAACTTGGCGCTCGACTTCCTCTTCCAAACGTCTTCGACTGTTATATTCTTCTAGCCGCACATGGTAGCGTTCCATAGCATCCTTTCGATGAGTTGCTCCCCTTCTACGAGCATCTTTGGCCTGATTCCTTCTTATTCTTTCTACCTTCATAGACTCGGTTTCTCTGGGTTCTTCTGGGTCGTTATCGGATATCATACTCAAGGTTTCATCATCTCGGAGGACATCTGGAGGAGTTGGAGGTCGTAGAGATGACTGATGTCCTGCCATGAAGATTTCACGAGTGTAGCCCTAGTTTGTTGATCCCGGTGTAACCGACTCCAAGGTAGAGGCACTGGAGTTTAGCTCTGTTGAGGTATCCTGTTCCTCAAAGGGGGGCTGATGTTCGTGTTGGTATGGAAGAATCTGGTCGATTGTGCCAACCAACCTAGCCGGGGCTGGTTGTATTGGCCAATGGACGATATTAACTTCCTCGGTTGAGCTGAAAACGAGTCGCTACTGATGAGGACATCGTCACGCTGGACACACCGACGCCATGGTCTTCCCCAAGTTGCAATCCGTCTCCAACTCAGCTACCTCGTCACCCTCGGAATTCAGGAGCAGTCCCGGGTAAAATCAACGCCCCAGACGCATACGGACTCCGTTTTCGACGAACCACATATCCTTGGAAAGATAATTTGATAAGCTAACCAATGGCTTTGGATTGACGTCAAAATACGTCCAGAGTCAACGGGAATCGTTGAAACAAGTCAGCGTCCAGAATCTGCCAGAGTGCTGCGACACCGTCTTTTGGTCTGATGGGCCGTGTATCGTCTTAAAGCCCATTAGGGGGCGCGTCCAGCAGGGGCGACGACCTAAACCCTATAATTAGCCGTCGTCGTCGTCGTTAGGTCTTGGGTTTTGTTTTGAGTTTAGTTTTCCATCGAGGAACTGAATCGTTCATTGTAACTGTGGTGTTGAATCCTTTTACAGTGATCCAGGGCCCCCGTTCTTGATCTCCTCCACTGTGTCGATTAGTCCTTTGGAACCGAGTTCTTGAACCCATCTATTGATATTCGCGAGATTCATATTTGCAATTTCAGATTGCGTGTTTTTACCTTCTTGCTTGTGTTCTTCGATTCGCTTACAGGAATAGCCTTCTTGGCGAGGTTAATCAAGTTGTGCCTGGTTGATAACCAAAGGAGCAGTGGTGTAACGGTTGCAGGGTTTGAATAGTGTTGATTTGAAGCCAGATCGCCAACGTCGAGATCTCCAACAATCGAATTTACCAGCTACCTCACGGAAGATCGGGTCGTCCCTCATCAATTGGTATCAGATATTTCAGGTTTCCCGCGAGGTATAATCTCGTTTGCCCTTAGATTCATATTTGTTCATTATCTACAGTCCACAAAAAGCCTAAAATTTTTCCAATTTCCGCTGTCCTATCGCCTTTATGCCTTTGCAATTTCGTTTCAGTTTCGCTTCGTTGAGTTTGTGTCCGTGGTCGAGACTTGTTGCTGGTTTAGGGTTGTGTTCGTCGTCGTAGTTCAACGTGCTCGTTGCTATTTCTTTGTTTCCACCACTATGCCATCCACCGTTCCTAAACAGCAAGTCGAAGCCACCACATTACTCGATTTGCCCGCTAGCTGCCTTGTGTAATTTCTCGCCGCCGCGCAAACCCGAGATAGGTTGCCAACCGCTCTAATTTTTACCTGCATCGCAGCCCTTCTTACATCATCTGGCATCTACCTACTGCTGTTAGTCACAAGGACGCTTGCTCTTGTGATCGGTGTTGGAGTTTAGGATCGCTTTGCCCTAACTGCCGCTGTCGCTTTGCCGTAACTGTTGTTTTTCGTGTTGTGCCTCCAGAAAACATAACTAGAGATACCTTCGGTAAAGCAGACATAACTTTTCGCTCGTTTGTCAGAAAAATCTGAAATGTTTTGTGGAGCTTCTTGACACCGTTTAGAGCCGACCCAAACTGGCTTTGCCCTGTTTGGTCCCCTCAAAGTTTTTGCACGCTTTTCAGAGAACGTGCAAATTTTCTGTAGACCACATCTGACCTCAGTTGAAGGTGCCAATTTTTGTGCTCCTTGTTCAGAGAAAAATATAAAAAAATAGTGAAAAAATAAAAAGTTTGATTCCTACTAGTACCTTTTTAGAAAATCAAGGGAAAATTTAGGAAAAAGGAAAAACTAGTGCTCTTTGCTTGTTCTGTGAGTTCTTTTCATCGTTCTTTGTTTCATCTTGTTGCGCTATGTCTACACACGTCTTACCCAGCACCTGTGACTTGTACTTTGGATACTTATTGAACTTTGCTAATCTGCATTCGTTAATTGCTAATCCGTGCTATTATATTATGCCAACCTATAGCTCCACATATACTTCTGTCAGCACAAGTTCATCTTGCAACTGTTACCCACGCTCAACAACAGATTGCTTCGTCGCTTTGGTTTGATCTTGTTTAGCATTGGTAAGAATACAGGCAAGACGGTGGTAAGCCGCTTGTGATTTTGCATTCCACTTTCACCACCACTACCACCACTTGGTTCCTTTTAGTTGATAGGGATAATCCTTTGCTGTTATCTTTTCTATCTTCTAACAATGGCAGGAATTCTGACGGACTTCAATGAGTGTGTGTCCAAGGGCGAGCTTACGACATTCATGAATAAACAACGCAACCTTATGACCGAGCTGACGCACAACGTGAACAATATCGTCAACCGCATTGAACAGCTTGAGCAGCGACCTCAACCTCATCGTGATGACGACGATGTAGATGATTTTGGTGATGAAGATGCGGATGCTGATGCTGGTCCCTGTCGCTGCCTCAACTTCAATCGTCATGGTATGAGAGGTAATAATCATAATAAAGATCCTTTTGCTAAAATTAAATTTAGCCTACCTTCCTTTGCTGGTAATATGGATCCAGAGACATATTTAGATTGAGAACTTGCTGTTCAACAAAAATTTGATTCTCATAATGTTCCTACTGAGCATAGAGTTAGACTTGCTACTAGTGAGTTTACTAATTTTGCTTTGTTCTGGTGGAGTGATCTTTGTAATGCTAATAATGCTGCTGCTGTGCCTTAAACTTGGAATGGTTTAAAGCAACGCATGAAATCTCGTTTTGTTCCTCCTTATTACCAACGTGATTTGCGTTTAAAACTACAAACTTTAAAACAAGGTGAAAAAGGGGTAGAGCATATTATCAAGAATTGCTTATTGGTTTAGCACGTTGTGGTATACATGAAGATGATAATGATGCTAGTGCTAGATTCTTTGGTGGTTTGAATCGTGATATCCAGGATATTATTGATTACAAAGATTGGAACAGGTTCAACCAATTATATCATCTTGCTCTTAAAGCTGAACGCGAAGTACAAGGCTGCAAACAACAACAACAATCTTTCAGGTCGAACAATGGGAGGAATTTTCAACATCGTTTCGAGCCGGAGACGCCCAAACTTCCTGCTGCACCACAACCATCTACACCTTTCGGGGTAAGTAAATTGTCTAATGTGCAGTTTCCACAGCTGAAAAAAGGTGCCACTCCGGGTGCATCTACTAGCTCTTCCTCGTCCAGCTCTAAAATCATTTGTCACCGATGCAAAGGCATGAGACATGCCATGAAGGATTGCCCCAATCGTCACGTTTTCATTGCTACCGAGGATGGATATATGTAAGTACTAGTGATGTTGAAGATAATTTAGCTCTTGCTGCTAACATTGCTGCAGATTCCACCGAGAACGATCAAGACAAGGAGACCATCACCATTGACTTTGTGGCTGCTGCCGCAGACTACCCTAGTCTTCTTGTGCAGCGTGTTGAGTACACGTGTGTGACATGACATTGGAGATCAAGGTTGGGTGCATATCATGGGATGCATCACATTGGATCATGTCATTGCCAAGTATGTTAGTGGCTACTATGGACCCAAGTTCCCCTTCCCATGTGAGGTAACTAGATTTAAATTCTTGCAATTTCTTTTAGCATCTAGTTCCTTCCATTGTCTAGGTTTGCATTTGCATATTTAAATCCTTTGTCATGCATACACTAGGCTTATCATATGGTAGTTTTGCTCGGTATCACTCTCATCCTTGGAGCAAACCTACATCGTTTAATTTGCTTAGGAGCACGGCACATAGCTTCTCTTACTTGTATTTATCTTATATGTGCCAACGTCCAAATAGTAGATAAACTACCCCAATTACCATCTTCAATTAGTGTCACATTTCTAGTGATGTCAACTTGTAAAATGGTAGTTTGACCTTACAAGTCAATGTGCATGTCTCCTACAAGTATTTCAAACTTGTATGCACACTTTTAAGGGGAGTTTACTCTACAATTTGGAAACTTTGAGACTAACACTACTTTCAAGTTTATCATGTGTGTAGTAGTCTCATTGCAAGGAAAATGGAGTTCCCGGAGACAAGCATCATGTGTGACGATAATTCATTTCGTATCTACATATGGTATTCCTAACTGATAACATTATGTTGATTTCACTTTGATACTCTTATGTGCTCTCTCCATGCATTATATAGAGTAAACTCCTTTGTGCTCAAATTTGCCCGTTATGCATATGCTTTGCCTTACACCATATGTATGCATATACTTAGGGGGAGTTTAGCCTATATAATGTTTCCTCCCTTGTACTTTTAAATGTCTTCCTTTTCGGTGTTTGATTCCAAAGGGGGAGATTGTGAAGGGTGCGGATACATGGGTGTATGCCGGATCTTGAGATGATGAGTGATTGTCAACTGGGATGATGCGCACGTTCTTTGACTTGTGTTGTGCAGGTGTCGAGCACGGATACGGTGATCAAAGGCAAGGTGAAGGTCAAGTAGAGACGTGCCGCGCCGATGGACTCGGAGCGGTGAAGGGCGCACGTGAAGCTTGGACTGATGGACCGGTGGCATGAAGATCGGTCGTGGTGGCTGATAGCCTAGGACAACGACAAGTGAAGACTTGCGTGTGGATGGGGTGCACGGACAGTGCATCCCCTCTACAGCTCAGTTTGGTGGTTGAGCCACAGAAAAACCACTGAGTGGACGGTTTCCAGGTTTGGGCCACAAAACCTGGGTGCGGTCGGTTTCCGAGTTTGGGCCACAAAACTCGGGCTGAGGATGGTTTCCAGGTTTGGGCCAAAAACCTGGGTGCTGGCGGGTTTCTAAGTTTGGGCCACAAAACTCAGGCGTCGGACGACAGGTTTCCCGGTTTCGGCCTCAAAACCAAGGGATGGCCCAGGTTTCCCGGTTTCAGCTTCAAAACCGGGGGAGGTTCGTGAAAAGGACGAGCAAAGCGGTGGTGGCACATGGCGGCAATCGGTGAGGTCGTGTCAAGGCGAAGCTACCAGTTGTGCGGGCGTGGCCGTCGGATCACCATCTACTTCGAGTTGGTCCAGAATAACCTTAGGGTTTAGCTGGTTCGCTCTGTGTATATTTAGGGGTAGAGTTGGAATAGGATTAGGATAAGTAGAGGGAGACACCCACCTCCCAAACTATCTCAGCATTTGCTATTTTCATTCTAGGGTTTCCTGCTTCCCATTCCCTGCTGTAGCTACTGAAATCCGCAGAGACAGTGAACAATACCTCTGTGTATTTGGATTTTGTGGAAACGAGACCGAATTCCAGTTGTCTCCTCGTGGGGACGAATTTCGGCTAGCAATCGTGATTGTGATTCCGGTTTTGATCTTGTTCTTCGCTTTCTTCGTTTCTTCACAATTTTCCCGTCACTCGATCTCCCTCCTCGCTGCGTCTTTTTCGAATCCACTTGAATTAACTTGTTCTTTGATGTGAGGAGAACATTTCCACTGAAGGAATTCATCTCTACCCTCACGAACAAGTAGATCAGGTCGATTCAAGTTTCGTGGCGACTTTTTCATTCCTACACCTTCCCTTTCGATTTCCCAGAGTTTGAGTTGATTTGAGCGGATGATTTCTTGGGGATAGTGTCCTAACTATCTTGTGATCATCTTCTCCAAGTTTGGGATTGAGGGATTCTGATTTGGATCGGATTTGGGAAGATTTGTGAGAGGAGCGATCAAAATCGCCCTCTCTGGGTGTTGGCGGACAGTCCACCATTGTGACCGCGGACAGTCCGCGCGTCGGGCTCGAGCCAGACTAGTGGCTCCGTGGCTCGGCTGTTTGTGTTTGGGTTGACCGGCGGACAGTCCGCTGTTGTAACCCGCGGATAGTCTGGGACTGTCCAGGGGCTTTTCAGCAGCAGTTCTGTTTTGGGGATTTTGTCGGCGGACAGTCCGCCCTTCTCTCGCGGACAGTCCGGCAGTACCGCGGACAATTCTGGACCGTACCCGCGGACAGTCCGGGAACTCGGTGCGTGTTGGTTTTCAGTGCGTTTGCTCTCCCGGCTTTTCTGCTTGGTTTTCGAACTTCTCATTTGGCCCTAGAGTTCATCAAGGAACCTCTCTAGGTATCTTTGCTACTTGTTAGCATTGATATTTGTAGATTCCCCGACGTAGCCTTCCATCTATGTTCGAGAGTCGGTGTTTGGGGTTGAACTTGAGTCGGAGTTTTCAGTGTTTGGTTTGCTCTAGTTTGGTGGTGCCTCGCTGTGATCCTAGGGATCATCCACCCTCTTCCAAGGGTCGTGGGCATCACGTTTGCACTCGAAGCTTTTGGGGGTTGATTTGTGGGACAAAGGCTAGATTTTTAAAAGAAATTTTTAGGCTCCCATTCACCCCCCCCCCCTCTGGTCGCTTTCTGGTAGAGTTCTCGGTCCTTCAATTGGTATCAAAGTGGGTTAAGGATCTTTCACCTTAGCCGGTTCCAAATCCACAGAAGGCGACATGGATCGCGGCGTGGGCAAACTGCCGTTTTTCGATGGGACGAACTATGCATATTGGAAGATACACATGTCGGCCTATCTTCAAAGCATGGGTGCTTCTGTCTCGGAGATTTGCAACAAGGCCGATTACGTGGTTTTGGCTGCTCGTGTGACTCAGCTGCAGATCGATGAGCACGATGCCAATAGCCGAGCCCGTAATGCCCTTTTCTCCTGTTTGAGCATGTCTGAGTTTGATCGCGTTTCTCACCTCCCAACGGCTCGGGAGATCTGGGCGACCCTCATGCGCTTCCATGAGGGAACCACTCAAGTCAAATCCCGTCTCTACGAGTCGCATAAGCGGGAGTATGAGAACTTTCGACATATGCCTGGCGAGAGCATAGAAAGTTTATTCGCTCGCTTTTAGGTGCTTGTCAACAGGATGAGTGCTAACAAGGAGCTGTTGCCTTTCGACGATCATGAGAGGGCTCTCAAGCTTTTACACACTCTCGATCGATCGGTATGGGACTCCAAGGTTCAGGCGATCATCGAATCGCCTAACTATGAGACCCTCACGTGCGACGAGCTCTTTAGTAAGCTCAAGTCCAGTGAGATTGATGTCATGGCGAGGGCTTCTTGTGAAAATCCTTCTGGCCCATCGATGGCTTTGGTTTCTGGCTCTTCTGCTAACACCTCTGGAGGCTTTGCTTTGTCATCTCTTCTTTCTATCACAGAGGAGCGGCTGAAGTTCATGGCGGACGACGAGTTGGCCCTGCTTGCCAACCGGTTCTCGCGGTTCCACAACAACCGCATGAACCGTCGCCGCGGAGGAGGATGAGGTGGCTGCGAGTGTGGAGGCTCGGACCACTTCATCGCCAATTGCCCGAAGAAGAACAAGCAAGTCTTCGACAAGGCGGATCATGGCCACAAGTACGACTCCAGCAAGCGCAAGGAGAATTACGTCCCCGCCAAGCACAAGCGGCACTACCAGAGATGTGAAGGTTTATGACCATTAATCTTTACCATAATATACAGAATTTATGTCACGTATTAGCATTTGTGACACCCAGTTGACAAAAAATCATGCGTCAAAAACCATGGGCCTTAAACCATGCTTTGTGTCGTTTATATGTTGATGTCATAAATCTATGACATTGGTTTTGATATCACAAAGTTTTGTGACAACTGCTTTTATGTCACTCCTATGACACTAGCCCACCTAGTAGACAGGCTTATGACGGGCCAAACCCACTTTGGCCCAAACCAATTTTTTTAGTTCTCAAATTAATAACCCATAAAACATAATTTTTGACCCATTAATTTTTGCAATCCTTGATTAGAAGCCCAACCAGTATAGAAAAATATTAACCTGCTTAATTAACAACACATGAAAACCAATGTCATATATTAAATCAACAATCATATATTAAATTAAATCAACAATTCAAATACACATGCTCTGCAATCTTTCCGTGAGCAGGCTGATAATTTACAATATTGTCATTTCAGGAATGACCCAACCAAAGCAACAACAAATACATTCTATATTCTATTATCACTACTTCCATCTCATCCACACATTTACAACAATCTTCCATCTCACCCACACATTTGCAACAATCTTCCATCTCATTGACACATATGCAACATCATATCTCAAGATACTTGCAAGTCTGTGGCACACAAAGCAGAAAGAATGACAATCATAGATAGAGAGATTAGAATATATAAAGAAATGATTGGATTAACATGTTCAGCTCAAGAGAAATGAGGCAATACATTGATGGAACAAGTAGTGCTAGCAACTAGTGCACTGCAGCAATGTTTTTGAGGCATTGTGGCGATGCGCGGCGCCCTACCCCCTTCACAACGCCTAGGCGTTTATGGCGGACGCCTAGGCGACGCCATACACACATTTTAGGCGCCATATGGCCATCTTAATATATAATGCTATTAAAATTCAGAAGCAAATTATACCTTAATATTGTCTAAGTCTTAGCATGTAATACCATAATAAATAGGTCTACCAGAGTGCTAGTGCACAACAGAGTAGCAAAATAGCAAATTTGAAATCTCTCATCACTCAATAGCAACAAATCAGTATCATCTAGGGATGATTGTTCAAGCAGTTTTCCATCTCCACTCTAATTGCAGTGGTAGTTTTCATGCACTTCATTGTATCTCCAAAGCCACCCGCGAGATGTTTCTTCAGCCTTTTTATCCCTCCGGTAAGTGAGGCACCACATAGAGTGCATGTCACCACATCTTTGTTTTGAAGGTTTGGCCAATACCCATACTTCCATCCTGGATCCACAGAGTTTCCCTTCCGAGATAAATCGGTCCTGGGATCATAATTGCTGATGATGGAAGATGGACTTGCCATTGTGCTATCAGCTGTAAAAACAAATTCGAGCACTTTCAGAGTCCTAGTCAGCATCTATATAACAAAGCACAAGCAGAGGAGAGACAGGGAAAGAAACAGAGGAGACCAGAGACAGGGAAAGAAACAGAGGAGGGAAACAGAGGAGAGACAGGGAGCATACGAGGCGGAGGGGCAGATGGTCGATGGAGGCGGGCGAGCAGGTGCAGACGGGCAGGAGCTAAAGATACGGTGCGACGGACCCCTGGTGAACTCAAGCAGCCATGCGGAGATGCAGGGGCGGACTAGCGGGAGGTGCTCGCGGCCGGCGGACTAACGGGAGGTGCTCGCGGCCGGCGGACTAGCGGGAGGTGCTCGCGGCCGGCGGACTCGTGGGAGGTGCGCGCGGCCGGCGGACTCGCGCGAGGTGCGCGGTTGGCCGCCTCTTTTCCTCCCCTTCTCTCTCCGTGAAGCTTCAGCTGCCCGTACCCGTGGCTCCGAGCGGGAGATTTTCCACGCAACAACATATATGCGGTCGATTCCCGCCCTTTACCTTCTAGCGCGGGCGCGGTCGATTTCCCGCCCAGCTTTCATCGCGCGCGCTAGTTTTCATCGTGGCTGCTTGATTCCCCGTCGGATTCCACCTTCCTCTCGATTTGCTGATCTGGCGTTCGCTGCTGGCCTCTAGGCGCTCGCCCGACGCCGTTCCACGCCTAATTGACGCCTAATCGCATATGGCGGACGCCATAAGCATGCATGCCGTGGCGACCCCGACGCCCAGCACCCTGAGCACGCCTTGTCGCCTAGGCGACGCCTCAAAAACATTGCACTGCAGCTTCAGCATAACCTTCTTGTTCGGGGGCAGTTCCAACAACTACAGCAGGTTGTAGTGGCTAGTTATATCTTGCTCAGTGGCAGCTACACAAAGATTGAAAAATTCAAGTGAGGAACCCATCAGCTTGTCAATATATGTTCCTGCAATTACTAAGTTCTATAACAGCTAGATCCATGGGGACCCATTGTAACATTTAACATCTAATTAGAATGTGCTGCACCATGGCAGTATAAAAATTAAATAGCAGATACCAGGATATTATCAAACAGCTTTTCTTACAGTGTTCCTATTAAGTGACAAGTGTGTGCTAATTCTTTACAAGCACACTAATTCATCAAATGATAGATGTTGAATATCAGTGCATCAGTTCTCAACAATCTCAGCCACAGTAACATGCATTATTCCCTATAAATTACTACATATTTAATGTTAGCAATTTTATCCAAAAATCAATGGATAAACCTAACAGTCACTTGCCAAAATTAAATTTTAAATTTTAATGCAGGCTAATAGAGGCAATAAACATGAAGCAGACGAACTATTAGTGGTACATGACTAGAGCAGATGCAAATGAGTGTGGATTGGCCAATTCAGACTCACGTCAAGTGGCAATAGCGCACTTAAATCAATAGTATACACTAAAATAGTACATGATGCAATAAACAACAGGTAGATAATTAACCAACAACAAATTAACAGTAAGGTAACTAGAATACTGCTGAACCAGCCTGTCTACATATATATATTGTAATGAGTAAAGTCCATCACCGGTCCCTAAACTTGTGTCGTTGTGTCATCCCGGTCCCTAAACTCGCAAATCGACTGTCTAGGTCCTCAAACTTGTTTAGTTGTGTCATCCCGGTCCATAAACTTACAAATCGCTCGTTTAGGTCCTCAAATTTAGTCAGTTGTGTCATCTTGGTCCCTAAACTTTGTTTTGAGTCTCATCTAGATCTAAACCTGACAATTTTAAAACTTTATATCAACAAATAATTCATAACTTTTTCATACAAACTTGAATGAAGACAAACTTTATATCAAAATTGTAGCCCTCGATGTGATCTACAACTTTGAAGTTCAAAAGTTTTTGATTTAAAACTGTTTAGGGTCCCAACATATTGTTGTATGTTTATAGATTTTGAAATTTTAAATTTAAAATTAATTTTTTTGATACTAAATGACTTTAAATAAAAAAAATTATCTACAACGTTGTAGATTGCATTGAGAACTATAATTTTTATATAGATTATATCAATATTCAAGATTGTTTGATAATTTTAAATTTTAAATTTCAAAATCTATAAACATACAACAATATTTTGGGACCCTAAACAGTTTTAAATAAAAAACTTTTCAACTACAAAATTGTAGATCACATCGAGGGCTATAATTTTGATATAAAGTTTATCTTCGGTTGAGTTTGTATGAAAAAGTTATAAATTATTTGTTGATATAAGATTTTTAAATTGCCATGTTTAGATCTAGATGAGACTCAAAACAAAGTTTAGGGACCAAGATGACACAACTGACTAAGTTTGAGGACTAAGCAAGCGATTTGTAAGTTCATGGACCGGGATGACATAACCGAACAAGTTTAGGGACCGGGATGACACAACCGAACAAGTTTGAAGACCTAGACGGTCGATTTGCGAGTTTAGGGACCGGGATGACACAACGACACAAGTTTAGGGACCGGTAATGGACTTTACTCTATTGTAATCAATGGACTAGCTCACAGTGGATGCCTGGCCATGTGCAACATGGATACAACTAGGATCATCTAAATTAAGATAGGAACACTGCAAAGATTTTTTAAACAAGCAACTCATTTATTGATTAGATAATACAAATTAAGATGCCCAGATTATTTGCCACCATCGTCCAGAACCAGGAACACGCCCGACATTATTTGACAGCTAAAATTTTATTTCACTCCCTTTCTGCCCAGATTTAGCTTAGGATCTGTATTTCAAAATTTCAAATACCGAAGCATTTGGTACACCTATATTGGGCGCATTGCTTTCTTAGTTTTTGGTCAAAAATCTAAAGAGATGAAAATACCTTGGTCATGTGGAGGCGGCGTCGCCCTACGAGCTCGATGTAGCGGCGGCGAGCGCGCCATAGTCACCAGTCACGGGTCACGAGAGCACGCTGCTAGGCCGCCTCTGCCCGGAGAAATGCCATTGACCGGCTAGCGGACAAATTTGTCCGCGCCTCCAAGCTGCGTCCGCCGGAGCTGCAGCGTCGACCACTAGATCCGCGTCGCCCTAAGCCAGGGCCCTTCGTGACGCCGTCACTCCAGTTCCCCCACGCCACCAGCGTCTTCACCGCTCCGTGCCAGCCCGTCGCTACCAGCGCCGTCGCTGTCCTGCTATGCCGGATCCGATGGAGAGCGGTGTGAGAGAGAAAGAGAGAGAGCGGTGGGGTGGCGGCAGAGTGTGTGCCCGTGGGACAAGCGAGGTGTGAGACGGTTAGGGTTAGAGCATGGTGGAGAAGGCGTATATTCACCTGTAAGTGAATCTCCACCGTTGGTCTGATCAAACGGCAGAGCGCGTGAAGCAGGCTGGGCTGGGCTGGGCTGCTCCCAGTCGGTGTCAAGAGAGCAAACGACACTTTTTTTTTTGCGACGAGAGACCATCCAGGGGGCTGCTCTCGTGCGTGATGCGTGCGTGCGTCTGGGTCTGGTGGCGTGCGTGGCATTTTCTTTTTGTTTTCTTCAGTTTTTAGTTAATTAAATATTCATTTAGAAAACAAACGGTCAAGTATACAAACAATTATATATTCCCTTTATCCAAATTTATATTTCTAGATGCATTACATTGCTATGCATCTAGACATAGTGTATATTTAGATATATAATAAAAAATATTATATCTAAAAAAGTTAAAACATATTTTAATTCATGATTGGAGACTATATATATATAAGTATACGTGTGTGCATACATACACAAAAACATTTGGCACAAATTGACTTTTCACACTAAAAATAAGATAAATGTGTATATAAATGTATTTTTATTTAATTATTATTTTAATACTAACGCTCTATATATATAATAACATTTATTTATTGTTATTCATAGATACGTATAAGTGTATACTTTTATCAATAATTTGAAATAACTAATAATAAATAATATTTTTATATTTTACACATCTTCATTTTTTTCGACTTGTCAGTTATTAGAAAGATATATGATTATGGATATGATTAACGATATTGATCAACAACTACCGTGTTATTAGACCCATCTTGGTAGTTGGACCCACATTCCACTTTGGGCAACAATGTTAATAAAATCAATAAAATAATTTGTGACACACGATCCTTGCAAATTATTGTTTGTGACATGGTAAATATTGTCATAATGTATGATTGGACTAGCACTAAGACATTTTTTGTGATATACATTTACTTATGTCACTAAGTTCGGATGCCTCTAGAAAAATCATCATAAACTAGTTGATTTAGTGACTTTTTGACCTAATGTCATGTTATAAATGTCATAAACCAGCATATTTCTTGTAGTGCGGAGGGGCGGCTTCAACAAGGAGTACATCAAGGAGAAGTACTTGGAGAAGGCCCAGGCTGAGCAGCGTGCCTTCTTCGCCACGCTCAGCGACGTCGACGACTCGGATGACAACTCTGCTACGTCAAGCGACGACAAGTCCGAGAAGAAGAAGATCGAGGACAAGCTGAACGACCTCTGCTTCTTCGCCGACAACGAGGGCTTTTGCACCATGGCCCTCGGTGATGAGGTCAACGGCGAGCTGGGAGGAGATCCCTCAGAACGACGACAACGACACCTCCCAGGTATCACAGACCCCCGATGAGCTTTCTACTGAGGTCTATAAACTTACTGTTGCCCTCCTTAGTCAAGATAAGTTGCTTAGGCTTGCTGCTAGAGAGAGGAAGAAGTTTAGGCAGAAGTGGGAGGATGCGGTGAGGAGGTTGAATCTGTTAAGTCCACCGTTGTCGTAACTGAGAAGGATGAGTGTGAGATGTGCTCCAAGCACATGACTGACCTTCTCACTTTGAGGGGGAAGTATGTTGCTTTGGTTGGAGAGATGGATGAGCTGAAGGGTAGACCAGGGTTGCTGGGTGCGTGCAAGTCTTGTGCAGGCTTGCAATCCGAGTTGGCAGAGAAGAATGTCAAGATTGTGTCTCTTGAGAAGGACAGCTTGGGTAGCACTTCTGTGTCTAGGTGTGCTTTGTGTGAGGGTTTGGAGATGGATATTGCAAACGTGCAGCATGACAAGATGCAAACCGAGGAAGAAAACACATACCTTCGGACCATCTTGGCATGACTGTCTTGTGGTGAGCCGCAGCTTGGGATGATGATTGCCCAATTCAAGTGTGCTGCTGGAGGTCCTGGTGTTGGTTTTGCTCAAGGTGTTGAGTGTGCTACATCTTTTGATAAGATTGGAGAGTCGAGTGGCCTTAATCCGAGTGAGAAGCCCAACTCTACCACTACTCCCAAGCTAACCAAGATACCACCCAAAGAGCCTCTCAAGCCTAACACCAAGGATGGAGTATTTGTGGAACCTCCAAGAGCTCCACCCAAGAAACAGACATGAGTTCCAAAACCAAACCACCTTAGAAACAAGCTAGACACTATGCCACCAATCCATGAGGAGCTCATGCCACAAAAGAACCAAGTGATCCACACCCAGTATCGTGAGTACCAACAACCCCCTATGAGAGTGGTGAGGTACCATTGTGAGCACTGTGGGAGAGATGGACACTTGAGAGAGTTTTGCTTTCGGCGCAAGAGAGAGGAGCGTCGTGCAAAGGAGATGAACAACACGGACATGTACCATCCTTTCCATGATGTACATGTGTCGAATGTTTGAAGGACCGGATTAGCGACCAGAGGGTGGTGAATGGGAGCTTCAAATTCAACTCGTGAATTATATAGCCCTTGTCCCAGAAAATCACCCCAAAAGCGAAGGCTCAAAACGACCGGAGTGTTCACGACCTACGAGTAGGTGGATACCCTAGGAGATGTCCTAGTGGTACAGCGGAACCTCCGGAGAAACCCCAAAACCAACTGCCAAAGTCACGTAACAAAATTGAACAAATAGCAGGTTTGCGGACTGTCCGGAGTCAGAGTCCCAGACTGTCCGCCCAATGCCGGACTGTCCGCCACTGGAGGTGCGCACTGTCCGCTGGCAAAAGGACAGAAACAGAACTGTTCTGATCAAGTTCTGGACGACTCCCGGACTGTCCGCGGTTTGTACGCCGGACTGTCCGCGGTACACGTGAACAGTGACCGTCGAGCGTCCGATGCTATCCCTGTGCTGCGTCCGATGTGACCCCGGACTGTCCGCGGATCACTGGCGGACTGTCCGCCGGTCACGAGACCGAGAACAGTGTTGCGCTGCGCAGTTCTGACCTAGCCAAGCCCCGAGTCCCGGACTGTCCGCCACTGAAGGGGCGGACTGTCCGCGGATGAGCAGAACACAGGAAAAACGCTCGGGACAAACTCCAAATCGATCGAAACTTCACCAAACCAAAAAGGACTTCGATCAAACTCCTCCCAGGTGTTCCTCAATGTATTGGGGTGCTAATCCTAAGAAATCATCGCACCAATCCAAGTCAATTGAGAGAAATCCGAGGATCACCGGAAAGGGGGAAGAAGGAAGAACGAACACGAAATCAACCCGATCTATGGATTCGTGAGGTTAGGAGAGAAATCCTTCGGTGGAAAGAAGGGACTCACGACCAAGAACAAATTGATTCAAGTGGAATCGAAAATCATCTTGTGGAGAGGGAGAACGAAGCAAATCTCCAAGAGATGAAAAACCAAAACGTGAAGAACACAGAACACGATTCGATTTCAGCCGAAATTCCTCCACACGAGGAGACAACGAGAATACGGTCTCGTTTCCTCAAAGATCCAAATACACAGAGGTATGATTGCCGTCTCTGCGGATCACTTGCAGCGAGGTATGATTAGAACCTAAGCGAGGGCTAGAGAGAGAGAGCTCAGGAACAAATGACTGCAAGGATAGAGGGAGAGGAGGGGCGCCTCTCTTATTTATAGCCTAAAACAATAATCCCCTTACTACCCCTAGATACTTGAGCGAAACGGCCAACCCTAGGGGCATCCCGATCCAACTCTGCTGATAGTTGATCTAACGGCCACGCGCCTTCCTCATCCGTAGCTTCGCCACAACGCAAGCCTCAGGATGCCGCCACGTGCCGCCCAATCGACCACCGCGCCTACCTCGTGGATAGCCTCGCCTCCGCGCCAGCCTCTCCACGCCGCCACGCGTCGACCATCCTTTTTGCGGACCTCCCCCCGGTTTTGAGGCCAAAACCGGGAAACCTGGGCCTTCCCCCGGTTTTGAGGCCGAAACCGGGAAACCTGTCCTCAGGCTGAGTTTTGTGGCCCAAACTGAGAAACCAGCGCGCCCAGGTTTTGTGGCCCAAACCTGGAAACCGTCCTTGCCGAGTTTTGAGGCCCAAACTCGGAAACCGGCCACCCCGAGTTTTGAGGCCCAAACTCGGAAACTGTCGAGGGTAGCTTTTCGAGGCTCAGCTACCGAACCCATGCCGATGACGGGATGTGGTTCGCACACCCCGAGTTCCAGCACCGATGCCGGAGCATGTTCAGCCTCAACACCGGGCAACCTCCCGACTCGGCCGAGGTGCACATCCCCATGTACTCTTGCTTGTCAACGCCATGTGCCAGCTACCATAGCTGGTCCTCAGGTCTCCTGGTCCGTCGGTCCAAGCTCCACGTCCGCCCTTCACCGCTCCCGGTCCGTCGGCACGACACGTCCCTACTTGACCTTCACCTCACCTTCGACCACTGCCCGAGCTCCGCACCTGCACATCAACACAGCCAAGAGACATGTTGCCCGTTGATCGATCACTCATCACTCAAGAAGGGAACCACAAGGGCACATATCAACCTTGTGTTCTCAATCTCCCCCTTGATGAGTGCATCATCAACTCATAGTATCCGTAACCAGAATAGAAGAAAGCAGAATCAGATAGAAGGAGAAAAACTCACTCAAAATGTCCAAAAGCCAGAAACAAGGCCAAAGAAGAATAATTCGAGATAAGCGAAGCTTGGTCCCCAAAGACATGGGCAACGGTTTGACACAACCAAGCAAAAGATCGGAGCACCAACTCATCAGAAGCAAAACTCAATCAAAATGAGAGCACAAGACTTGGTTCCCAAAGATATGGGCAACGGCTCGACGCAACCAAGTCAGAAGCAGACTAGTCCTCAAGAAGAGGCAGAATGGACTCAACACCAATAGCTGACTGCATAAGAAGCAACTACTGCTAGTCCCTCAAGATAGAGGCACAAAGGCTCAACACAACCAGCAGTGAGCTCATAACTCAAAATAGGCAGACAAAACTCCCCCTCACTCAAAGAACTCCCCCTCAGGAAGTAAAGCATAAGTTGCAAATTGTCACCACAAACATTCTCCCCCTTGGGGGCAATTTGCAATCAAGAGAAAGGGGAAAAAGATCTCAAGTAAGACAAACGGAGCTAGGACATGCCTATTGGAGTCAAGAAAATGCACATGAGACAAAAATGCATGTTAGCAGCTTCAAGTATATACTCGAAAGAGTGAAAGAATGCTCTAATGAGTGCTGACCCGACTACATAGCATCATACACAAATGCAAGCAAAGGCTCAAACTGATCACCAAAAACAAGATATGTATGCATAAGCCCAGTGAGCAGTTTAAAGCCATTCAGAAAGGGGGTTCACCATCAAATTAGCACTAAGCATATATAGACAGGAAGTCAAACAAGTGCTAAACATGTATGTAAGGTGAACTACCCCTAGCACAGTTCAATCATCATGCTATAGAGTGAAACATAAACTTGTGATTTTAGATTTTATCGGAGATATTTGCAGCGGTTTTTACACAAGTTCAAATTCAGCATGTGATTGCGAGAGGTTGAAAGCTTGCCATTGCCTAACTTTTCAACCGTGCTAAGCCTATGCATATGCAATCAGGAGCTTAAAACATCGGTTTCGGTCTTACACTACACGGCTCAAGTTTAACTCAAAGTGCTATGAGAAACAGTCTCGATACCGTGATGTGCTGACAAAGCAATCCCATCTCGATCTTTCCAATTCACTACAACTTGGTTCATTTTAAGTAGATTATGAACAGTCCAAGCAAGTGAATGACTCAGAACTAGAGACATAGCAACCTAGCATATATGTAATAGCTCAAGTGACTTCAACATATCCTACACATGCTAGTTGCCAAACTCAATGGTGAACATATATCAAATTTTAAATTCATTAAGCATGTTCATCATTCTGAAAAATAGCTTAGCTCACAAAATGTATCAGTGATCAAAGAGAGCCTAAGCTTCAAGCATCATCATATATCATCGAAGCATACACTAATCAGAGCATAAATTCATTCTAAGAAATATAGACATGAAGCTTGAAATAAAAGGTGTATGCATGATGAAGTCAGAATCGGAGCCAAAAGAAAAAACAAAAAGACTCAAGACCCAAAAGCAAAAAGGATCAGAAAGTCAGATTATAATACAACAAGCAAAATATTTCCTCCATCTAAAAGGGGAAACACACACCAAGCTCACCTCTCAACCTAGCAAAGGTTGAGATATCTAAAGGCTTGGTGAAAATATCTGCAACCTGGTTATGGGTGTCTACATGCCTAAGATCAATGTCGCCTTTCTCATAGTGATCACGAAGAAAGTGAAAGCGAACATCGATATGTTTGGCCTTGGAGTGAAGAACAGGGTTCTTTGCTACACTAATGGCAGAAGTGCTGTCGCAAGCAAAGGGACCCGACTGAAATCTAGACCAAAATCACGCAATGTAGCAACCATCCATAAAAGCTGCAAAGCACAAGAAGCAGCGACAACATACTTGGCTTCAGTAGTAGACTGGGCTACGTTCGACTGCTTGCGAGAAGACCACGAAACCAAAGAAGAGCCAAGAAACTGACAAGTCCCAGAAGTAGACTTGCGCTCAAGCCGACAGCCGGCAAAATCCGCATCTGAATAACCACATAGCGAAAGAGTCAAAGAAGAAGAGTACCAAAGTCCGAACTCAGGAGTGTATCAGAGGTACCTCATGATGCGCTTGACTGCTTGCTTGTGGGAAGTCCGAGGGGACGCCTGAAAACGAGCGCACAGACACACAGAAAACTGTATATCTGGCCTCGTTGCCGTCAGGTACAGAAGCGAACCTATCATGCTTCTGTACTCCTTCTGGTCAACCGGCTCTCCGTCCTGGTCCGCTTCCATCGCCGCAGTCGTCGGCATGGGTGTTGTAAGAGGCTTGGCCTCGCCCATGTCGAACTTCTTCAAGATGTCCTTCGTGTATTTGCCTTGATGCACGAACGTCTCGTCTCGGGTTTGCTTGATTTGCAACCCGAGGAAAAAGGTCAACTCACCCATCATACTCATCTCGAACTCCCTGCTCATAGTATCTGAAAACTTTGCAACAAGCGCATGAGAAGAGCCACCAAAGATGATGTCATCCACGTAAATCTGGACTAACAAGGTATCGTTGCCTTGCTTGAGGAGAAACAAAGTTCTATCAACCCGTCCCATTTTGAAACCCTTGGAGAGTAAAAAGTTTTTCAAACGATCATACCACGCTCTCGGAGCTTGTTTCAAACCATACAACGCTTTTGAAAGTTTATAAACATGGTTTGGAAACTTGGGATCCTCAAAGCCAGGGGGTTGCCTAACATAAACTTCTTCCTCTATATACCCATTCAAGAAGGCACTCTTGACATCCATCTGGTAAAGCTTAAAACCCTTCGAAGCAGCAAAGGCTAGAAG
This sequence comes from Coix lacryma-jobi var. lacryma-jobi, assembly GCA_009763385.1. Classification (NCBI taxonomy): domain Eukaryota; kingdom Viridiplantae; phylum Streptophyta; class Magnoliopsida; order Poales; family Poaceae; genus Coix; species Coix lacryma-jobi. The sequence continues at coordinate 111,736,141 of CM019831.1, read as the reverse complement.
GATTCTAATGGCTTCTAAACGGGCTACAGAGGCAAAGGTTTCATCATAGTCTATACCCTCTTTCTGGCAGAAACCCTGGGCTACTAGCCTAGCCTTGTTCCTCACTACCATCCCATCCTCACCCTCTTTGTTTTTGAAAACCCACTTGGTACCTATAGGGTGGCATTGTGGTGGAGGTGGAACTAGGGTCCAGACTTTGTTTCGCTCAAAGTTTTCTAGCTCCTCATGCATGGCATTGACCCAGTTAGAATCAGAAAGTGCGTGTCCAACATCTTTGGGCTCAAAAGACGCAACGAATGCAGAATGAGCAAAGTGGGAGATTTCATACGCTCGTGACCGCGTGACTCGCTGGTCGATGCCGCCGATCATCTGTCGCGAGGGGTGAACTTGCTGAACGCTTCGAGGCGCTTGCCTCGCTGAAGTCGCCTCCCCCTCGCCAGATGCTGTCGCTCCCTCGGGTGCAGCGGGTGCTCGCTGGAGAGGTGGCTCTAGAGGACCCCAAGAAGAAGACGTAGTGGGATCTGGTCCTCGAGCTGAAGTAGACGTCGCAGGGTCGACGGGGGCAGCCAGTGGAGTTGGCTCGGGATCACCCCAATCGGCATTCTCCTGCTCCTCCACAAAGATGGTCTCTCCCATCTTCTGTTCTCCTGCAACCTCAAAAGTAGAAGAAACACAAGACATAGTTTCGTCAAATGTGACCTCGCAGGTCTCCACTATCCGCTTAGTTTCAAGGTTAAGAACTCGATAAGCACATGAATTAGAGGCATAACCAAGAAACACCCCATCGGTAGAGCGAGATTCAAATTTATCCAAATTGCCTTGCTTCAGGATAAAGCACTTACACCCAAACACCCGAAAATGAGACACCTTGGGTACCCATCCAAAACGCAACTCATAAGAAGTCTTTTTCATTAAAGCACGAAGAAAGATGCAATTTGAAACATGGCAAGCGGTGTTGATCGCCTCGGCCCAAAAACGCCTAGGAGTCCTATGCTCATCGAGCATCGTCCTGGCCATCTCAACAAGGGTCCGGTTCTTGCACTCAACAACACCGTTTTGCTGAGGGTCATAAGGAGAAGAGAACTGATACTCGATTCCATTAGAAGAACAGAAAGAGGCAAACTGAGAGTTATCGAACTCAGTACCATTATCGCTACGAATAGCTCTAATGGTATTAGGGGGAAACTCAGTTTTCAACTTCAAGATTAAGTCACGAGCAAAAGAAAACGCTTCATCCTTACCCTCCATAAAAAATACCCAAGAATACCTCGAAAAATCGTCAACGATCACTAGAACGTACCACTTCCCACCCGCTGAGCAAACCCGAGCTGGACCGACTGTGTCCATGTGAAAAAGCTCGCCGGGTCGCTTTGTCATCACCTGAGTAACAGGTGGGTGAGAAGCAGCAACCATCTTCCCGTGACGACACGGATGGCAAATAAGGTCCTTCTGAAACTTAAGCTTGGGCAATCCTTGGATTAGGCCAAGTGAGCTAAGCCTTGCAAGCAAGTCAAAACTCAAGTGACCGAGCCTCCTATGCCATTTCCACAAATCAGAAGAAGGACCAGCCATCAAACACCTAGCAGAGCCGAAAGACTGAGAAAAGTCGGCTCTGAAAACACGGCCAAAAGGGACGATCCGACAAACAAGATCTCCCCGAGGGTCTAAAACGTGACTCAAACCCTTCTTAAAGCGCACTTCACAATCATCCTCAAGAAGTTGTGAAACAGAAAGCAAGTTGAAATGCAAATTAGAAACCAAGGCAACATTCTTCAGGACAAAGTTCTCATTGAGCCGAATGGCTCCCTGAGAAACAACCTTACCAGTGATATACTCCTTGTGCATCACGGGGCTAAGGCTGGAGAACCATTCCTTCTTTCCGGTCATGTGGCGCGAACACCCGGAATCCATGAGCCACATGTTCTCCAACCGAAGTTCCTGCATCAATAGAAAGGCAGGAAGTGAGCATATGGCACAACACTGGGGTTAGTATACTGAGAAGGATACCAGTGCTGTGTCATAGGCCCAGAAAAAGTGTTAGCAGCAACACCAAACTGTCCTCGTCCCATGGGTGGATAGCGATCACCACCAACCTGAAAGGGTGGTCCACTATGGAACTGAAAACCTCCAAACTGACCTACCTGTCCCATCTGAGCAAAGCGATCACCACCATACTGAAAAGGTGGTCCGCTATAGGACTGAGCAGCAAAACCTCTTACACTCAGCTCACGATCGTATAGAAGATGACCGGAACCGCGACGGGCACGACCACCACCCTGTGGTCTAGCTGCCTGGGGCCTAGCAACCTGAAGGGATGCTCCTCCAGGTCTAGCGCCCTGCCTCTAAACTCCCCGACCTTGCACACCATGGAGAGGGTGGTGCCTGGCCTGGTTGTTCAGCTCCAACTCCTTCCTAGCGTCTCTCTTCCTCCAAAAGCAAAACTCAGCTAGGTGACCCTCACGGTGACAGTACTCGCACTCAAACCTCACCACTCTCTTGGGTTGTTGGTTCCTATTGTTGCGAGGGTTGTTCACTCTGGCTGGCTGCCTGCCCTTCGGAAGGGGATCACTAGAGACGTCAGGAAGGGTGTCAAGTGTGTTCCTAAGATGGTTAGGTTTTGGAACCCACACTTGCTTGCGAGGTGGAGCCTTGGGAGGTTCATCAAGGATGCCATCCTTGGTGATAGGCTTAGGAGGCTCGGGTGGGGTGATCTTGGTAAGCTTAGGGGTAGTGGATGGTTTCTCACTCGGGTTCACTCTGCTAAACTCACCGATCTTACCGAAGATACTAGCGCCCTTCCCACCTGAAGTTACCCGAGCAATCAGTTCCCCTCTTGAACCGACTGATCATCATGCCCAACTGCGGCTCACTGCATGACACACAGCTCAGGATGGACCGAAGGTATGTGTTTTCCTCCTCGGTTTGCATCCTGTCATGCCGACAGTTGGCAATCTCAAGCTCCATCCCCACGCAATGCTCACATGGAGCGGACAAAGTGCTAACTGAGCTGGCCTTCAAGGCTTCAGCAACCTTGGCATTGACTCCTGCCAACTCAGTTCACAAGCTAGGACAAAGCTTGCACGCACCCAGCAAAGAAGACCTAGCCTTCACTTCCTCCAGCTCTACCTTCACGGAGGGACACTCTTTGCAATCACCCACCAAGTCTAGCCTACTCTTCAGCTCATCATACACCTCAATCAAAGAGGCATACTTGGTTTGCAGGGTGGCAAAGCTTGTCATATGCATTGTGCACTCCTCACACTCCTCCACATCGACCACCTTCACCTCGGACCTAGCAATCTCAAGTTCCTTACGCGCCTCTTTCAACTTAGGCTTAAACTCAACGCGCTCTTGGAAAACTTCCGTAAGCCTCTTCTCCAAGACACCGACTAGATCCACAAACCTATCCCGCTCCTCAGTGAGACAATCGATTTCAGAAGAATTTGGTACCTCAGAAGCGTTGTCGTCGTCGTTGTGAGCGTCATCGGCGTCCTCTGCCTAGTGCTTGCGGTCCTCTTCATCCAAGTCCATGGTGCAAAAGCCCTTGGAGGAGTTGCCGAAGAAGCAGAGTCCGTTGAAGCGATCCTCCATCTTGTGCTCGGACTCGTCGTCGCTGGAGCCGCCGTCGGAGGTTTTCTCGCCATCGCCGATGGTGGCGAGGAAGGCACGCTTGCCGGCGTCGAAAGCCTTCTCCATGTCCTCCTGGCGGTAGAATCCATTCTTGTTATTCTTCCCGGCCTTGTTCTCCGGCTTGCCCTTGCGCCTGAAGTTGCGGTTCTTGCTGGGAAAGTTCTTGACGTTCTTGGGGCAGTTCGCCATGAAGTGGTCTAGATCACCACACTTGTAGCAGCCCTCGCGTGCGCCACCACGCCGGCGATTCAGGCGGTTGTTGTGAAACCGCGAGAACCGGGTGATGGCGAGGGCGAGCTCATCGTCTCCGAGCGCCTCCAACTGCTCCTCCGTGACTGTATGCAAAGAAGACAAAGCCATGGTGTGTGAAGATGGGTTCTTCAGCTTGGCCTGAGTCAGGTGATCGATCTCGGTGGACTTGAGCTTGCTGAACAGCTCGTCCACGGTGAGGGTGTCGTAAGCAGGAGACTCAATGATGGTTGACACCTTCACCTCCCATACCCTCCGATCTAGGGCGTATAGCAACTTGAGAGCCCTCTCATGATCGTCATAGGGTAGGTTGGCCCGATTGGCACGCATCTTGTTCACAATCGTTTGGAAACGTGCGAACATGGCATCAATTGTCTCTCCCTCCAACTGAACAAAGTTCTCATACTCTCGCTTGTAGGTCTCGAAGAGTCTGGTCTTAACCTGAACGGTTCCCTCGTGATAGCTTTGAAGCTTCACCCAGATCTCTCGTGCCGTCTCAAGCTCTGAGATACGTTCGAACTCAAGAAGGGAGAGGCTGGCCAGAAGAGCATTGCGAGCCTTGGAGTTGGCCTCGTGTTGGTCAATCTGGATCTGACCCACACGAGCCGCAAGGACTACGTACTCAGCGTTCTCACATATCTCCCAGACAGAAGATCCGATGCTATTAAGATAAGCACGCATCCGAATCTTCCAATAGGAATAGTTCGTTCCATCGAACCAAGGAGCCTTGCTATTCCCTCGTTCCATGTCGCCCTTAGGATCCGAAACTGATTAAGGTAGGAGAGATCCTTAACCGGCTCCGATACCAATTGAAGGACCGGATTAGCGACCAGAGGGGGGTGAATGGGAGCTTCAAATTCAACTCGTGAATTATATAGCCCTTGTCCCAGAAAATCACCCCAAAAGCAAAGGCTCAAAACGACCGGAGTGTTCATGACCTACGAGTAGGTGGATACCCTAGGAGATGTCCTAGTGGTACAGCGGAACCTCCGGAGAAACCCCAAAACCAACTGCCAAAGTCACGTAACAAAACTGAACAAACAGCAGGTTTGCGGACTGTCCGGAGTCAGAGTCCCGGACTATCCGCCCAACGCCGGACTGTCCGCCACTGGAGGTGCGGACTGTCCGCCGGCAAAAGGACAGAAACAGAACTATTTTGATCAAGTTCTGGACGACTCCCGGACTGTTCGCGGTTTGTACGCCGGACTGTCCGTGGTACACGTGAACAGTGACCGTCGAGCGTCCAATGCTATCCCTGTGCTGCGTCCGATGTGACCCCGGACTGTCCGTGGATCACTGGCGGACTGTCCGCCGGTCACGAGGCCGAGAACAGTGTCACGCTGCGCAGTTCTGACCTAGCCAAGCCCCGAGTCCCGGACTGTCCGCCACTGAAGGGGCGGACTGTCCGCGGATGAGCAGAACACAGGAAAAATGCTCGGGACAAACTCCAAATCGATCGAAACTTCACCAAACCAAAAAGGACTTCGATCAAACTCCTCCCAGGTGTTCCTCAATGTATTGGGGTGCTAATCCTAAGAAATCATCGCACCAATCCAAGTCAATTGAGAGAAATCCGAGGATCACCGGAAAGGGGGAAGAAGGAAGAACAAACACGAAATCAACCCGATCTATGGATTCGTGAGGTTAGGAGAGAAATCCTTCGGTGGAAAGAAGGGACTCACGACCAAGAACAAATTGATTCAAGTGGAATCGAAAATCATCTTGTGGAGAGGGAGAACGAAGCAAATCTCCAAGAGATGAAAAACCAAAATGTGAAGAACACAGAACACGATTCGATTTCAGCCGAAATTCCTCCACACGAGGAGACAACGAGAATACGGTCTCGTTTCCTCAAAGATCCAAATACACAGAGGTATGATTGCCGTCTCTGCGGATCACTTGCAGCGAGGTATGATTAGAACCTAAGCGAGGGCTAGAGAGAGAGTGCTCAGGAACAAATGACTGCAAGGATAGAGGGAGAGTAGGGGTGCCTCTCTTATTTATAGCCTAAAACAATAATCCCCTTACTACCCCTAGATACTTGAGCAAAACGGCCAACCCTAGGGGCATCCCGATCCAACTCTGCTGATAGTTGATCTGACGGCCACGCGCCTTCCTCTTCCGTAGCTTCGCCTCGACGCAAGCCTCAGGATGCCGCCACGTGCCGCCCAATTGACCGCCGCGCCTACCTCATGGATAGCCTCGCCTCCGCGCCAGCCTCTCCACGCCACCACTCGTCGACCGTCCTTTTTGCGGACCTCCCCCCGGTTTTGAGGCCGAAACCGGGAAACCTGGGCCTTCCCCCGGTTTTGAGGCGGAAATCGGGAAACCTGTCCTCAGGCTGAGTTTTGTGGCCCAAACTCAGAAACCAGTGCGCCCAGGTTTTGTGGCCCAAACCTAGAAACCGTCCTTGCCGAGTTTTGAGGCCCAAACTCAGAAACCGGCCACCCCAAGTTTTGAGGCCCAAACTCGGAAACCGTCGAGGGTAGCTTTTCGAGGCTCAGCTACCGAACCCGTGCCGATGACGGGATGTGGTTCGCACACCCCGAGTTCCAGCACCGATGCCGGAGCATGTTCAGCCTCCACGCCGGGCAACCTCCTGACTCGGCCGATGCACCGCACATCCCCATGTACTCTTGCTTGTCAACGCCATGTGCCAGCTACCACAGCTGGTCCTCAGGTCTCCTGGTTCGTCGGTCCAAGCTCCACGTCCGCCCTTCACCGCTCCCGGTCCGTCGGCACGGCACGTCCCTACTTGACCTTCACCTCACCTTCGACCACTGCCCGAGCTCCGCACCTGCACATCAACACAGCCAAGAGACATGTTGCCCATTCACCTCACCTTACTTCCCACATATATGCAAGCATTAACAGTGTTCAAGAAGGGCTACCTAAGATTAGAGGCACATCTTTCCTATTTCCCATATCTAGTATTATGAAATCAGCAGGAACATAGGAGCCTCTAATATGAACAGGTAAATCATTTACTATTCCTTCTACATAGCAAGTGGATTGATCAGCTAGCACAACATAGGCAGATGTGGATGACATGGGTGGAAAGGATGAGTTTTCATAAAAATCTTTAGATAGAATGTTCACACTCGATCCTAAATCACACATGACATTTTTAAAGACTTCACCAAAGATTGAGCATCTAATTATGGGATTACCAGGATCACCCTTTTTAACAGTCATGGTTTGATCTTCATAATAGTTAAAATATTTTATTTCAACCATATTAGCAGTTTCCATGTCAGGTTTAGCAGGAATTTTGCTAGGTTCAAAAGATGGTATGATAGCAGCAAGTTGAGCTAATTGGGTTTCTAACATCTTATTAAAGCTAAGTTGATTTTTCTGAGCAGATGAGAAATCTTCCAATTTAGCATTTATATTCTCAAGGGTTTTATCATTCGCCATTAATGTCTCTTTCAAGAAATTAGTAGTTTTACCTTGTGAGTAAACTAAATGTTTCAGGAATGAGAAATTATCAGAATTATGAAAATTAGAGCGAATGAATTGTTACCTTGAGAATTGGAGTGTTGATTCCATCCTTGATTCTGTTGACGGAAATCGTTGTTGATGTTGTTGATGAAGTTCAAATCTTCATGTAACTCGGGGCAGTGGTTCCCAGAATGTCCGGTTTCTCCACAGACTTCACAAGTCATGTAAGATTCCAGAGATTGGACACTCTCTTGTTGGTTCATCTTCTCACAGCTGTCCAGCTTCTTTGCCAGTAGGTCCATCTTGGCCACGATCATGTCGGCCTCCTTAAGGGAATGCATACCTCGCTTACGGGGCTGTAGTCTTTCGTCATTCCATCCTTGGTTTGACACCATCTTCTCTATGAGAGCCTTAGCATCTGCAACATTCAGAGAAAAGAATGCACCGCCGGCGGCGGCATCCAAATGGCTTCTAGAGAGAGGGGTTAGGCCATGGTAGAAGTTCTGGATCAATAGCCAGTCCTCCATACCATGGTGCGGACAAGCAGCGACATACTCTTGCAACCTCTCCCAAGCCTCGGGAATAGATTCCCGGCTTGTTGCGTAAAGCTGGAGATTTTGTTGCGCAGAGCATTCGTCTTGCCCAAAGGAAAGAATTTGGCGAGAAAAGCATTGGAACACTTGTCCCATGTGTCTATAGCGTTGCGATCGGTATAGAACCATTGCTTTGCTTTTCCTAGCAAAGAGAAAGGAAAGAGACGAAGACGGATGGCTTCTTGGGTTATCCCCTTAATGGTGAAGGTGCCGCAAATCTCCAAAAATTGTTGGAGGTGAGCATTGGCATCCTCATGAGCCTTGCCACAGAACGGGCTAGCTTGGACCATCGTGATCAGAGCCGATTTCAACTCAAAATTGAGGTTGGCATCGATCATGTCTGGTCCTATCGCTACATTAGCGGCAGAAGGAGCAGAAAATTCATGAATGGTCTTGTTGGCCATCGTGAGGAAAGAACGAGATAAGAAAGAAAGAAGTTGAAGAAGATGAAGGGAAAAGATAAGAAGAGTTAAGGAAAGAAAGAATGGGGTAAGATGGGATTCGCTAAGCAGGAGCTTAAGCGAAGATAAATTCGACACGGACTCAACCGATACACCGATTGCCTTCCCCGGCAACGGCGCCAGAAATGCTTGTTGGTAGTTCTTAGCTACACCTAGGATAGGGTAGCTAAAGTAGCTATCTACTAATGCCAAGCGGGGTTGTCAGTCCCGACACTAGTAGGAGCTAGCTAGAGAGATTGCAACCTACTAGGAGGAGATTCTGCAAGCGCACAGAACTATCGTAGTAGCACTTCGCCTGGGAGTACCAGGTGTCGATTTATTTGATCCCAAGGGAAGGCTAGGGTGGTGTATGAGTCGAGTCAAGGAGGGGATGAGAGTCGAAGAAATAAGAAAAGAGAAAAGGGGAGAAGGGAAGATGAAAGGCTAGAAAGAATGTATGGGTGGCTAGGTAAGGATGAAATGGATGGCTAAGGTAGGGTGGATAACTAGATAGATAGATGGTAACTAAGGGTAACTAAGATAACTAACTACTAACTAATAACTACTCCTAGATAACTACAAAGCAAGATAACTATGAAGCGAGACAGTTACGAAGCAAGGCAGGCAAAAGACAATAAAGCAACTAAGTTGAGTATAGTTTTATTCCTATCTTGTCAAGTATCGAGGCGTACTAGCCTTTACCACTTACTTAGGTTGAACGCTAGCACAACGAGCCATACTGTTAAACTGGGCCAACTACGTGGTGGAATTCAAGGCGCACAGGGCTGTCACCACCTGCTTGCTACCACAGCTATCCGGGGGTCCAGCCGTATCTGAAGGTAAGTCTATAACTAAGCACCATGCTTAACTATATTCTAACTATCTCTACCCTAGCTTTGAATAGAGACACCATTGTGGACGTCAGAGCAAACACTTGACTTAATAAGATAAACACTAAACTAACTAAGCAACCTATTGGCAAAGATCAAACACTAAGCTCACTAGAGATTAACTACTGTGGCTAAGTGAATTGATCTGTAGGATAGCTAGGCACTCAAGCAATCAATCAAGTATACCACTCAATACTGATAAGTAGAATAAAGTAATACTTGAAATGATGAAATAGAATATAGTAAATGCTTGAGTAACAAGAGCAAAACCTGAACTGGAGATGAAGGAAGACTCTTCCCAGCTCCAGAGCCAATCACTCGCACGCCTCTACTCTTGAGCTAAGCCTTGAGCAGCGCTACCGCGAGGGCGAAGATGCCTTGCTCTACTAGCTACCTACTTGCCTAAGCTCTCTAAGCTTCTAACCTAACTCTCACTTGCTTCTCTTGCTTTGCTTGGGATGGTACTTGGGTGTGTTGGTATGTTGTCACCAGGGGGGGTATTTATAGCCCAAATGAGTGAGGAGGGTTCTTATAGGGGCAGCCAGCTGACCTAGGGCTAACCCTAGTGGCAGGCGCCAGCCCTAGGTGGCGGCCGCCACCTCCCTCATCGTTGGATGCACCGCCTTGGCTTCAACAGCATCCAGGTGGTTGTCCGAGGCGGTTTGGAGGTCTGTTGCATGTCCTAGCAACCGACATTCAGCCTTGATCCACGCCACTTCATCCTGAGCCGTCCGATGCCACTGACCTAGTGACCAAGGGCCAGGATTTGGCCCTGGGGAGGTCACACGGATCGGTGACGTGGCAGGGGTTGGAACTTGGGCCAACCCAAGTGGCGGGTGCCACTTAGAGGTGGCGGGCGTCACCTAGGGGTGGCGGGCACCACCCTCCTTAGGCCCATTTGGGCCCTGCTGAGTGGGCTCGTCTCCTGGTGGGTCCATATGTCCAAATTTGGTTCAAATCCTGCATTCAAATAGAATTCTATGGACATGTGGAATTTGGTTAGTTTGAAACCTATTTGACTACATTTCATGCCTTTTTGGTGGACTTTAGGGTCAAATGTTGATGGTAAAACAGGTGTTTAAGGACCGTCAACATCCGGCATCCGGCATCAAGCATTACATTCATCAGGGTTAGATCAATCAGAGCATCAGAAGGAGATCAATCGGAAGCCTTAGGACTACATCCACCTAGATTAGTAGATAGAATAGGATTAGAGGAGGCAAGCTTCGCTTGGATTCGTGATCTAGTCACGAGAAGGCTCGGTAAACCTAAGATCTTCTATCTTGTATTAACATTATGGATCTATTTCATAATTGCTCTTCTAGTTCATCATTGTTCTTCATTGTTTATGTTCTAGTTCATCATCTAGTTCATAATCTTGTTCTAGTTCATGTTCTAGTTCGTACTTTAGTTCTTCTCAATGATCTAATTCACCTTATTGTTCATCATTGTGTTCTAGATAGCAATACAATTGATATGATTAAGACATCAATGATTATATTCTTAGTTATAATGCTTATAGTCTGCTTTGATTATATATTTGGCATAGATAGTTCATCTTTATGTTTATACTCATGTTCGTATAGCGCTCATCTTAAAGTACAACGGGTGGGTGATAGATGCTGTGTAGGCGTGGTGCCTATACATTATTTATCTGCGAATGCGTCCTATGTTCCGGATAGAGTGGTAGATCGCGGGTGTGACAGACCTGTTGAGTCCTCTGTATTCCACCTCCCGAATATAGTGTTCAGTATGGCTCAGTTAACTCATGGTTTAAGGGTTACTTTGTTTGACACCTTTTCTATGGAGTTGCCTCTTGATTATAAATATGATGTGACCTAGCCAATGATTGCCAAATATAATTGCACTAATCAATGTATGCTATGACTTGTAATTAGAATAACTTAGGAATGTTTCTTATTAATACCTGTTCTAATCATCACTTGCTAGGCAGTACTGTTCTAAGTTTATCCTTGATTGATCTGATCTCTGTTACCCTTTATCAATTATTTATCATATCATTTACTCTGTATCCTGATTCCTGTTCGAAGTAATTAGTGTGTTATCAGTCTTATCATAAGTGTGTGCCGTATTAAATGCTGTTAAGTCCTTACAATGCCATCATATCTTGAATTGATTAGTCTTTAGGCTAAAATATAAATAACGATACCTGACACTAGCTTGGGTGAAATGCTTCTACAACGGGTATGTTTATCTGTGCGCTTGCGGGTAAATATTTATCTTTAATCCAGTGCCCTGATATAGTTACATTGCTAGCTTCATGTTGGGGATGACAACTTGAGGTTAAGTGGAGTTAGTAGTGTCCTGTACACTCTTTAGTGCTTTCACTAGTTTATTATTTTATGTGGTTCGTTCTTAGCAGCGACGTTAAGAAATACCAACAAGTATTTCTGGCGCCGTTGCCGGGGATAGATTATAACTCTCTTCTTAGAGTGATTCCATTAAGGAGTGTCAACAAGCATTTCTGGCGCCGTTGCCAGGGACCACATCAATTCAATTAGGGATGGTACCTAGGGTTTTTCACTAAAATCTTTATGAACACTGATAGGACATTGCATTAGCAGCATTTAGAACGGTAGCTAGAACATATCATTTTACTTACACACATGTGATAATGCACTGATTATTTACTTTTACTCAAACAAGCTTACCCTGACTTTGTTTATCTTTTATATCTTATGCAGGGTGATGTATGACTGGTTTCCATCTTTCGAAAAACTACATTGAGGATCCCGAAGCTTTACTAAGGAAAACTAGACGCAAACTTAAGAGACCCTCAGCACCACTACCAGAAGTTAGCCAGATAAGAAGAAGCTTAACACTAGTGTTGGACACCATGGCCGACAAGACACTCCGCGAGTTCTCTGCACCAACCACTGCCAACATTAGGACTGGACCAACAGTCAATGTGGGAGACAACGGATTTGAACTCAAGCCAGCTTTGATCAACATGGTGCAAGCTAATCAGTTTTGCGGAAAGGCACATGAAGACGCAAGCGCTCATCTCCAACACTTTCTGGAGATTTGTAGCACTTTCACCATCAAAGGAGTCGAAAGGGACGCCATTCTACTTCGCTTGTTCCCATTCTCACTCTTGGGAAAAGCAAAACAACGGTTCTATGCCAACAAAGATAAAAACACCTCGTGGGCGATCTGTTCAACTGCCTTCCTAGCAAAGTTCTTTCCAGTGGGCAAGACGAAAGCCCTCCGTGCCAAGATTTCAACTTTCCAGCAACAACATGAAGAATCAATCCCAAAAGCTTGGGAACGCTTGCAAGACTACATATCAGAATGCCCTCACCATGGGATGGAGAATTGGCTACTCATGCAGACCTTCTACCACGGGCTCACTTCAAGTACCCGTGAGAATGTAGATGCCGCTGCTGGAGGATCATTCTTATCACTCACAATCAACAATGCAACTACACTCATAGAGAAGATGGCCTCTAACCAAGGATGGAATGAGGAACGCTCTCAACCACGCAAGAGGGGATGAATACATCAACTAAAGGAAGTAGACATGTTGTCTGCTAAACTTGACCTACTCATGAAGAAGTTCGATGAACACACTCCCAAGAGAGAAGACATCAAGCAAATCTACGAATCTCGCATGACATGTGAAGAGTGTGGAGGCACTGGTCATTCAGGGAGCAACTGCCCTGAGATTCAAGAGGATGCAAAGTACATCAACAACAACACCAACTATCATCCTCAACAAGCTCAAGGATGGAACCAGCAATCAAGGCCTAATTACTCAAGTAACTACTCAGGTAACTACCAAGGTAATACTTTTAATCAACCACCTTTGAGAGAGATGATATCTAATCAAAATAAAATTATTGATAATATGTCTAAGAAGATAGCTTCCAATGATAAACTGCTTGAAAATATTAATACTAGAATGGATAGCTTTACTTCTGCCATAAAGAATCAACATAGCTTTAACAAGATGATAGAATCTCAGTTATCTCAGTTAGCAGCTTCAGTCCCTATGGCTGAAAAAGGTAAGATTCCAGGGAGTCCAAAAGAGCTAGAAACTGTAAATCTTGTAGACATCTTTGATGCAGGACACCTCATACCTAGACCTTCAAGGGAATGGATGGATGACTCCATTGTCCCAAAGAAAGGAGATCCAGGAAGACCTGTGATTCCAATTCATATTGGACCTCATAGTTTTGAAGAAGCAGTCTGCGACCTTGGAGTAAGCGTCAATATTATGCCAAGGGTAATATACGAACAAATACATGGTGCACCTCTATTATATACAAGTATGTGTTTGCAGCTTGCAGATTAGACACTGTGCTACCCATTGAGAATTCTAGAAGATATCTGTGTACGAGTGGGATGCTCGTATGTGTGTGCAGACTTTATGATCATTGAAACAGGTGGAGACAACAGAGCACCCATCATTCTTGGACGCCCGTTCCTAAGCTCAACCAAAGCCATCATCTACACAGACAGCGCCAAGATCTGTTTCACAATCACAGGCAACAAAGAAAGATTCAGCTTCAAGAGCCGTACACTCAATACCAAAGTCCACCCTCAGATGCCCTATGAAGATGCAAACATCATATCATCAAAGAAGAAGAATAGGAACAGAAGGAGGAAGAACAAGGCTACACAACCACATCAAGACACAGTATGGATGGTCAGCTTGAAGGACCAAGAAGCAACCAGAAAGCGACCAGAGGGGGGGGGGGGGGTGAATGGGAGCTTCAAATTTTCCTTTCGAAAACTAGTAGCCACTGACCCAAGAATCAACCCCCAAAGCAAACCCTAGAGCTTGCTAGTGTCCACGACCCTAGAAGTAGGGTGGATGCTCCCAAGAAGCACAGCGGGACACTACACAACTCTAGAAAGCCAACGCAAAAGACGGAACTCAAATCCGATCAAGAACGAGCCAACCGCGAACGAAAACGCGCCGAACAGCTTTGACCGGACTCTGCCTGCGTCCGGTCAGGCACCACCGGACGCGTCCGGTCAAGCCAAATCGATTTTGGACCCTTCCTGTGTTGGACCGGACTCTGTGAAGCAGTGCGTCCGGTCAGAGAGAGACAAAGCGGTGAACAGTACGAGGAGCGAGTCCGGTCGAACAGGAAACCCAGCGTCCGGTCAGCTAGAGAAAATCGCCACGCGACATTCAACCACCGGACGCGTCCGGTCAACACGAGGACAGCGTCCGGTCACCCCGACAGCAGCCTGTTCGTCCACCGATTCGACTCGATCTCACCCAAAACGAATCCTCTAGGGATCAAACTTGGTGAGAAGAGTCAAAAGGAGTATAGTGAGCTATCCCTAAGAGATCATGGCTCGAACCTATCTCCAAATCGATGAATCGAAGAATTTCGGAGGAAGGGAGAAAACTTGACCCGAAACGAAAATCGATCGATCTCCTAGACCATGAGGTTAGAGGTGAATTCCTTCGGTGGAAAGAAGTGCCTCACGATCTAGAACAACTTGGTTCAAACGGTTTTGCAAAAGATGAACCGAGCAAAGAGATCAAGCGACGGGAAAATCGTGGAGAAATGAAGAACTCGAAGAACACGAATCAAAACGCGAATCACCACATCGATCTGCAGCCGTGGCGCAACCACATGCTACAACAGTGAGGATACGGCCTCACTTCCTCAAATCAACAGTACACAGAGGCAAGTTTCTCTGCGGATCTCAGCTAGCTACAGCAGGGGATGGGAGAGCAGGAAACCCTAAGTGCGAAAGAGCAAATGACTGAGATAAGGGGAGGAGGGTGTCTCCCTACTACTTATCCTAATTCTAACCTAAGTCTAATTCCTACTCTACCCCTCTCTATTCTAATTACAGAGCGAACCAGCTAAACCCTAGGGTTATTCTGGACCAACTCGGTGGTAGGTGTATCCGACGGCCACGCCCGCTCGACTCGAAGCGTTGCCTCGACGCAACCTCCAGATCGCCGCCACGTGTCGCCCTCGCTCTGCACCCCCGGTTTTGTGGCCCAAACCGGGAAACCAACCTTTTCCAGCCAACCCCCGGTTTTGAGGCCCAAACCGGGAAACCAGCCCACCAGCATCTAAGTTTTGAGGCCAAACTCAGCAAACCCTCAGAGCCTAGGTTTTGAGGCCCAAACCTGGAAACCGTACTCAGCCCGAGTTTTGTGGCCAAACTCGGAAACCCTCAGCCCGAGTTTTGTGGCCAAACTCGGAAACCCTCAGCCCGAGTTTTGTGGCAAACTCAGAAACCGTCCACGCCCAGGTTTTTGAGGCCCAAACCTGGAAACCGTCCATCGATGGTTTTTCCCTGGCTCTACCACCAAACTGACATCGTAGAGGGGATGCACCTCCCGTGCACCCCGTCCACCGACACGTGTCCCCGAGTCCACGACTCAGGCAACACATGACCGCAAGTCTTCACTTGTAGCCGCCAGAGGCTGCCAGCCACCACAGCTGATCCTCAGGCCTCTGGTCCCTCAGTCCAAGCCTCACGTCCGCCCTTCGCCACTCTCGGTCCATCGGCACGGCACGTCTCTACTTGACCTTCACCTCGCCATCGATCACTGCATCCGTGCTCGACACCTGCACAACACAAGCCAAAGAACATGCGCATCATCCCAGTTGACAATCACTCATCACTCAGAGACCCGGCATACACCCATGTATCCGCAATCTCCCCCTTGATGAGTGCATTGTCAACTACCAACACAAATCATAATAGAAAGAGAAGAAGGAAGAAGGAGAAGAGAGAACTCGACCAAATGACCCAAAAGCATAGCAAAGCCGAAGAAGGTCAAGTGGAAAGAGCAAGACAACTTGGTCCCCAAAGACATGGGCAACGGCTCGATGCAACCAAGCAAAGCAAAGCTAGCCCTCAAGAAGAGGTAGAACAGGCTCAACACCGCTAGCAAAACCCAATCAAAAATATCGAAGCAAAATGCTAGTCCCACAAGATAGAGGCACAGAGGCTCAACACAACTAGCAAAGAAAGCTCGATACCAATGTCTTACGCCAACAAAAAACAGCAAGCTCCCCCTCGAATAGTGCATACAACCAGGAAAACACTCCCCCTTAGGTCCAACTTGGGAGGAACACAAAGATTTGAAAAGTTTTCCCTCAAACTCCCCTTTAGTTGAACATTCAGGAGACATATGATTTGCAAACTCTCCCCCTTAGTTGAAAATGCACTAATCAAGTAAAATACTCTCTCCATTAGAAAAGGCACCAACAAAAGTGCTAACAAGGGAGGTTCTCCGCCTTCCAACATGCATATGAGTTAAAATGCAAGTTAGCAGCTTCAGGCATATATTCAGGAGAATGCAAAGATGCTCTAAACAGTATAACTCCAATGACTCAACAAGCTCAGCAAAGGCTCAAACTGATCACCATATATGAAATATGAACATATGAGCAGAAAATGAGCAGTTTTGAGTCAAGAGGTGTTCACCATCAAAATAGCACTAGCAATGTATAAACAGGAGTCTGAACAAGTGCTAAACATGTATACAAGGTGAACTACCCCTAGCAAGGTTCAATCATCATGCTTAAGAATGAAACATGCACTTGTGAATTCAAATTCAGATCAGAGTTGCAGCGGTGAAATTTCACAAGTTCAATTATTAGCATGTGATTGCGAGAGGTTGAAAGCTTGTCATTGCCTAACTTTTCAACTGAGCGAAGCCTATGCCGAAGCAATCAGAAGCTTAAAGCTACGGTTTCGGTCATACACTACACGGCTCAAGTTTAACTCAAAGTGCAATGAGAAACCGTCTCGATACCGTGATGTGTTGACAATCAATCCCATCTCGATCTTTTCAATTCACTAAAACTTGGTTCAAATTTTAAACATGTTATGAACAGACCAAGCAAGTGAATGACTTGGAACTAGAGACATAGCAACCTAGCATATATGAAAAGCACGAGTAAACTCAACACATCCTATACATGCTAGTTGCAAATCTCAATGGTGAACATTTTTAGATTTTAAGTTATTAAGCAAATTCACCATTTCAAAATAGCTCGGCTCACAACATGTACTAGTGATCAGAAGGAGCATAAGCTACAAGCATCAACATAAGCATCGGAGCATACTACATAGAGCATAGTTACATTCTAATGATTATAAACATGAAGCTCAGAATGTAAATGCGTATGCTAAAATGCAAAAGAAAAAGAAAGACAAACGAAAAAGAGTCAGTCTATTATACAAGAACCAAAATGTTTCCCCCAACTAAAAGGGGAAACACACACCAAGCTCACCCCTCAACCGATTAAAGGTTGATTCGTCTAAAGGCTTGGTGAAAATATCAGCCAGTTGATGATGAGTATCGACATGGCGAAGGTTGATATCACCCTTCTCCTGGTGGTCTCGCAGAAAATGAAAGCGCACATCAATGTGTTTGGTCTTCGAGTGAAGCACGGGGTTCTTAGCAACGCTAATGGCACTCGTGCTGTCACAAAGCAAAGGCACGCGAGAAAAGCTCAGACCAAAATCACGCAAAGTGGCCATCATCCAGAGCAACTGGGAACAGCAGCTAGCCGCAGCAACATACTCAGCCTCCATGGTAGACTGGGCGACACTAGACTGCTTGCGAGAAGACCACGAAACAAGAGAAGAACCAATAAACTGGCAAGTCCCAGAAGTGGACTTGCGCTCAATACGGCAACCAGCAAAATTGGCATCCGAATAACCGCAAAGGGAGAGGGTGGAGGAAGCAGAATACCAAATCCCGAACTCAGGTGTGAAACGAAGGTACCTAAAAATCCGCTTCACCGCCTGACGGTGAGAAGTGCGTGGCGACGCCTGAAAGCGCGCACACAGACACACCGCGAACTGGATGTCCGGGCGTGTCGCCGTCAGGTAGAGGAGCGATCCGATCATGCTTCGGTACTCCTTCTGGTCCACTGCTTCTCCATCCTTATCCGCATCCAGGGCAGTCGTCGTCGACATGGGTGTTGGAAGAGGCTTGGCCTCACCCAAATCGAACTGCTTCAGCAAGTCCTTGGTGTACTTGCCCTGGTGCACAAACGTCCCTTCCCGGGATTGCTTGATTTGCAACCCGAGGAAAAACGTCAGCTCGCCCATCATGCTCATCTCGAACTCCCTGCTCATAGTATCTGCAAACTTGACAACCAAAGCGTGAGAAGAACCACCGAAAATGATATCATCCACGTAAATCTGGACCAAGAGAGTGTCTTTGCCTTGCTTGAGGAGAAAGAGCGTTTTATCTACACATCCCATTTTAAAACCCTTAGCAAGCAAAAAGGTTTTCAACCTATCATACCAGGCTCTAGGGGCTTGTTTCAAACCATATAAAGCTTTGTGGAGTTTAAAAACATGGTTTGGAAACTTGGGATTTTCAAAACCGGGGGGTTGCTCAACATAAACCTCTTCTTCTATGTAGCCGTTTAAGAAGGCACTCTTGACATCCATTTGAAAAAGTTTGAAACCTTTGGATGCAGCAAAGGCCAAGAGTATCCTAATTGCCTCCAAACGAGCTACAGGAGCAAATGTCTCCTCATAGTCTATCCCCTCCTTCTGACTATAACCCTTCGCTACAAGCCAGGCCTTGTTTCTAACAACGTGGCCATCCTCTCCTTGCTTGTTTTTGAAAACCCATTTTGTCCCAATAGGCTTACACTCAGGAGGAGGTGGAACTAGAACCTGTCGGTGTTTCTACCCCGGGGGTATAGCACCAACTAGTAATATGATCGCGTGCTCTCTCCCTGGATGGTGATGCAAGGTGACACAAGATTTATCCTGGTTCGGGCAAAGAAGGCCCTACGTCCAGCGGGGGAGGAGATTCTTGTCTTACTTGCACCGAAGTGCTCGTACAGGGGCGAATACAAGCTTGGCGAGCGCGGACCGGGGTCCGGACTCGCGTGTGAAGGTGTATGGGCGTGTGTGTGTTCTAACGTGTCTGTAACCCCCGGAATGAGGGCCCTGGTGTCCCCTTTTATAGAGCAAGGGGAGGCCAGGGTTACACAAGGGTATTACAGGTGTCGGGGCGTATGGTGCCCAATACGGAGAAGGGTAGGAACCCTGTCTTGTCGAAGACATTGTAGACGCGGGGGTTGCTGTTGGGGCGTCCTTGAAGCGTGGCCTCCATCCCGGGTGCGGACGTGGAGGCGTGGCGACGTGGAGGCCGTGTACCGCCCATCCCGGCACGTACGATACGTGCGTAGTCCCGCCGGGTCTTAGGGGTACCTGTCCTCCAATCATATGACAGCAATTAGGGCTCGAGGGGCGCAGAACCGGCCTCGAGGTGGCGCCTGCGGGAGGCTCAAGCTCCGCAGGTATGGGCGAGTTCCGGGGAACCTGGTCGTACAGCGGAAATCCGGGTCTCGAGATGTGACCGGGACGTGCCACAGTGCCGGGTATGGTCGAACAGTGCTGTACTGGTGCCTTTTCACCCATGCTTATGGTAAAAAGGAGGTTTGACTCAGACTCCGGTTCACTGTGGCGCATGCTGCGTCTCAGAGGACGTGACGGGGGTAGGTGAGTGCATTAAATGTTTGGTGTGGGGTTGGCATCCGGTGCTTGGCGCTGCTCGAGGGGCGTGATGTGCCCTTGAGGGGTAGGCAGCCGGGCCAGCGAGGCTCGAGGGCCCTGTGCCGGGTCTCAAGGGGTGGTGTATAGCGGTGGCGGGCTCGAACCCCTTGAGCCAGGGCTCGAGAGGCAGGCTACCACGAGGTGGTTTGTGAGGCATTTGGCGGGCCTAGGCTTCCCCGTGGTGAGCCGGTGTTGTGGGCTTTGACAGGTTGGTATTCGGGTGGTTAAGTCCAGCCGGGCTTACTATTAATTGGTGTTCTAGGTTTTAACCCGTGTGTTTTGCGTTGATTGGGGGTACCCCTTTGGCGTTCCCCCGACAGTAGCCCCCGAGCCCTTGTTTGAGTGCTTGCACTTGAGCAGGGGATCTCGACTTTGGATTTTGAGGGTTTCGGCTAACTGAATCTCGAGGGTTCGGCTGTGTTGATTCCGCGGGTGTCGTGCGAGCGACACCCGCGGGTGTAGCCCCCGAGGCCACGGGGGAGTGGTTAGGACTCCCTCGTGGGCTTTGAGTGTGAGCGTTAATTACGTTTTTTAGGTTCGGGAGTGTCGAGCCCCCGAGTTATTTAACCCTCTTTCGTCGAGGGGTGCCAGCCTGAACCGACCGGCCGGCTCTTCGAGCTGTCCGGCACGTCGGTTGCCCTGGCTTGTCATCCCGCTGAGTCCTTTCGTTCGGATGCGAGGGGGGATGCCTCGTACTACCACGAGCGGGCGAGTATCGAGGTTCCCGGTGAGCTGGTAACGGGGGATCCAAGTGAGACCTCGTGCCCCGTTCGATAGGGTCGATTGTAGCCCGGAGGCGATCTCATAAAGCATGGGTGTTCAGTCTGCAGGAGTGCCGGGTCCATTCGATAGGACCCGGTGGCTCGATGCCTCCCTCCGAGGGGATCTCACTGCATGTCGAGCTCCCCGCCTTGGATACACGTGAGGGGCCTCGAGGGCTTGGCCCTCGAGCGATGCTGCGAGTGGCGCCCCTTGGTGTCCCTGACTCGGGCGCTCGAAGCCGGCTGTCGAACCCTCTTCGAGGGCCAGCCTTCGCTGCTTCGAGACTTAGGGCCGGGGCCCGTTTTTACCTTCCCGAAGAAGCCTTCGTCGCTTGGAATCTTGGTGTCCCGTCGAACGCGCCTTTTTAGGCGAAATCTGTCGGAGAGGGCGGCGGACGCGAAGCCGGGGCGACGGTCGTGGCCAGGGTTTTTTTTACCGACCGTTTGATGGTAACCGCCGGCCACCGGTAGCGGTTTACCGGACCGGTTTGGTCGGTAACCGCCCGGTACCGGCCGGTTTGAAGTTTGAATTCAAACGCCTCAGTTGTTCGGTTTCGAATCGGTAAACCGGTCGGTTTGGGTCGGTTACCGACCGGTTTGAGCGGTTTACCGGTCGGTTTGAATCTCGAATTCAAATGCGGTTCTTAGTCGGTAACCGACCGGTTTGGGTCGGTTACCGACCGGTTAGATCGGTAACCAGTCCAAACCGGTGGGCTGTCTTTTTTTGGATAAAAATGATTTTTTGGTACTTCCTTTGGACATATAGATATAAAAAAGACCGCACACTGCGACAATAAATTCATTGTCTCGAAAACATGAACAAATAGTCGCATACAAATAGATATTGTCTCGAAAACATCAACGAATGCATCAACAACACATCCTCACAGTCACAGGAATACATGATCATCTACGCAAGATGTATGGAAAGACCCCTTGTTGGCATGACATTTCATACTCGGCGATGGACATAAGAGCGATACCTTTGGTTTGAAGCAGGGTTGCCTTGTAATCTTGCCACGTCTGGCCCGTCCAAGCTGCGGTTGTCTCCCATTCTTGAACCAACATACTGTAAAAGCTGGGATCTTCCCATTCGTACACCCACCTAGTCTGAGGCTGCGTGCTCACGTCAGGAATGGGATAGCTATAAGAAGGTTGTGAGGCATCGCTGTAGGACGAAGTAGAGTAGTCTGGAGTGTCGTAGTACATGGGTGCAAAAGAAATTGATCTCCCCTGCGAGTCCTCTGGATTGTCGTCGTGTGTGCGTCCAAATAAAACTGATTTCCTCTGGGACTGTGGTTGTCCATGGTCACGATCTTGCGTAGCATGTGTGTATTGGGTCTCGCCTGCAATGAACCATAATTAGTAATCATGGACAAAAATAAATGTGTGTATGTACGTGCAAGTGCAATGGATACCTGTGAAACGAATTCCATAACCAGTCCCACCACCACCACCAGCAGCACCACCACCACCATCGCCACTGTCATCATGATCGTCATCGTCACCACCATCGCTGCTGTCATCATCATCATCATCATCATCGTCAGAATGGTAAGATCCCTCCTCCTCAGTGTCCGCATCGCTGCTGACTTGTTTTCCTCGCTTGGTCTGCCCCTTCCTAGGCGGCGCTTGCGTCTTCCTCTTCCCTAGGTGACTTTGACCCACATGTCTACGAGCCCAATCACTGATGCAATCAGACCCCGTAGCCTGACGTAGATCATCGGGGTCTATATGCTCACTGCCAACAGAAACAAACAAATCACATAAATAAAATCAATCCCACCGTACATTATTAGACACGCACTCACATTTATAAATATACATATAACGTACCTGACAAGACGTGATGGCAAAGGGACGTCGTCTTCGTCTGAATCCTCATCAAGAAGTGGAGGCTGGTTTGATCTTCCATACTCCATCCACTCCCTAAGCGGAGTGGTCCGATCATAGAATGAGACTTCGGCGAACCGGTCAATAAAATCGTCGTCATCAAGCCTTGGTGGGTTGGCATCCGCAAGTCGCAGCCGAAGGTTGTAATTGACATAAACAAGCTTGTTCAGTTTCTTGTGCGATAGCCGATTGCGGACCTTCGTATGCAGCAAGGCAAAAGTACTCCAGTTCCGCTCGCATCCACTGGAGGACATACATTGTGAAACAAGCCGCAAAGCTAGGCGCTGCAAATTTGGAGTGTCTTTACCAAAGATCATCCACCAGGCCGCTGCAAGTGGAACACATTATGTTAGCTACATGTTCCAATATGCATAACTAAATGGAATGACAAAGTACTCTTACATGGGGATGTTCTTGGATCCATGGCCATTTTGTGAGCTAGCTCTGAGCCAAACTCACCAACCTTCTGGCGAAAAACCTCAGCCTCCTGCAATGCCTGCACGGCGCTCTGCACATCTGTCATCTCCTGAAATGCGTCCTTCAGGCCAGCGAACATTGTTGCAGTTGGATCCAGTGTGTACGAGAGCTTAGGATTCAGCACGGCAGCTGCAACATGGAATTGAATTGAGCATCCAGAAAATGTTCAATATGGTAAATATGGAATTCAATTGAACATGGAGGAACTCATACCTGGCCCCACGTACGTCCCTATGTACACGTCAGATATCCTTTTATCCAAAATCTCTTTGTACTCATTCCATGTGTGCGTATTTCTTCCAAAAAAAGACTCCATCTCCGACTTGCAATTCTGGAATTGATACACAACTTCACAAATGTTGGGGTGCTTGGCTTCATCAGCGAACCGAAGGAACCTGTAAATCGGTTGTACAGTGTTGATGATATACTCCAATCCCTCCCACCACTGTAGACTCGACAACCTGGCATGAGCAAATCTACCTTCTTCGCTTTTTGCCCACTTGCTCTCCAAAAAATCTGTAGATGCCATCCACTGCATGAACTTCTCACGTCTTCGGTTAAATGACTCCATGAACATGTAGTTGGTCCCAAATCTAGTGGCATTACATTTGACCAACTCACCACCAATTGCTCTCTTCATCATATTATGCAACTGAGTATGGTTGTACAACCAATTAGATATGCGCTTGCATGCGGATATCATACCTGAATGATCACTCCTTTGACCGATATCCTTTAGCATTAAATTAATGGTGTGTGCCAGACAAGGCATCCAACAAATATGCTTGAACTCAAGCTTCAACAAGCTGCACGCTTTCTTGTAGTTGGCGCCATTGTCAGTGATCACATGGACAACATTCTCCGCGCCAATGTCCATCACCACCTTCCGAATCTCCTAAAAACAGTCATAACGTATATTATATATGCATGAATATAACTAAAAATAATAACATGACAACTGTAATGACTTACCCTCAATAAATAGTTCGCATCTTGACTTTTCCCAGTTGCATCGACAGAGCTGTGAAACCATGTGACCCCGTTGCAATAAATAAGAAAGTTCACAACATTCATTTTTGTGGGGCCAGTCCAAGAATCACACATCAACGAGACGCCAAACGTGGGCCACTCTTTCTGAAACTTTGCGTACCTCTCCTTCAAGTCTTTCACATTTTGATCAAGGTACTTCCCATCAATTTCCTTTCCAGTGGGGGACAAGATGCCTTCACTTGTAACCATAAGCAATTAATAAGAACATGGAACGATACATAAGTTCAAACCTGTTTGTAGTTATAGGTACTTACCCCACTTCTGCGTCTCTCGGACAGCACCAACAAAGTACGGGCTGTCCGCATTCCGTCCCGGTATTCCTGCATGATGGTAAAATTTTGCCCAAGCTTTACCGATGGCTTCCTTTGCATTTTTTCCCTTCTGGGTCCAACGCCCTGTATCAATCCTTTGTTGTACCATTCTTGTCCTGCCACCGGATGCCACATTGTAGTCTTCCACCTCCACAGGTGTCTCCCTCTGTGATCCCGATCTTCTGAACATCCTCGAAAAAGGATTCCCACCACGGGGACCTCCACTGCCACCACCCCCACCTCCACCACCACTACCACCTGCACGAGAACTACCCCCTCCACGCTCGTAATTACCGCCACTATCCTGCACACTCTGTTGATACTCATATTCAGCTCTCGACTGTTGTAGGGCAGCCTCCATCTGAGCCTCATACTCATCATCATTAATGGGATTGTTCCCCTCCTGTGCAACTCTTTGTTGTGCGAGCCTTTGCCGAGCTCGGTCCGCCGTCGCCTTCTTGGCGCGGTCAAGCTCTCTCTGGAAATACTCGCGCACCTCTGGTGGCACACGGCTACAATGCACAACCTCCGCCCCGCGCGCTGTCAAATGCTGCTTCAATCTTGTTGCACCACCGCCCCCTTTTGTCAGGTGACAATAATTGCACCGCCACCCGGGAGCGAGATTTTCACCATGCTCCCAGACAACGTCTTTGTGCCTGCCCGCCATTGTCTACCTGCATAAACAGACAACACAAAATCAAACCCACGTAAATGTTGTCTATACAATATATACAGAAAAATATACATCCTAACAGAAATCATACCTCAAATCCTAAATTAAATCGTACTCTACACATAAAGCTAACCCTAACCCTAACCACCTAAATCCATCCATCCTAATATCTAACACAGATCCTGCATAAATACAACAATCCTAACACAAAACTACACCCAAAACATATAGATACTTAACTAAAATAGCAAGAAAAGGGGGGAAAAACTTACCTCAACTCCCGGACGAAACCGCTCGGTAACCGAGCGAAACCGCTCGGTTACCGAGCTGACCGCGCGGCTAGCCGACGGCGCGTCGCCGGAGCGGTTACCGCCCGCTCCCGCTCGGTAACCGAGCCTAACCGACCGGTTAGCCGGCGGCGGAGAGCGGACGGCGGCGCTGGGGGCGGAGGGCGGGGGGCGGGGCGCGGATAAGGCTCGGGAAGGAGGCGTTCTGCCCCCCCGCCCGTGAACGCCTGGTTTTGTGCCCGTGAGCGCCTAATGGGCCTCATGGGCCTTAACGGGCCGACCTTTTTTTTTTTTTTTTCCAATTCCAAACGTCCAATTTCAAAAAAATTTATACCATTGGTCTCCATAAATTGTAATCTATTTTTAGGAATTTTTTGGGCATTTTTTTTTCAAATTTTCAAATTTCAAATTCAAATTTTGGTAACCGGTCCGTTTGGTAACCGGACCGGACCGGTTTCATCGGTTACCGACCAAACCGACCGGTTACCGATCGGTAAAAATAACCCTGGTCGTGGCGGCCCCGGGTAGTGGAGCGAATGGAGAGCTGCCGCGTGTTCCCTGCATCCGGCTCGAGACGTGGTTAGGTGGGCGCATTAAATGCTATGCGGTTACCTTTTTCGTCGCCGTGGGACGCCTCGCCTGTTGGGGTTCTTTCGTATAAATACCGAGAGAGGGGAAGAGGGCTCTTCTCTTTGCCTTTGCCTCCATAGCCGCCACAGTTCCCGCACCCCTTCCTCCTGAGCCCGCAGCCAGCAACCTCCCCGGCCGTTCGTCCGCCGTCAAAGCCCACGCCATCGTTGCCATGGCCGACAAGACCTCGCCGCAGCCGGCCGAGGCCTGGAGACGGTCGAAGGTGACGCAGCGCGAGATGGACTCGCTGGTGGCTCAGGGGCTTCTTCGTCCCAACCCAGAGGAGGGATCTGCGTGGTGGGTCATCCCGTCGGAGGACCACCGGAAGCCGCACCCGCCGGAGGGGTACGTGGTGAGCTTCACCCGTTACCACCGCTTGGGGCTCGGCGTCCCGCCGAGCCGCTTCATGCGGGCGTTAACCCACCACTATGGGGTGGAGCTTCAACACTTCTCCCCCAACTCGATCTCACACGCCGCCATCTTCGCTGCGTTGTGCGAGGGGTACTTGAAGATGGAGCCGCATTGGGAGATGTTCGTTCACATCTTCCGGGGCGAGCTCTTCACCAAGACGCTGAAGCCCAGCGGGAAGCGGCTCGTGCGCGCCGGCTCCCTCGCCATCACCATGCGGACCGGGCCTTCGTCGGCCGGCGTCCCCCACGAGTATCTCCACCACAGGCTCTCGACCAACCAGTCGGGGTGGGACGAGCACTGGTTCTATCTGCGAAACGAGGGAGGGCTCCTTCCGCAGTATACCGGCAGGGTGCTCAACCGGCGCCCGGACCAGTGGATCTGGGGCGTCGTGGCAGACAGGCAGCGCCACCTGGTGTCGCTGATGAAGTTGATGAAGAAGCTGGTGGACGAGGAGGGGTTGACCGTCCCGGCGGTCATCTGGGCGTTCCACCAACGGAGGGTCCTCCCTTTGGCGGACCGCCCCCTCTTCCTGTACCAAATGGGGGAGAAGGCCACGGCCGAAGCGCTGAGCGGGTCGAGGATGGCCGAGGAGGGATTGCCTTGCAGCGAGGGCATCTCCCGGGTGTCGATCACGATCCATGGGTCGTTCGCCCCGGAGAGTACCAAGCTAATCCCCATGGCGCCCGACAAGGGGTGCCTCGATCTGGTAGGTCCCCATCGAGCTAGCCCGTCTCGAGCCTCCCCTCCTTCTTTCTTCTTCGAACCTTGCGCCTTCTTTTCGTGTTTTTTCCTCATCGCGTTTCCTTTTTCGCAGGGGGCGTTCACGTGTCGTGCCTCGAGGCCCCCGGTGAGGGAGGACGCCGCGGAGACATGGGTGAGGCGCCTCTTTGCTCAAAAGGAAAAAGAGAACAAGGATTCCAGAAAGAAGAAAGAGAAGAACAAAAACTTGCGTCGGTCGGCTCGGGAGCAAAGGTTGGCGAAGGCTCGCCGCAATCGGCAGCCTGGGGATGAGTCCCCCGAGCTCAGCTCCTCGAGCTCGGAGGAGGATGATGATGATGATGACGATGAGAGTGACGGCGAGGGGATGGACGCGCGCCTGAGACGCGCGGGGTTCGGCGACATCTGGGCTGACCGCTCCCCTGTGCAGGAGGACATCTACGAGGTCCCCCCAGCGAAGGTACCGCGTGGGGTGAAGCAGCAGAAGGCCACGCCCAGCTCCGCCTCGTCAGAGGCCCAGGGCACGTCGAGCTCCCGGCCGGACGCGCCCCCTGTCATGAGGAAGCCCCGAACCCGGAGCGCCTCCGCCACAGCACCAACGGAGGCCGCCCCCGCGTCAGCCCAGGCGGGAGGTCTCGAGAAGGGCCGAGCCTTGAGGGGCAATGACCACATCGGGAGGGGCTCCGGGTCTGACCGCCGCGAGCCATCGAGGTCGGGGTCGAGCCCGCGGAGGAGCGGGCGTCAGGAGAAGGCGTCGAGCCCGCACCATCACGAGCGTCGGGGAGGGAGCCCCCGGGCGTCTCGTGACCAGGGGCATGAGCGTCCCCGGAGTCCATCGCCGCACTGCCGCCGGGACACAGAAGCGGATGCGGGAGGGCACGACTGCCAGCGCGAGCGCCGGAGCAGGTCCCGGAGCCCGCGCCGGGACAGGCGCCACGACGACAGCACGAGGGAGGTACGGTCGCCCTCCCGCGATGTGGGGCGGAAGGAGGGCTCTCCCCCGAGGTCGAGCCACGGGAGGCATCGGGAGCCCTCCCCCCATCCCAGCCCTGCGGAGACAGCCCAGGCGCAGGGCTCGAGCCGTGGGGTGGGCTCGAAGCCCCCGAGTGGGTCCGGCGGTTCCGGGAAGAAGCCCAGCCGCCGCTTTGGGTGAGTAATTTTCTTGGATCTCGTCGGTAGTGAGGCTTTACCTCTTTACTTTTGGTGATGCATGCCATCTCTGATTTCTCAGGAGAAGCGCTCCTACCAGGAGGTGGACCTCGCTGCGTCCAAGCGGGCCAAGACCTCGAGCTCCGCCGAGGCACAAGCACCTCGAGGTATGGCACCTTCCTCCGCTAGAGAAGCCGCTTGGCTGGAGAAGGCTCGAGCTGCCATGGCTCGAGGAAGTAAGATGATCGTCGCAAATTTTGGTGAGGCCGTCGCCATCGACCACAGGGGTCGAGGCATCCTTCCCGGTTCTGATATCACTGTCATCTCATATTGCAGGGGCCACAGCTTACGGCATCGAGCCTGCCACCACCACATCCACTGAGGCGCTGCCTCCTCCCCCTCCTCCTCCTCCCGCGATGGCACCAGCTGGGAGCGCCACCCTTCCCCCCACCACGATGGCTGTTCTGGGGGAAGCGCCTGGGGCGAGCACGGCCCCGCCGGTGTCTGGGGCTGAGGAGACTGCGCCCCTCGAGGCCCCGACCGACATGAGCCGGGCTGCGGAGGAGGGAAAGGGGGAGAGGCGTTGGCGGAGAAGGAGCCGACGGTGGAGGACCTCCTGAACGAGCTGGAGCAGGGGCCGCTCCTCGCCGCGGGCTCGACGATGGAGGAGGCGCCTGAGGCGCCGGCTAGCGTTGACAAGACGCCGGAGGACCCGGCCAGGGAAGAGGGCCCAGGGTCGAGCCTTCTTTCGATCGACCCGCCGCCGCTCGAGCCTTCGCCCCCACGCGAGGTTGTGACGCCGCCTCGGGAGGCGGCGGAGCAACAGGAGGTGCCGGCGGAGGGACGGAGGGAGCCGGGGCCTGTGCCGTCCGGCGGCGGGCCGCAGCCGGGGCAGCTCGGGGCGGAGGAGGGTCTGCCCGACATCGAGCTTGACCGACCAGTATGGCCATTTCCCGACGCGCCGAGCCCGTCCCTTGCCATGGTCCCCGTCGAGCGACCGGCCCAGCGGGGGGCCCCGCGCGAGGTGCGGTCCATCTTCCGGGAGGTGACCGAGCTCATGGCAGAGGCGGAGCGGTCCTGCTCTGAGGAGGCGGGCCGGTCCGCACAGGTGTCGGCCGCCCTCGCGAGGGCTGAGGCGGAGCTTCAAGATCTCCGCGCTGAGCTGGGCCAGAACGTCCAAATGGCGAGCCGACTTAACTAGGCAGAGGCGGAAGTCCGGGCGGCTCGAGGCGAGGCCGCTCGAGCCAAGGAGGAGGCCGCCGCCGCCCTCGAGGCGTCAAGGAAGGAGGCCGCCGACGCCCACAGCGAGGCCACCTCTGCCCGGGCCGAAGTGGAGGCGGCGAGGAAGGATATTGCTGATGCCCAAGGCGAAGCCGCCACCGCCCGAGCCGCAGCGGAGGCGATGAAAAAGGAAGCCGAGGATGCTCGACGCGGAGCCACCACCGCTCGATCCGCAGCGGAGGTGGCGGAAAAAGATGCTGAAGACGCTCGAGCTGCAAGGGTGGCGGCGCGGTAGGAGGTGATCCGAAAGGATCTAGCCCTCGCGGATACGGGCAAGCTGGTCGAGGAGCTTAGGTCCGAGAAGCTCCTCATGCTGACCGAGAAGCGCAGGCTCGAGCAGCGCGCTGAGGGCCTTACCAGCGACCTCGCCGGACTGGGGCGATATTGCGATGGTAAGGCTTACACCTTGTCCTTGCTTGGGCCTCGAGGTTTTTTGTTACGCCGCAGTCTCACTCTTCCTCGTTCGTTGCGCAGGGGTCGAGAAGACGGTCGAGGAGCTCCGCGGGACGAACCAGGCTCTCTTGGACCAACTCCAAGACGAGACGATGGTGGCGGAGCGGGCTCGCGCTTCCCTCGACCGGCTCGGCTCCATGTGGGGTGTTCCTCCGGTGGCTGCGGCAGAAGGTGCAGTGGCCCGAGGCGACGCCTTGGTCGACGCCTTGTGCTTCCTCGACGTAGCGGCGCGGGACCGTGTCCGGCAAGCTCTCCACCATGGCGTCAAGCAGACGCTCGCGGTCGTCCGCTCCGGCTTCCGCTTCCCGGTCCACGTTGTCGCCAATGGCTTCATCGAGATCGAGGGGAAGGACGAGGAGTGGAACAACCGTCGTGTCGACAAAATCTTGGAGAAGGTGGAGAGGCCGGGGACGTCGCTCGCGAAGATCTTCAAGGAGGACGTACTGCCTCCTGACGCCAGCAGCGGTATCGAGGGCCCTCCTCCCTCTAGCTCGGGTGTCGAGGCTGAGCCCGCCGTGGAAGACCTCGGGGAGGAGTATCATACCGACGAAGATTAGGGCCTCCTTGATGAACCTGGCCGCCAACAGCTTGTGCACCTCCTCGTCGATGATCCTACGCTTCTCCTCGTCGAAGCGGCGCAGGCGTTGCTTCACCGGTCTGGACCCGGCCTGGATCCCCAAGGCGTGCTCGGCGACTCCCCTCGGTATGCCTGGCATGTCCGAGGGGCCCCACGCAAACATGTTGACGTTCGCGCGGAGAAAGTCGACGAGCACTGCTTCCTATTTAGGCTCGAGGCTGGCGCTGATGGCCAGCGTCTTGCCATTGGTCGAGGTCGGGTCGACGGGCATTTGCTTGGTGTGCTCCGTCGGCTCGAAGGTGCCAGCATGGCGCTTTGCTTCAGGGACCTCCTCGGTGGCCAGGGCTGCTAGGGCCTCGAGCGAGTCGAGGTGGGCATTGGCCTCCCCACGCTCGACGCACTCCACGTCGCAGTGGTACGTGTGCTCGTAGGAGGTGTCGACGGTGATGACCCCTTTTGGCCCCGGCATCTTGAGCTTCAAGTACGTGTAGTTGGGGACCGCCATGAACTTAGCATAGCCGGGCCTGCCGATGATGGCACGGTAGGTCCCTTGGAATCCGACCACCTCGAAGGTAAGCGTCTCCCGGCGGAAGTTGGCCGGTGTGCCAAAGTAGACTGGCAGGTTGATGCGCCCGAGGGGGTGTGCCTTCTTCCTAGGTACGACTCCGTGGAACCCCCCAACGCTGGGTCGGAGCTGGTCCCTCGAAATCCCCAAGAGGTCGAGGGTCCCGAGGTATATGATGTTGAGGCTCGAGCCCCCATCCATCAACACCTTGGAGAACCGTACATCGATGATGACGGGGTCGACGACAAGAGGGTATGCTCCCGGATTTACGACATGATCCGGATGGTCGTCACGGTCGAACGTGATCGGCGCATCAGACCAGTCGAGGTACTGGGGGGCGTCGTGGCGGAGTGCGAAGATCTCCCGGTGCTCCTTCTTTCTCTGTTGAGCCGAGAGCCCGACGGTCGGGCCCCCGTAGATCATGAAGCAGTCGCGTACTGGCGGGAAACTCGCGTCCCCATCGTCGCATCGGTTGTTGTCCTTGCCCTTGGGCACGTCCTCCTTCTTGCCATCGAGCTTGGAGTAAAAGCCCCTTAGGAGTTGGCAGTTCTTCAACTTGTGGTTCATGGGGCCCGGGTGATAAGGGCAGGGATCCTCGAGCATTTTATCGAAGACGGCCCCGTCTGGGGGGCCTCGAGGCTTCTTATGCTTGAGGGCGCCTGCGAGCACTTCTTCATCGTCGTCGTCGTCGGCGTCGCGCTTCGCCTTTTGACCTTTCCCCTTGCTCTTCTTCTTTCTACCGTTGTTGTCGCGGCTTTTGACGTCGTTGCCCTTGCTCGAGCCCTCCGGCGTAGCCACCGTTTTGCCTTTGTCCGTGGGGCGGCCAAAGAAGGCCCCCACTGCCTCATCGCCTGAGGCAAAGCTGGTGACACGGTCCATCAGTTCCTCGACCGTCCTGGGACGGTAGCGCCCTAGCTCGTGAACCAGCTCTTGGCATGTCGTGCCTGCGAGGAACGCTGAGATGACATCTTCATCAGGCACGTGGGGGAGCTCGAGGCGCTGCTTCGAGAACCGCCGAGCAAAGTCGCGGAGGGGCTCGTCCACTTTCTGCCTGCAGCGTCGTAGATCCCAGGGGTTGCCTGGGCGCACGCAGGTCCCCTTGAAGTTCCCAACAAAGACCCTGACCAGGTCGGCCCAGTCATGGATCTGATGCAGCGGGAGCCCCTCGAGCCACCTACAGGCGGTGTCCGAGAGGTAGAGCGGGAGTTGGCGTATGATTACGCGGTCGTCATTCTTGGCCCCGCCCAATTGGCAGCCTAGGCGGAAGTCAGAGAGCCACAGCTTGGGCTCGACCCCCCCGTCATACTTCACGATGTTGGTAGGTGGTCGAAAGCGGTCGGGGAGGATCGAGGTACGGATGGCTCGGCTGAAAACCCTGGGGCTCGGGGGCTCGAGGGTTTGCCGGTCGTCTTCGCTGTCGTAGCGCCCTCCTCGATGGACACTATAGCCTCGCTCCTCGCCACCTTTGTGCTTGCGTCGGGGGTTACGCTGGTATTGTAGCGCGTCCTCCTCTGCCCTGGCATTCGCCCCCCGCAATCGCGTGAGCTCGTTGCGGGCGTCAGTGGGGTCTCGAGGTGGCCGGATGTCGACGATCCGCTCCCGGACTGGCCTGGCTTGAGAGGCGTTTGGCTGATGGACGGACATCTCAAGCTCGTTGCGGGGCGCGTCCGCCGGCTTCCCCGAGGTTGCTCCGCGCCGGCGTGACGCCGAGCTCTCGGCCTGCTGCACAGCGGCTGTCTCGAGGAGGTTTTTCATTTCCCCGAGCATGCGCCTGGCGTCAGGGTTGGATGTAACACCTCTGGTGTTAAGCTAGCATGGCATCATTTTCTCATCATGCATGATCATCTCATGAGCATGAAGCATTCATACGTTGTTCTTTTTCTCACATAAACTGTCATTTCATGTGATTGTTTGCTTAAAGGTTGCTTTGATGTGTGTTGCTTGACTTGCCTTGTAGTGGTTTGGTCTTCCTAACCATCTAACTTTGTTGAGGAGTCAAAATGAAGGCATGGTTATGCTGGACATTTTGTCTAATCAAGTGGTTAAACCCTAGTCAACCCTATAGAGCCTCTAAAGTCCTTTTGTTTGACTAACAAAGACCTCCTTGATATAAGCTTTGCATGGCTGTGGGCCCTTAATCAAAAGTGTGTAGAATTTAGAGTAGAACAAAAGTTGTTTAGGGACCCACCCATGAAAATGGGTTTAACATGGTGCTTTAGGGTCCACAAGGCAGAATTGGAAGGGTTTTAGACTTAGAAATTTTCCTAAGTCCTAAAGCTGGTTTTCAGTTCGGTCAGGCCATGTTTAGCAGCTTCTCAAGCCTAATCCAAGCCGAACCAGTGATCAAACCTATAACCAAAGTTGTAGTCTATGTATACCTCTAACCAGTGGTGCAGTTGGTTTAGCTTTTGATGGAGTGGTTAGCGAGTTAATCACGTTTGAAGTTAGGCCGTCAGTCGGCCCAGGGCTTAACTGAATCGCCCGATTCAGTTCAAACCCAGCCAGCGCGTCGTGGCCGACCGCGCGCAGGGCAAGAACGCCGCGTGGCGCTCGATTCCCGGCCAAACCCAGCCAGCGCGCGCAGCGTGGCGAGTCTTGACCGCCCGCGCACGCTCTCCTCCTCCCAGACGCGCTCACTCTCCCTCTCTGCTTGCTCTGTGCTCTCGCCGGCGACCGAGCGGGCGAAAAGGGGGGGGGGAAGTCGCCGTCCACCGTCGTCTCGCCGTGTTTTTGCCCCGCAAAACCCACCGCCAACCTCGCCTTCACCTCCTGCTTCGCCTGCCGTAGCCAGCTCTCGCTAGAAGTGCCTAGGTAAGCCGCGGGACGAGCTTCCGCCATGGCCGCCATGACCGCCGAGCTCGGTCCGCCGTGGTCGGCTCCCTTCCCGTGGGTTCCAAGATGTTTTAGCTAGCGTTCGTCAGTCAGTGCGCGTCCAGGAAGAAGGTAGTGAAGTCGGTTTAGCCGATTAGGGTTTGGTTGCCTCGGTACGCCGTCGCCGCCGTCCGCCATGGTTGCCGGAGGATGGCATGGCATGGTCTCGAGGGTTCGGAGTGAAATCAGTGGCGTCCGAGCCTTGCGCTAGATCCGTGGGAGTTCGAGGAGTAGGAATCGTGGGTTGGTTAGCCTCGGCATGGCCGGAGATGCCCGGCGTGGTGAGCCCGCGCCGCCGTGGCCGCCATTGCCGGCGTCGAGCTCGATCCACCGCAATGCTGGGCCGGTGAGCGGTACCAGTGAGTGCGGAAGGATGAGAGGGGTCGAGTGGTGGTGATGGTTTCGCCGGAAAGTTCGCCGTCGGCAAGCTTCGCCGCGGTCAACTTCTCCTCTGTTTTGTGTGTGTGACAGGTGGGGTCGCTTTGACCACGGGCCCCGGTTGTCAGCCGCTTGGGTGCAGTTGTGTCGGGTGCATGTAGCAGTTAGGGTGTAGTGTTTTTGAATATATGTTTTTCAGAAATGCTGATAATGCTTGTTTAAATCATAACTTAAGTTCTGTTAATCCAATAAATGTGAAACCAATTTTGTTAAGTTTGTTTTGATGAGATCTGTACATGAAAAATATAATATGCCCTGTTATAATAATTTTTATGTGCAGTAGTAATTAATTTATGTTTAGGCTGATATCTTGTTTAATGTATAATAAATCATATTTTGCTCAGAAAAATATGGGATTTGTTTTGATGAACTGTGTAGCTGATGTAGAGTCACAGAAAAATGATAACTACTGTTTGGTTGTGAAATAATTTGAAGTTGACCTTTAAATTAATTAAATGTTGTTTTCTTGTATAATTTGTAGTAATTAAAATATATGGAATTTGAGTCTCATAATTTTTATAGACTGCTCTTATGCTAAAAAGTTCTAAACAAAAATATGAAATTTGTTGTTTGACACTTTTTAAGATAGGGTGTAGTTCAAGGTATCTTTTCACCCTGATATTTATCTTTTTCATACAGAATTATGTAGATATGCAATTGTCCTGAAATTTGTACAGTATGCTTTATTTTTTGTTAGGAACCTACAGTAATTTTTGTAGATTTTTCTAAAGCTGTTAGCTATAAGGTGCAGTTATAAGCTTGTTTTTAGTAGAATAATTAGTTTATTTTAAAATTAAGCATGTGTATCTCTTTTATGGGGGACCAGCAAGGGTAAAATAGTCTTTTCAGTGTGTGCATGTTGACTGTACTTTGCATGAGTGGTGTAGCTTCTCTCTAAATAGAATGTTGTACTCTACCGGAGAGGAAATATGCACCTATTCGGTCAAATTCAATTGCAATGCATTTTCTATGCCCATGTATCATCCATTCATTCTCGCATATGCATCATAACAGGTTCGGTAGAAGAGACAGTGATAGCAGAAGAGAACGAGGAGCAGCCCCAGGAGCAGGAACCAGGAGCTGTCGGGGAAGAGTTTGAAGAAGAACTTCCGGAGTGCCCGAATCACCAACCGAGCACCTTCGAGAAAGGCAAGCCCCGGAGCATTTCTAACTACCTACAGTTTATAATTAAATTAATCTGTTTATGTTTGTTGCATTAAGTATAGGAGTTGTTTGATACCGTTGATGCATCACTATTCATACCTTGTTATCTTGAAATATTATCCTTGATACCTATATAGAATCAGGTCCGAGTTATGCTTAGAATTGCTTAGACCGGTAGAAGTCGGGCAACCTTCATGTTACCCGCGAGTAATAGGTGGTTACTTGGCCGATTAACCGGATATTTCCATTAAGTGGGGTAACTGAGTGTTGTGGAAAATGGAGATCGGCAGGTTCCTGTAGTGTATGCTACAGTATTTCTAGCCGTGTTTTATGGGAATCAGTATCTTGTAAGATAGACTTCTTGTCATGTTGAACGCATGTCCCACATTTAGCTGGAAGGATAAGTCGTTCCGACCGCGAAGCCGCTCATTGTTCCAGGCCGGCTCTCAGGTCCCACGCATCAGCCGAAGCCACGGTGGAGGGTTAGTGGGACGCGGGGGCGCGAAAAGTAAGACCCGGGTGATGGTGGTTAAGTCCAACTCCTTGGCAGTCGGGCTTGCCTCCGGGTGTGATGGTGGCGGTTGAAACCGCGGTTTCCTGGAACAGTGTTGCGGTTATCTGTAGCTCACCGACGGGTGGGTGTGGTTTGTGTGGGAAATAAATCGCCAGCTGGTTAGTACTCGATTATAATCGCCATCGCTCCTGGATAGTGAGCACTTGACTTGAACGCTAATCGACCTTGATACTGTAAAATGTGGAACACGAGACAGCTATCATAATACTTTTGGAAATGGTTACTCGGTCTGTTTGTTACATTTTTGGTGATTGTTGGATCACTACCATGTTTGTTATAGTGCAGTTTGCTAATCTAGTAAATAGGACAATTACTATTTAAATTGACAGCAAAAGGGCAGGAGAACTACTTAATTAACAAATGGCTTTTATGCAAAAATGTGGTCTAATACCAGCCTCCACTATATACTAGCCTTGCATACTCCTTGGTGTCGGCTTATTTCTGGTTTAAGTCGGGTAAGTCTAGCTGAGTACCTCCTCGTACTCAGGGCTTTGTTTCCCTTTGTTGTTGCAGATGGCCAGGTCTTCCATGGTTATTGCATCAACTGTCTCTTTGCAGCCTCGGGTGATATCTAGGTCACGGGCAATGACCTCTCTTATCCGTTCCTTTTGCTATGTCAAGGATGACTACTATGGCACTGTAATGAACTATGTGCGAGTGTGTGTGTGATTTCCAGAACTATGTTTCAAATTAAGCTTCCGCGACTTATTTCCGAACATGGGTTGTAATAACTAAGTTGCTACTCCGAAACTATTTATGTAATCTCTGTCGTGTGACGGTCGATGCTGAAATATTACGATCCTATGTTGTTGATGTTGGAAAGTTTGAAATCCTTCGTGATTTCACGGACTACCGGGTTTATAGGGGCTCAAGTGCCACAAATTTACTGCCTCGGCGGAGAATTTCGTACTTGTGCTCTTATAAATTGGACGGTTCTGTTACATTGGAGACGGCGGGTAGATCGCGGAGCAGCATTGCGGCCGCGACCACGTTCTGCCCGGCTCGCGGGAAGTATACCTCGAGGCGTGCTGGTGCCCCGTCCTCGAGGATCCGCCGGTGGACCTCTCGAGCCCGACATCGAGCTCCGGCTCCTCGAGGCTGGGGTGGTTCCTGCATCAGAGTTTGTTGGAGCTGCAGCAGGTGTCGCCGTTCTTCCTCGGCCTTGGTGATTGCCTCCTGCACCTGTGCGAGTTGCGCCGCTCGGCCGTCGTCGTGCTGAGGCGGTGGTTGTGGCGCCGGGGGTTCGTTCCTCCCCTGAATACGCGATCCGCCCGCCGCAGCCACGTCGCTGGGAGCCTCGAGGTTGATCGCCGGCCTGCCGTCGTCGCCCTTGTCCTCGGTGTCGCTCATGTGTACCTCGAGATGAAAGCATTCCCTGGTGTGATCCCAGAGGTCGGGGTCGTGGTAGTCGTACTCGTCGGAGTCGAAACTGATGGCACCGCGCCTCCCTGGCTCACGCTGGGATCGCAGTTCGCGGTACCACTCCCCGACGGTAGCTTGCCGAGGTGGCTCGATGGCACGTGAGAAGCCACGGTCAACGTGCGCGGGGTGGACGATCTCCAGGTTGGCCATGGCCTGCAGTAGCACGCCCGGGCGCTCCTCCTGCTCTGTCGGCGGTCGGTCCCGACGACGTTCGTTGAGCTGGCGGGCGTAGGCTGCTGCGGAGTTGTCGAGGCCGAACGGGAACCACCAGTGTCGAGCGCGGTACACCCCGTGCGGGAGGAGGCTGGGTGGCGTTGACGGTGCGTGGCTCGGAGGCCTCTGGTCTGGCTCCCGGTCCGTACGCATGACGAACGCGAAGTCGCTGGGTGGGCGCGAGCGCGCCCTGGAAGTCTCCGGCCGTGCGCCGTGCAGGCTCCTCCTCGGGAACTCTGCGCCGGCCACAGGGAAGTGGGTGTACGCCGCTGGCACCGCCTGTGCCTGGCGACGATGGTGACGACGGCGCCGCTCACGGGGTGGCGACGCGTGGCGGTGTGGGCGACGTGCCACGCTCCTCGCACGGGGTGGCATGACACGCCCTCCATTCGGGCCCTCCGTGAGAGCAAGGTCAGCTCGTTGCCATTGCCGATGGCCAGGAACTCGAGGCTCCCGAACCAGATGACGGCACCGGCAGAGAATGAAGGAGTCAAAGCAGCCATCCAGGAAACAGCGAGAAACCGACTCGACACGCGAAGACCCCTACCTGGCGCGCCAACTGTCGGTGTTTCTACCCCGGGGGTATAGCACCAACTAGTAATATGATAGCGTGCTCTCTCCCTGGATGGTGATGCAAGGTGACACAAGATTTATCCTGGTTCGGGCAAAGAAGGCCCTACGTCCAGCGGGGGAGGAGATTCTTGTATTACTTGCACCGAAGTGCTCGTACAGGGGCGAATACAAGCTTGGCGAGCGCGGACCGGGGTCCGGACTCGCGTGTGAAGGTGTATGGGCGTGTGTGTGTTCTAACGTGTCTGTAACCCCCGGAATGAGGGCCCTGGTGTCCCCTTTTATAGAGCAAGGGGAGGCCAGGGTTACACAAGGGTATTACAGGTGTCGGGGCGTACGGTGCCCAATACGGAGAAGGGTAGGAACCCTGTCTTGTCGAAGACATTGTAGCCGACGCGGGGGTTGCTGTTGGGGCGTCCTTGAAGCGTGGCCTCCATCCCGGGTGCGGACGTGGAGGCGTGGCGACGTGGAGGCCGTGTACCGCCCATCCCGGCACGTACGATACGTGCGTAGTCCCGCCGGGTCTTAGGGGTACCTGTCCTCCAATCATATGACAACAATTAGGGCTCGAGGGGCGCAGAACCGGCCTCGAGGTGGCGCCTGCGGGAGGCTCGAGCTCCGCAGGTATGGGCGAGTTCCGGGGAACCTGGTCGTACAGCGGAAATCCGGGTCTCGAGATGTGACCGGGACGTGCCACAGTGCAGGGTATGGTCGAACAGTGCTGTACTGGTGCCTTTTCACCCATGCTTATGGTAAAAAGGAGGTTTGACTCAGACTCCGGTTCACTGTGGCGCATGCTGCGTCTCAGAGGACGTGACGGGGGTAGGTGAGTGCATTAAATGTTTGGTGTGGGGTTGGCATCCGGTGCTTGGCGCTGCTCGAGGGGCGTGATGTGCCCTTGAGGGGTAGGCAGCCGGGCCAGCGAGGCTCGAGGGACCTGTGCCGGGTCTCGAGGGGTGGTGTATAGCGGTGGCGGGCTCGAACCCCTTGAGCCAGGGCTCGAGAGGCAGGCTACCACGAGGTGGTTTGTGAGGCATTTGGCGGGCCTAGGCTTCCCCATGGTGGGCCGGTGTTGTGGGCTTTGACAGGTTGGTATTCGGATGGTTAAGTCCAGCCGGGCTTACTATTAATTGGTGTTCTAGGTTTTAACCCGTGTGTTTTGCGTTGATTGGGGGTACCCCTTTGGCGTTCCCCCGACAGAACCCAAACCTGATTTCTCTCAAAATTTTCTAACTCCTCATGCATGGCATTGACCCAATCCGGATCCGTCAAAGCGTGTCCAACATCTCAGGGCTCAAAATTAGCAACAAAAGCAGAATGAGCGAAGTGAGAGATGTGCTGTTACCTGGACCGAGTAACCCGTTCGTCGATGCTGCCGATCATCTGCTGAGGCGGGTGCTGGCGCTGGATGTGTCATGGCGCCTCCCGAGCTGAAGTAGCCTCCCCCTCAACAGCAGCCGGTGCCTCCCCGGGTACAAATGGTACCGCTCGGGGTGGCGGATCCCACGGCCCCCAGGAGGAAGAGGTGTCGGGGTCGTGAGTCGTCGTAGAAGCCGCTCTTTGCGGCACAACAGGTGAAGGGGGTCCTGGATCATCCATACCGTCAGCACCCTCGTCCTCGTCATCAAAAAGAGGCTCACCAACCTAATGATCACCTGCACGCTCAAAACGAGAAGAGGGACAAACCATGGTCTCGTCGAAGGTGACATCTGATGTCTCCATGACTCGGTTAGTATCAAGGTTAAGTACACGATATGCGCGAGTGTGAGTGCCATAACCCAAAAATACTCCGTCAGAAGAACGAGACTCAAATTTGTCCAAGTTGCCCTTTTTGAGTATAAAACAATGGCAACCAAAAACTCGAAAATAACTCACCTTGGGCAGTTTTCCAAAACGCAACTCATAAGAAGTCTTTTTCAAGAAAGCTCGGAGAAAAATGCGATTGGAAATGTAGCATGCAGTGCTCATAGCTTCGGCCCAATATCGCCTAGGAGTCCTATGCTCATCGAGCATCGTCCTGGCCATCTCAACAAGGGTCCGATTCTTCCTTTCTACAACACCATTCTGAGGGGGTGTGTAGGGGGAAGAAAACTGATGCTCTAAACCCAAAGAGTTACAAAACTTCTCAAAATCCGAATTCTTGAATTCGGAACCATTATCACTCCGAATTGCTCACATCGAGTTCAAAGGGAACTCATTCTG
Source organism: Coix lacryma-jobi var. lacryma-jobi (assembly GCA_009763385.1). Classification (NCBI taxonomy): domain Eukaryota; kingdom Viridiplantae; phylum Streptophyta; class Magnoliopsida; order Poales; family Poaceae; genus Coix; species Coix lacryma-jobi. Next base: position 111,695,670 of record CM019831.1, on the reverse strand, counting down.
AAGACGCAAAATCAGATTGCGAGCAAAGGAGAAAGTCTCGGTCTTCTCAGCTAAAAAGAAGACCCACGAATATCTCGAAAAGTCATCAACAACCACAAGCACATACCACTTCCCCGCAACCGAGCTCACCCGAGCCGGACTAACAAGGTCTATGTGCAAAAGCTCTCCAGGGTGCTTGGTCATGACCTGAGTCACTGGATGGTGGGGAGCGGCAACCATCTTCCCGTGTCTACAAGAGTGGCAAACAAGATCCTTCTCCATATGCAACTTGGGCAATCCTCGGATTAGACCAAGTGAACTAAGCCTTGCAAGCAAGTCAAAGCTCAAATGTCCAAGTCTCCTATGCCACTTCCAAAGATCAGAGGAGGAAGGTCCAGCCACAAGACAACGAGAAGTGCCAAAAGATTCTGAGAAATTCGCACGAAAGACTTTTCCAAAGGGCGAAATCGAACATACAAGATTGCCCTGAGGATCCAAAATACGACTGAGATTCGGTTTAAAACGAATCTCATAGTCGTTGTCAAAGAGTTGCGAAACAGAAAGAAGGTTAAAATGCAAGTTAGAAACAAGAGCAACATCGCGCAACACAAAGTGCTCATTAACTCGCACTGACCCGCGAGACAATACCTTACCTTTGCTATTGTCGCCGAAGGTTATGTACTCCTTTCCGGCAACAGGGCTAAGGCTGGAGAACCACTTGGCGTTTCCGGTCATGTGCCTCGAGCAACAGGAATCCACCAACCAAATGTCCTCCAACCGTTTTACCTACATCAATAAAAATACATAGGGTGAGCATACGGTCCAACACTGGGGTTAGTGAAATAGGAAGAATACCAGTGTTGGGCCGGCTGCTCAAAAGAACGGTTAGCAGAAAAACCATTCCTAGCACGTCTATGAGAGGAGCGATCACCACGTAGAGGAAAACGTGGTCCGCTAAGGGAGGAGCGTCCATCACGATACTCAAAACGCGGTGGGGGAAAACGCTCAACTACAAAGCCTCCGCCACGGGGTCCATAGCCTACAACTGCAGGCTCCTGCCGGGCACGCTCTCTACGAGGCCTAGGCCTAGCAACTTGAGGCACTGCGCCTCTAGGCCTAGTATCTCTCCTCAGAGCTCTCTGCTGCCTAGGCCTGGGAACTTGAGGTTCTGAACCTCTGGGCCTAGCTGCTCTCCTCGGAGCACTCCTCTGAACATTCGACACATGTACATCATGGAAAGGATGGTACATGTCCGTGTTGTTCATCTCCCTAGCACGGCGCACCTCTCTCTTGCGCCTAAAGCAGAACTCGCTCAAGTGTCCATCTCTCCCACAGAAATCACAATGATACCTCACCGCACGCAAAGGGGGTTGTTGGTACTCATGGCTGTGGGTGTGGATCACTTTGCCCTTCTGTGGCAACTCCTCCTGGATAGGTGGCATTGTATCCAGCTTGTTCTTTAGATGGTTGGGTTTGGGATGCCACACTTGGTTCTTGGGTGGAGCTCTCGGAGGTTCCTCAAATACCCCATCCTTGGTGATAGGCTTGACGGGCTCTTTGGGTGGAAGCTTGGTCAGTTTGGGAGTAGTGGTGGAGTTGGGCTTCTCACTAGGATTCAGACCACTCGACTCTCCAATCTTCCCAAAAGCAGAAAGATCAACACCCTGAGCAAGACCTACACCAGAACCTCCAGCAGCTCGCTTAAATTGGGAGATCATCATCCCGAGCTGCGGCTCACTACAAGAGACCCATGACAAGATGGTCTGAAGGTATGTGTTTTCCTCCTCGGTTTGCATCTTGCCATGCTTGACATTCGCAATCTCCATCTCCAAACCCTCACACAAAGCGCACTTGGACACACAAGTGCTACCTGAGTTGGCCTCCTCAAGAGACACAATCTTGGCATTCTTCTCTGCCAACTCAGATTGCAAGACAGGACAAGTCTTGCACGCACCCAACAGACAAGGTCTAGCCTTCAGCTCATCCACCTCTCCTACCAACGCAGCATACTTACCTCTCAAAGTGAGAAGGTCAGTCATGTGCATGGTGCACATCTCACACTCAACCTCCTCCGACACGACTACGGTGGACTTGGCAAACTCAAGCTCTCTCACCGTGTCCTCCCACTTCTTCCTAAACTCCTTTCGCTCTCTAGCGGCACGCCTAAGCAACTTGTCCTGACTAAGGAGCGCAGCAGTAAGCTTCTCGACCTCAGCAGAAAGCTCGTCGTGGGTGAGGGATACCTGGGAGGTGTCGTCGTCGTCCCGAGGGGTGTGCTCTAGCTTGCCGTCGACCTCATCACCAAGCGCCATGGTGCAGAAACCGTCGTCGTCGGCGAAGAAGCAGAGACCGTTCAGCTTGTCCTCGATCCTCTTCTTCTTCTCGGACTCGTCATCGCTTGAGCAAGCGGAGTCGTCATCCGAGCCGTCGACGTCGCTGAGCGTGGCGAAGAACGCACGCTGCTCAGCCTGGGCCTTCTCCAAGTACTTCTTCTTGATGTACTCCTTGTCGAAGCCGCACCTCCGCTTGTGCCTCGCGGGGACGTACTTCTCCTTGCGCTTGCCGGAGTCGTACTTGTGCCCATGATCGCCCTTCCCAGATGAATGCTTCTTCTTGGGGCAATTGCGATGAAGTGGTCGTGGTCGCCGCACTCATAGCATCCTGAGCGTTCTCTTCTCCTCCGCGGCGACGGTTTCATGCGTTATTGTGGAACCGCGTGAACCGGTTGGCGAGCATTGCCAACTCGTCATCCCCCAACGACTCAAGCTGGTCCTCTATGACGGAAAAGAGTGAAGAAAGAGCAAAGCCAGCAGAGGGGTTAGCAGAAGAGCCAGAAACCAAAGCCATAGTCGGGCCAGAAGGATTCTCATAAGAAGCCCTCGACATGGCGTCAATCTCACTAGACTTGAGCTTACTAAAGAGCTCGTCGCAAGTGAGGGTCTCATAGTTAGACGATTCGATGATCGCCTGGACCTTTGAGTCCCACACGACCGATCAAGAGTGTGCAAAAGCTTCAAAGCCCTCTCATGATCGTCAAAAGCAACAGCTCCTTGTTCGCTCTCATCTTGTTGACAATGACCTGAAAGCGAGCGAATAACTCTCTATGCTCTCGCCAGGCATATGTCGAAAGTTCTCATATTCCCGCTTGTGCGACTCATAGAGGCGGGATTGACCTGAGAGGTTCCCTCATGGAAGCGCATGAGGGTCGCCCAAATCTCGCGAGCCGTGGGGAGGTGAGAAACGCGATCGAACTCGGACATGCTCAAACAGGAGAACAAGGCGTTACGTGCCGCTGCTATTGGCCTCGTGCTCATCGATATGGAGCTGAGTGACACGAGCAGCCAAGACCAAACGAATAATCGTCCCTGTTGCAAATCTCCCAAAACAGAAGAGCCCATGCTCTGGAGATAGGGCCGACATGCGTATCTTCCAATACGCATAGTTTGTGTCCCATCAAAGAACGGCGGTTTGCCCACGCCGCGATCCATGTCGCCTTCTGTGGATCTGGAACCGGCTAAGGTGGAAGATCCTTAACCCGCTCCGATACCAATTGAAGGACCGAGAAGCAACCAGAAAGCGACCAGAGGGGGGGGGGTGAATGGGAGCTTCAAATTTTCCTTCGGAAACTAGTAGCCACTGACCCAAGAATCAACCCCCAAAGCAAACCCTAGAGCTTGCTAGTGTCCACGACCCTAGAAGTAGGGTGGATGCTCCCAAGAAGCACAGCGGGACACTACACAACTCTAGAAAGCCAACGCAAAAGACGGAACTCAAATCCGATCAAGAACGAGCCAACCGCGAACGAAAACGCGCCGAACAGCTTTGACCGGACTCTGCCTGCGTCCGGTCAGGCACCACCGGACGCGTCCGGTCAAGCCAAATCGATTTTGGACCCTTCCTGTGTTGGACCGGACTCTGTGAAGCAGTGCGTCCGGTCACAAGCAGAGCGTCCGGTCAGAGAGAGACAAAGCGGTGAACAGTACGAGGAGCGAGTCCGGTCGAACAGGAACCCCAGCGTCGTCGCGGTAGAGAGAAAATCGCCACGCGACATTCACCACCGGACGTCCGGTCAAGGTGAGGACAGCGTCCGGTCACCCCGACAGCAGCCTGTTCATCCACCGATTCGACTCGATCTCACCCAAAACGAATCCTCTAGGGATCAAACTTGGTGAGAAGAGTCAAAAGGAGTATAGTGAGCTATCCCTAAGAGATCATGGCTCGAACCTATCTCCAAATCGATGAATCGAAGAATTTCGGGGGAAGGGAAAACCTTGACCCGAAACGAAAATCGATCGATCTCCTAGACCGTGAGGTTAGAGGTGAATTCCTTCGGTGGAAAGAAGTGCCTCACGATCTAGAACAACTTGGTTCAAACGGTTTTGCAAAAGATGAACCGAGCAAAGAGATCAAGCGACGGGAAAATCACGGAGAAACGAAGAACTCGAAGAACACGAATCAAAACGCGAATCACCACATCGATCTGCAGCCGTAGCGCAACCACACGCTACAACAGTGAGGATACGGCCTCACTTCCTCAAATCAACAGTACACAGAGGCAAGTTTCTCTGCGGATCTCAGCTAGCTACAACCGGGGATGGGAGAGCAGGAAACCCTAAGTGCGAAAGAGCAAATGACTGAGATAAGGGGAGGAGGATGTCTCCCTACTACTTATCCTAATTCTAACCTAAGTCTAATTCCTACTCTACCCCTCTCTATTCTAATTACAGAGCGAACCAGCTAAACCCTAGGGTTATTCTGGACCAACTCGGTGGTAGGTGTATCCGACGGCCACGCCCGCTCGACTCGAAGCGTTGCCTCGACGCAACCTCCAGATCGCCGCCACGTGCCGCCCTAGCTCTGCACCCCCGGTTTTGTGGCCCAAACCGGGAAACCAGCCTTTTCTCCAGCCAACCCCTGGTTTTGAGGCCCAAAACCGGAAAACCAGCCCACCAACATCTGAGTTTTGAGGCCAAACTCAGCAAACCCTCAGAGCCCAGGTTTTGAGGCCCAAACCTGGAAACCGTCCTCAGCCCGAGTTTTGTGGCCAAACTCGGAAACCCTCAGCCCGAGTTTTGTGGCCAAACTCGGAAACCGTCCACGCCCAGGTTTTGAGGCCCAAACCTGGAAACCGTCCATCGATGGTTTTTCCCTGGCTCTACCACCAAACCGACGTCGTAGAGGGGATGCACCTCCCGTGCACCCCGTCCACCGACACGTGTCCCCGAGTCCACGACTCAGGCAACACATGAGCGCAAGTCTTCGCTTGTAGCCACCACAGGCTGCCAGCCACCACAGCTGATTCTCAGGCCTCTGGTCCCTCAGTCCAAGCCTCACGTCCGCCCTTCGCCACTCTCGGTCCATCGGCACGACACGTCTCTACTTGACCTTCACCTCGCCGTCGATCACTGCATCCGTGCTCGACACCTGCACAACACAAGCCAAAGAACATGCGCATCATCCCAATTGACAATCACTCATCACTTAGAGACCCGGCATACACCCATGTATCCGCACAGCTCTGTCCAAACAGAATACGACCACCTTCTTGCATCACCATACCTCGCCAAGAGAGATGACCCAGGTGTACCCACCATCGATTGCAAGATCGAGGGAAGTACATTCCACAAGACGTTCTGCGACATCGGCTCAAGTGTCAATATAATGTCTAAGGTAACATATGAACACTTATATAAAAGGGAGAATTGGCCCTGGGACATTCCGAAAGGCCTAAATTGGCCGGTGCACACATCTACTTTCAATATTTGCCAGAAGACACTATGGTTTCGTGTAATTGGGCCAATAGACATCGACCCTCATCCAATATTTTTATAAAATAGATATAAAATTATATAAGTGCCAAAAAATTATAATATAATTTTTTTGACACTCTACATGATAAGAACTACATACTAAAATATTATTTTGCGCTAAAATGATCATTTTGCCCCCACTTCATAAATAAACAAATAACCATGATTAATTAGTTATTTTATTTATAATATATTAAAAATACTGACAAAATCACATAATGCATACATCACCAAATCTTGTCTATCATAAAAATATCGTATCAAAATAACAAAGTTTAATATATCAATTAAGCTCGACAAGAGATAAATCTATAATTCATCATGCTAAATATGTCACTATAAACTTTATTATTTTGAGCTAATATTTTTAGCATTGTCAAGATTTGTTGATGTACCCATTCTATGATTTGTCCCAAGATTTGTAGTGACCTACAATCATATAAGCAAATTAACCATATGATTATCTTTGTTTATTTATGAAGTGGGGGCAAAATGATCATTTCAGCGCAAAATAATATTTTTAGTATGTAGTTCTTATCATGTAGAGTGTTGAAAAAATTATATTATAATTTTTTTGGCACTTATATAATTTTATATCTATTTTATAAAAATATTGGATGAGGGTCAATGTCTATTGGCCCAATTACACGAAACCATAGTGTCTTCTGGCAAATATTGAAAGTGGATGTGTGCACCGGCCAATTTAGGCCTTTCGGAATATCCCAGGGCCAATTCTCCCTATATAAAAATAGACCTATGTATTCGACATATGTGCAGCTGCAGATGGCGGACCAAACTTATCGATTTCCAGAGGGAATAGTAAAGGACGTGATAATCCAAATTAAAGACCACTATGTTCCCACCGACTTCTTAGTACTAGACATGGGAAAAGAAGACGACATTCACATCATCCTAGGAAGACCCTTCCTCAACACCACTAGCGCCATCATCTACATGAGATCTGGAGAGATCCACTTCCAGTTCTTCAGAGAGAAGGTACGCTGTTACTTCAATAGTTATGCCACTAATGTACAGGAAAAGAAGAATCACTCAAGGAGGAGACGTCGTGCATCCCAACGCAACAAGAATCGACAAATCAAGGATGGATGGGCTGACTATGAAGGAGAAGTTTCCAGAAGTGAAGATGTCCCATTAGAAGAAATGAAGGACGAAGAAGTAAAGGAGACAAGTCCACCAGTCAGGCAAGTATGGAAAAAGAAAGAGAATTCTATTGACGTGCAATCATCGAGGTCTTCCTCAGGATCCGCTGATACACCCAAGGAAGAATAAAGAGCGTACAAGAAGTCTTGTTCGATAGACTATAAACGTCGAATCCTCGGCGAAAGGTAACTCGGTAGTTATCCATAATTATTAGCATTAAAGTCATCATTGCATAATTAGATAAGTATGATCATTTTACTATTAGTATCATATTTTACTTCTTAAGCAAGCAATTATATCTGCATTAGAAAACAAAATATTTTTTTTTGGAAACTCTAAGCCCCATGAGAGTAGTACACTTTCTGTGGAGCCATAAAAATAAATAGATATACATTTGCATATTTATTTCTGCATTGCATACATCCATAAAAATAAAAATCTAAAAAAGATACTATGAAACACTGCTGAAACTCTGCTTAATGGAGAGGAAGGAGAGGAAGAACATAAATAATCTTAAGAGTTTCAAGACAACTAGACAAATGGAGGAATATTTATCACTAACGCTTAATCAAGTTCCACTAGTTGTGTTGTCTATCTTTGAATTCAGCAGAAGAGAAGAAGAGAGGACTCAAACCATTAATGGTCTACTCGACTTCTGGAGAAAAAATAAGTCAAGATCCAGCTTGGGGGGAGCACCCTCAGTTACCACGATAAGTATCACAACTTTTTATCTATTACTATTAGTTCGATTTAGTTAGATCAGGTCAATAAATATAGAAACCCCTAAAAAGATGAATAACTATTATAAAACCAAATAAAGATATTATATAATGAATAAATGTCTAGGTGGATAAAAACTTAATTTTGCTCATGATAAAAATGATGAATAATTGCTCTGCCTCTTTTAAGTACCTAGTGTTTAAACTTGAATTTTCTTGAGTTTTAGACAAAGTTGTTCTGAATAAACTCTGAACCTAAAACCTGTGGTTGGTAAATGCTTGATCTAAAGTCTGGATAATTGTGAGATATGATATAAAAAGGTTTGAGCTACTATTTATCTAAATCCTAGAGATACTAGAGTTCTGGAGATTTACACTTTAAAAAGATTAAAAACACATGCTGAGATCCTGTATGACATAACATGAATTCCTACCAAGAGCCATTATTATGATCTTAAGATAAGGCTACTTACTTTGTTCTAAGTTTTTAGTTATGGTTGAGAAATTTATCATGCTCTAGAGATCAAGAATGTTTTATTAAAAGATTCACTTTTCGAAGTAGTATTGTGTTAGAGGCATGGGCTATGCAAAAGTATAAAAGGAGGAAATAAAAAGGCAAGTGTCCACTACCTCAAAGAAGAAAGAAAAAGAGTTATGATAAAAGTATAAGAAAAAAAATGATAGCCTATGGTCCCTCTAATTACAATATGCCAGCAAGAGATGACAAATTTCAAATGTTCTAAAGTCTTGATCTATGAGTATGACATCTTTCTTCCTAAACTTTGAACTTTGACTTGGTAAGATATGCTTTTCACTTCTTAAAACTCTAGATATATATCCATAGAAGGTAAGAATTGCATCAGTGAGGAATCATAAAATATAAAAGAGCGATTTGAGAGTGTCATACAATGGAATCTCTGATTTTCATTTGAAAATATATAAAAACTCCAGAATGAAGGTTGATCAAAGAGTTAGAGATACAGTGCTTAACTTGATTGTTCTATCTTTCAATTGTTTAAGGAACCAGGTGAAGGCAAAAGCTCCATAGTTAAAGGTAATATGAGAAAGTCAGAATAGTTAACTCTAAACAAAGGGAAGATTTTTATTTGAACATATGTACCTTTAAAGTGTGAAGGCATAGTAGCAGTTCCTGATTCATCATGTTTGCTAAGGGACTAGCAAAAGGTAAGCTTGGGGGAATTGTTGACACTGGTTATCTATCATAATTAAGAGATAAATAAATATGAAAAGGGCAAGAATTTGATCACCAACAAAGGTTTAGGGTTTCAACTGACAATATTCCACGAGTTTTGGTGAGTTATGATTCTGCAGGGACTAAACCAGGAAATCGGCACCGATAGCTTCCCATAGAAGGAAACTGTCGGGAGATAACGCAACCGCCACGTCGGGATACTTCTAGAAGACTCCAGAGAACACATAGAGACACCACGAGAAAGGGCACCGCGGTCCACCTCCAGGTGGGACCGACCGGGCCCCCTGGACCCACCGGTCGGTCCCCCTGGGCCCGCTAGTCTCCGTCTTCTGCAAGCTATCTCCACCGACCTCTAGGATGCATCTCGACCGTACCTTAAGTCGGTTTGATCCAAGGGCCACAGTTCATTGCCCAGGGCTATATAAACAGCCCCCCTGACCCCCCTCTCCTGGGCATCCGGCATCCGGCATCCGACATCCGGCATTACATTCATCAGGGTTAGATCAATCAGAGCATTAGAAGGAGATCAATCAGAAGCCTTAGGACTACATCCACCTAGATTAGTAGATAGAATAGGATTAGAGGAGGCAAGCTTCGCTTGGATTCCTGATCTAGTCACGAGAAGGCTCGGTAAACCCAAGATCTTCTCTCTTGTATTAACATTATGGATCTATTTCATAATTGATCTTCTAGTTCATCATTGTTCTTCATTGTTTATGTTCTAGTTCATCGTTCTAGTTCACAATCTTGTTCTAGTTCATGTTCTAGTTCGTACTTTAGTTCTTCTGGATGATCTAATTCACCTTATTGTTCATCATTGTGTTCTAGATAGCAATACAATTGATATGATTAAGACATCAATGATTATATTCTTAGTTATAATGCTTATAGTCTGCTTTGATTATATATTTGGCATAGATAGTTCATCTTTATGTTTATACTCATGTTCGTATAGCGCTCATCTTAAAGTACACTGGGTGGGTGATAGATGTTGTGTAGGCGTGGTGCCTATACATTATTTATCGGTGAATGCGTCCTATGTTCCGGATAGAGTGGTAGATCGCGGGTGTGACAGACCTGTTGAGTCCTCTGTATTCCACCTCCCGAATATAGTGTTTAGTATGGCTCAATTAACTCATGGTTTAAGGGTTACTTTGTTTGACACCTTTACTATGGAGTTGCCTCTTGATTATAAATATGATGTGACCTAGCCAATGATTGCCAAATATAATTGCACTAATCAATGTATGCTATGACTTGTAATTAGAATAACTTAGGAATGTTTCTTATTAATACCTATTCTAATAATCACTTGCTAGGCAGTACTATTCTAAGTTTATCCTTTATCAATTATTTATCATATCATTTACTTTGTATCCTGATTCCTGTTCGAAGTAATTAGTGTGTTATCAGTCTTATCATAAGTGTGTGCCATATTAAATGCTGTTAAGTCCTTACAATGCCATCATATCTTGAATTGATTAGTCTCTAGGCTAAAATACAAATAACGATACCTGACACTAGCTTGGGTGAAATGCTTCTACAACGGGTATGTTTATCTGTGCGCTTGCGGGTAAATATTTATCTTTAATCCAGTGCCCTGATATAATTACATTGCTAGCTTCATGTTGGGGATGACAACTTGACGTTAAGTGGAGTTAGTAGTGTCCTGTACACTCTTTAGTGCTTTCTCTAGTTTATTATTTTATGTGGTTCGTTCTTAGCAGCGACGTTAAGAAATACCAACAAGTATTTCTGGCGCTGTTGCCGGGGATAGATTATAACTCTCTTCTTAGAGTGATTCCATTAAGGAGTGTCAACAATGAGGAAGAAGGTGCTGAAGGGATTGATGATCCAGCACTTCCTCCACCTGCTGTGCCGATTGGGTCGACTTCGACCACGACTGCACGCGGCCCCGACCCTTCTTCTTCTACTACATGGGGGCCGTGTGATCCACCACCTCGGGTTGTACCACTTGTACACGAGGAGGCACTGTACACGAGGAGGCACCAGCTACTACTGAGGGGGTGGTTACTTCAGCAAGGGAGGCGCCACGACACATCTAGCGCCAACACCCTCCTCAACAGATGATCGGTGACATCCACGAACGCGTCACTCGGTCTAGGTCATAACAAATTTCTCACTTTTCCCATTCTGCATTTGTTGCTGATTTTGAACCTTGAGATGTTGGACACTCTTTACCTGATCCGGATTGGGTCAATGCCATGCATGAGGAGCTTGAGAATTTTGAGAGAAATCGGGTTTGGGTTCTTGTCTCTCTTCCTCCTGTGTGTCAGCCTATTGGGACAAAATGGGTTTTCAAAAACAAACAAGGAGAAGATGGCCATGTTGTGAGAAACAAGGCCAGACTTGTAGCCCAGGGGTATAGTCAGAAGGAGGGGATAGATTATGAGGAGACTTTTGCTCCTGTAGCTCGTTTGGAGGCAATTAGGATCCTCTTGGCTTTTGCTGCATCCAAAGGTTTCAAACTTTTTCAAATGGATGTCAAGAGTGCCTTCCTAAACGGCTACATAGAAGAAGAGGTGTATGTAAAACAACCCCCGGTTTAAAAAATCCCAAGTTTCCAAACCATGTTTTTAAACTTCACAAAGCCTTGTATGGTTTGAAACAAGCCTCTAGAGCCTGGTATGATAGGTTAAAAACCTTTTTGCTTGCTAAGGGTTTCAAAATGGGATGTGTGGATAAAACACTTTTTCTCCTAAAGCAAGGCAATGACACTTTGTTGGTTCAGATTTACGTGGATGATATCATATTCGGTGGTTCTTCTCATGCTTTGGTTTCCAAGTTTGCAGATACAATGAGCAGGGAATTTGAGATGCGCATGATGGGCGAGTTGATGTTTTTCCCCGGGTTGCAAATCAAGCAATCCTGAGACGGGACGTTCGTGCCCCAGGGCAAGTACACCAAGGACATATTGAAGAAGTTCGATATGGGTGAGGCCAAGCCTCTTCCAACACTCATGTCAACCACGACGGCCCTAGATGTGGACAAGGATGAAGAAGTTGTGGACCAGAAGGAGTACCAGAGTATGATCAGATCACTGCTGTACCTGACGGCGACACGCCCGGACATTCAGTTCACGGTGTGTCTTTGCGCGCAATTTTAGTCGTCGCCGCACACCTCTCACCGTCAGGCGGTCAAGCGCATTATGAGGTATCTCTATTTCACACCTGAGTTCAGGATTTGGTATTCTGCTTCTTCCACCCTCTCCCTTTGCGGTTACTCAGATGCTGATTTTGCTGGTTGCTGACTTGAGCGCAAGTCCACTTCTGGGACTTGTCAGTTTTTGGGTTCTTCTCTTGTGTCTTGGTCTTCTCGCAAGCAGTCTAGTGTCCCTCAGTCTACCACAGAGGCTGAATATGTTGCTGCAGCTAGCTGCTGTTCTCAGTTGTTATGGATGATGGCCACTTTGCGTGATTTTGGTCTGAGTTTTTCTCGAGTTCCATTGCTTTGTGACAACACGAGTGCGATTAGCGTTGCTAAGAACCCTGTGCTGCATTCTAAGACCAAACACTTTGATGTGCGCTTTCATTTCTTGTGAGACCATTATGAGAAGGGTGATATCGACCTTCACCATGTCGATACTCATCTTCAGTTGGCAGATATTTTCACCAAGCCTTTGGACCAATCAACCTTTGCTAGGTTGAGAGGTGAGCTTGGTGTGTGTTTTCCTTTTAGTTGGGGAAAATATTTTGGTTCTTGTATCATAGACTGACTTCTTTTGTTTCTTCTTGTTTAGCTTTCGCATTTCATCATTTTTGCATCTTTAATCTTTACAAGCTTCATGCCTATAATCTGTAGAATGAATCTATGCTCTAATTAGTGTATGCTCTGATGATATATGATGATGTTTGTAGCTTAGGCTCTTTTTGATCACTGATACATATTGTGAGCTGAGCTACTATTCAGAACTGTGACTATGCATAATTCAACAAGAATTCTTAAAACATGTTCACCATTGAAATTGGCAACTAGCAGTGTAGAATGTGTTGAAGTCACTTGTGCTTTTCATATATGGTAGGTTGCTATGTCTCTAGTTCTGAGTCCTTCACTTGCTTGGTATGTGTTTACACCAGATTTTGGACCAAGAAGATTATTATTTTGTAAGCACAAACGACTGGTTTGTTAAAGAAAGAATCGGCCAAAAAATTGAGAAGCTTATGTTGGTTCGAGCGTGACCAGAAGATTTCGTGTGGACCAGCGTGGCGGGATTCGAAGACGTGTCGGACTCGCCCAAGGAGTTCAAGTTCGGGTCGTCTTTTATTTTACCTTTTTTGTAATCTACTCGTGTTAGGGCAGGAGTCGACTGGGTTATAAATAGTTAGAAACCCGGATTTTGTAAGGACATCCAATCAATCAATACACCGGCCACCGGCCAAAACCCTGGGAGTAGGAGTAACGTAGATCTCGGTGAGACCTTCAACCAGGCAGGGCTGCATCAGCATCGACCGACCTCCGGTTTGCTTGTAAGTTTCACCAATGGCATGCGTCATCGTGTAATGAGGCTATATTTGGCATCGACCATGTAACAACCCAAAAATTCGGACTTTTTAAAATTTTTCTGTGAATGGGTGAAGCATGTAGAAGCTAGCCAAACCGGGAACAATTTATAAATAAATTGTTGCATTCATATAGTGTTGCTTGTAGAAGTTTGCCAAAGATTCTCTTTGCAACATAAGACTTATGTTGGGGAGCACATAACCATAGCAACCTCCTTGTATTTCTCCCGGGATTATCTCGAGTCTCTCTCAATGAGCCCCGACCGTCTATTATGACCACCATCGGACCAGACTACCCTAACCCTTGACATAAACTTATGTAACCTTCCATTTGAATCTTTCTCAACTTATCTTTTGAATTTAATACCAACTTATTCGCGTGTCCATTTGAATTCCTCTCTCATTCTCTAGCAAAATGGGCAAACCTCTAATTCCTCCCATTGGGCCAAAACCCCCCAGCCGGCCCATTCATTTTCCTCTTTCCTCTCCCCTTCCCCCTCCTTACCGATTGGGCCTTGGCCCACTCTACCCGCTCACGTCCTCTCTCTCTTGCCTTCCCCTTGGCCCAACTCGCGCAGGCCCGTGCGCCTCCCTCCCCTCGCTTGGCCCAGCCGGCCCAGCCGTTGGCCGCCTGGCTCCCAAACCCTAGGGAGTGCGCCTTTCCCCACCTACCGCGCCCCTCCCTTCTTCTTCCCCAAGCCGCGCCGCCTTCGCCCCAGCTCGCGTGCGCTCGCCCGCAACTCCGCCACCTACCACGCCGCTGCTACCTACCGCGCGCGCTCCTTCTCCCCCACTAGGCCGCCGCTGCTTACCCACTGAAGCCCCGTCCGCCGCGCCCTTCCTCACCACCACGGCCCATCGCGCCCTTCTCCCAAATTCGTCGCCCGGCGCCGCTCCGACACCAAGCCACCCCTGCGCGTCCACGAAGACTCCACCTCCGACGCTGAGCACACGAACCTCGCCGAGCCGGTCTTCTACACGCCGTCGCCTTCTCCCCGAACCGGCGCGTCCACGGCGACTCTCACACCGACCCCCCCCCTTCCTCGTCTCCGTCCTCCGACGATCCCGCGCCGGACCTCGCCGTCCTCGAGCTCCCGTCCGCGCACCCCGACCGGATCCCCATCGCGACGAGCCACGGGATCCAGAGACGGCCGGATCCGCCCCACCGAGCACTCTGATGGAATCCGCACCGCGTCGAGCCTCAGTGAGCCCAGTAACCCAGGCCCCCCCTCATTCTTTCCCTCAGTCACTACCTCTAAGTTCTACTAATTCCGTTCCACTCCTAGCCTTGGGACGACGCCGACCGTACCCCGACCCGACGCCGTGCTCGTGGATCCTCACTGCGCCGCCCCAACAACTTCTCCTCTCTGCACCGAACCGAGCCGCTTCGATGATGCCCGAACCGAGCCCTCCACCGCGCGCCCTACCGACGGCCATGAGTCATGGTGAGCACCCTGGAACCCTATCTCCACCTAGGGGTCGATTTGGTTGGTTGCTCACTGCAATCCTTGTGCTGGTTACATGAACTGTGCCGACCTATCGATGTATCCTGCTGAACCATCTTATGGGCCATCGAGCCATGACTGGTTGTAATCTTAGATTGACCTTAAATCAATGTTGCTGTTGCCGGCTACACTGCTAGATCAAGTTTCTGCTATCCACTGAATCGATCTGATTGTATATCTGTCGCAGATTCACACCGATTGCTTACTGAAAATCCCTTGCCTGTCTATGGGATTTATTAGACCTACAGCTAACTATCTTGTCATACTGAGAACTCGCGGAATCATGTTCTTACTTCAATTCCTTCCTGTTATCTGGTTCTATGATCACCCTATTGACTAGTAGCCCTTGTGCCGCTGCTCTCACTTTGCTGCAGGGTTCGGAAATCGCCAGGTCTGTACACAAGCCGAATCATCTGCGAAGCCGTTCAACATTCCTAAAGGTCACCTCCTTCCTATCTGATGGCTCCATTCCTTACTCGTTCTCTATTCTGAAACTATCTGAAGGATTCTCATTTTGTGACAAGAAGGTGATACTCGCTGATCCACCTACACATCCGAAGCATCGCTGAGACGATACAACCCCTGCCACATCCAGAACACGCTACGTCAGCCGAAGACGAAGACGAAGACGAAGTCCCAATTTATATCCTGTATATGACAACCTTTGATCTATCTTTGTAATACATGACCATTTATTCATATCTATGTCCATGCCATCGTGCTGGTTATATCCTTGTGAACTCGTTATCTCAATTATTCCGTCATCGCCTATTATTTCGTTGTCATCTACTTGTCCTCGAACGAACTTCTCTCTAGGTACACGCTAAGCCGATGGATGATGACCAAGTCACGAGGATGATGCCGAGCAACGTCGGACACTACTCTTGATGAATCATGGTTAGTGACAAACCTCTCTTCCAATTCCCTACCACCATGCGCGACGCCCGAATAGAATGGATCGTATAGAACGCGCTGAATGATAACCGCAACGTGCTTAGGCCGAATAGAACGAACCTTGGACGATATGTTGGACGTTAGACCGAGAAGAACGAACCTTAGTCGACATGCTGGATGACCAGGTAATTCTATTCTCATCTTTTGACCGTAGGATGCCCCTGATGGAATCCCTAGTTGTGTCATTAAGGAGACCCCGTACCCTGTCGTAGTTTATATCTCGTGACTCTATGTGCCGCCACCATGACCCTTTGGGAACCACGTTATCTCATAGTCGATCTACCGAGCCACTTCTGGAAAGTCTCTTATTTATCTATCTGTACTCATGCACCTCGATCTTACGACCACCTGTATATGCACTTGTGATACAGGATCCAACCAATCTCATGCTATGGGAATGTGCTACTCCACTTATTTGGTTCAACGTGTTATGGTGTCGCTTAATGGTTCTTATCGTTGTATTGTTGGATGTTCGTGTGTTGTCTGTGTGTGCTGAGCCTTTAAGCCGGCAGAGGGATCGTACCTCGTTCGGACATTACGATCGCGAGACCCGTCTCGCCATGGCCGTGATGCCGAATGTAACACGATCCTTGTTAGTGTATCTGGTGGTCGCGAGTACACCTCGCCATGACCATGGAGCTACACTCTCTTATTTGTAAATGCTTCTTCGTGCACAAACTCTTGTATGTTTGTACCCATTGACCACTGCATATCTCGATTCTCGCGGTGACAACCGCACCGCTATGAATCTAGAAATGACTTAGTGCCAGAGCACCCCGGTCGGGTACCCTACAAGTAGTTGCGCACTTGCATCCTATATTGTGTCACTCCTTCCAATACCCCGTCTTCTACCATGACGTGTGTGTTGGAAAGAATGAACCTCTGACTTATATATTTGTACTCGTGCTATTTCCTTTATTAGCAAAGCTATGGTCTATGTTGTACCTCAGGATTCCGCACGTCGACACGATCGACCACCTAAACACATTTCTATAGAAATGTGCCTGAGGACATGACATAGATGAGCTGAGCTAACCCTGCTCTTAGTTCCCGACGTGTTGTGTCGTGTGGATCGAGAGGATGTTAGATCTCCAATCCTTTTGCGCTACCGCTTTTGCCATAGCGGGCAAGCCAAGGTACTTTGGAGACAAGTCACAATCGTGTTAATCGTTCTCATGATCAAATGACCTTTGGGATAAGGCTACAAGAGCCGAACCCCGTTGTTCTTATTCGATAGGCCCGTCCTCCGATTTCCGCCTATTTAAATGACGACCAAATCGAAGGATGTGAGCCGTGGTGTTTGCTAAGGATAGACCTTGGTTTGAACCCTATGACATAAAGCTGTATTGGCTTGGCCAAGACTTAAACTTGCAAACCACCACCTTGTTCCTAGCCCGAGGAAATCGGACAACCGCCGAGAGGGCTAAGCCTTGTGTATTTTAGTGTCTCGTTAGTGTTATTGGATCTCCCTACGTCCTGTTATCTTTTCAATTATGGAGTGAGTGTTCTCTTGCCTTGCGTATCTTTTCGTGGAGTAGCATACGTTTGGACCAAGAGAGCTTGGACAATAACAAGGATGACAACATGGAGTCAACTCAGGAGGAGACGACTTCGCTGTTGGAACACCAACGAGGAATAATTAACCACGACTACGACTACTTCGCAGGTGTCATGGCAGCACCCCTTTTAGAGAATCCTATTAGACATTGCAAACATGTAGACTTGCTAGTGCTTTATATTTACTCCTTTGCTAGTATAATGATGCATGACACTACCCAAGCCTTTATTACCTGATTGCAACCCGCTCTACCACAATACCCTGCTTTGCGCATTCGCTCACTTATTCATGCTTACTCGCCTGCTTGCTTGCATGATTCACCATTATATTATTTAACTCCACTTCGTATTATAACTGAGATGTGATGCGGATGGTGAACCCTTGGGAATGGTTTGGCGGGTGATGCCAGACTTGGTGATGTGTGAGCGTGCTGCGTGTGTGACTTGGGTGTGTGGAGGGTGAGGGTTGAGTCGACCGAGCCGGAATATACGACGAGCCTGGTGCGAGTCTTGCCGTGGGGCAGATCTGGAAGCCCCTGTGGTGGTAAAACCTGTGGCGGGTTAAATGGTGACATGAGGTGGATCTGGGTGTGAGCCGCTGGCGGAGCCCAGATCAGGAGCGTGCTGTGGTGGCACATATAATGAAAACCTTTGAGAAGACATTCCGGCTTAGTCACCCTAGAATGGTGCGGGATCTGGACCACGGGGAAATACCTTTACAAGCCACTCGCTCCTTATGGACGGGGACGGTCGGACTACCTGGTAGGGTAATGCCACTACTGCTAGGCGAGAGAGTGCGAGGAAGGTATGGGTATCAGAGTCCCACACCCTCCGAGACGATCACGACCCCCACTTCGGGAGAGGGAACGTGACTTCACAGACTTAGCCATCCAGACATACTTGGGGTGATTCCAGGGTTGAGTGGTAGGGTGGCATTATTCTAGGCTGGCAAGCGACCGGTATCCGCCTAGGCATTCTAGAGTGCCGAGGATGGCGATCTTGTGGATATTGTAGAACCTCTGCAGAGTGTATGGTTGATCGATCGATACGTTGGCCAATTCGTTGGCCGCGGACCTTTTTCCCTGACCTGTTTCCGACTAGTGAGAGTTCTCTTTTCTCCCCCTGGTATGTGAGTGCCGGCCGTGAACCTGGTGTGAGGTGTGGGGACGTTGAGACAAGGCTGGGAGGGAGCTGGCCTATGTCGACTGAGTGTGTGAGATGAGATGAGGTGATGGTGTGGTGATGGTTGAGTTGGATTGGGTATGGATATGGTGGATGGATGTGGATGTGTGTGTATGGGAATGTGTTAAAACTTGATAAATATTATATACTACTACTGCTCATGCGCTAGGATGCAAATCCACAGCCAAATCTTAGGATCGCCAGATCCTTGTTTTATCTTTTCCACTAAAGCTCATCGGTGCTGACCATGGCCTGCACACATCTGGCGGTGTGCAGATTTTCTGCTTCCGAGGTACTGACTCTAGAAGGATTAGGAGGTTTCGTGCCTACGCTCAAGTTTGGTTCGGAGGATCCGGTCGATGCTGCGCTACAACAACTCTGATGATGTCTGTGAAGGAGGAGCCTTCACTCAATAGTCTTCCGCTAAATTAGACTCTGTAATAGGTGTTACTCAATGATGTAATGCTTATATCTATGTAATCTTTACGATGTATGATTGTGATATCGACTGATATATGATAATATGATAAGATCAATTCCTGGTTTTGTCATATTATAACTCGTTCTGTGGATTTTCCCTTCGCGGAAAATTGAGGACGTTTCAGACCAAACTCTTGTTAAGCTATGCCATGGCTAGTTATCGCTCCAAGTTTGTCTTTCGTGAGACTGTCTTGACTTTGGTCAATCTCTTACTTTAGTCGATCTTGACTAGTTATCGGCTCTATTGGTTTGGCAAGCCAATAGATTCATCAAGTTATCAATGTTGTTTTATGTTTTAACAGTTTCTTTATGTTTTAAACAACATCTTGCCCAATCAAGATTGACAAAGTGGCTTAAGCTTAAAGGATGCTTAGTTTCGGCTGTTATGAGGTTTAGACGCTCACAACAAGGAAAATAGCTGATCTAAGCTCTCATCGACTATCTTGTCAATCTTGGTTGTTACATGTTGTGCGTTCGAGATATTCGATAAAATCACGATCTGATTTAAGAGTAGATAGATTTGATCTAACATATCTATTACGGCTGTATTTCCGAACCCCACTGATATATATGATAGATTAGATTTGTTTGATCTTAAGTCAAATCATGGTTTTAACGAATAGATCTTGTTCGTGCTTCATGGACCCTGTATCGGTTAAAATAGCCGATCCAGTTATGCTTTCTTCATAATGTGTATTCCTAAATGGCTTGGATTTAACGAATCTACTCTTTGCACGAGACGTGATCTAGCTTGGTCATCATTATGGCTGTATGGAGACACCCCACTGTTGATGTTTAAGCTATTTTATCGATCTATTTGTTATTATGGCTGTATGGAGACACCCCACTGTTAATGAATAGAACTGCTCGTGCAAATAGTCGATACGTTGATTTCATATCGCTTAGACGTACACATAGATTTCAATTTTGTTAATATCTTTTAAGCTCATCTACTGTCTATTTATTCTAAGTGCTTCATTACACATATCGTAGTCGTCACGCTTTATATCTTTTTCAATGCTTTTTATATAATCTCCTAGGAGTTGACTTGGTAGTCAATATCCTAAAGACAAGTGGCTATATCAGAGCCGTACATTTTGGAACTGTCTGACACCAAACCGGTAGGTTCCACGATTTAACAATCTTTTTCTTATCTTTGTCAATTGCAGGTCAAATTGACAGGCACGCCCGAAGTCGATCTTGCTTAGATTCGGCTCCACCACCCGTTGAAGGTTCAGGAGGTCAGGACCTTGCTCCGTACCCCTCTGAGGACCATGCATTCGAGTGTGTTGGCGTGACCGACCGAGATTTTGTGTCAACACATTCTTTTGGCACGCCCAGTGGGACATAATCGTCTGATCACGACACTCAACAATGAAGATGTATTAAACATGACAATGGAAGAGCTTCCAGATGAGCTTCGACGCCTGATAGAAGAAACTGTTGAACAATATCATTATATGTGTTTGTTGAGCTTCAGTAAAAGCAGGGATAAGAAGATTATCCAAAAGTCTCATCTACCAAGGGTGGTTCTAGATGGCCATGTTGATCCAATGGTTCAGGTCCAGCACAATGCCATGCAAGAAGTAATCAGCAAAGCAATGTCTCCCACTCTGATGAATCACAATGAAGTATTCCTCAACAGTCTCTCAAATGGCATTAAAGAGGCCTTCAACTTAGGCGATGATAGAAGGGGTCTAGTATATACCGTGAGAAACAATCAAGGAGCTGGAACTTCTGCTAGACCTCAGGTCAATGGTCCGAATGGCAATGGAAGCCAGATGATGATTAGCCCTGGGGGCATGACACCGCAGCTAGTGCAACAGCCGATTATGAGTAATAACATGTACTCATCGGCTACAAAAATAATAGCTCCTCATGCAAGGCGCATCACTAGAGACTTCAATGCACCACCATATCAGGGGAGCGTAGCACCTGGTGATATCCCTCAGGGGTATCATTATGTCTCGGATTTTTATACCTTGGATGCGCAAGAGAACCCGGGATATAATGGCAACACTTTCGGGGGACAGAATATCGGCTATCAAAAGCCGGTGAACCAAATTGATCAACTAATGAGTCAGGTAACTGATCTGGTTCAGAAGCAATTTGGCTTGACACCAAAATCTACAGTGACTGGTTACAAAAAGCCATATCCAGAATGGTTTGATTAGGTTGTTCTTCCTCCAAGATATAGAATCCCTGATTTTACCAAATTCACAGGAACCGGCTCAATAACAACCATGGAGCATATAACCCAGTTTCTGGTCCAGCTTGGGGAGATTGGTGATGAGCAAGCACTTAAAGTCAGAATGTTCCCTCTCTCTCTATCTGGTTCGGCTTTTTCATGGTTTTCATCTCTGCCACCCAATTTCATTCAGAGCTGGGAGGATTTGGAAGATAAATTCCATAAGTATTTTGACCTTGGAGTATTGGAGAGGCCTAGTGGACCTAATCGATACAAGGCAAATGAATAATGAATCTGGATGCTAGTACCTCCAAAGATTCAGAGAGCTGAAGAATCAATGCTACTCCATATCATTGTCAGACCCAGAGGTGATATCATTGCAATTCAATTCAAGGATTGATACCTACTATCATAGAAAAAATTGGCTTTGGTTATAACAATATGGCAGATTTAGCTAAAAAGGTAGCAAGTATTGATGCCCAAAATCGGTACAATCAAGTCTTTAAACCCAAAAAGCCTACAATGCAGAAAGCCATTTCTTCCTGGAAGATGAATACAATAGTTCAGGAGGTGAATGTGATGAAGAAGTGGCTGCTGTAGATTGGTCTTGGAAGAACAATGAGTACATACCTTGGGCGAAGGCTAAAAGTACCGAGAAGGATGTAAAGTATAGCTTTGATATCACTAAGGCTAACAAGATATTTGACTATTTACTAGAAAAGGGTCAGATCAAATTGACTAGAAACCATACTATCCCATCGGCTGAGGAGCTTAAAGATAAAAGGTACTGCAAATTTCATAATTCTAGTACCCATACTACTAACGATTGCCAAGTTTTCAGAGATATGATCCAAAGGGCTATCGTTAAAGGAAGGATTGGCCTAGAAAAGGTCAAAGGCATGAGCATCAACGACCATCCTTTCCCACAGAACATGGTAGCTCCGACACCTCAGAGTGAAATCAAGGTGTTAACTTCTGATAAACCCAAGGCAGCCGGGACAGTTGATCTAAAGAAATAGCTAACAGCCAGGGAGTATCAGGAGATGAAAGGGAACAAAAACAATGATCAACCTGAAACTTCAAAAGCTGGTGAAGCAAGAAGGTGTCCAACTGTCAGAATCTTACTAAACAAGTGGCAACGTCAGAAGGAAAGAAGCCAAATGCAAAGGGAAAGGGATGAACAAGAATATCAAGAATGGCTCGAAGAAGAAGAGTATATGAGGTCTCGTGAAGAAGGAAGACGCATCAAAGATGAAGAAAAGAATCATTAGGACTGTCCCTTCTTCAGGCATTGTTGGAATGAAGGCTTAAAGCTTCCCACTCTTCGTAATTGCCCAGAATGCAGTGATCAGTACCGGGAGTATAGGCAGTCGAGAGACATCCGCCGATCTGTGCATGAAAGATTAAGGTTTGAAAATACCGATCGACGCATAAAAATGAAAATGTTCATAATCGGCTTGGAGCAAGGTTAGCCGATCATGATGATCCTTGGCAAGAGGGGCAATGGTGTCCTGGTGGCTTGACCAAAATCCAGAAGCAACGGGTTCAAAGGTTAATAAGTGATGAAATCCAAAAGAAACCTAAAGTCTGGCAAGTAAAGCAGATAGCCGATAAGGGTGAGTCATCGGCAAATATCGCTGCTCTGTTCATATTACCTGCTGAATTTAGATCCTCTGATCATGAAGAAGAATCTGATGGGGAAGAGGTAGTTGCTCAGTGGATCTATCAAGCAGAAGAGGCCACGTTTCAAAAACCTGAGAAACATTCTCATTTGAAGGCTTTATACTTGAAAGGGTTTGTTGATGGAAGGCCTCTGAACTGGATGCTAGTTGATGGAGGGGCAGCTGTTAATTTGATGCCATATGCCACTTTAGAAAGCTTGGTAAGACTACAGAAGACTTGACTCAGACCGATATGAGGTTGACCGACTTTGCTGGCAACGTATCGGCTACTAAAGGTGCTATATGTGTTGAGTTAACAATTAGCAGCAAAAGTATGCCGACTACTTTCTTTGTAGTCGATGCAAAAGGATCCTACAGTGTGCTTCTTGGAAGGGATTGGATCCACACCAACTGTTGCATTCCGTCTACCATGCATCAGAATGTGATTCAATGGATCGGCGACACCGTGGAAGTGGTACCAGCCGATTCAACTGTTAGTGTTGCTTATTCAGACCGTGATGTTTGGAACTTTGATAACATGGAGTGCTTCTCTAGAAGGATTCTCGAAGAAGACTTTCTCAAGACAATTGACGAAAGTCAACAGCCGATCCAAGCAGTCGACTTCAAAAAATATATTTAATGGATTATACAGTTAATGAGGATGACAGTAAGATGGGTCAGGGTTTCATGTCGGCTGATGAACTGGAAGCAATTGATTTTGGAAACGGTGATAAGCCGAGGTTGACATACATTAGTGCCAAGTTAGATCTCAAGTTTAGGCAAGAACTTATTGCATTGTTGAAAGAATATAAAGAATGTTTTGCTTGGGATTATTCTAAAATGCCTGGTCTTGATCGATCATTGGTAGAACATCGACTGCCTATTAAACATGGTAGTCGGCCTATAAAACAAGCTCCAAGGAGGATTAAAGCAGAAGTTATGGCTGATGTGAAAACAGAAATCACTCGGCTTTACAAAGCTAATTTCATTCGGCAATGTAGATATGCTGAATGGATATCCAGCGTAGTCCCTATGGATAAGAAAAATAGAAAAAGAGGGTTTGTATTGACTTCAGGGATTTGAATAAAGCTACTCCAATGGATGGCTACCCAATGCCAGTGGCAGATATGTTAGTCGATGCAGTAGCAGGACATAAGGTTATCAATTTTATGGATGGCAATGCTGGTTATAACCAAATTTTTATGGCAGAAGAAGATATACATAAAACTGCATTCAGATGTCCAGGTGCTATAGGCTTATATGAGTGGGTGGTCATGACCTTTGGGCTTAAGAATGCCGGTGCAACTTATTAGAGGGCTATGAATTATATCTTTCATGAGTTGATCGGCAGGATTGTTGAGATTTATATTGATGATGTGGTTGTAATGTCCAAAGATTATCAAAAGCATCTTAAGGATCTCAAAGATACTCTTGAATGCGCAAGGAAGCATGGCTTAAGGATGAATCCTCACAAATGTGCATTTAGGGTATCTGCTGGTCAGTTTTGGGGGTTTATGGTACATGAAAAAGGGATTGAAGTTGGTCAAAAGAGCTATGATACGATTGACAAAACAGTGCGACCGACCATAAAGACTCAATTACAATCTTTGATCGACAAAATCAATTTCATCAGGAGATTTGTTTCACTAGAATTTTGCCATTCTTAGTATTGTTGAAATTAAAAGATGACCAAGATTTAAATGGGGAGATGAGCAACAAAGGCATTTGATGAGATCAAAGAGTATATGAAGTCTCCACCAGTGTTGATCCCTCCTCAAAGGAACAAACCTTTCAAATTGTATGTGTCAGCCGATGATCATACATACAATTGGATCGACCTTAATGCAAGAATTTAAAGGAAAAGAAAGAGTGGTGTTCTATCTCAGTAGAAGGTTGCTTGACCCAGAAACAAGGTATTCTCCTGTTGAAAAATTATGCCTATGTTTGTACTTCTCGTGCACCAAACTTCCACATTACCTATTGTCTTCTGAATGCACGGTGGTATCGAAGTTTGACGTAATTAAACATATGTTATCCATGCCTATACTAAATGGGAGAATTGGAAAATGGATTCTTGCATTATCAGAATTTGATTTGATGTATGAATCGAATCGGCTAAGGTGGTTAAAGTCAGGTAATAGCCGATTTTGTTACTCATCATCATAAACAAGAGATTAAAACTCTAGATTTTACCCCATGGACCTTGTTCTTTGATGGTTCCAATTGCAAGCAAGGTGGGGGCATTGGTATTGTTCTTGTTTCAACTCAGGGAGGGATTTTTGTGTTTGCTTTCTCAATTGATCCAACCTCCACTAACAATCAAGCTGAGTATGAAGCACTTTTCAAGGGACTTCAGCTTTTATGTGAGGTAGGGACCGAGACTGTTGAGATTTTTGGAGATTCTCAATTAGTGATTAATCAATTGCTCGACTTATATAAATGCAAAGATGATATTCTGAGGAAGCATTATGAAAAGTGTCTTGAATTGCTTGATTCTTTCTCTTCTATTATCATAAAACATATTCCTAGTTGTCAGAATCAATAGGCTAATCATTTAGCTCAGAGTGCATTCGGATATCGGCAAATTGTTGAAATACTAAATGATGAGGTTGCTGATAGTGATGATTGGAGAATTGAGATTATTGAATATTTGAATAACCCATCACGACAGGTATCCAAAAAATTGAGGTACAAAGATACAAAGTTTGTCCTTCTTGATGATCAACTATATCATAAGACAATCGATGGTGTACTTCTTAAATGTGTCGATCAAGAAGAGGCCAAAGTTCTAATGGGAGAAATCCACGAAGGAATTTGTGGTGCACATCAGTCTGCTCATAAAATGAAGTGGATGTTCAGGAGAGCAGGATATTTTTGGCCGACCATTTTAGAGGATTGTTTTAAATATTATAAAGGATGTCAGGAATGCCAAAGATTTGGTAATGTTCAGAAGTCTCCGGCATCAGCTATGAATCCAATCACAAAGCCATGGCCATTTAGAGGATGGGGAATAGATCTGATTGGCCAAATGTTTCCGGCATCTAGCAAGGGACACAAATTTATGTTGGTAGCAACAAACTATTTTACTAAATGGGTTGAAGCTATTCCTTTAGAGAAGCTTCATCGGCTACTGTAATTGAGTTCATCAAAGAGCATATCATTTATCGGTTCGGTGTTCCTCAAACCATTACTACAGATCAAGGGAAGATGTTTGTATCAAAGGAGTTTGAGGATTTTGCTGCTAGCACAGGCTTTAAGTTGATTAACTCATCTCCATATTATGCTCAAGCTAATGGACAGGCTCAAGCTTCTAATCAGATTTTGATCAAAATCATTAAGAAGAAGGTTAAAGAGCATCCAAAAAAGTGGCATTCGATACTCAGTGTGACCTTGTGGTCCTATAGGATGGCATGTCATGGTGCAACTAAATGTTCACCATATGAGTTGGTTTATGGTCATGAAGCTGTATTGCCTTGGGAAATCAATATAGGAGCTAAAAGAGTATCACAGCAGAATAATTTGAAGGTCGATGAATATAAACATCTCATGATGGACAATCTTGATGATTTAAACTTTCATCGGCTGAAAGCTTTGGAGAACATCAAAGCTCAGAAGTTAAGAGTGGCTAAGTACTATGATCAAAAGGCCAGGGAGAAGAAGTTTAATGAAGGGGACTTGGTTTGGAAAGTCATTTTGCCTATTGGAACTAAGGATAGCAAATATGGTAAATGGTCACCAAATTGGGAAGGACCCTATCGGATTACCAGATGCGCTCCTGGCAATGCTTATTTCTATGAGACTCTAGAGGGTATCGAATATTTCAGGGCAGTTAATGGGAAATATTTTAAGAAGTATTATCCTAGTATCTGGGTGGATCAGTTATAACTGATTGACCTAGCCAGTGGCTAATGTATCCAATTGATAGCCGGTATTGATGTATCGCCTTCAGAAAAAAATAGCCGATGCAATCGAAGCATCGCCTTTAGTCCAAAAATACAGGATCAAGAATCATTGAAATTAAGAGACCTCGATGGGTCTTATCATAAGGAGATCATAAAGGAGCAGAAATTTCATTATATTCAAGAAAAGGTTTATTTACAAAGGCTTGGTCCTGATAAACTACTCGAAGACCTTATCTACTATGATTACAGAGGGGGTAGACTCTGCTATTTCCCCGGCTGCTCCATCAACACCATCAAAGTGCACTTCCATGGTGTGACTTATTTCCGAGGTGACTTCGAGACCACCCAAGTCTTGGCCAGTGTAGGCCTGAGCAGGCCCGAGAGCCATGGCGGCGCCATGGCGGACGCCGTGGAGGGCGACCTCATGTAGCCTTGCGGGGATGTTGGTCACTCTCTCTGCGACGCTGTTGCCGGCGGCATTCACAGAGTCAGCTGCCTCCTGAAGGGCCTCCAGACGCACAGTCAGGTCTGCAGAATGAACAAGATGCATCAAAATTGAGTAGAGGAAATTCAATTTGATGAAAATTCTTCTGAGAGAAAGAAGAATACCGGTGACATGTGCATCGGACTCAGCGCATTGTTGGACCGCCCGGGAAGCCCTCGCCTCTGCCTCCTCCAGCGCCTTTTGGAGTTGGGCGATGTGGTCTTCAAGGAGGCAGTTCCTGATGGTGGCCTCCGAGTGAAGGTTTCGCATTTCCGTCATTTGACGGTAATGGCAGGTGGTCGTCGACTCGGAGCTACTGGAGGAGGGGTTTTCAAAGACCGACTCCATTCCAGGGGGAGGCGCCAAAGCAGCTGTGGCATTAGAAGGACCTTCGTTGATCCTGGACAAAGGCAGAGGAAGAAAGTCAGATCAAGCTTTCAAAAATAATGAGGATTGGAGTCGATTAGGCATGAAGAGAAGCAAACCTAATGCGGCGCTGAGGGTGGTAACGGGAGTTTACTTCCTCCTCTGCAGGGCGCTTACCACGGTTGTTGTCTGCCATTAGAAGAAGTGGAGGTAGGCTTTTGGATGGAAAATCTTTTGGCGAGAAAGAGGGTTTTCGACGGAGGACAAAAGCATGTAGAAGATGTGCTCTGAGTGTGACGGAAGAAGGAGATGAAGGGGGATTTATATTGGAAGATTGAATCTCAGAAGGGGAAAAGATGCCGCTTCGTACAATGTGTGCAGAATACTCGAGTGGGATGTTAAATCACAACACGGTTTTCAAGAGAAGAGCAACTGTCTCGCATTGATCGCCAAGATACTATTCATACTGTTTGAGATATCGAAGGGAAAGAAAGAAAAGGACTCAAAATTTTGGAATAAAATAAATTTCATCCCAAAATTGGGGGGCATGTGTTACACACAGATTTTAGACCAAGAAGATTATTATTTTGTAAGCACAAACGGCTGGTTTGTTAAAGAAAGAATCAACCAGAAAATTGAGAAGCTTATGTTGGATCGAGCGTGACCAGAAGATTTCGTGTGGACTAGCGTGGCGGGCGTCGAAGACGTGTCAGACTCGCCCAAAGTTCAGTTCGGGTCGTTCGTCTTTATTTTACTTTTTTTGTAATCTACTCGTGTTAGGACATGAGTCGACCGGGTTATAAATAGTTAGAAACCCGGATTTTGTAAGGACATCCAATCAATCAATACATCGGCCACCGGCCAAAACCCTAGGAGTACGAGTAACGTAGATCTCGTCGAGACCTTCAACCAGGCAGGGCTGCATCGGCATCGACCGACCTCCGGTTTGCTTGTAAGTTTCACAAATGTCTTGTGTCATCGTGTAATGAGGTTGTATTTGGCATCGACCAAACTCTTGTTAAGCTATGACATGGCTAGTTATCGGTCCAAGTTCGTCTTTCGTGAGACTGTCTTGACTTTAATCAATCTCTTACTTTAGTCGATCTTGACTAGTTATCGATTCTATTGGTTTGGCAAGCCAATAGATTCATCAAGTTATCAATGTTGTTTATGTTTTAACAGTTTCTTTATGTTTTAAACAACATCTTGCCCACTATGACTAAATGAGGCTAAATAACATTTTTTTCTGTATGTGTAGTCACTTTGAAGTGACTAGATAGGACTAAACCATTTAGTCACTCAGATTTCGTTGCCTGGACTCTAAACTAAAACCTCATAAAATAGAAAAAAGATTCTCAAATAATTCAATCTGGCTTTGGGCAAACTCTGCTAAAACTGGTCCATAGGCCCCATCACAAATCTCTACTGTTCCTAACAATCATCAACAATTATGATATAAATATATAAAAGTAAAAAATGTCTTCTCTTCTTGACCCGTCTATGATTCCTCCCATAAATCAGTTGGCTAGTAATGCAATAATGAGGCCTGGAATTCAAAATGCAAGACAAGATACCAGTGTGATGGGGATGACATGAAACGGCTGCCTCAGATCACGGCGTGACTAACATGTGTGCATAGAGTTGGCCTCCCGACTAGAACCAATTAACCGGCGGCCAAGAGCAACTCGCTCGGCCATGCATGCATGACCTCCTTGTCTCTAACTCTGGTGCGTGCATGCTAGCTCATTCGATCCCTGGCCAATATAAATAGGAGCCCAGGCCACTTGCTCATTCATCGCATCGTAGATGCATAACATCCACCGATTGTAGAAAGATGACAGTGAAAAAGATGGTGTTGTCGATGCAGGTCATGGCGGTGGCGATGCTTGCGTTGTTGGTGGGCGATGCCTGGTGCGGTCCTCCTAAGGTTCCCCGGGCAAGAACATCACAGCCAGCTACGGCAGCGACTGGCTGGAAGCGAAGGCGACATGGTACGGCAAGCCGACTGGCGCCGCCCCCCTGACAACGGCGGTGCGTGCAGGTACAAGGATGTGAACAAGGACCTTTTCAATAGCATGGGTGCGTGCGGCAACGTCCCCATCTTCAAGGACGGCCTTGGCTACGGCTCCTCCTTCGAGGTCAAGTGTGACAAGGCGGCCGAGTGCTCTGGCTAGCCCGTGGTGGTGTACATCACGGACATGAACTATGAGCCTATCGCCACCTACCACTTCGACCTGGATGGCACCGCGTTCGGCACCATGGCCAAGAAGGGCGAGGAGGAGAACCTACGCAAGGCGGGCATCATCGACATGCAGTTCCAGCGAGTCAAGTCCAAGTACGGCGAAAAGGTCACCTTCCACGTTGAGAAGGGATGCAACCCTAACTATCTTGCGCTGCTGGTCAAGTACGTCGACAGTGATGGTGACATTGTGGAGGTGGACATCAAGGAGAAGGGCTCTGACGCGTACGAGCCCCTCAAACACTCTTGGGGTGCCATTTGGAGGAAGGACAACGCCAAGCCGCTCAAGTTCCCTATCACTGTCCAAATCACCACCGAGGGAGGCACCAAGACTGCCTACGAAGATGTCATTCCCGAAAATTGGAAGCCCAACACCGCCTACACCGCCAAATAAACTCGTCGACCTACCGGCCTGGGCTGCATTGGGTTGGATCCCACTTCCCAAGCAACACACTATGCATGCATTGATCCATGCATAATATATCCATTTTCTACTCTTGCTGCTACGACGATAACAATGTCCTCCTTCTTCGACTGCATATATATAGCTAGAGCCATGCTCCACTACCAGAATCCTGAATTGCCTTGAGTGCCTAAAACCACCAAGGAAAGGGGAAAAATCGCCAAGGATGATTTCCGCCAAGCCAATTGAGACCTTACTTAATTTGCCAGAGAGCCAAGAAAACACTATAACCGCCAATTAAATAGTTTCCTTGAGGGCCATTAACCTCCAAGGAAATGTTTCTAACTGCCAAGGAAATTATTTTTTGACAGCAAGCGACCGCCAAGGAAACATGAGCAAAAATCATAAATCCGCAAAAATAGAATCCACCTTATGCATCTCCTAGGAATCAAACTCATCGCCAAGGAAATTATTTTTCTTGACTGCAAGCGACCGCCAAGGAAACATGAGCAAATCATAAATCCGCAAAAATAGAATCCACCTTATGCATCTCCTAGGAATCAACTCATGGCTTGAAGCTTGAATGAAAATGAATGCCCTAACCACTACACCATTGAGTTATTTGTGAATACCTAACTTATTCTTCTCTTTTATATTCACTTTATGGAATCTTGTAGTAGATATTTGAAACCCTAAATGATTTCAAATATAAAAAGTTTAAACTCAAACTTTAAGATCTCGTTGAATACTACAACTTTGGTTTAGGCCAAATCACCATCGGAGGTCATTTGTAAAATTTAAAAAAATTGAATTTTAAATCTCTCAGAATTACCTTGGTGGTTTTGAATAACACGCAAGGAAATAGGAATTACCTTGGCAGTTTCGAATAGCACTCAAGTAAATAAGATTTACCTGGCGTTTCAAATAGCACCCAAGGAAATTAACATTACCTTGGCGGTTTGCAATAACACTCAAGGAAACATGGAATTACCTTGGCGGTTTGGTTTAGCACTCAAGAATATCCATTTGCTAGGAGGTTGATGTATGCAGCCAAGGAAACTACACTTTCCTTGGCGGTTTTATTTGGCACTCAAGAAAATCTGTGGCCACTGTTGACGGAAGTTATAGCATGTTTTACATTATCAAAATACCGTCAACAGGCCTCAGTTTCAAGGAAGAATAGCATATCATGAGCATATTTATCACTAATAAGTTCCACTTGTACTCTTAGCTTGTGAACTTGTAGGAGATGGCAAAATGAACAAAATGAGGCCAGGGGGCCCACCAAGGGGTCGGGCGACCCCACCTTTGGGCCACCTCGGCCATGGTGACATGGCATGATCCAAAAGAAGCATGTTCAAGCCAATATCAACCATTGGATCAAGCATGTGCTTTTGCTCAATGGTGCAAGATGAGAAGCACATGGATTCATGGGTCCACACCGAAAACCAAATGCAACCAACTTCACAAGACTTGCTCCATGATATGTGGGGTCACCAAGGGAGAGAAGATGGTGGGCCAGCCCTGTCATAGGGGGGTCGGCCGACCCCCCCTTGGTGGGAACCAGCAGCACTATTCATCAGGGTGACATCAGCACCTTCTAGAAGGTGTACCCTGGGCCCACATGTCAGGGACAGGGGTCGGCCGACCCCATGGTGACCCTCATCCAAGTCAGTGGCAAAGTGCATGTTTGACACGTGAAGAAATCAAGGCCATCCATCCATGGCGGTTACAATGACGGTGGATCCAAGGGTTGAGAGATGGGGAGCACGCGGATCGCTGACATGGCACCGGAGTAGCCCCTACTCCACCTCCACTATAAATAGAGGCCTTCACCCTCTCATTCATCCCATCCCATCTCACACATCTCCACTTTCAAGTGAGATCAAGCAAGAGTAGTAGTAGTTAGTCTAGAGTGGGAGTTAGAGTCGAGTCGGGCGAAGCTCGGGTCTTCGGAGTCGTCTTCTGTGAGTCTGGTATAGCCCTTGTATCTTTCTTCTTTTGTAAGACTTTATTTATTTAATATATTATTCTTTCTTTACTTTACTTTGCATTTACTTAAGTATTTACTTTCCAAGTATTTATTTAAGTATTTACTTAGTGCAAGTCTATATTTATATAGTCTTGTTGTGTGCTTATCTTAGTTCTATAGTTGTCTTAGTTAGATTGATTTCCTTTGAATAGCTTCTTGTGTGTGCGTCATCATCCTATCTTAGGATAGGGGCTTTAGCTATTTTGATCGATAGCTAAAGGTGTAGAGAAGTGTGAGCGTGGTGCTCATACTTCATCTTATCTTTGACTACCGCTGGCTTGCACGGACAGTAGGGGGCATGGGCAAAAGGTGACAGATTTTGCCTGGCTACTAGATCCCCCACGTGAACTCAGGCTAGTTCTTAAAAGGTAAGGCGTCCATAAGCCAAATATCCGCTTGAGTACTGGGTTAGGTGAACAACCTTCTATCGCTTTACTCTCTCGTTTATCCCTCTCACACAAGTAGCAAGGATCAATCTAGTTAAGTCATCTATTTAATTGGGATTACTTCATAGGAGTAAAGTAGAAACATAGGAGTACTTTATACTCACTCGTTGTCCTCCCACCTAGCTAACTCTACTAAAGTTATCTTTCATATCATATACTCTTTGCTTACTTATTTATCTTATCTATCTATCCTCCATTTATCCACTTATACCCCCTTTGCTTCTCTAATTGATAATAGAGTATAGTAAGACTAAGGATCTATCTTTCCTCTCTCTACATCTTTCCTAGCTTGCTTTCCTTTGGATAAAATAAATAACGATACCTTGGAATACTCCCGGGTGAAGTGTGTAACACCCTAGCTGTTAAGCAATCCCTAAATGCATAATTTGGCATAGCATAAGCATAGCATCTCATCATTTCATGTGCATGTTTGTTGAATGCTTAAGTCCTTGTGTTAGTGTCTAGTATCACCTTGTTATGCTTTCTGTTTCTGACCAAGTGCCTTATAACAAAGTTGTAGATCTTGATGAAGGGAACAACTTTGCTTTACAGCACTTTCTCAGAAAAAGCTTTTAAATTATGATTTCTTGCATTAGAAAAATGGTTTAGCACTAAATTCTTTTAAACAACAGAATTTGGACTTGAGCCTTAAAGATGATTTGTTCCTTGCAAAATTCTAAGCAACTTTGCTGTTAGGACCTTTTCCTAGTTCGGTCTAGTTTAGGAGTTATGGAGCATCAAGTTTGTAACCAAACTTCATTAGTTTAAGCCTGTTAGTGGACCCCACCCGTCAGTCCCTCTCTTCTTTCCCGCGCACACGCCGCTCCCTCCGCGCCGACCGAAACCGCCCGCCGCCGCGAGACCGCCTCGCCGGCCGGCCAAACCACCGTCATCACCGCCCGTGGTTTGCGCCCGAACTCGCCACGTCGCCCGAGAGCTCGGTGCATGCTCGCCGCGTGGAGCGCGACGCCTGACGCCGCCGCGACCGGTCGGGAGTTCCCCGACGGGAACTGGCCAGGTGCAATGCACCCAGGCACTTGTTCCTTTTGTCTTCGTCCGCCTTGTGCTTGCAAGCCAGAAAGCATTCGCTCACTCACTCGCCATTTCCCCACTCACCACTCCGCCTTCACAGAGAGCGAAGCGCCGCCGTCCCGCCGAACTCCGGCGAGCGATTACTCGCTACTCGCCTCGCCGCCGCGCCGCCATTCCTCCCCGCCAGCCTCTCCTCCTCTTGACCTCCTCTTTCTCCGGTAAGGGTTGGTTTCCCCTCTCTCCCTCTCTAGCCGCCGGAACAGCGGACGCCATCCGCAAGCTTCCGCCATGGCCGCCACCGTGACCTTCACGTGGACCGGTCATCTCTGCCAAGCCATCCCAACCGAGCCATGTCCTAGTCTTCTCTACCTCCGTAGTAGCTTAGAGTTAGTTGGAGACCTCTCTTTCGCCGTGTTTCATCAGCCGGAACCGAGCCGTGTCGCCGCCGTGTCCGCCATGGACCACCGCCGCGCATCGCGCCGGACAATGCCGGGGATGCCGAAGCCTGGGAGTTGCTCCAATAGGTCACTTGTGACTTGCTTAGGCTAGTGTTAATCTCGCCGAGTCGCAAGCCGCCGGGAAGAGTTCCGCCGCCGAGTCGCAGAGCCGCCGCTCCGCCATGGCCGCCGTCGAGCTTGCTCCGGTATCCCTCTGTCTCAGCGAGTCGGTTAGTTGTGTTCGCCTCGCAAACCCGCACCCAGTGATGTCTCTCAGTGTCGCCAGAAGTGTCGCCGTCGACGAGCTAGGGCCGGTCATGACCACGGCGCAAAACTCCGCCGTTGACCGCCGAGCCTGGCCTCGCACGGTAACGTGCCGAGCCTGGCCTCGGAAGCTTGGTCGCCCTGACCAGCGGGCCCGACTGGCAGTAAGAAAGAGAGAAAGGGAAGAGCTTGGGTGCCGTAGGCCTCGGAAAGCCGGAAGCGCCGAGCCTTCGCCTCGAGCCTCGACCGAGTCGGTTCAGTTAGTCTCGGTTGACTCAGTTAGTCTCGGTTGAGTCAGTAGCCTCGGCTGAATAGGTTAGCCTCGGCTGTCAGTGTGCCTCGGCCGAATCGGAAAAAGGTGTCTGAGCCTCGGCCGAATCGGTCGAGTGCGTCTAACCTCGGCTGAGTCGCGCCGAATGTGCCGAAGCCTCTGCCTCGAGCCTCAGCCGAATCGCGCCGAATGTGCCGAAGCCTTTGCCTCGAGCCTCAGCCGAATCGCGCCGGGTGTGCCGAGCGTTTGTCTTATGCCTCGGCCGAACCAAGTTGGAGTCCGTACGTTTAGGTTTGAGTTCCTTTTTAATTTGTTTTTGCAGAATTGTGTAATGGCTTCAAAAATTCCCACAAGGCTCATTTTAAGTCCAACTCCTGTGAAACAAATTTTGTTAGGTCAAGCATGTTTAGATCTATCAGTGAAAACTGTTAAATGCATTTTGGTGATACTTTTATGTGTAGATTTTTTAATTTAGAAAAGTGCTGATAACTTGGTAAATGCATAACTAATTATGTATAAGTCAGAAAAATGTGATTCCAGTTTTGTTAGGTTTGTATGAATGTGTAGTTTCAGAGAAAAATATAATATGAGGTTGTTCTGTGAATTAATTTGACAGTAGCTTTTAAATGGTTAAATGTCGTTTCCTTGTTTATTTTGTAGTAATTAAAATATGAGGAATATGAACCTGAGAATTTAAGCACATTGCTCTTATGCTAGGAAGTTCAGTAGAAAAATAAGAAATCTGTTTTTTGACACTTTTGCTAGGGTGTGTAGTTCAAAGCACCTTTCCATGATAGAATTTGTCTTTTTCATAGAGGATGAAGTCTAGCTCAAAATGGGATGAAATCTGGACAGAGGGTTAGATTAAGTGTTATTAATCTCCAGTAATTTTTATAGTTTTTGTGAAGCTGTCTAGGATAGGTTACTGTTATGGGCCTATTAACTAGATTTAATTCTACAAATAATAGAGGGTAATAAACCCGTTAAGCATTTTGATGTGGTGACAACAAGACTTGGTAAGTAGTATGTCGAATTAAATAAGTGAGTAGCAGTAGATGACATGTGCTTATCTCCTGAATTGTTACTTCGTGTTGCATCACCGTGCATCCCATGTGCATTCATGTTATTCATTCATGTACCGCATCATGCAGGGTCGGTAGTGGAAGCCCAAGACACGCCGGAGGAGCAGCGTCGGGAGGAGACACCCGAGGAGAGGATCCCGGAAGAAGACGCTGAAGACCTGCCGGAGTGCCGTGATCACCGCCCCGCTGACTTCGAGCGAGGCAAGCCCCGGAGCATTCTAACTCCTACGGTTTGCAAATGTTTTCTAATTAACCTGATGATGGATGTTGCATTAGGTTATAGGAATTGATTGCTACCGTTGATGCATTATTACTTATCCTTGTCCACCTGCAATTATTACCTTGTTATCCCTGATAAGTCTAGGCTCGTTTATGCTTAGCCTGCTTAGACCGGTAAAAGTCGGGTGATTTCCTGTCTCCCGCATATAGGTGGATACTGATCATGTTT
The DNA here is from genome assembly GCA_009763385.1 of Coix lacryma-jobi var. lacryma-jobi. Taxonomy (NCBI): domain Eukaryota; kingdom Viridiplantae; phylum Streptophyta; class Magnoliopsida; order Poales; family Poaceae; genus Coix; species Coix lacryma-jobi. The sequence goes on along the minus strand of CM019831.1, from coordinate 111,659,335 downwards.
AGCCTGTGCTATCGTGGATATAACCATGTGATAATTAATTTGAGACCGGGCGGGATGTAGGAGCAGCAGGACATGGGTTCTGTGCGCTAGTAGTCTGCCGTCTGTGTCGATTAGGACCCGACGAAGGCACACCTCGGTCATTTTGAACGCGTCAATCACTTAACGGAGCAGGTGCGGGTACCTCCCGTGAAGCCGAGTAAGGTGTTTCGAGCCGGTGACGGAGACGACTTGACGCCTACCCTCAGGGCCTTATATGTACCCGTGGGCAACTATTCTGATCGACCTGGCATGGTCCGAGGGCAGGGCCTGATCGACCTGGCATGACCGTGGGCAGTTAATAGCTTGAGCGACCTGGCATTGAGATAACCCTCGTGTAGAAGGGCCATGGCCGTCCCGCGATTTGGGTTCTCGAACCTCCTGAGTGGTCGCCAACGGCCACCTGGCAGGGTGTGTCGGGCGAGTGTGCGACATTTTTGTCCCCAGCTGGTAGGAATCGATTATAATCGCCATCGCTCCTGGTTAGTGAGTAACTTGACTGAGCATGTGTTACCGTAGTAATATATGGAACTAAATATGTTATGGCTGGTGAATCTGAAAGGCTATTGATGAAATAGTCACTCTTGCTTGAATAAGTAGTCAAGTGTTTTGCTCTAGATCAGGTGCAAATCTAGATAATCAGGCTGATTACATAAAAGTGACTGCTAATGCTCTAATGATGATTTTTTATATAAAATGCTTTTATGCAAAAGGTAAGTGTGGCAACCTCAGATACAGCCTTGCATAATCCTTGGTGTCAATTATTTCTGGTTTATGACGAGTAAGTCTAGCTGAGTACCTTCTCGTACTCAGGGTGCTATCCCTGTTGTTGCAGATGGGCAATGTTTCTTCGGCTACTGCAGAACTGTCTGTATCCCGTCGAGGGCAGTGACTAGACCATGGGCATGGTCAATCCTTATCTTCCCTGATGCTTTTGTGGACGGATCAGGCATGTGGCACCGTATTGTGAACTAAGGACTTGTTTTCAAACTATGTTGCTTTCCGCTTTGAATTCAAACTATGGTTTGTAATAACTATCGAACTCCGATGTATTTGAACTATGTGCGAACTGAATGTACCTTGTGGGCATGTACGCTAATCTTACGATCTTGGTTAAAGTTGAATGACTTGAAATCCTTCGAGATTTCCCGACTACCGGGTTTGTACGAGCTTAAGTACTTGTAATCTCTATGAAAGCAGCGATTCGGTGCTTAATCTGGTGCAAATTGGTCGGTTCTGTTACAGCTGGCATCGAGCGTGGTTAGCGTTACTGTTCACAAGTGTATTTGAAAACCGTATTTTCAATTAAAATTTCCTATTTGACAAGACTTATAGCTATATTAGGATTTGAAAAACCTTCTTGACCAAGAGTAAGGTGTGCCATTGATCAGTCCTTATGCCCAATAGGACTTAGGTGGCTATTTAAGTACTAACTTTGGGGTCGTGCATCATACTTATTTTCTGTTTATTCTGTCGTCCATACGGCAAGGGTGAAATTGTATGGATGCTATTCCTCGGAATAGTAATGTATGGATCAATTGCCTCTACGCTAAAGGTAATGAGAGTTGTGAGAGCATGATTGGACAACCGCCAATCTAGGGAAAGTGCTTATATGATACTGATGCGTATACCTGTTCCACACAAGTATATGTGAAGTATTGATTGTGGGAGTAATAATTTTCTGATGGGTGCATATACTGCTTACGTGTATACCGGGTGTACACCTAAGAGAGTATTAGATTTAAATTTCCGCAGTGCATGATATTCATACTGTGGGAAGGGCTGAAATGGTTTTTCTGCAGGTACGCTAACTGCTAACTTGCGAACGTGTAGCGTATAGTTAACGCTATGAGTGAACGTGTATGCCGCCGTCTAGCCGTTAGATTGTTAGGCAGTGAGGACGTATGAAACGTGCATGCATCATGATCATATAATCTTGCATTATCTCACTTCCTTCCTTATGGTTTCTGTCCCGTTTTTTAATAAAAGTTGTTTTCAACTAATTAAAAGCTGTGTGGATGAACTTCTTACAGATGGCACGCACCAAGCGCAGTGCTCGCAAGTCCACGGGAGGCAAGAGGCCTAACTACATGCTGGGCCATGGACCGATGAGGGATCAGAGGACTTTTTGGGAGAGTTTGGGATGCCCACTATTCTTTGGAGAGTTCTGCACCTGGTGGGATATCAGGAGGGTCAGGAGCCGCTTAAGTACGACTGCACCGTGTGCTTGTCAGAGGATCGTCACGTGTACACGGTGGAGATCGACGTGCCTAGCCGTGAGGACCAGGATCACGTCCGGTGCCGCCGAGTGTTTGCTTTGCAGGGGAGGACCCCCTGGGATGCATCCAACCAGGTTGCTTATACAGTTCTCCGGGATATCATGGAGGACCATCCGGAGGTGGTTGCTTAGGCTACCGCCAGTATCTTTCCGACGACAGACCCTTACCAGGCAGTGTGGCGTCAGCCAGGCGCTACCGTACTTGAGGCTAGCTCTCTTGAGAGGGAGCATTGTGCTGGACCAGCAGGGAGTGCTATGGCTGCTCTGATGGCTACTTATGGGTGCCTATCGCGCAGCTACGATCATCTGGATCATACCCTTAGTGAGGAGATGGCTGCACAGCATCGCCGGCAGGAGGAGCATACTACAGAGATAGACCTCCTCACTACACACTAGCTCAGTTGACAGTAGAGAGAGACCCAGGCACTTCAGAGGGAGCAGAGACTGCTCATCAGCTTGCCATTCAGCAGGGGTCGACTACTTTCTTGCCTCGGTCATGAGGGAGACTGAGGAGGCACTTCGAGGAGTTTGTGTTGAGGGCATTCGTGTTGCAGAGGAGAACAGGCTGCTGAGGTTGCGAGTGGGAGACCTAGAGCCCAACTCCATCACTTGCAGGACTACAACGATCGTCTGCACGAGGAGATCCACCGCAGGGAGAATGAGAGGACCCCAATCTTTCCCCAGGAGGATCCGGAGCCGAGTAGTTCTTCTAGTAGTTCTTCAGATATGTCTAGTGAGCGGTGACGTTGGTGAGATCGCTAGAGAGTAGTCTAGATCGTATGCTTAGCGCCTAGAGATCTTTTGCGTATGTTGGCACGCCCGATCTTTTGTTTTGTTGGGCTGGATGTAAGCATGTGAGGCAGACTTATGTGATGTGTGTGAGACCTTGGAAAGTCCATATGTAATGATGGGCAAAACTTTGGATGTTATGTTATCTTTGGCATGAGGTGTTAAGTGATCTTGTTATGTGTTGATGCGATGTGGACTGAAATTTATTGTACCCTCTGTCATTGTTTTGGTGAATCGTTTTTTTCCGAATAATTTCGTGGGTATGATTTATTGTTCTCTACAAGTTGCAACTTCGCCTAATGGTCGCTTACTATCCTATATGCAGATGACGACAACTCGTAGTGGAGCGGGCGTAGTGGTGGAAATGAGGACCCCAGAAAACCGCAATCCACCACTTCCTCACCACCAACGGCTGAGCAGCTTTTTGCTCAATTTCTTGGAAGCCAGCGCAACATTGAAGCTTTGCTGAGGGAGAACTTGGCGCAAGGACAACCAACGCAAGAGCTAACCAGTATAGTTTCTTTCAAGGATTTCCTGGATACTAAACCGCCTATCTTCAAGGATCTACAGAACCTTTGGAGGCAGAAGAATGGCTGCATACTCTGGAGCAGAAGTTCCGTTTGCTGAGGCTCACAAAGAGCTTAAGCAGAATACGCCGCCACCAGTTGCAGGGACCAGCCGGGATTTGGTGGGACATGACCGCACACCTATCCTGCTAATGTACCTATCACTTGGAGAGTGTTTACTGCTGCTGTTCGAGGTCATTACATTCCGCCAGTTTTGACCCAGATGAAAGTGGCAGAGTCATAATCTGACTCAAGGAACTCGTCTATCACAGAGTATCCTCATCTGTTCAACTCGTTGGCTCGCTATGTCCCAGACTTCATTTACACGTGACACAGATGCCAAGAAGATTGCTAGTTTCAAGAGAGGCTTGAACACTAAAATGGGAAAGTCAGTGGGTACATCTTCTCGTACCAATTTCAATGACTTCCTAAGTGACTGTCTGATTCAAGAGAATCATAACAACAAGCATGCTGCTAGCAAGGCCCGGAAGAGAACCTTTGAATCAGGATCATCACAACCCAGAGGACCACCAGCTCAGCGAAATCTGTATCGACCACCAGCGCCGGGGGCACGTTTTAGGCCACCGCAGAAGAAGAATCAGCCACAAGCTCAGCGCAATCAAAAGCCATACAAGATAGCTGCTGCTCAGGCTCGTGGGGGTCAAGGCAGTTCTTCAGGAAATAAACCTATAGTTCGGGGACCATGCTACAACTGCAACCAGAGGGGCACTTCGCAAGATACTGTCCCTACCCAAAGAAGCAACAGGCCAATTACCCCCCGCACGCCTGCACAACCTGACCGCTGAAGAAGCTCGTGCTGGAGAGCCCGTGACTACTGGTATGTGTCTTGTTAACCATCATCCTGCAGTCGTTTTGTTTGATACTGGATCATCGCATTCGTTCATGAGTAAAAATTTGCACAAAAGCATATCAAGAGGTGTCTGAAATGGATTATGGGTTTCGCGTAAGCTCTGTGGGGAGTAGTGTGTTGTCTAGGCAGATGGTACGTGATGCAACCATCGACATCGGAGGGCATAAGTTTGGGGCTAATTTAGTAGTTTTGCTAGGGCTCAGTATGGACGTAGTCCTAGGAATGAGTTGGATGAGTATGTGGAAAGCGTTGTTAGACACTGCAGATAGGACTCTTACCTTGACTGATCCAAGGAGGACAACAAGTTACGTATCTCTCTTCCTCGAGGGGCTGATTTTGTTGATCTATCTTGTACCTTATCTATTGAGGACCTGTCAAAAATTCCAGTTGTTCGGGATTTTCCGGACGTTTTTCCGGATGAGTTACCAGGGTTACCACCAAAGAGAGCTGTAGAGTTTACCATTGAGCTATTACCAGGGACCGCACCGATCTCGAGAAGACCTTATCGTATGCCGCCCAATGAGTTAGCTGAACTCAAACTCAGATTAAGGAACTTTTGGACAAGGGTTTCATTCAACCAAGTGTGTCAGAGTGGGGATGTCCAGCCTTGTTTGTTAAGAAGAAGGATAAGTCCTTGAGAATGTGTGTGGATTATCGACCGCTTAATGCCGTGACCGTTAAGAAAAATATCCGTTGCCACGGATAGACATTTTGTTTGACCAGTTTCCAGAGCCAAGGTGTTTTCCAAGATCGATTTGAGATCCGGTTATCATCAAATTAGATCCGACCCCAAGATATTCCAAAGACTGCTTTTTCAACCAGATATGGCCTATACGAGTATTTAGTCATGTCTTTTGGATTGACAAATGCTCCGGCTTACTTTATGAGTTGATGAACTCGGTATTCATGCCAGAACTAGATAGGTTTGTAGTGGTGTTCATTGATGACATTTTGTGTATTCTGAGAACCCCAGATGATCACGCAGCGGAACATCTGAGGATCGTTTTGACAAGGCTACGAGAGCATAAACTTTATGCTAAGTTTAGCAAATGTGAATTTTGGTTGAAGCAAGTACAATTCCTTGGTCACATCCTGTCAGAAGAAGGAATCTCTGTGGACCCTAGCAAAGTCCAAGAAGTAATGGATTGGGAAGCTCCAACTTCGGTGGGGAGATTCGGAGTTTTTCTTTTTCCCTCTTTAGCAGGTATTATCGCCGATTTAATTCCCGATTCTCCAAGATTGCCAGCCCATGACAAGTTTGAAGCTTCAGAAGGATCAGAAGTTTGAGTGGACAGAGAAGTGTGAAACAGCTTTCTGTACCTTGCGGAAACTGTTAACCACTGCCCCTGTCTTAGCTCAACCAGATATCGAGAAGCCGTTTGATGTCTTCTGCGACGCATCAAAGTTGGTTTAGGGTGTGTTCTTATGCAAGAAGGCAGAGTGATTGCTTATGCTTCGCGTCAGTTAAGAAAACATGAAGTTAATTATCCTACGCATGATTTGGAATTAGCTGCTGTGGTGCACGCTCTGAAGATCTGGAGGCACTATTTGTTAGGAAATGTCTGCAATATGTACACTGATCATAAGAGTCTCAAGTATATCTTCACTCAACCGGAGTTGAATATGAGGCAGAGAAGATGGCTTGAATTGATTAAGGATTATAATTTGCAGATACATTATCACCCTGGAAAAGCAAATGTGGTTGCTGATGCACTAAGTCGGAAGTCGCATTGTAATAACTTGAGGTTACAACCAGAGGACGAGTTTAGTCTCGTACACCCTGTGATCCTGCGTCACATCGAGCTGCAGAGCACCTTAGTTGATCAGATTCTAGAAGGGCAGAAAACAGACAAGGGAATCTATTATATCAAAGAAAAGCTAAGGGCTGCCACTGAACCGGTAAAGCATTTTCGAGTTGATGATAAGGGAGTGTTATGGTTTGATAATCGCCTAGTGGTACCCAAGAATAGGGAACTGAAAAATCAGATCATGGACGAGGCTCATCTTTCTAAATTGTCTATCCATCCCGGGAGCACTAAGATGTATCAAGATTTGCGTCCAAGATTTTGGTGGACCAAATGAAGAAGGAAATTGCCGCATATGTAGCCAGATGCGACACGTGTTGTCGGGTGAAGGCTATTCACCTGAAGCCAGCCGGAACACTTCAACCTTTATCAATACCTGAATGGAAGTGGGAAGAGGTGAGTATGGATTTTATCACCGGTTTGCCTACTACTCAGAAGGGAAATGATTCGATATGGGTAATAGTTGACCGTCTCACCAAGACCGCTCATTTCATACCAGCTAAAATTTGTTATCGAGCACCGGACTATGCGGAGATTTATATCAATCAGATTGTACGATTACATGGTATACCCAAGGTCATAGTTTCGGATCGTGGAACGCAGTTTACTGCACCATTCTGGGAGAAACTGCAAAAAGAGTTAGGCACTAAGCTAATCCATAGCTCAGCTTACCATCCTCAGACCTCAGGACAAACTGAAAGAGTAAACCAGGTATTAGAGGATATGTTAAGAGCCTGTGTAATTTCAGCAAAGGGATCTTGGGAGAAGTGGTTGCCATTAGCAGAATTTGCTTACAACAATAGTTATCAAGAAAGCATTCAGATGGCACCTTTTGAAGCTCTATATGGCAGAAGATGCAGAACACCAGTAAGTTGGGTTGAACCAGGAGAACGTCGTTACTATGGAATTGATTTTGTCAAGGAAGCAGAAGAACAAGTTAGAGTAATTCAGCAAAACATAGCCGCTGCACAGTCCCGACAGAAGAGCTATGCCGATAAGCGAAGAAGGCCGCTTGAATTCGAAGTAGGTGACTATGTGTACTTGAAAGTATCACCCATGAAAGGAGTTAAACGTTTTGGCGTGAAAAGAAAGTTAGCGCCAAGGTTTGTGGGACCCTACAGGATAATGGAAAGGAGGGGAAAAGTGGCTTATCAACTACAGTTACCTAACATTTAAAGGCTATATTCCCTGTATTCCATGTATCACAATTAAAGAAATGTCTTCGAGTTCCAGAAGAGGAAGTACAACCGGCCAATATCAAGTTACAATCCGACCTTACTTACCCGGTGAAGCCATATCGAGTACTCGATGAGAAAGAAAGAGTGACTCGCGGAAGAGTCATGAAGCAATATAAGGTGTCTTGGAGTGAGCAAGACGACCGAGATGCCACTTGGGAAACGGAAGACTATCTTAAGGAAGTATATCCACAGTTTTATAAGGAATGGTTAGTAACTCAAATCTCGGGACGAGATTCCTTTAAGGAGGGGAGGGCTGTAACACCCTAGGTGTTAAGCAATCCCTAAATGCATAATTTGGCATAGCATAAGCATAGCATCTCATCATTTCATGTGCATATGTTTGTTGAATGCTTAAGTCCTTGTGTTAGTGTCTAGTATCACCTTGTTATGCTTTCTGTTTCTGACCAAGTGCCTTATAACAAAGTTGTAGATCTTGATGAAGGGAACAACTTTGCTTTACAGCACTTTCTCAGAAAAAGCTGTTAAATTATGATTTCTTGCATTAGAAAATGGTTTAGCACTAAATTTCTTTTAAACAACAGAATTTGGACTTGAGCCTTAAAGATGATTTGTTCCTTGCAAAATTCTAAGCAACTTTGCTGTTAGGACCTTTTCCTAGTTCGGTCTAGTTTAGGAGTTATGGAGCATCAAAGTTTGTAACCAAACTTCATTAGTTTAAGCCTGTTAGTGGACCCCACCCGTCAGTCCCTCTCTTCTTTCCCGCGCACACGCCGCTCCCTCCGCGCCGACCGAAACCGCCCGCCGCCGCGAGACCGCCTCGCCGGCCGGCCAAACCACCGTCATCACCGCCCGTGGTTTGCGCCCGAACTCGCCACGTCGCCCGGGAGCTCGGTGCATGCTCGCCGCGTGGAGCGCGACGCCTGACGCCGCCGCGACCGTCGGGAGTTCCCCCGACGGGAACTGGCCAGGTGCAATGCACCCAGGCACTTGTTCCTTTTGTCTTCGTCCGCCTTGTGCTTGCAAGCCAGAAAGCATTCGCTCACTCACTCGCCAGTTCGCCACTCCACTTCGCCTTCACAGAGCGAAGCGCCGCCGTCCGCCGAACTCCGGCGAGCGATTACTCGCTACTCGCCGCGCCGCCGTTCGATTCCTCCCGCCAGCCTCTCCGCCTTGACCTCCTCTTTCTCCGGTAAGGGTTGGTTTCCCCTCTCTCCCTCTCTAGCCGCCGGAACAGCGGACGCCATCCGCAAGCTTCCGCCATGGCCGCCACCGTGACCTTCACGTGGACCGGTCATCTCCGGCCAAGCCATCCCAAACCGAGCCATGTCCTAGTCTTCTCTACCTCCGTAGTAGCTTAGAGTTAGTTGGAGACCTCTCTTTCGCCGTGTTTCAGCCGGAACCGAGCCGTGTCGCCGCCGTGTCCGCCATGGACCACCGCCGTGCATCGCGCCGGACAATGCCGGGGATGCCGAAGCCTGGGAGTTGCTCCAATAGGTCACTTGTGACTTGCTTAGGCTAGTGTTAATCTCGCCGAGTCTCAAGCCGCCGGGAAGTTCCGCCGCCGAGTCGCAGAGCCGCCGCTCCGCCATGGCCGCCGTCGAGCTTGCTCCGGTATCCCTCTGTCTCAGCGAGTCGGTTAGTTGTGTTCGCCTCGCAAACCCGCACCCAGTGATGGTCTCAGTGTCGCCAGAAGTGTCGCCGTCGACGAGCTAGGGCCGGTCAATGACCACGGCGCAAAACTCCGCCGTTGACCGCCGAGCCTGGCCTCGCACGGTAACGTGCGAGCCTGGCCTCGGAAGCTTGGTCGCCCTGACCAGCGGGCCCGACTGGCAGTAAAAAGAGAGAAAGGGAAGAGCTTGGGTGCCGTAGGCCTCGGAAAGCTGGAAGCGCCGAGCCTTCGCCTCGAGCCTCGACCGAGTCGGTTCAGTTAGTCTCGGTTGAGTCAGTTAGTCTCGGTTGAGTCAGTAGCCTCGGCTGAATAGGTTAGCCTCGGCTGTCAGTGTGCCTCGGCCGAATCGGAAAAAGGTGTCTGAGCCTCGGCCGAATCGGTCGAGTGCGTCTAACCTCGGCTGAGTCGCGCCGAATGTGCCGAAGCCTTTGCCTCGAGCCTCAGCCGAATCGCGCCGAATGTGCCGAAGCCTTTGCCTCGAGCCTCAGCCGAATCGCGCCGGGTGTGCTGAGCGTTTGTCTTATGCCTCGGCCGAACCAAGTTGGAGTCCGTACGTTTAGGTTTGAGTTTCCTTTTTAATTTGTTTTTGCAGAATTGTGTAATGGCTTCAAAAATTCCCACAAGGCTCATTTTAAGTCCAACTCCTGTGAAACAAATTTTGTTAGGTCAAGCATGTTTAGATCTATCAGTGAAAACTGTTAAATGCATTTTGGTGATACTTTTATGTGTAGATTTATTTAATTTAGAAAAGTGCTGATAACTTGGTAAATGCATAACTAATTATGTATAAGTCAGAAAAATGTGATTCCAGTTTTGTTAGGTTTGTATGAATGTGTAGTTTCAGAGAAAAATATAATATGAGGTTGTTCTGTGAATTAATTTGACAGTAGCTTTTAAAATGGTTAAATGTCGTTTCCTTGTTTATTTTGTAGTAATTAAAATATGAGGAATATGAACCTGAGAATTTAAGCACATTGCTCTTATGCTAGGAAGTTCAGTACAAAAATAAGAAATCTGTTGTTTGACACTTTTTGCTAGGGTGTGTAGTTCAAAGCACCTTTCCATGATAGAATTTGTCTTTTTCATAGAGGATGAAGTCTAGCTCCAAATGGGATGAAATCTGGACAGAGGGTTAGATTAAGTGTTATTAATCTCCAGTAATTTTTATAGGTTTTTGTGAAGCTGTCTAGGATAGGTTACTGTTATGGGCCTATTTAACTAGATTTAATTCTACAAATAATTAGAGGGTAATAAACCCGTTAAGCAATTTTGATGTGGTGACAACAAGACTTGGTAAGTAGTATGTCGAATTAAATAAGTGAGTAGCAGTAGATGACATGTGCTTATCTCCTGAATTGTTACTTCGTGTTGCATCACCGTGCATCCCATGTGCATTCATGTTATTCATTCATGTACCGCATCATGCAGGGTCGGTAGTGGAAGCCCAAGACACGCCGGAGGAGCAGCGTCGGGAGGAGACACCCGAGAGAGGATCCCGGAAGAAGACGCTGAAGACCTGCCGGAGTGCCGTGATCACCGCCCCGCTGACTTCGAGTGAGGCAAGCCCCGGAGCATTCTAACTCCTACGGTTTGCAAATGTTTTCTAATTAACCTGATGATGGATGTTGCATTAGGTTATAGGAATTGATTGCTACCGTTGATGCATTATTACTTATCCTTGTCCACCTGCAATTATTACCTTGTTATCCCTGATAAGTCTAGGCTCGTTTATGCTTAGCCTGCTTAGACCGGTAAAGTCGGGTGATTTCCTGTCTCCCGCATATAGGTGGATACTGATCATGTTTAGCCTTGTGCTATCGTGGAATATAACCATGTGATAATTAATTGAGACCGGGCGGGATGTAGGAGCAGCAGGACATGGGTTCTGTGTGCTAGTAGTCTCCCGTCTGTGTCGATTAGGACCCGACGAAGGCACACCTCAGTCATTTTGAACGCGTCAATCACTTAACGGAGCAGGTGCGGGTACCTCCCGTGAAGCCGAGTAAGGTGTTTCGAGCCGGTGACGGAGACGTTGACGCCTAACACCCAGGGCCTTATATGTACCGTGGGCAACTATTCTGATCGACCTGGCATGGTCCGAGGGCAGGCAGGGCCTGATCGACCTGGCATGACCGTGGACAGTTAATAGCTTGAGCGACCTGGCATTGAGATAACCCTCGGTGTAGAAGGGCCCATGGCCGTCCCGCGATTTGGGTTCTCGAACCTCCTGAGGGTCGCCAACGGCCACCTGGCAGGGTGTGTCGGGCGAGTGTGCAACATTTTGTCCCCAGCTGGTAGGAATCGATTATAATCGCCATCGCTCCTGGTTAGTGAGTAACTTGACTGAGCATGTGTTACCGTAGTAATATATGGAACTAATATGGTTATGGTTGGTGAATCTGAAAGGCTATTGATGAAATAGTCACTCTTGCTTGAATAAGTAGTCAAGTGTTTGCTCTAGATCAGGTGCAAATCTAGATAATCAGGCTGATTACATAAAAGTGACTGCTAATGCTCTAATGATGATTATTTAATAATAAAATGCTTTTATGCAAAAAGGTAAGTGTGGCCAACCTCAGATACAGCCTTGCATAATCCTTGGTGTCAATTATTTCTGGTTTATGACGGGTAAGTCTAGCTGAGTACCTTCTCGTACTCAGGGTGCTATCCCTTGTTGTTGCAGATGGGCAATGTTTCTTCGGCTACTGCGAGAACTGTCTGTATCCCGTCGAGGGCAGTGACTAGACCATGGGCATGGTCAATCCTTATCTTCCCTGATGCTTTTGTGGACGGATCAGGCATATGGCACCGTATTGTGAACTAAGGACTTGTGTTTCAAAACTATGTTGCTTCCGCTTTGAATTCAAAACTATGGTTTGTAATAACTATCGAACTCCGATGTATTTGAACTATGTGCGAACTGAATGTACCTTGTGGGCATGTACGCTAATCTATTACGATCTTGGTTAAAGTTGAATGACTTGAAATCCTTCGAGATTTCCGGACTACCGGGTTTGTACGAGCTTAAGTACTTGTAATCTCTGTGAAAGCAGCGATTCGGTGCTTAATCTGGTGCAAATTGGTCGGTTCTGTTACAAAGTGCTACATCGGTATTTTCTGTGCGCTTGCGGAACTATCCAATAGTCAATAGTTTTACCACCAAGACACTTCTGGCGCCGTTGCTGGGGTTAGGCTCCATAGTCTAGGTCTAGTGGTTGCGGTAAGAAGTGTCAACAAGCGTTTTTGGTGCCGTTACCGGGGATAGATTAAAACTCTGTTCTTAGTAGTGACGCTAAGAAATACCAACAAGCATTTCTGGCGCCGTTGCCGGGGAAAGCAACAGCCTAGGAGTTTAGAGAGAGTGAATCCGGAGTCTACTATTTATCAGTTATCAATTAGTATGGGGGCTAACCCCTCGCCTATCTAGTTTCTTTTCGTTATCGTGAAACTAGTAGGTGTATGAGCGGTTTCCAACTGTCGTCAAACTTCATTGAAAATCCCGAGCAGTTGTTGAGGAGGACTAGACTTCGTCAAGTTCCACCTCAAAGGTTCATCTCGAACCAAAATCCGTTCGAGGAGGAAGTTTCTGCACCAGCTAGAAGAGAAGCCATGGCCCAAAAGACCATCTCCGAGTACTCTGCGCCGTCGGCCGACAATGTCGCCACGGGTCCGCAGCTTAACTTGGGGGATGCGACTTTCGAGCTCATGCCGGCTCTCATCCACATGGTGCAAGCCAATCTATTCTGTGGGAAGCCACATGACGACGCCAACGCTCATCTCCAACACTTCTTGGAGGTATGTGGTACCTTCACTATGAAGAATGTGTCTGCAGACGCCATCCGTCTTCGTCTTTTCCCATTCTCGTTATTGAAAAAGGCGAAGCAATGGTTCTACGCCAACAAGAGTGAAGCCAACACTTGGGAGGAGTGCGCCAATGCGTTTCTCAAGAAGTTCTTCCCGATGGGCAAGACTAGCGCCCTTCGTGGAAAGATTTCCAGCTTCCAGCAACAAGCTGATGAGACGATTCCTGAAGCATGGGAACGTCTACAAGAGTACATTCGCGCCTGTCCTCATCATGTGATAGAGGAGTGGCTCATCATCCAAGGTTTCTACCATGGCCTGACCGGTATGGCCCGTAGTCCCTAGATGCAGCCGCTGGAGGGGCATTCTTACAACACAATGTGAGAGATGCCAAGGACCTCATAGAGAAGATGGTAACCAACAAGGTTGGAATGAGGAACGTCTTCAGCCGAAGAAGAGAGGTGTTCATGCTCTCAATGAGGTGGGCATGCTCTGCACAAAGATGGACCTCCTGATAAAGAAAGTAGAAGAAAGTTCCAAGAGGGAACAAGAGGTCGTTCAACCTTATGCAACCGCACGAGCCGTCGAAGCCGACCAATGGTGCGAGTATGCGGAGGCAATGACCATTCGGGAAATAATTGTCCCGAGACAAGGAGGAAGTGAGCTTCATCAACAACGCCAACAACAACGGGTACCGGCCCCAACAACAACAACAAGGATGGAATTCGCGCCCTTCTACCAAAATCAAGGTAATGGTTATAGCAATAATTTCAATAATTCTTATAATAACCAACCTTCTTTAAGAGATCTTGTCTTAGGCCAATCTAAAATAAATGATAGTATTAATAAAAAGATGATGGCTAATGATAAGACTCTTGAAAATATAATTGAGAAAATGGATAGCTTTAATTCTGCTATGAAAAATCAATTGAGTTTTAATAAAATGCTAGAACAGAATTAGCTCAATTAGCAGCAGCTGTCCCATCCTACGAGCAAGGTAAGATCCCGGGGAAACCCGAAGATCCAATAGAGGGTGTAAAATTGGTTACTACGAGGTACGGTAAGCCTCCGCTCCGGTCAAACAGGGGTTATCTACTTGATCCACCCTTCATCACAAAGCCAGGGGAAGGAAGATCCAGGCCTGCCGACCATCACCTGCCAGATTGGACCACAAGTCTTCCATGACGCCTTCTGCGACCTTGGATAGAGTGTCAACATCATGTCCAAGGTAACATATGATAACTTACTAGGGGGACCTTTGCTCCCTACATTTGTTCGTTTGCAGCTGGCCGATCAGACGCTACGGTTCCCCGAGGGACTAGCAACGGACATTCTCATCAAAGTCCAAAACAGCTACGTCCCCGTCGATTTCCTTATATTGGACATGGAATCCAATCTAGACGTCGCGATCATCCTGGGAAGGCCATTCCTTAATTGGTTAACGTGTCACGCTGTCACGTGGGATCCGGCCAACTTCACCTCCAGTTCCCGGAATATAAGGTAAAGTGTCCATTCAACGGTTATAAAGCTAACATGCAGGTGAAGGACAAAGAACCTCGAGACAACAAACATCGTCGTCATCACCGACGCCGTAGGTACAAGAAAAAGAGCGAGTCGGCCAACAATGCCGAAGTAAAAGAAGAACTCGCCGACGAGGTGCAACCATAGTCTCCATCTCCGGGACCGACCGAAGCACCCAATGAATGACAAGATGGAGAGGTCCTGCTCTACGGACCTGAAACATGGAGCCCTCGCTGATAAGGTAAATCAGTAGTTATCTCATATTTAACTTTTCATGCATTTCAATTCTTGCATTTCCCTTCAATTGCATACTTAGTTTAATTCTGCATTTTTCATTTCTACAAAATAAATTTTCATGCTAGTAACACCTTGACAATGACTTGCAACACTTTTGAGCCATGGGACCACCCCAAGGTGGGGTCGGCCGACCCCACCAGTGGGCCCACTGGCACATGATCTATCTTGGCTTAGTACCCTGAGTATGATACAACACTTCGGTGCTCAAGGAGCATCCAAGGTGGGATCGGCTGATCCCACCATGGTGCCCTCCTGCACCCTACTGCATTCCACTCAGCATGCTCATGAACATCATGCATATCAACAAAACAAACATCTGAAAAAATGGTCCTTTGCTTTACTCTTTAAGCATGAGATGTTCCTCTTTATGTTGGATGCTCATGGGACCACAACAACCAGCCAAAGGCATGTCTTAGTGCTCTCATGGTCCATGGGAATCACTTTAGACATGTCTCCACTTTGGCCATTCATCTTTTCTCTTTCACCAAACACTAAGCAAGGGAATCTCTGAAATTTGTGTCAACTTTGGACCAAACATAGCTACATCTTTGCTAGACACATGATGACACAAAGTTTAAAGGTTGAGGGGACATGTAGGGGGGTTGGCCGACCCATGTGTTGGCCCATCCTGAAAATGGTTTTTCTCACTTTAGACATGTCCCCTTGCAAAAGTAAAGCATTGTCCAAAGCTGCAAGGAGGAGGGTCGGCTGACCCATGCTATGGGTGGTCACCACTTGCCCTTCTCCTCCTATATATACCCTTGAATTGTGAGCTCAACTCAACACCAAAACCACCAGAACCATCTTGGGCTCACAAGTTCCTCCTTTCCTTCCTTAGTTGCAAGTTCATTCTCAAGCTTAGCTTAGTAGTAGCCATCCAAAAACCAAAAACCCAAAAATAGTCCCATTTCATTAGTAGTAGAAGCTTGGTAACTTATCTGTAGTAAGATGAAGAAGTTGCTTGCCTCCCGTTTCAAAAAGTCCAACAAGGGTGAGGGTCTTTCTCAAGAACCTCACCATGCTAGTGCTCATGAGAGGAGAGAGGTGGAAAGAAGTGAGCTAGTACCCTTCATTCCCCCGGCCAGAGTAATGGAGACCGAGAGTGGCCTTAGGCTAAATGCCGAAGAGATGGGGAAATTCTTCACTCTTAGTGAGTGTAGTTTCTCACACACAAGTGTCATTGATCCGGCCCTCTTGCAAGAAACAGGTATGGATTCAGAATTTTATGCTATTTTCAATACCATTGGTTGGGGTGGATTCTTTGAAATTCTTGAACTTGGCATAAAGAACTTAACCATTGAGTTTTTATGGACGTTAAAAGTGAATAATGATGGGATAGCATTTCAAATGTTTGGGATGGAATATGACCTGACTTGGAGCACATTAGCAACATACAGACACTGCTTTAGGATTGATCACTCTTACCATCTTGATGTAAACCATGCTTTTCATTATGAAAGAATGCTTTCTGGTATGCCATTACTGGCTCTAGTGATTGTTCCAATCCCACACCCCACAAAATTCATAACCCAACCTTACGTTTCATGCACTACTGGCTGTTCACCACTCTTTTCCCTGGCATGAGAGCAGCTTTGGTAAGTGATGATGAGCTAAAACTACTCTATGCCATGGTTAGCAAGGTTAAAGTTTCACCTGTTAAAATGCTAGTGAACTATTGGCTTAGCTACGTAAAGCCTAGGAAACCCATATACTTCACATCATTCATCACACGCATAGCCGAAGTTTTGGGTGCACTAGAATCCCAAACTTTTGAGTACATTGAAACCGTGAGAGATGTGTTGGAATAAAATGTATTTATTGGTTGCGATGTACTAAAAAGGGGTCCCAAGGGTGAACTAATAATGATTTATCCAGGCCATACAGTCGAAATCACTCTCCATTGTGAGGGACTTCGATTGTATGCGCTTCGTACGCTAACCTTTGATTTGGACCCCGAGGAAAGAGCCCCAAAAGTTGCAGGTACTAGCAGAAGGACAAGGAGAGCGTCCCGTGCTACTCGAATGGAACAAGGCGGACCTTCACATCAGGCTGAAGAAGTTGAGGAGGGAGATGAGGCAGCCTCTATGGACATTTCAGGGTCCTTGGGGAGGCCTCCTCGCTCACAGAACACTCCTCGTTCTCAAGACACTCCTCGCCCACGGGGTAGAGGAAGGCAACATCAAAGGACGCCGATGGATGAGCTCATAGACAACATGGGTGCGATGAACATCGAACAAGAGGCAACATTGCTTCTTGCACAACAAAACGCCCAACTCCTGAAGGCCATTCAAGAAGAAGAAGCACGACGTTGGCCGGGTGGTACCAGCATTATCCACCACCACAGTAGGCAAGAACCAAGCTTGGGGGAGATCCTCTCCCCCACCAAGGTAAGTCCTGTATCTTAAGTTATTTACATTTCAATTAATTTTCTCATTGCATTTATAAAAAAAGAAAAAAAAGAGAAAATACCAAAAATATTTGATTAGTACTCCCCTTAGCACATATGTCTCATATATGTCTATCTTCCCCATGGAAATGATGACCAGTTGCCTTGCTAATGTTTCTCTAGTGCCTAGTTTACAACTTAGTATTTCTCTAAGTATGGATTACTTAGCTCATTTAAAGCATCATGAACCTAAAAACTTTGTGGGTCGCAAGTGCTAAAACTAAGTCTAAGTTGTTGTGAGATATGATATAGTGAGACAAGAGCTGCTACAATTTTGTTCTAAGCATTATAGATTACCGGAGAATTTATTCTTAAAATGATCAAAATCTTAATTGTTCCTCAATGGTGATAAATTCCTACCACAGCCATATATGCTTTACATGTTTACAAACCTTCTACATAGGCTATTTGCTTTGTGTTGAGTGTTGTCAAGTCTTGTTGACCCTTGTTAAGAGACTTTTCATGCTCCTAAGATCAAGATCACGTACACACCGCATATACATGCTGCTTCTACACTAGAAGTACGCAAAAATATGCCTTTCATTTCCACCAAATAGTTTGCTTCATACTCCAAGTGTTAGGAAATCTCTCTCATTATTTAGTAGATGAGACTCAAAAGGCTAGGCAAAATAAGATGAAAAAAAAGAGATGGACAAGTGAAAGTCCATGAAAAAAAAGAAAAAGAAAAGAAATGCTAGCCATGTCTCATTAGAAAAGAGAGAAAAAGAAAAAAAAGAGAGATAGATCTCATCAAATAAAGAAGCAATCTAGTCCACCATACACCACACACTTACACATCTTGATCTGGGAGTATGACACTTCTCTTCAAGGATCCGAGCTTTGACTTCGCAACAAAATGCAAGTAAGTATGTCATCTTCTTTCATCTCTACCTTGAGCTACACATAAGCCTGTTTAGAAGTAGGATGAAATAAAGAAGGCAACACTTATCATATGCCTTGGTGAGGAATCATACACCATTTGAGCGACATGAGAGAACCATATGAGGAACATTAAGTCTTTCTTTTGAAAAATATTGCAAAACCTCCGGTATGAAACTTGCTAAAAACAAGAAAGTTAGTGCTCAAGTCAAACTGTTCTATCTTTCAACCACCTAAGACAAAGGAAAAGTCATAAGCCCCATAGAGTACTAAGGTAATATGGGTGATTTACATAGCTAATTTTTCCATTCAAAGAGAAGAACTTTGTTGTGAACATGGTACTCTTGATGTCACACCCGGTTTTAAAAACAAAACCAGGCTCACCATATGTGTACCCATGAAGTCCACACATACAGCAACAGAATAAAGAATATCGGAAACAATGTTATATATAACGTAAACATAACTATATTAACACTTCTACAGTCTATAATACTAATCCGATTACTAATCTTCTCTTCAGACTTGATTCTTCACAGGGACGGCTGACTGGGGGTACATACACCTAGCACTCCATAGTAACTTAAACCATGTTCCATCCTCTGAGTAGCTTCTACCAATGACTGGAGGTGTTGGGAAATAGCAAGAGTGAGCACATATCGTACTCAGCAAATATAACTTGGGGTTCATGAGGCTCAAAAAGGCTGACACTGGTTTAACTGCATTCAGCTTTTAGTTGGTAGAATTTTAGCATTAAGTAAACGCATGTTATGCTTAAACCCAGATAAACCATATGATCACATTAATTCCATCATCCTCATGATAACATTCTCATATCCAGTATTAAACACTAATTAACCATTTAACCAGCTTTTCTGTGAGTTTTCCGGGCCGCTCGTAACCGTGAGCACGGCTGATATATCAGTTTTACACTCTGCAGAGGTTGTACACTTTACCCGATGAGTCGTGATTCCCATATGCTGGGGTTTGCAAGGCCCACATTACACTTCCAAGGTGCACGGCAGGGTTCACTGCGCCGCCTTTCAAAGGTTCGTCTAACATGTTAGGGCCGCTAGGTCTTAAGGCAAGGGGATGTAGAGCCCTCCTTCCAGGTGGCACAATAACACGCAGGCTATACACACGTGGACAGAAGCCGCACTATACCCGTCTCGTCAAGCGTCTTATGCGCCCTTTCGGGTAACCACAAACAAGCTAGAAAAGGTCCTCATACTGAGCTAAGGTCAGAGCCCTCATGGTTGCACTGTAAGTCCCAGCTTTTGCTGACAGATAGGCAAGTTTTAATCATCTTTGTATAAGTCATAAATCATTAACCATGAATCATTAATTTGTGATCGGATCATGTTGGTTTAACTTTGAGCGCTAGCAATATACTACCCAAATGCATGATATCCCGCAGGTGACAAGGTAATGGATAACAAGAACTAGGTAAACCTTAATGGTAATCAAATTAGACACATGCAATATGAATTAAGTGATTATAGTGAATAGGTAACAAGGATGGTCCCATGCTATACTTGCCTTGATCACTTGCTCAACTCTTATAGCATCAGCTTTCGGTCATCTCCTTCTGATCTTCAGCACTCATAAACGGTCCTCGTCTAATCGTAGCAAACACCACATATAGACAAACATACAATCACACGAAAAGAGACAACTAAGAACAATACATCATATAAGAGAAAACATTGTACTAAAGAAAAGCTAGGTACTACGGTCGCTAGAAGCAAGAAACGTCGGTAACGGAACTATCGTTAAAAAGACATGACTACGAAGAGTTTTATATTATAAAAGTAACAACCACAAGCTTATTTTATTTTAGTTAAAAAAAGATATTAACTCAAATCAGATAAAAACATATTTTAATTTCAAGATCAGATTAGTCTAGTCATATTTTACATGTGATCACTTGAAAGATAAAGGTCTTGCGACTTAATCTAGTGAAACATTTATGTTTCAAAAATTAAACTAAGCATAGAATTAGTGTTGATACTAATATTTTATTTGATAACATATGTCATATTTATTTAACCAAGTTAATCTTTATTGCACAAAAAGAAATATACGTAAAATAGAGCATCTAAACAAGGTATATATGGTGCGTATTTAAACCAAGCAAATTTATAATTAAAAACATATTAATATCAACGATTATCTATATTAATGATATTATATGAACAAGCAGAGTAGAAACCCTAGATTACTTTTAATTAAAAGCTACTAAATAAACATTAACTAAATTAATTATTTAGATTAAAATTTAAGTATCATGCAAAGATTATAATTAGAACAGTACACTAATCATAAGAATAAGATAAGCAGTTTTGAAAACCAATCTACGTCTCACTATGAACACATAAACACGAAAACCACGCTAATTAAACTATAACATGAAAGTTATGTTTTAATCAAAGTACTAATTACTAGATTAGGTCTAGCTTAATTTTAACTGTAGAGAACAGTATGAACAGTAACACAATTAGATAGATCTTAATAAGACGAATCTAACGTAGTTAAAACGGACTAAAACGGAATTGAAACGAATCTAAAATGAATAAACGATGGATGATTAAGGATTAACGGAAAAACGTAATTACCAACGTCCTCAGCTCGGTCGTTTCCTGCTCCTCACGTACGTGAACTCCTGAGGTTGCTGCTAGCGCTTGGAGAGAGGGGATCGGCCTGGTCCGATCGGTCAGGGGGCCGGCCGATGGCCACGACGCACCGTGAGGATGCAAGCCACCTGCCTGGCCCGATGCGGATCTGTTTCGGCCTGGAAGGAGCTGCGGTGGTCACTGGTCGGAGTTCTTGATGACGACGACGACGGCAGGGACGATGACGAGAAGCGAAACCAGGTGAGAGAAATTTATCACCTTAGGTCCCAAACTAGAGCCTCCCCTTATGGTGGATTTGATGTGCTTTGGTCAAGGGGTTGGTGCGGTTATATGAAAAGGAAAAGTCTTTACCTCTACATCAACTAGCGATGTGGTACTACTTAATGTTGTAACTCCCACCTTTACTAATGGGCTTAAATAAATATAAAAACCCAATAGTAAATAAAGACATGGATATTTAGAATTTATTAGGATTATTGCACATGGGCTTTGTGGGAGGGAGGAAAAAGACAGATTTTATTATTTTCATAATTATTTAATTTCTGGATTAAAACAATTCTAGAAAAGTCTAGAATTGATATTTAAGCCAGGAAAAAATACTCTGATGGTTCCGAAAATCCAGGAAAAATTTTCAGAGACATTTGGAGACATGAGGAACCCAAATAAAATATTTGGAGCTCATGAAGAGATGTTTTAGGAAATCTAAAAATTAGATTATGCTCCCAGAAAAATAAGAAAAAGTGCCCGAAAAAGCTAGAAAAACTTCTCGGGGGGGATTTTGGAGATACGATGATGAATGATGAGCACCAAGGAACGATTTGAAGTAGAAGAAAAAATATTTTTTTGGGAGATTCCAACAGAAAGGTTGAGCTAGGAAACAAAGAATCTGGTTATAGGAAAAGACATGGACAAGACGGAGAAAGATAAACGACTTACTAAACGTGTTTTGGAAAACTTTACTTACTCGCAACACAAGACAAAACAATAAGCAACCATCACATCAAGCATAACCCGTCAAATTACTTTAGCAAAAATTTTGAAATTCATATTTTCCTATGACTATATTTGCACTAGCTCAACTAAACTTAGTAAATTTTATACAAATATTGAAATCATAAATTTTATTTAGTATTTTCTATTCACAGCCCAAAATCAGAAATTTTGGGATGTGACACTTGAAATGTGATGCATAGTAACAATACTGATCCACCGCGGCCAAGTTTGATTGTTTGCTCGGGACGAGCAAAGGTTAAGCTTGGGGGATCTTGTTGACGGAAGTTATAGCATGTTTTACCTTATCAAAATACCGTCAACAGGTCTCGGTTTCAAGGAAGAATAGCATATCATGAGCATATTTATCACTAATAAGTTCCACTTGTACTCTTAGCTTGTGAACTTGTAGGAGATGGCAAAATGAACAAAATGAGGCCAGGTGGGCCCACCAAGTGGGTCGGGCGACCCCACCTTTGGGCCACCTCGGCCATGGTGACATGGCATAATCCAAGAGAAGCATGTTCAAGCCAATATCAACCATTGGATCAAGCATGTGCTTTTGCTCAATGGTGCAAGATGAGAAGCACATGGATTCATGGGTCCACAACGAAAACCAAATGCAACAAACTTCGCAAGACTTGCTCCATGACATGTGGGGTCACCAAGGGAGAGAAGATGGTGGGCCAGCCCTGTCATAGGGGGTCGGCCGACCCCCCCTTGGTGGGACCCAGCAGCACTATTCATTAGGGTGACATCAGCACCTTCTAGAAGGTGTACCCTGGGCCCACATGTCAGGGACAGGGGTCGGCCGACCCCATGGTGACCCCCATCCAAGTCAGTGGCAAAGTGCATGTTTGACACGTGAAGAAATCAAGGCCATCCATCCATGGCGGTTACAATGATGGTGGATCCAAGGGTTGAGAGATGGGGAGCACGCGGATCGCTGACGTGGCACCGGAGTAGCCCCTACTCCACGTCCACTATAAATAGAGGCCTTCACCCTCTCATTCATCCCATCCCATCTCACACATCTCCACTTTCAAGTGAGATCAAGCAAGAGTAGTAGTAGTTAGTCTAGAGTGGGAGTTAGAGTCGAGTCGGGCGAAGCTCGGGTCTCCGGAGTCGTCTTCTGGGAGTCTGGTATAGCCCTTGTATCTTTCTTCTTTTGTAAGACTTTATTTATTTAATATATTATTCTTTCTTTACTTTACTTTGCATTTACTTAAGTATTTACTTTCCAAGTATTTATTTAAGTATTTACTTAGTGCAAGTCTATATTTATATAGTCTTGTTGTGTGCTTATCTTAGTTCTATAGTTGTCTTAGTTAGATTGATTTCCTTTGAATAGCTTCTTGTGTGTGCGTCATCATCCTATCTTAGGATAGGGGCTTTAGCTATTTTGATCGATAGCTAAAGGTGTAGATAAGTGTGAGCGTGGTGCTCATACTTCATCTTATCTTTGACTACCGCTGGCTTGCACGGACAGTAGGGGCGCATGGGCAAAAGGTGACAGATTTTGCCTGGCTACCTAGATCCCCTGACGTGAACTCATGCTAGTTCTTAAAAGGTAAGGCGTCCATAAGCCAAATATCCGCTTGAGTACTGGGTTAGGTGAACAACCTTCTATCGCTTTACTCTCTCGTTTATCCCTCTCACACAAGTAGCAAGGCATCAATCTAGTTAAGTCATCTATTTAATTGGGATTACTTCATAGGAGTAAAGGTAGAAACATAGGAGTACTTTATACTCACTCGTTGTCCTCCCACCTAGCTAACTCTACTAAAGTTATCTTTCATATCATATACTCTTTGCTTAACTTATTTATCTTATCTATCTATCCTCCATTATATCCACTTATACCCCCTTTGCTTCTCTAATTGATAATAGAGTATAGTAAGACTAAAGGATCTATCTTTCCTCTCTCTACATCTTTCCTAGCTTGCTTTCCTTTGGGATAAAATAAATAACGATACCTTGGAATACTCCCGGGTGAAGTGCTACATCTGTATTTTCTGTGCGCTTGCGGAACTATCCAATAGTCAATAGTTTTAACACCAAGACACTTCTAGCGCCGTTGCTGGGGTTAGGCTCCATAGTCTAGTTCTAGTGGTTGCGCTAAGAAGTGTCAACAAGCGTTTTTGGCGCCGTTGCTGGGGATAGATTAAAACTCTATTCTTAGTAGTGACGCTAAGAAATACCAACAGCCACCAAGGTAATTCAGGATTCTGGTAGTGCTCCTCTTTATTATTATTAAAAAAGAGAAAGAGAAGAGCAGAGAGACCGAGAGATTTCAGAGTCCTATGTATAATAAAAAGGATTTGAGAGCAAATCTAGTAGTAGCCCCTAAAACAGGATTCCTACTTTTAATTTAAGTACTTCTCGTACTTTTAAGAGTCTTGTTTTTTAGGCTGCACTCCAACAGTGCAACTCAAAATAGAGTACTCAAATTCATTTAAATTTTTAATGATATGTGGGACTTGATTGTCATAGACTAACTTGGGCAAAACATAATATGGATCTGATGGTGCGGGCCATGATGGGGAAGTGGCCCGAAGTCAACCATCTTGGTTTGAGGGAAGTCCGCCGTTGTGGGAAGTCCGATGACGACCGCGGGAAGGAGAGGGAGAGCGTCGGTGGGAGGAGAGAGAGCGCCTGCAGTGATGGGGGGCCGAGCTATTGGGCAAATAGGAATGAGGTCTCAGGGAAGGATTTGAGAGCCCACCCAAATTTCAGGACCCTGTAGGGGCCCTGCAGGAGCTCGTTTTTTTGACTGAACCCTCATATTCAGCTACCAAGTCTTAAGTAGGGGTCTTGCTAGGGTTGCTTTGAGGAGTGGAAAGACAAACATCAACACACTACCCTAGATGTTCACAACACTATCGGTTCAAAATCCCCTTTCACTGTTGGATTTTAATCCGACAGTACCATACTAGCAACAGTTCTTAAAACCCGACAACGATGTAAAATCTAAAAAACAAGCTAAAAATAGGAAAAATATTTTTAAATTTGGCAAGCGGCTTCATTGGAACACAAGCGTTTGCTAGTGCTGATGTTGGAACCCTTAACCTCTTGCTCCACATGTCCATCCCCTAACCACTCCACCTACAACTTGTTTGTGTCCAAATTAGATTTTTGTCCTGCCATTTTATATCAATCTAATATTGAAATGAGTATTTAGGACCCAAAATGAAGTCAAATGAAAAAATATCGACTACAAAGTTTTAAAACTTTTTAAGATCTACAACTTTCATTTTGGTCCGATGAACACCCGTTTTGTCAGCCATTTGGTCAGCTGTTTGAAAACTACAAAGTTTTAAAACAAAGTCAAATGAACACCTGTTTGGTCAGCTGAATTTTGCCGAGTGCCGGGGCTAGAAAACACTCGACAAAGTTGGTTTTCAGAAAAATAAAAACACTTTGCCCAATGCTCAAGGATGGCACTCGACAAAGTTGGTTTTCAGAAAAATAAAAACACTTTGCCCAATGCTCAAGGATGGTACTCGGTAGAGTTTATTCAAAAAAAATAAAACATTTTTTACAGAGTGCATGACAGTTGGCACTCGGCAAAAGCTAACGTTAGGTGGCCGCCGTCACGGTCCACCTAAGTTTTGCTGAGCGCTTATCTTTGCCGGCAAAGTCTAGATTTTGCCTGGCACTCGGCAAAGCCTTCTTTGCTGAGTGCAAAATTTTGCCGAGTGCTACACTCGACAAAATATAGCTTTGCCGAGTACCACGATATTTTGCACTCGGTAAAATCTGAGACACTCAGCAAAGTACCGTTTTCTAGCAGTGCTTGCAAGCTTGAAGAAACTAGAAAAGTGCCAAGCTTGATTTGTTGTCCTACGTACTTACCTGAAGGTCAACCCTGATGTTCTGAACATACTACCATACTAGCTAGAGTTCTGCAATGTTCTCCAACTTCTCTTCCAAGATTTGACAAGCTTTGTCATCAGGCTAAATGTAACCCTGTAGCACTACAAATATTGTCTATGCAGCAATCATTAAGGTACCTTTTTTTATATTTCTTTCCCCCTTTTTTGTTGGAAGATCACTAGAAAACTGGCATTATAACATATGAATGCGGCCTCCACCAGAGGAACAATGGTGCATGCATGCTCTGACTCTCTGACACAAACCACCCAGATAATATATTTGCTTCGAAAGAAACATCCGGCCAAGAATTGAATGTCCAAACGACCCTAGCTTCTGACTTGACGATGATTAGAAAAAAACAATGCTACCAAGGATGAAAGCGGCCGGGTTCAGTTAAAAAGATTGCGTGTGGCTCACGCAGGCGAATACAATCCACAACTTGAGATTCAGAATGATAAGAACTCAGAATTGTTCAGCCTTCCAATTTTGTTGGGGGCCGCGAATCGGCATGGTTGGAGAGGTTGACTCTGGAATTGAAAACTCAATCGGATGATCTGGCCTTCTCAAAATACCTGACAACTTGAGCTAATCTGCTGTTTCACGATGCCGAGTTGACATGGGTGAGGCGATTAAAATGCAGGCACAGGTTGACATCATTTTCAGGATTGTCAATGAGGATAAGCGTGCAATCGACAAGATAAATTGGATGTTTTTATAGTTGGGGACCATGCATGCTGCCTTGGAAGTCATTTGCTGCTGAAGAATGCACTGCCCCTGCATGATCCATATGATGTGCCTCCCTCCTTTGTCAAATCTGAATGACCTTGAATAATCAGTAGACCATTTCAGCTAACTATTTCCTGTATATTTTCTGTTTTGAATCACAGTATAGACTATTTATGTTTCATGCACCTATGAAACCACCTGTCCCGGACTCCTGGTCCATCCCTGTTTCTTTCCTCTAAGACCATATGCAAAGAATTGCTCTGCTTAATAAACAAGAAATTGCTCACTTCAACCTCTCAAGATATGCCACGTCAGATTGTCTAGTAAACAGGTTGAAAGTAACCTGTGGTTTCAAAAAGTTCTCCTAATGGTTTCCATATTTTGTATCTAAATATTAAGCATTGATTTGCAACAGATAACAAAACAATTTTAAACATTGTCGTGGCTCTTGAAAAAACAGAGAACGTAGGCTATATAAACCCTGCTTCTTGAAGCTTGGAATCCCAAGGCCCAGCCCACTTTGCGAAAATTGGTCTTGGCTGTTGTGAGCCTTGAAGAGCCTGCGATGATTGATGTGCCTTCAGTCTATTATAGTCGGCCCACCGGCCTATGACTATGACCTCACTTTCCTCCAAATGCTAGTACACAAACTAATAAATTTTTACTACATGAACTAAACAAAAAATATCAAAGAATAGGTTTTCACTTCTATAACATTCCAATTTATACTATTGAACAAATAAACTTTACGTCTAGAAAATCTTAAAACGTAAGGAAGAATTAATAATTGCTTTTCAGAATTACTAGAAGTAGTACTAAGTACTATATCCCCTGAAAATTAAGACACCATATCGACAGATTTGTAGAGAGGTAAGATGACCTTGGTTATCCCAAACCTAGGCCATGTTTTAGCTTAAATAAAAGTATATTCTTATCATAGAAAGAGAAGTTCTAGATATATGTGATGTGATCGGCTAAATGTAACTTAGTCCTCTCCTTTTTTTAGTCTGTTCGGTTTTCTCAGAATACACCAGGAACAATTTTAGCTCCTAAAGTTTAGTACAAATAAATTATTAAATTATTCCAGCTGGGAATTATTTCAAGGCACTATTCTAAATCAACCGAACAAGCCCTCGGTCACTTTGGAGTCAAACACTATAACTAAATGAGACTAAATAACATTTAGTTTTCTGTATCTGTAGTCACTTTGATGTGACTAGATAGGACTAAACCATTTAGTCACTCAGATTTGGTTGCCTGGACTCTAAACTAAAACCTCATAAAATGAAGAAAAGATTCTCAAATAATTCAGTCTGGCTTTGGTCCAAATCTGCTGAAACTGGTCCATAGGCCCACATCACAAATCTCTACCGTTCCTAACAGTCATCAACAATTATAATATAAATATATAAAAGTAAATAATGTCTCATCTTCTCGACCGGTCTATGATTCCTCCCATAAATCAGTTGGATGGTAATGAAATAACGAGGTCGGGAATTCAAAATGCAAGATAAGAGACCAGCGTGAGGGGGATCACATGAAAATGGCTGCCTCGGATCACGACGTGATGAACATGTGTGCAGAGAATTGGCCTCCCGACTAGAACCAATTAACCAGCGGCTAAGAGCAACTCGCTCGGCCATGCATGCATGACCTCCTTGTCTTTAACTCTGATGCATGCATGCTAGTTCGTTCGATCCATGGCCAATATAAATAGGAGCCCAGGCCACTTTCTCATTCATCACATTGTAGTTGCATAGCATCCACCGATTGTAGAAAGATGGCAGTGAAGAAGATGTCATCGATGCAGGTCGTGGTGGTGGCGATGCTTGCGGGTACAAGGATGTGAACAAGGCCCCTTTCAATAGCATGGGTGCGTGCGGCAACGTCCCCATCTTCAAGGACGGCCTTGGCTGCGGCTCCTGCTTCGAGGTCAAGTGTGACAAGCCGGCTGAGTGCTCTGGCGAGCCCGTGGTGGTGTACATCACGGACATGAACTATGAGCCTATCGCCGCCTACCACTTTGACCTCGATGGCACCGCGTTCGGCGCCATGGCCAAGAAGGGCGAGGAGGAGAAGCTATGCAAGGCGGGCATCATCGACATGCAGTTCCGGCGGGTCAAGTGCAAGTACGGAGAAAAGTTCACCTTCCACGTTGAGAAGGGAAGCAACCCTAACGTACTATCTTGCGCTGCTGGTCAAGTACGTCGACGGTGATGGTGACGTTGTGGCGGTGGACATCAAGGAGAAGGGCTCTGATGCGTACGAGCCCCTCAAACACTCCTGGGGTGCCATCTGGAGGAAGGACAGCGCCAAGCCGCTCAAGTTCCCTGTCACCGTCCAAATCACCACCGAGGGAGGCACCAAGACTGCCTACGAAGATGTCATTCCCAAAAATTGGAAGCCTGACACCGCCAAATAAACTCATCGACCTACCGGTGTGGGCTGCATTGGGTTGGATCCCACTTCCCAAGCAACACAATATGCATGAGTTGATCCATGCATAATATATCCATTTTCTACTCTTGTTGCTACGACGATAACAACGTCCTCCTTTTTCGACTGCATATATATATCTAGAGCCATGCTCCTCTTTGTTATTACGAAAAAAGAGAAGAGAGAAGAGCAGAGAGATCGAGAGATTTGAGAGTCCTATGTATAATAAAAAGGATCTGAGAGCAACTCCAGTAGTAGCCCCTAAAATAGGATCCCTGCTTTTAATTTGAGTACTTCTCATACTTTTGAGAGTTTTTTTTAGGCTGCACTCCAACAGTGCAACTCAAAATAGAGTACTCAAATTCATTTAAATTTTTAATGATATGTGGGACTTGATTGTCATAGACTAACTTGGGCAAAACATAATATGGATCTGATGGTGCGGGCCGTGACGGGGATGTGGCCCGAAGTCGACCATCATGGGGTTGAGGGAAGTCCGCCATTGTGGGATGTCCGACGACCATCGCAGGAAGGAGAGGGAGAGCGTCACGGGAGGAGAGAGAGCACCTGCAGTGATGGGGGCCGATCTATTGGGCAAATAGGAATGAGGTCTCAGGGAAGGATTTGATAACCTACCCAAATTTCAGGACCCTATAGCGGCCCAGCAGGAGCTCGGTTTTTTTTGACTCAACCCTCATATTTAGCTACGAATTCTTAAGTAGGGGTCCTGCTAGAGTTGCTTTGAGGAGTGGCAAGACAAACATCAACACACTACCCCAGATGTTCACAACACTATCGGTTCCAAATCCCCTTTCACTGTTGGATTTTAATCCGATAGTACCATACCAGCAGCAGTTCTTAAAATCCAATAACGATGTAAATTCTAAAAAATAGGTTAAAAATAGGAAAAATAATTTTAAATTTGGTGAGCAGCGTCATTGGAACATCAACGTTTTCCAGTGCTGATGTTGGAACCCTTAACCTCTTGCTCCACATGTCCATCCCCAATCCACTCCACCTACAACTTGTTTGTGTACAAATTAGATTTTTGTCGTGCCATTTTATATCAATCTAATATTGAAATGAGTATTTAGGACCCAAAACGATGTCAAATGAAAAAAATATCAACTACAAAGTTTTAAAACTTTTTAAGATCTACAACTTTCATTTTGGTCCGATGAACACCCGTTTGGTGAGCCATTTGGCCAGCTGTTTTAAAACTACAAAGTTTTAAAGTTTTAAAACTACAAAGTTTTAAAACGAAGTCAAATGAACACCCATTTGGTCAGCTGAATTTTGCCGAGTGCCGGGGCTAGAAAACAATCGGCAAAGTTGGTTTTTAGAAAAATAAAAACACTTTGCCCAATGCTCAAGGATGGCACTCGGCAGAGTTTATTCAAAAAAATTAAAACATTTTTTTACCGTGTGCATGACGGCTGGCGCTCGGCAAAAGCTAACGGTAGGTGGCCACCGTCACAGTCCACCTAAGTTTTGCCGAGCGCTTATCTTTGTCGGCAAAGTCTAGATTTACCGAGTGCCCTACTTTGTTGCTGAGTGCAAAATTTTACCGAGTGCTACACTCGACAAAATATAGCTTTGCTGACTACCATGATATTTTTGCACTCGGTAAAATCTGAGGCACTCGGCAAAGTACAGTTTTCCAGTAGTGTCTGCAAGCTTGAAGAAACTTGAAAAGTGCCATGCTTGATTTGTTGTCCTACTTACTTACCTGAAGGTCAACCCTGATGTTCAGAACATACTACCACTACAACAATTGTGGTGATCCGTGACATAACAAATCTGTCACAGAAGGCAGTTTTTCTGTCACAAATGGTCATCCGTGACGGTTTATTTTTCTGTCATGTATCTAGGGTCAAGGATTGCTTGTGTCTCAATCGTGACGGATTTTGGTTAATTTGGTCCGTCAAGGATGGTTTGGACGCCCACTCAGTCCAATCTGGGCCGGGCTGAGCCCGCTAATCTGTGACCTTAATTTCTGTCACGGACGGGTGCATGGTTTATGGCCGAGGCCGTTCATGGACCAATTTAGGTTTCTAGGAGGTTTCAGCCCATTTATTACTCTTATTTTTTTCCTTTTGTTTTGGGATGATCTTTTTTTTGGTACTTTTTCGGCCTTTTTACTCATCATATAGGCCAGTTTGAATTGGGCCGCTTAGATGTTTCAGCCCAACTGAAACTAGAATTCTTCAAGATTTCAGCCCAGCAAAAAATTGTGGTGCCCCAAAAATTAACAATAAAATCGTGATTCATCCATAACATTGAAAAGCTAATTACCATCATTATTAATTAACTAGTTCACATCATAACACATTCGTCATCACAAATATTAAGGTCACCAAGTTACATTGGTTCACATCTCATACATCATAAGTGGCACCTGTCCAGAAGAAAATGACAGTAATGCGTCTAGCACATGTCCAAGGCATTAAGCCACTCCAACATAAAAGTCATAAAAAAAGAGCTGATCACTAGCTCAGCAACAGCAGAACGACACATTGTCCACAACAGCACCATAGGCAAAGTAGCAGCAACGGGAGCATCTGAAATGATGCAGCAAAAAGCAACAATCTTGCCAAGAGACCCAGACCGTCTTACCAAGATGGCTAGGTGTGCCCAATCTTACTTAACAGAAGGTCAAGTTTGGCATTAGTCTTAGCTTGCTTCCTTGCCATCTCCTGTTGTTCCTCCACCCTTGCTTGCTCAGATGCCTGTAGCTTCTTGGACATCTCTAACATCTGCGATTGGAGCTCATCCTTTGACAACTTCTCCGCAGCTAGTTGCTGTTTTAGTGTGCCTTTCTTTTTGCTCTCAAGGCCCACACTCTGCAGAAACGTGCTTTTCTTGGTGTTTTCAGCAAGTACATCAGCAACTACCTGTTTCACAGAAATGGCCTCTTCATTTTGTTCATGTCCAGATAGCATGTTTTCCATTTCATTCAAGTAATGCAAGTAAAAACACATGTTCATGTCATGAATAAAACAACAAATATTAAGACTGAGCTTTTTTGGGGCAGTTAACTTACGATAGCAAGCTGCACATCTGGTTTGTAGCCTTTCTTTTTACTGTAGTGGCACTCCTTGAACATATCCATTGCATTCATTTCCTGATCTTTGTATTTATAACCCTGTATAGAAGCAAAGTGCCATCACATACATGCCCAGGCATAGAGAAGCAAAGTACCATCACATGTGATCATCACCATGTATTACAGCAAGTATCATACAGAAGCAAAGTGCCATCACACTAACTAGGCATAATTACACTTTCTGTTCCAAGTTACATGTGCTGCTAGAAAATTTAATACAAACCATGTACCATTATAATTCACAAAAGAGTAAAAGAAATGCAGTAACTTACCAAATTTTGCAAATGCACCATGTAACTACGTGAGCCAGTTGTATTATGGTACTTGACCTTGCTTCCGTTGGTTTTGTTGACTTCAGCATTCTCCTACACCATGAATCACATCTAGTGTTAAACATACATCTAAGCAGCGTATTATCACATCCAGTGTTAAAAAGACATCTAAGCATAATATTGTAGGGAAATTTTTAGACTTTAGAGCAATACATACCATTTTTTTCTCAGCTGCCCATGCTTTGACAAGATCACTCCATTGTTGATCACTCATACTTTTGAGAGGAGAAGTCTTTCTCACCAGATGGAGCGGGTAAGGTTTAAAGTACTTCTTCAAATGATAGCGATGTTGGCGAACTCCTTTCTTCATCATTTCAGTACAAGCAAATTTAATGTGATCAGCCTCTATGTCGATGAGAAACTTTGCCTATTCAGTTAAAAGAACACAAGAGTATTAGCAAGGGATCAGGTTTGCCTATTTGTTAATATTAAGGAAACAGTTGTAGCAAAGAAATTTTTGGAGCAGCTGCGACGATGAATCTGGATGACTACAAATGAACAGATTAGTACGCATTGGAGGGACTTACAGATACTTTCTCCCTAAACATTTTGTGGATCGCAGACTGCTTCTTGTAGTCCTTCCATCTGGGAAACACAGGAATACAAGAAAAATAGCCTTTCATGGTACGCCCAGACAAAGTAGATAGAGCTGGGTAATCATGAATGCACCATAACACTGCTGCACAAAGATTGAAATCTTTGTCAATAATAGCATCATAAGTATGCACACCATGCCAAAGGTCCATCAATTCTTCAACAAGAGGCTGTAAAAATAAATCAAAATCTTTCCCAGGGGAATTAGGACCTAGAATCAATAGAGCCATCATTAGATTGGACTGATCCATGCATGCCCTAGGTGGAAAGTTGTATGGCACAAAAAAACATGCCACATGTTGTACTTCGCGTTGAAATTGACAAAGGGATTGAATCCATCAGTAGCTAGCCCTAGTCTCAAGTTTCTGGCTTCTTCAGCAAAATCTGGATATTCCCTATCAAAATCTTGCCATGCCTCACCATCCGCTGGATGACTCATTTCCTTCTCACTAGGCTGCCTCTTTAGCTTGTGCCATTGGGCTTGTTCTGAACCCTCCTTGGTTAGAAACAACCTCTTTAGCCTACGCACCAATGGAAAATGCCTCAACACTTTCTGTGGAATCTTCTTCCTCTGTGGGTCGTTCCATCTTGACAAACCACAAACTAGACAGTTGTCAATATTGGAATACTTCTTTCTAAACAGAATGTAGTTGTTATAGCAGACATGGATGGATTCATATCCAAGACCTACTTCCTTCATGATGTTCTTTGCTTCATTATATGAGGTTGGTAGTGTATTGAACTCTGGGAATTCATTAGCTAGTAGCTTAACGAAAGCAGAAAATGCACTGTTGGTAATCCTATAATATGACTTCATATGAAGTAGCTTTGCCACAAATGAGAACCTTGAATATTTGGTGCAACCAGGGTAAAGTTGACGCTTAGCCTCCTCTATTAGATTTTTCAAAAATGAAGTCTGGCGGTTTCCATCACTGTTTCCATTTTCACTTTGAGAGTCATGACTACCGTGTCCTTGTGCAGCTTGTAGGTCCCTTAGCAAATCATCTAACCTATCAGTAACAACGTTGTCAACCTCAACAACACCAATCCCATCTACGTTGTCAACCTCAACAACACCAATCCCATCTACGTTGTCAACCTCAACAACACCAATCCCATCTATGGAACCATTAGTAGTGTCAAAAGCAGGAACATGAAATTCATTAACATCTACACTAATGTTCTCTCTATGATGTACCCACCGAGTATATGTACAATCCATGCCATGCATCAATATGTGATTCTTCACAGAGGGCTGACTCAAGTACTGCTGATTAAGGCATCTAGTACAAGGGCAAAGAATCTCACCATCCTCACTAAAATTCTCTTTAATGAATTCCATAAATTGTTTCACACCATTGACATATTCAGTGGAGAATAATGTGTTGTGCACCCAACTTCTATCCATCTGAAAATTCATTACAGAAATACACAATTCAATAAGCCTGCACACAACTGATATGCTACCATATAAGAAAATCATATAGAACTGGACTGGGGAAGACAATCGTTGGCTGGAAGGAGTCACCGTGCTGTCAGCCGGCAGAGGGATGGTGGAGACGCTAGATCTAGCTCAGAGGCCCGCCACACGATCCGCCGTCCCTGGCTGCGGCGCCCTTCGCCGTCCCTGGCCGCGGCGCCCTTCGCCATGACGACCTAACCTCGCCGAGGCATGGTGCGCTATTGGAGAGGCACGACGCGGTGGATTGGAGCAGCAGCGCGGCACGACGAGGAGGATTCGGCCGGCGGCGCAGCGAGGTCTGTGGCAGCAGCGACGCGGCACGACGAGGAGGATTGGGCCGGCGACGCAGCGAGGTTTGTGGTAGCAGCGACAGTGGAGCAACGCGACGGTGTTGGCCCTGACTTGAATGTAAGTGGTGCGGTGAGGGTGAGGGATTGTGGTTTTGCTTTTGTGATAGCCAAAGGTAATGGGATATCAGAATTGTATTCTAATTTTCAGCACAACAAAATCAAGTATCGCAGTGGTATGGTCTGTGGCCTGTATCCTGAAGGTCTTAGGTCCGATTCTCAGGTGCCACATTTTTTTGCTCCAGCGAATTTAAGAAAAAAAGGTCCATGGCCAGGCCGCGCAAGGAGTGAAGGCCCATGGCCAAGGCCTGGCCAGCAGTTAAGGCCCACGAAGAAAGCGTAACGAAACTGAAAACATCGTGGATGTTGATTGCTTGTGAAACTGCGACGGTTTTGAAATTTGGTCACAGAAACCGGGCCCAAGGACGGGCTCCATAATCTTGCCCATCTCTGGATCTGATGATCTATGACGAAAATAAAATCCGTCACCTAAAAACTATCATGGATCAACAATATTGTTGTAGTGTACCATACTAGCTAGAGTTCTCTAATGTTCTCCAACTTCTCTTCCATGATTTGACAAACTTTGTCATTAGGCTAAATGTAATCCTGTAGCACTGCAAATATTGTCTATGCAGCAATCATTAAGGTACCTTTTTTTATATTTCTTTCCCCCTTTTTTGTTGGAAGAACTCACTAGAAAACTGGCATTATAACATATGAATGCAGCCTCTACCAGAGGAACAACGGTGCATGCATGCTCTGACTCTCTGACACAAACCACCCAGATAATATATTTGGTCTGAAAGAAACATCCAACCAAGAACTGAAAGTCCAAACGACACTAGCTTCTGACTTGACGATGATTAGAAAAAACAATGCTACCAAGGATGAAAGCAGCCGGGTTCAGTTAAAAAGATTGCGTGTGGCTCACGCAGGCCAATACAATCCACAGCTTGAGATTCAGAACGATAAGAACTAGGAATTGTTCAGCCTTCCAATTTTGTTGGGGGCCGCGAATCGTCATGGTTGGAGAGGTTGACTCTGGAATTGAAAACTCAATCGGATGATCTGGCCTTCTCAGAATACCTGACAGCTGGTGCTAATCTGCTGTCTCACGATGCCGGGTTGACATGGGTGAGGCTATTAAAATGCAGGCACAGTTCATGTTGACATCATTTTCAGGATTGTCAATGAGGATAAGCGTGCAATCGACAAGATAAATTGGATGTTTTTATAGTTGGGGACCATGCATGCTACCTTGGAAGTCATCTGCTGCTGAAGAATGCATTGCCCCTGCATGATCCATATGACGTGCCTCCCTCCTTTGTCAAATCTGAATGACCTTGAATAAGCAGTAGACCATTTCAGACTTTCTTAGAAAAAATGCAGCTAACTGTTTCTTGTATATTTTCTGTTTTGAATCACAGTATAGACTATTTATGTTTCATGCACCTATGAAACCACCTGTCCTGGACTCCTGGTCTAACCCTGTTTCTTTCGTGTAAGACCATATGCAAAGAATTGCTCTGCTTAATAAACAAGAAATTGCTCACTTCAACCTCTCAAGATATGCCACGTCAGATTGACCAGTAAACAGGTTGAAAGTAACCCGTGGTTTCAAAAAGCTGTCCTAAAGGTTTCCATATTTTGTATCTAAATATTAAGCATTGATTTGCAGCAGATAACAGAACAACTTTAAACGTTGTCGTGGCTCTTGAAAAACAGAGAACGTGGGCTATATAAACCCTGCTTCTTGAAGCCTGGAATCCCAAGGCCCAGCCCACTTTGCGAAAGTCGGTCCCGGCTGCTGTAAGCCTTGAAGAGCCTTCAATGATTGATGTGCCTTCAGTCTATTATAGTCGGCCCACCGGCCTATGACTATGACCTCACTTTCCTCCAAATTTTAGTACACAAACTAATATTTTTTTACTACATGAACCAAACAAAAAATATCAAAGAATAGGTTTTCACTTCTATAACATTCCAATTTGTACTACTGAACAAATAAACTTTACGGCTAGAAAATCATAAAACATAAGGAAGAATTAATAATTTCTTTTCAGAATTACTAGAAGTAGTACTAAGTACTATATCCCCTGAAAATTAAGACACCATATCGGCAGATTTGTAGACAGGTAAGATGACCTTGTTTATCCCATACCTAGGCCATGTTTTAGCTTAAATAAAAGTATATTCTTATCATAGAAAGAGAAGTTCTAGATATATGTGATGTGATCGGCTAAATGTAACTTAGTCCACTCCTTTTTTTAGTCTGTTCAGTTTTCTCAGAATACACCAGGAACAATTTCAGCTCTTAAAGTTTAGTACCAATAAATTATTAAATTATTCTAGCTGGTAATTATTTCAAGGCACTATTCTAAATCAACCGAACAAGCCCTCGGTCACTTCGGAGTCAAACACTATAACAAAATGAGACTAGATAACATTTAGTTTTCTGTATCTGTAGTCACTTTGATGTGACTAGATAGGACTAAACCATTTAGTCACTCAGATTTGGTTGCCTGGACTCTAAACTAAAACCTCATAAAATGAAGAAAAGATTCTCAAATAATTCAGTCTGGCTTTGGGCCAAATCTGCTGAAACTGGTCCATAGGCCGACATCACAAATCTCTACTGTTCCTAACAATCATCAACAATTATGATATAAATATATAAAAGTAAATAATGTCTCGTCTTCTCGACCGGTCTATGATTCCTCCCATAAATCAGTTGGTTGGTAATGAAATAACGAGGCTGGGACATGAAAATGGCTGCCTCGGATCACGGCGTGATGAACATGTGTGCAGAGAGTTGGCCTCCCGACTGGAACCAATTAACCAACGGCTAAGAGCAACCCGCTCGGCCATGCATGCATGACCTCCTTGTCTCTAACTCCGATGCGTGCAAGCTAGTTCGTTCGATCCCTGGCCAATATAAATAGGAGCCCAGGCCACTTGCTCATTCATCGCATCGTAGTTGCATAGCATCCACCGATTGTAGAAAGATGGCAGTGAAGAAGATGTCATCGATGCAGGTCGTGGTGGTCGCGATGCTTGCGTTGTTGGTGGGTGGTGCTAGGTGCGGTCCTCCTAAGGTTCCTCCCGGCAAGAACATCACAGCCAGCTACGGCAGCGACTGGCTGGAAGCGAAGGCGACGTGGTACGGCAATCCAACAGGCGCCGGCCCCCCTGACAACGGCGGTGCGTGCGGGTACAAGGATGTGAACAAGGCCCCTTTGAATAGCATGGGTGCGTGCGGCAACGTCCCCATCTTCAAGGACGGCCTTGGATGCGGCTCCTGCTTCGAGGTCAAGTGTGACAACCCGGCTGAGTGCTCTGGGACTTGATTGTGGGACTTGATTGTCATAGACTAACTTGGGCAAAACATAATATGGATCTGATGGTGCGGGCCGTGACGGGGAAGTGGCCCGAAGTCGACCATCATGGGGTTGAGGGAAGTCCGCCGTTGTGGGAAGTCCAACGACCATCGCGGGAAGGAGAGGGAGAGCGTCACGGGAGGAGAGAGAGCACCTGCAGTGATGGGGCCCGAGCTATTGAGCAAATAGGAATGAGGTCTCACGGAAGGATTTGATAGCCTACCCAAATTTCAGGACCCTGTAGGGGCCCTACAGGAGCTTGGTTTTTTTACTGAACCCTCATATTTAGCTACAAAGTCTTAAGTAGGGGTCCTGCTAGAGTTGCTTTGAGGAGTGGCAAGACAAACATCAACACACTACCCCAGATGTTCACAACACTATCGGTTCAAAATTCCCTTTCACTATTGGATTTTAATCCGACAGTACCACACCAGCAGCAGTTCTTAAAATCAGACAACCATGTAAATTCTAAAAAACAGGTTAAAAATAGGAAAAATAATTTTAAATTTGGCGAGCGGCGTCATTGGAACACCAACGTTTGCCAGTGCTGATGTTGGAACCCTTAACCTCTTGCTCCACATGTCCATCCCCAATCCACTTCACCTACAACTTGTTTGTGTACAAATTAGATTTTTGTCCTGCCATTTTATATCAATCTAATATTGAAATGAGTATTTAGGACCCAAAACGAAGTCAAATGAAAAAAATTTCAACTAAGATCTACAACTTTCATTTTGGTCCGATGAACACCCGTTTGGTGAGCCGTTTGGTCAGCTGTTTTAAAACTACAAAGTTTTAAAACGAAGTCAAATGAACACCCGTTTGGTCATCTGAATTTTGCCGAGTGCCGGGGCTAGAAAACACTCGGCAAAGTTGGTTTTCAGAAAAATAAAAACACTTTGCCCAATGCTCAAGGATGGCACTCGGCAGAGTTTATTCAAAAAAATTAAAACATTTTTTTTACCGAGTGCATGACGGCTGGCACTCGGCAAAAGCTAACGGTAGGTGGCCACCGTCACGGTCCACCTAAGTTTTGCCGAGCGCTTATCTTTGTCGGCAAAGTATAGATTTACTGAGTGCCCTACTTTGTTGCTGAGTGCAAAATTTTACCGAGTGCTACACTCGACAAAATATAGCTTTGCCGAATACCATGATATTTTGCACTCGGTAAAATCTGAGACACTCGGCAAAGTACAGTTTTCCAGTAGTGTCTGCAAGCTTGAAGAAATTCAAAAGTGTCATGCTTGATTTGTTGTCCTACGTACTTACCTAAAGGTCAACCCTGATGTTCTGAACATACTACCATACTAGCTAGAGTTCTGTAATGTTTCCAACTTCTCTTCCATGATTTGACAAGCTTTGTCATCAGGCTAAATGTAATCCTATAGCACTGCAAATATTGTCTATGCAACAATCATTAAGGTACCTTTTTTTATATTTCTTTCCCCCTTTTTTGTTGGAAGAACTCACTAGAAAACTGGCATTATAACATATGGATGCAGCCTCCACCAGAGGAACAACGGTGCATGCATGCTCTGACTCTCTGACACAAACCACCCAGATAATATATTTGCTCTGAAAGAAACATCCAGCCAAGAACTGAAAGTCCAAACGACCCTAGCTTCTGACTTGACGATGATTAGAAAAAACAATGCTACCAAGGATGAAAGCGGTCGGGTTCAGTTAAAAAGATTGCGTGTGGGTCACGCAGGCGAATACAATCCACAACTTGAGATTCAGATGCGGATACATGGGTGTATGCCGGGTCTCTGAGTGATGAGTGATTGTCAACTGGGATGATGCGCATGTTCTTTGGCTTGTGTTGTGCAGGTGTCGAGCACGGATACAGTGATCGAAGGTGAGGTGAAGGTCAAGTAGAGACATGCCGTGCCGATGGACCGAGAGTGGCAAAGGGCGGACGTGAGGCTTGGACTGAGGGACCAGAGGCCCGAGGATCAGCTGTGGTGGCTGGCAGCCTGTTGCAGCTACAAGTGAAGACTTGCGGTCATGTGTTGCCTGAGTCGTGGACTTGGGGACACGTGTCGGTGGACGGGGTGCACGGGAGGTGCATCCCATCCACGACGTCGGTTTGGTGGTAGAGCCAGGGAAAAACCATCGGGTGGATGGTTTTCAGGTTTGGGCCTCAAAACCTGGGCGTGGATGGTTTCCGAGTTTGGCCACAAAACTCGGGCTGAGGACGGTTTCCAGGTTTGGGCCTCAAAACCTGGGCGCTGAGGGTTTGCTGAGTTTGGCCTCAAAACTCAGATGCTGGTGGGCTGGTTTCCCGGTTTGGGCCTCAAAACCGGGGGTTGGCTGGAAAAGGCTGGTTTCCCGGTTTGGGCCACAAAACCGGGGGTGCAGAGCGAGTGGCGTCACGTGGCGGCAATCGGGAGGTTGCGTCGAGGCAACGCTACGAGTTGTGCGGGCGTGGCCGTCGGATCCACCTACCACCGAGTTGGTCCAGAATAACCTTAGGGTTTAGCTGGTTCGCTCTGTAAGTAGTTAGGGGTAGAGTGGGAATTAGGAATAGGTTAGAATTAGGATAAATAGGGGAGACACCCACCTCCCTATTTATCTCAGTTAGTCATCCTGTCATTTGCTCTTGGCTTCTAGGGTTTCCTGCTCTCCCAATCCCCTGTTGTAGCTAGCTGAGATCCGCAGAGAACCATACCTCTGTGTACTGGAGATTTTGAGGAAGTGAGGCCATAACCTCACTGTTGTAGCGTGTGGTAGCCACACGGTTG
Source organism: Coix lacryma-jobi var. lacryma-jobi (assembly GCA_009763385.1). NCBI lineage: Eukaryota > Viridiplantae > Streptophyta > Magnoliopsida > Poales > Poaceae > Coix > Coix lacryma-jobi. The sequence goes on along the minus strand of CM019831.1, from coordinate 111,618,552 downwards.
CAGATCGATGTGTTGATTCGCGTTTTGATTCGTGTTCTTCGCGTTCTTCGTTTCTCCGCGATTTTCCCGTCACTCGATCTCTCTCTCCCGTGCGTCTTTGCGAAATCCGTTTGAATCAACTTGTTCGTATTTGAAAGGAGATCATTTCCACCGAAGGAATTCATCTATCTCTCTACGAGCAAGTAGATCGGGTTGATTTCGTTTTCGTGGCGTTTTTCAGTTCATCCTCCTCCCCTTTTGATTTCTCGGTGATTGACTTGATTTGAGCGGATGATTTCTTGGGGATAGTCTCCTAACTACTCGGTGATCATCCTCTCCAAGTTTGGGAACGTGGGATTGTGGGTTGATTCTATTTGGGATTGATTTGGGTGAAGGGCGAACAAAATCGCCCTCCCTGAGTGACCGCGGACAGTCCGCCACTCAGGTCGTGGACAGTCCGCGCATCGGGATTCAGCCAAGCAGTGGCTGCATGTCTCGGTGAACAGTGCTGAAACTTGACCGGCGGACAGTCCGCCGTTGTGTTTGGCGGACAGTCCGGGAACGTCCAGGGACTTTGCAGCAACCTTGCTGTTTGGCGAGTTTTGCCGGCGGACAGTCCGCCACTCGCCCGCAGACAGTCCGGCACTACCGCGGACAGTCCGGGACCGTACCAGCGGACAGTCCGAGATTCGGCTGTGTCTTCCGTTTTAGTGCGTTTGTTCTCCCGGCTTGCTCGCTTGGTTTCCGGACTTCTCGTTTGGCCCTATAGTTGACCAAGGAACCTCTCTAGGTATCTTTGCTACTTGTCAGCATAGGTATTTAGGAGTTTCTCAACGTAGCCGACAATCTACGTTCAGGACTTGGTTTTTGGGGTTGTGTTCGAGCCGGAGCTTTTGGCATTTGGCTTACTATCTTCTTGTGGTGCCTTGCTGTGATCCTAGGGATCATCCACCCTCTTCCAAGGGTCGTGGGCATCACGGTTTCGGTCGCAGTCTCTCGGGGTTGATTTTGGGACATTTGGCCAAAGTTTCGAAAGAAATTTTTGAGCTCCCATTCACCCCCCTCTGGTCGCCTTGCTAGTGCTTTCTTGGTCCTTCAATTGGTATCGGAGCGGGTTAGGGATCTTCCACCTTAACCGGTTCCAGATCCACAGAAGGCGACATGGATCGCGGCGTGGGCAAACCGCCGTTTTTCGATGGGACGAACTATGCGTATTGGAAGATACGCATGTCGGCCTATCTGCAGAGTTTGGGTGCTTCCATCTGGGATATTTGCAACTCTGCCGATTACGTGGTCTTGGCTGCTCGTGTCTCTCAGCTTCAGATCGATGAGCACGATGCCAATAGCCGAGCACGTAATGCTCTTTTCTCATGTTTGAGCATGAGTGAGTTTGATCATGTTTCTCACCTCGCTACGGCTCGGGAGATTTGGGCTACCCTCATGCGCTTTCATGAGGGAACCTCTCGAGTCAATACCTGACTCTACGAGTCGTTCAAGCGAGAGTATGAGAACTTTCGACATATGCCTGGCTAGAGCATAGAAAGTTTATTCGCTCGCTTTCAGGTGATTGTCAACAGGATGAGAGCTAACAAGGAGCTGTTGCCTTTCGACGATCATGAGAGGGCTTTGAAGCTTTTGCATACCCTTGATCGGTCGGTGTGGGATTCCAAAGTTCAGGCGATCATTGAATCACCTAACTATGAGACCCTCACGTGTGACGAGCTCTTCAGTAAGCTCAAGTCCAGTGAGATCGATGCCATGGCGAGGGCTTCTTATGAGAATCCTTCTGGCCCGACTATGGCTTTGGTTTCTGGCTCTTCTGCTAACCCCTCTGGAGGCTTTTCTCTTTCGTCTCTCTTTTCTGTCACAGAGGACCAGCTGGAGTCTTTGGGGGATGACGAGTTGGCAATGCTCGCCAATCGGTTCTCGCAGTTCCACAACAACCGCATGAACTGTCGCCGCGGAGGAGGACGCTCAGGATGCTATGAGTGCGGCGACCCCGACCACTTCATCGCCAACTGTCCCAAGAAGAAGCATTCATCTGGGAAAGGCGATCATGGGCACAAGTATGACTCCGGAAAGAGCAAGGAGAAGTACGTCCCCGCGAGGCACAAGTGGAGGGGCGGCTTCGACAAGGAGTACATCAAGAAGAAGTACTTGGAGAAGGCCCAAGCTGAGCAGCGTGCGTTCTTTGCCACGCTCAGCGACGTCGACAGCTCGGATGATGACTCCGCTTGTTCAAGCGACGACGAGTCCGAGAAGAAGAAGAGGATCGAGGACAAGCTGAACGGCCTCTGCTTCTTCGCCGACGACGATGGCTTCTGCACCATGGCCCTCGGCAAGGAGGTCGACGGCGAGCTGGTGAACTCCCCTCGGAACGACGACGACGACAACACCTCCCAGGTATCTCTGACCCACGATGAGCTTTCCGCTGAGGTCGAGAAACTTACTGCCGCGCTCCTTAGTCAAGATTAGTTGCTTAGGCGAGCCGCAAGAGAGCGCAAGGAGTTTAGGCAGAAGTGGGAGGATACGGTGAAGGAACTTGATTCTGTCAAGTCCACAGTAGTTCTCACAGATGAGGAGGAGTGTGAGGCGTGCACCATGCACATGACTGATCTTCTCACTTTGAGAAGTAAGTATGTTGCGTTGGTAGGAGAGGTGGATGAGCTCCGGGCTAGGCCCATGCTATTGGGTGCGTGCAAGACTTGTCCTGTCGTGCAATCCGAGTTGGCAGAGAAGAATGCCAAGATTATGTCTCTTGAGGAGGCCAGCTCGGGTAGCACTTGTGTGACTAGGTGCGTTTTGTGCGAGGGTTTGGAGATGGAGATTGCCAATGTGAAACATGACAAGATGCAAACCGAGGAGGAAAACACATACCTTCGGACCATCTTGTGATGGGTGTCTTGTGGTGAGCCGCAGCTTGGGATGATGATCTCCCAATTCAAGCGAGCTGCTGGAGGTCCTGGTGTAGGTTTTGCTCAGGGTGTTGATCTTTCTGCTTTTGGGAAGATTGGAGAGTCGAGTGGTTTGAACCCGAGTGAGAAGCCCAACTCCACCACTACTCCCAAACTTACCAAGCTTCCACCCAAAGAGCCTCTCAAGCCTAACACCAAGGATGGAGTGTTTGAAGAACCTCCGAGAGCTCCACCCAAGAACCAAGTGTGGCATCCCAAACCCAACCACTTGAAAAACAAGCTGGACACAATGCCACCCATCCAGGAGGAGTTGCCACAGAAGGGCAAGGTGATCCATACCCACAACCATAAGTACCAACAACCCCCTTTGAGAGCGGTGAGGTACCACTGTGAGCACTGTGGGAGAGATGAACACTTGAGCGAGTTCTGCTTTAGGCGCAAGAGAGAGGCGCGCCGTGCTAGGGAGATGAACAACCCGGACATGTACCATCCTTTCCATGATGTACATGCGCCGAATGTTCAGAGGAGAGCACCGAGACGTGCTGCTAGGCCCAGAGGTCCAGAACCTCAAGTTCCTAGGCCTAGGCAGCAGAGAGCTCCGAGGAGAGACGCTAGGCCTAGTGGTGTTGAGCCTCAAGTCCCTAGGCGTAAGCCTCGTAGAGAGCGTGCCCGGCGGGAGCCTGCAGTTGTAGGCTATGGACCCCGTGGCGGTGGCTTTGTAGTTGAGCGTTTTCCCCCACCGCGTTTTGAGTATCGCGGTGAGCGCTCCTTCCCCAGCGGACCACGTCTGTCTAAACGTGGTGATCGCTTCCTCCGTAAGTGCGCTAGGAATGGTTTTTTCCCAGACCGTTCTTTTGAGCAGCCGGCCCAACACTAGTATTCCCCTTCACTAACCCCAGTGTTGGCCCGTATGTTCACCCTATGTCTTTTTATTGATGTAGGTAAAACGATTGGAGAACGTTTGGTTGGTGGATTCCAGGTGTTCGAGGCACATGACTGGAAACGCCAAGTGGTTCTCCAGTCTTAGTCCGGTCGCCGGAAAGGAGTATATCACCTTCGATGACAACAGCAAAGGTAAGGTGCTGTCTCGTGGATCTGTGCGAGTTAATGAGCACTTTGTGTTGCGCGATGTTGCTCTTGTTTCTAACTTGCATTTTAACCTTCTTTCCGTTTCGCAACTTTTTGACGACGACTATGAGATTCGTTTTAAACCGAATCTCAGTCGCATTTTGGATCCTCAGGGCAATCTTGTATGTGTGATTTCGCCCTTTGGAAAAGTCTTTCATGAAGATTTCTCGGAGTCATTCGGAATTTCTCGTTGTCTTTTGGCTGGACCTTCCTCCTCTGAACTTTGGAAGTGGCATAGGAGACTAGGTCACCTGAGCTTTGACTTGCTTGCAAGACTTAGTCACTTGGCTTAATCCGAGGATTGCCCAAGTTATCCATGGAGAAGGATCTTGTTTGCCATTCTTGTAGACATGGGAAGATGGTAGCCGCTCCCCACCATCCAGTGACTCAGGTCATGACTAAGCGCCCTGGAGAGCTTTTGCACATGGACCTTGTTGGTCCGGCTCGGGTGAGCTCGGTTGGGGGGAAGTGGTATGTGCTTGTTGTCGACGATTTTTCAAGATATTCGTGGGTCTTCTTTTTAGCTGAGAAGACCGAGACTTTCTCCTTTGCTCGCAATCTGATTTTGCGTCTTCAGAATGAGTTCCCTTTGAACTCTATGCGAGCAATTCAGAGTGATAATGGTTCCGAATTCAAGAATTCGGATTTTGAGAAGTTTTGTGACTCTTTTGGGTTAGAGCATCAGTTTTCTTCCTCCTACACACCGCCTCAGAATGGTGTTGTAGAAAGGAAGAATCGGACCCTTGTAGAGATGGCCAGGACGATGCTCGATGAGCATAGGACTCCTAGGCGATATTGGGCCGAAGCTATGAACACTGCATGCTATATTTCCAATCGCATTTTTCTTTGAGCTTTCTTGAAAAAGACCTCTTATGAGTTGCGTTTTGGAAAACTACCCAAGGTGAGTTATTTTCGAGTTTTTGGTTGCCATTGTTTTATACTCAAAAAGGGCAACTTGGACAAGTTTGAGTCTCGTTCTTCTGACGGTGTGTTTTTGGGTTATGGCACTCACACTCGAGCTTATCGTGTACTTAACCTTGACACTAACCGAGTCATGGAGACATCCGATGTCACCTTCGACGAGACCATGGTTTGTCCTTGTTGTCGTTTTGAGCGTGCAGGTGATCATGAGGTTGGCGAACCTCTTTTCGATGATGAAGAAGAAGGTGCTGAAGGGATAGATGACCCAGCACCTCCTCCACCTGCTGTGCCGCAAAGAGCGGCCTCTACGATGACTCACGGCCCCGACACGTCGTCTTCCTGGGGGCCGTGGGATCCGCCACCCCGAGCGGTACCCTTTGTACCCGGGGAGGCACCAGCTTCTGTTGAGGGGGAGGCCACTTTGGCAAGGGAGGCGCCACGACACATTCAGCGCCAGCACCCGCCTCAGCAGATGATCGGCAGCATCGACGAACGAGTCACCCGGTCAAGGCAAATCTCTCACTTTGCTCATTCTGCATTTGTTGCTGATTTTGAACCCCGAGATGTTGGACACGCTTTGACGGATCCGGATTGGGTCAATGCCATGCATGAGGAGCATGAAAACTTTGAGAGAAATCGAGTTTGGGTTCTAGTGTCTCCACCTTCTGAGTGTCATCCAATTGGGACAAAATGGGTTTTCAAAAACAAACAGGGAGAAGATGGTCATGTTGTGAGAAACAAGGCCAGACTCGTAGCCTAGGGATATAGTCAGAAGGAGGGGATAGACTATGAGGAGACATTTGCTCCTGTAGCACGTTTGGAGGCTATTAGGATACTCTTGGCTTTTGCTGCAACCAAAGGTTTCAAACTTTTTCAAATGGATGTCAAGAGTGCCTTCTTAAACGGCTACATAGAAGAGGAGGTGTATGTTAGACAACCCCCCGGTTTCGAAAATCCCAAGTTTCCAAACCATGTCTTTAAACTTCACAAAGCTTTGTATGGTTTGAAACAAGCCCCTAGAGCCTGGTATGATAGGTTGAAAACCTTTTTGCTTGCTAAGGGTTTTAAAATGGGATGTGTAGATAAAACGCTCTTTCTCCTCAAGCAAGGCACTGATACTCTCTTGGTCCAAATTTACGTGGATGATATCATTTTCGGTGGTTCTTCTCACGCTTTGGTTGCCAAGTTTGCAGACACTATGAGCAGGGAGTTCGAGATGAGCATGATGGGCGAGTTGACGTTTTTCCTCGGGTTGCAAATCAAGCAAACCCGGGAAGGAACGTTCGTGCACCAGGGCAAGTATACCAGAGATATCCTGAAGAAGTTCGACATGGGTGAGGCCAAGCCTCTTCCACAACCCATGGCGACTACGACGGCCCTGGATGCGGACAAGGAGGGAGAAGCAGTGGACCAGAAGGAGTACCGGAGTATGATCGGGTCGCTGCTGTACCTGACGGCGACACGCCCGGACATCCAGTTCGTGGTGTGCCTCTACGCGCGCTTTCAGGCGTCGCCGCGCACTTCTCACCGTCAGGCGGTCAAGCGCATTATGAGGTACTTATCCTTCTCTCCAGAATTTGGGATTTGGTATTCTGCTTCCTCCACCCTTTCCCTTTGCGGTTATTCCGATGCCGATTTTGCTGGTTGCCGTATTGATCGCAAGTCCACCTCTGGGACTTGCCAGTTTATTGGTTCTTCTCTTGTTTCGTGGTCCTCTCGCAAGCAGTCTAGCGTCGCCCAGTCTACCATGGAGGCTGAGTATGTTGCTGCGGCTAGCTGCTGTTCCCAGTTACTCTGGATGATGGCCACTTTGCTTGATTTTGGTCTGAGCTTTTCTCGTGTTCCTTTGCTTTGTGACAGCACGAGTGCGATTAGCGTTGCTAAGAACCCCGTGCTTCACTCGAAGACCAAAAACATTGATGTGCGCTTTTATTTTCTACGAGACCACTATGAGAAGGGTGATATCGACCTTCGCCATGTCGATACTCATCATCAGCTTGCTGATATTTTTACCAAGCCTTTGGACCAATCAACCTTTAATCGGTTGAGAGGTGAGCTTGGTGTGTGTTTCCCCTTTTAAGTTGGGGGAAACACTTTGGATTTTGTATGATACACTGACTTTTTGTTTTCAGTTGTTTTTGTTTCTTTTTTATTTCTTCATGCATCTTTTGCATTTCAGCATACGCTTTTACATTCTGAGCTTCATGTGTATAATCTGAAGAATGTAACTATGCTCTGTGTAGTTTTTGCTCCGATGCTTTATGTTGATGCTGTAGCTTATGCTCCTTCTGATCACCAGTGCATACTATGAGCTGAGCTATTTTTTGAATGGTGAATTTGATAATGAACTTAAAACTTGAAAATGTTCACCATTGAGATATGCAACTAGCATGTGTAGGATGTGTTGAAGTCACATGTGCTTTTCATATATGCTAGGTTGTTATGTCTCTAGTGTTGAGTCATTGACTTGCTTGGTATGTCATATTCTGTTTAAAATCTGAACCAAGTTAAGTGAATTAAAAAGATCGAGATGGGTTTGCTTGTTAACACCTCACAGTTTCGAGACTGTTTCTCATTGCACTTTGAGTTAAACTTGAGCTGTGTAGTGTATGACCGAAACTGTTGCTTTAAGCTTCTGATTGCTTATGCATAGGCTTCGCACAGTTGAAAAGTTAGGCAATAACAAGCATTCAACCTCTCGCGGTCACATGCTGTTTTCTTAACTTGTGTAATTTCACCGCTGCAACTCCGATTAAAATTTGAAATCACAAGTAAATGCCTAAATTGGTATCAGCATGATGATTGAACTGTGCTAGGGGTAGTTCACTTGGTATACATGCTTAGCACATTTGACTTCCTGTCCATACATGTCTTGTGCTATATTGATGGTGAAAACCTTTTCGGCTTAAAACTGCTCACATGTTCATATTTCATTCTTAGTGATCAGCTTGAGCCTTTGCTAGCATTCTGTGCATTTTTCTGAGTCATCAGATTTGAACTCTATAGAGCATCCTTGCACTCTCTTGACTATACTTCTCAAGCTCCTAACTTGCATTTTGCCTCATTTGCATTTTGAAAGGGGGAAATCTGCGTGTTAGCACTTTGTGCTGCATTTTTTGAGGGGGGACTTTGACTCTTGACAAGTGCATTTTCAACTAAGGGGGAGAAATTGCAAATCATATTTCCTGGTTGTTTGCACTATTCGAGGGGGAGTTTGTTTCCGGTTGAGTCTTTGACATTTTCAATTGGTTTGGAGCGGTTTGCTAGTTGTGTTGAGCCTTAGCCTCTTTCTTGAGGGACTAGCATTTGCTTTTCAGATTTTCAATTGGTGTCGAACTCTTTGTGGTAACAGTCGGTATCGAGCTTTCTTTGCTAGTTGTGTTGAGCCTCTGTGCCTCTATCTTGAGGGACTAGCATTTTGCTTTGATATTTTTGATTGGGATTTGCTAGCGGTGTTGAGCCTGTTCTACCTCTTCTTGAGGGCTAGCTTTGCTTTGCTTGGTTGCGTCGAGCCGTTGCCCATGTCTTTGGGGACCAAGTTTTTTCGCTCTTTCCACTTGACCTTCTTCGGCTTTGCTATGCTTTTGGGTCATTTGGTCGAGTTCTCTCTTCTCCTTCTTCCTTCTTCTCTTTCTATTATGATTTGTGTTGGTAGTTGACAATGCACTCATCAAGGGGAGATTGCGGATACATGGGTGTATGCCGGGTCTCTGAGTGATGAGTGATTGTCAACTGGGATGATGCGCATGTTCTTTGGCTTATGTTGTGCAGGTGTCGAGCACGGATACAGTGATCGAAGGCGAGGTGAAGGTCAAGTAGAGACGTGCTGTGCCGATGGACCGAGAGTGGCGAAGGGCGGACGTGAGGCTTGGACTGAGGGACCAGAGGCCCAAGGATCAGCTGTGGTGGCTGGCAGCCTGTGGCAGCTACAAGTGAAGACTTGCGGTCATGTGTTGCCTGAGTCGTGGACTTGGGGACACGTGTCGGTGGACGGGGTGCACGGGAGGTGCATCCCATCCACGACGTCGGTTTGGTGGTAGAGCCAGGGAAAAACCATCAGGTGGATGGTTTCCAGGTTTGGGCCTCAAAACCTGGGCGTGGATGGTTTTCGAGTTTGGCCACAAAACTCGGGCTGAGGACGGTTTCCAGGTTTGGGCCTCAAAACCTGGGCGCTGAGGGTTTGCTTAGTTTGGCCTCAAAACTCAGATGCTGGTGGGCTGGTTTCCCGGTTTGGGCCTCAAAACCGGGGGTTGGCTGGAAAAGGCTGGTTTCCCGGTTTGGGCCACAAAACCGGGGGTGCAGAGCGAGTGGCGTCACGTGGCGGCAATCGGGAGGTTTCGTCGAGGCAACGCTACGAGTTGTGCGAGCGTGGCCGTCGGATCCACCTACCACCGAGTTGGTCCAGAATAACCTTAGGGTTTAGCTGGTTCGCTCTGTAAGTAGTTAGGGGTAGAGTGGGAATTAGGAATAGGTTAGAATTAGGATAAATAGGGGGAGACACCCACCTCCCCATTTATCTCAGTTAGTCATCCTGTCATTTGCTCTTGGCTTCTATGGTTTCCTGCTCTCCCAATCCCCTGCTATAGCTAGCCGAGATCCGCAGAGAACCATACCTCTGTGTACTGGAGATTTTGAGGAAGTGAGGCCGTAACCTCACTGTTGTAGCGTGTGGTAGCCACATGGTTGCAGATCGATGTGTTGATTCGCGTTTTGATTCATGTTCTTCGGGTTCTTCGTTTCTCCGCAATTTTCCCGTCACTCGATCTCTCTCTCCCGTGCGTCTTTGCGAAATCCGTTTGAATCAACTTGTTCGTATTTGAAAGGAGATCATTTCCACCGAAGGAATTCATCTATCTCTCTACGAGCAAGTAGATCGGGTTGATTTTGTTTTCGTGGCATTTTTCGGTTCATCCTCCTCCCCTTTTGATTTCCCGGTGATTGACTCGATTTGAGCGGATGATTTCTTGGGGATAGTCTCCTAACTACTCCGTGATCATCCTCTCCAAGTTTGGGAACGTGGGATTGTAAGTTGATTCGATTTGGGTGAAGGGCGAACAAAGTCGCCCTCCCTGAGTGACCGCGAACAGTCCGCCACTCAGGGCGCGGACAGTCCGCGCATCGGGATTCAGCCGAGCAGTGGCTGCGTGTCTCGGTGAACAGTGCTGAAACTTGACCGGTGGACAGTCCGCCGTTGTGTTTGGCGGACAGTCCGAGAACGTCCAGGGACTTTGCAGCAACCTTGCTGTTTGGCGAGTTTTGCCGGCGGACAGTCCGCCACTCGCCCGCGGACAGTCCGGCACTACCGCGGACAGTCCGGGACCGTACCAGCGGACAGTCCGAGATTCGGCTGTGTCTTCCATTTTAGTGCGTTTGTTCTCCCGGCTTGCTCGCTTGGTTTCCGGACTTCTCGTTTGGCCCTATAGTTGACCAAGGAACCTCTCTAGGTATCTTTGCTACTTGTTAGCATAGGTATTTAGGAGTTTCTCGACGTAGCCGACAATCTACGTTCGGGACTTGGTTTTTGGGGTTGTGTTCGAGCCGGAGCTTTTGGCATTTGGCTTACTATCTTCTTGTGGTGCCTCGCTGTGATCCTAGGGATCATCCACCCTCTTCCAAGGGTCGTGGGCATCACGGTTTCGGTCGCAGTCTCTCGGGGTTGATTTTGGGACATTTGGCTAAAGTTTCGAGAGAAATTTTTGAGCTCCCATTCACCCCCCCCTCTGGTCGCCTTGCTAGTGCTTTCTCGGTCCTTCATCAGAACGATAAGAACTAGGAATTGTTCAGCCTTCCAATTTTGTTGGGGGCCACAAATTGGCATGGTTGGAGAGGTTGACTCTAGAATTGAAAACTCAATCGGATGATCTGGCCTTCTCAGAATACCTAACAGCTGGTGCTAATCTGCTGTCTCACAATGCCGGGTTGACATGGGTGAGGCGATTAAAATGCAGGCACAGTTCAGGTTGACATCATTTTCAGGATTGTCAATGAGGATAAGCGTGCAATCGAAAGATAAATTGGATGTTTTTATAGTTGGGGACCATGCATGCTGCCTTGGAAGTCATCTGCTGCTGAAGAATGCATTGCCCCTGCATGATCCATATGACGTGCCTCCCTCCTTTGTCAAATCTGAATGACCTTGAATAAGCAGTAGACCATTTCAGACTTTCTTAGAAAAAAAATGCAGCTAACTGTTTCTTGTATATTTTCTGTTTTGAATCACAGTATAGACTATATATGTTTAATGCACCTATGAAACCACCTGTCCTGGACTCCTGGACTAACCCTGTTTCTTTCGTTTAAGACCATATGCAAAGAATTGCTCTGCTTAACAAACAAGAAATTGCTCACTTCAACCTCTCAAGATATGCCACGTCAGATTGACCAGTAAACAGGTTGAAAGTAACCCGTGGTTTCAAAAAGCTGTCCTAATGGTTTCCATATTTTGTATCTAAATATTAAGCATTGATTTGCAGCAGATAACAAAACAACTTTAAACGTTGTCGTGGCTCTTGAAAAACAGAGAACATGGGCTTGTAAACCCTCCTTCTTGAAGCCTGGAATCCCAAGGCCCAGCCCACTTTGCGAAAATCGGAACCGGCTGCTGTGAGCCTTGAAGAGCCTGCGATGATTGCTGTGCCTTCAGTCTATTATAGTCGGCCCACCGGTCTATGACTATGACCTCACTTTGCTCCAAATGCTAGTACACAAACTAATAATTTTTTACTACAGGAACCAAACAAAAAATATCAAAGAATAAGTTTTCACTTCTATAACATTCCAATTTGTACTACTGAACAAATAAACTTTACGGCTAGAAAATCATAAAACGTGAGGAAGAATTAATAATTTCTTTTCAGAATTACTAGAAGTAGTACTAAGTACTATATCCCCTAAAAATTAAGAAACCATATCGGCAGATTTGTAGAGAGGTAAGATGACCTTGGTTATCCCATACCTAGGCCATGTTTTAGCTTAAATAAAAGTATATTCTTATCATAGAAAGAGAAGTTCCAGATATATGTGATGTGATCGGCTAAATGTAACTTAGTCCACTCCTTTTTTTAGTCTGTTCAGTTTTCTCAGAATACACCAGGAACAATTTCAGTTCTTAAAGTTTAGTACCAATAAATTATTAAATTATTCTAGCCGGTAATTATTTCAAGGCACTATTCTAAATCAACCGAACAAGCCCTCGGTCACTTCGGAGTCAAACACTATAACTAAATGAGACTAAATAACATTTAGTTTTCTGTATCTGTAGTCACTTTGATGTGACTAGATAGGACTAAACCATTTAGTTACTCAGATTTGGTTGCCTGGACTCTAAACAAAAACCTCATAAAATGAAGAAAAGATTCTCAAATAATTCAGTCTGGCTTTGGGCCAAATCTGCTGAAACTGGTCCATAGGCCCACATCACAAATCTCTACTGTTCCTAACAATCATCAACAATTATGATATTGTTGATGCAAAACGTGACGTCCCGCGCCAGGCACACAACAAGCCAAACGAGGCTGGCTTCAATCGGGTGCCCGGAATGTGTTGAATCCGAAAACGTGCCAGTCGGTTTGACCAAAAAGCCAACAAGGGATAAAAGTGTGAGAATACCTTGGAACGTGCCGGGTGAGACCAGACAGTTCCATATATACGGCTTTAAAAGCCAATCATGACGGCACACAACTATGAGAGCTGTTTGTCGAAACAGGTTTATAACGTCATTCGGCAAGTGTAGAGATGAAAATCGTAAGCATGCCGAATGCCGAACACATAAATAACAAAAGGATAAAGAAGTAAATTGTAAATATAAATCCATTCAAACAACATATGCATAGGCTAATCCAACTAATCTGCCGCACGTTTAGCCTTCATGAACCCGTCAGGTGTAAACTTAAGCAAAGCTAATCCACCGCATGATACCACTTGCTATAAGTCCACACCACTCCTTATAATTAGATTAATCCACCGCATGATACGATCTAATTATAAGAAGCTAAAAGCATACATATATCTGAAAAGATCTATAAAAACTCATTACTCATGTAAGCTTAACCAGAATCGGCAAACTAGCCGAACTGGGGTCCATGAAGAAGGAACATACAAACAAGCATGATTAAGCTAATCTAAAACCTGCATCTGGCGCACGATACCTAGTTCTATCAAAGCCTAACTGTGATCGACATGTATGAACCCACAACACGTAACAATCTGGATTGAAAGATAATCCGGCCATCGTGATCTTATGATTAGCAAAGCATAAGTAAACTCATGCAACAAGGCCGAACAAAGATCAATCTAGATTGGGCAAAAAGTGTTACAGGGATTAAATAAACAAAACATATAACACATGATAACTTAATGAATCCATTAGATCTGCCAAATCTAACAGAGCCGATAACTATTTTTACTCATGACTTAATCCGCCGCACGATACAAGGCATAAGCAAAAACTTCCCGTCATAAGCTTAAATCCGCCGCACGATACTAAGCTTAACATACGAGACTACTTGCATCATATCTAAATCCACCGAATGATACTAGACATGATAGCAAGGTTGCCGGTACTTACGGAGGTCGAAGGATCGATGATTCCTCTCGAAGAACTCGACGACACGACTTAGGGACTCGAAAGATGGCACGGAGCCGGTTGTATTGATATGGTTGTGAACGGTTTTACAATTTGCCGTGGCCCTTTATTTATAGGTTTACTGGACTTTGCGAACAGGGACAGACGTACACAAAGATACTAATCTGAATAGAATATTCCTAATTATTCGGCCACACCCATACAAGTCCAACTTCATTACGTCTTCTTTTAGCTTGTTGCAGGCCAAACCATGTACGTACATGTCTGTTCCTTATTTTACCTTGCCTTGCATCCCATCACGTTGATAGCAGGGACTCTTTTTATGCACAAATTCAATTACAGCCAATCCAAAGTCTTCACGTCCCTTTCCTAATTGGCATACTCCCGTACGCGGATATTGCCTCTTATATTATCAGTCTTCCTTCGCTTTATTTTTTGGCCGAGTAATATTAGGAAATAATTTAATCAGCCATCCCAAGCTCATCACATTTTCATGCAAATCTTGTAACTTTCCTTTCTCCTTCACATGAAGAGGTCTTGGCATCGTGCTTCTTCCAAAATATATCAAATAATATTTTTTGGCTAACTCCCAAATATTCCTCCACTATGAAACCTTCTTCGTTTTTGATATTGTCAGTTGATTCCTTCCTTGTCAGACATGCTTACTAAAAACTGGTGTCAACACAGGCCCCCCGAGTTCGGAGTATGAATTATTCATGCTTCGAATTATTTCAGTCTAATGGTCTTCTTTTCCTGATGATATTTGATCACAATATTTAAAAGGCTCCATCGGCTTCTCTTGAAATATTAAAGAGCCGTATCGGCTTTCAATGTTGATAATAACTTTAGCCGATCCTCTTCCTCCAAGAAACCGAGTAATCATACCGGCAGCAATATTACCTTGTTCCCTGTTTTACCTTCACATGTGAACTTCGAAGTGTCTATCACACCATCTTGGGTGGTCGAAGAATAGAACGGATCAGAATCCAGTCATTCTTACTTCTCGAGCTTAGAAAACTTGGGGTTTTGAAAGATTTTTAAATTGAAAACATAGCTTTGCTCCTCAAATGATTCTCTCAGATCGCTCAATGTGTATAGTTCCTCACTTAGACACTGTTCATCTTTTTTTATCCTACTTCTAAAAGCCTATGTAGAGTTCAGGTAGGAATAAAAAAAATGTTGCAGACTTACCTTGCATATATCGTAAAGTCAAACCCCGGATCCACGAAGAGAGGTGTCATACTCTTAGACCAAGATGTGCATGTGTGTCGAACATATATTTTTTACCCCTTTGATCATGACCATCTCTTTCTTTTAAAATGCTTCTGAGAGTATAGGCTATTTATTCTCACTGGCGGGTATCTAAGTACCCATTGTTTTCTCTCTTTTTGGCGGGTATCAAAGTACCCATTGTTTTCTCTCTCTTTTATCATGCTCTTTGGCATGCTTTCTTTTTAATTAATCACTTTGGCATTTTTAATATAGCCCACACTCTCTTTGGCATATGAATATTTCTAGAGAGAATCAAGATATAAACTGGAGCATTTTTAGTGGATGGAAAGGACATGTCATGCGTAACTTCTCAGTGTAAGAATTAGCATTTTATAGGTGGGTGTACGTGAGTCTTGATCATAAAAGAATGATAAATCTCTCACAAGGGTCACAACGGTTTGACAAACTCAATGCAAAGATGAGCAGCTTATGTGTAAGGTTTCTAACGAGACTAACATATGGCCTTGGCAGGAAATTTAATATCATTGAGGAGACAAGCTATTAATTTTGAATTTATAAGAAAATTTCCCAAGCACTTTGCAGAAAAGCTATTAATTTTGAATTTATAAGAAAATTTCCCAAGCACTTTGCAGAAAGAAGCAAGATTCTTTTCATCAAATCATATCTCATTCTTCAACTACTTAGATGACATATTTTCCTTATGATGGATTGTTCACAAGTGATAGGAAAAACAAGGAATAAAGAATATGCGAGCCAAGCATAGAGGGACATGTACCTTATATCCATACGTATGTTCATCCGAGCTTGGTTCCCAGCGTGCTACATGACCTTCTTGGCAAGCTCTCATAGCTTACGACATCTCCGGTTATCGCCGAAGAAATCAAAGTTGGGGTTTGACGCAAAAAACTAGTTTTGGAGCCACACCAGTCCATCATTGGCCGAATGAATATATTAGAATCACCCTTGAAATCGTTGATTAAAATATTTAGCCGATGCAATCTGCATTCCAATTTTCAATGATGCTCATCAGGATTTCATCGGCTTTAGAAACAAATGAATCACTAGCTTGAAGGATAAGTTTTTAAATTAGCAGCCGATTCTACTTCACGAGAGATCATCAGCTCGCTTACTTCACCAGTAGAACGTCCCCTTTTTTTTGGATTCAATCTTTAATGCTTCATTAGCTTCAACCGAACCAATGACAGTCACCAGCTCAGAAACCGATTTCTCATCGGCTTTATGCTTTTGCCGATTAGCTGGAAATCCCATCCGCAATACTTGTGCACCAAATGATATCTGATAAATTCCCTCGTGCACTCTTCATCGGCGAAGTTTAGCCGATTATGGCTATTTCCATATAGACGATTTATAGGTTCGTGTTCCTCTGCTCAATTAAGCGATCAGGTAAATCAGTTGGCACGAAAGTGATATAGCCGATTGTAGATTCGTGTCAGAAGATTATGGAGATAACGTTGCCGTCAAATTGATTGTCGCTCAAGTGCTCACGGTTGATATGACAACGACGACAACAACACAACTGGTTGAGCCTCTGGCTTTTAACAACAGCAGCAGGAAGGATGTGAGCCGATAAAGGCGGTGAACTTTTTGATCGTCTCCGGCTTCAGAGAGTTATTCTGAACTTGACTTCCAATGTGCTGTTGTTGCTTTTAAATAACTCGATTGTATTCTGTCATGAAGTCCAGTGCACACTGCTGTTAGTGCATCTAATACGTCTTTCCCAATTCCCTTTACTTCTCCTGGCTTTATACGGTTGAACGCTGCTACTCCTTTGTTTAATTAGCTGTTTGTTTGAACGGGTATTTATTTGTCAAAATAATCCCATCTTCTATAAGATAAAGAGCCGATACTTTTATTCTCCATCGGTCATTGTAATAGTGCCAGCGCCAAACCTTCGAGACGGAATCTTTCAAGAATTCCTGCTGTGCTGCTGGCTTTGTCAACTTTTAATAATAGCCGATTGCAATAACCGATCAGTACGATCGTCGATGCTTTTCTTCCGGCTTGTGGATAACAGGTCAGTACTTGTGAAGATCCGTTGTATCAGTATACATCTGGCTGCATGCTTTAGATGTTTCAGCCGATGCAAATATAAATTAGGTATTATTCTTTGAACAATGAATACAATTGGCTGTTGGTCATCCTTCTATTCTTTTATGCTTCCAGAAAGATATCCCCAGGTTGAAATGACATTGATTTTTGGCAATCCCTTGAAATAGATTTTATTTTAGGAGAACCCATGTGTCGATTCTATTTTTAGAGGAAATTCATTGGCTATTTATTAGCTGATTATTCTCCCCCACCGCTGTCAGGTTGCCAACTTCCTTCACATCTCTGACGTAACCTTATCATGATAAACATATTATCCTCCGCTTTAATCAAATCAGACTTTTGGAGCTTTTCGCGTCTCACTTCCATCGTGAAATCACACGAACTTCTGGTATGTTGATGATTCCTTTTAACAATAGTCGATTCTTCCCTCCCAGAGTCGATTCTTCCACGTTTCTGTAAATGATATACTAAAATATATATCTCCAAAAGCCGATGTATTCAATTGACTAGCCGATCAGCTTGATATAATAAAATACTTCAATAGTCAATATATTTTCAACCAGCAATATTGGTTGTCTTAATGCAATCATCAGCTTCAATTGAATCATCAATGGTCATCAGTTGTGTCAGTTTTCATCGGCTCCATAGTCTGATCTTGCTGATTAGTTGATGACTCCATCCGAACCTATGTGCTTGTCTAAATACTGCCGATTCCTTGTAGAAACGAGGTCAAAAGCTAGCAGTCTGGTATGTTATGATAAGAATCTTCACAGAATGAATCTCGAACTTGGTCCATGTGAACTTGCAACAACAAATAATAGATCGATCAATTGCATCCTTGGAATCTGGCATCTCATTAATTGTAGATTTTTTTTTGTTTCCTGGTCCACCAAGAGAAGTCGATACTTTCATCACTATCGGCTATCAGTTTTTCATATGTCATGTATTAATAATAGGATGCCATCGTGATTTGGAAGCTAAGAAAATATTTATGAATAATAAATCTGACTTCCAACCAAATGATTATTGTCCCACCAGGCGTGCCAAAAAGTGTGTTGACGCAAAACGTGACGTCCCGCGCCAGGCACACAGCAAGCCGAACGAGGCTGGCTTCAATCGGGTGCCCGTAATGTGTTGAATCCGGAAGCGTGCCAGTCGGTTTGACCTGAAAGCCAACAAGGGATAAAAGTGTGAGAATACCTTGGAACGTGCCGGGTGAGACCAGATAGTTCCATATATACGGCTTTAAAAGCCAATCATGACGGCACACAGCTATGAGAGCTGTTTGTCGAAATAGGTTTATAACGTCACTCGACAAGTGTAGAGATGAAAATCGTAAGCATGCCGAATGCCGAACACATAAATAACAAAAGGATAAAGAAGTAAATTGTAAATATAAATCCATTCAAACAACATATGCATAGGATAATCCAACTAATCTGCCGCACGTTTAGCCTTCATGAACCCGTCAGGTGTAAACTTAAGCAAAGCTAATCCACCGCATGATACCACTTGCTATAAGTCCACACCACTCCTTATAATTAGATTAATCCACCGCATGATATGATCTAATTATAAGAAGCTAAAAGCATACATATATCTGAAAAGATCTATAAAAACTCATTACTCATGTAAGCTTAACCAGAATCGGCAAACTAGCTGAACTGGGGTCCATGAAGAAGGAACATACAAACAAGCATGATTAAGCTAATCTAAAACCTGCATCTGCCGCACGATATCCAGTTCTATCAAAGCCTAACTGTGATCGACATGTATGAACCCACAACATGTAACAATCTGGATTGAAAGATAATCCGGCCATCGTGATCTTATGATTAGCAAAGCATAAGCAAACTCATGCAACAAGGTCGAACAGAGATTAATCTAGATCGGGCAAAAAGTGTTACAGGGATTAAATAAACAAAACATATAACACATGATAACTTAATGAATCCATTAGATCTGCCAAATCTAACAGAGCCGATAACTATTTTTACTCATGACTTAATCCGTAGCACGATACAAGGCATAAGCAAAAACTTCCCGTCATAAGCTTAAATCCGCCGCACGATACTAAGCTTAACATACGAGACTACTTGCATCATATCTAAATCCACCGCATGATACTAGACATGATAGCAAGGTTGTCGGTACTTACGGAGGTCGACGGATCGATGATTCCTCTCGAAGAACTCGACGACACGACTTAGGGACTCGAAAGATGGCACGGAGCTGGTTGTATTGATATGGTTGTGAACGGTTTTACAATTTGCCGTGGCCCTTTATTTATAGGGTTGCTGGACTTTGCATACCCTAAGTAAATAATGTCTCGTCTTCTCGACCGGTCTATGATTCTTCCCATAAATCAGTTGGCTGGTAATGAAATAACGAGGCTGGGAATTCAAAATGCAAGATACGAGACCAGCGTGAGGGGGACAACATGAAAATGGCTGCCTCGGATCACGGCGTGATGAACATGTGTGTAAAGAGTTGGCCTCCCGACTGGAACCAATTAACCGGCGGCTAAGAGCAACTCGCTCGGCCATGCATGCATGACCTCCTTGTCTCTAACTCCGATGCGTGCATGCTAGTTCGTTCGATCCCTGGCCAATATAAATAGGAGCCCAGGCCACTTGCTCATTCATCGCATCGTAGTTGCATAGCATCCACCGATTGTAGAAAGATGGCAGTGAAGAAGATGTCATCGATGCAGGTCGTGATGGTGGCGATGCTTGCGTTGTTGGTGGGTGGTGCCAGGTGCGGTCCTCCTAAGGTTCCTCCTGGCAAGAACGTCACAGCCAGCTACGGCAGCGACTGGCTGGAAGCGAAGGCGACGTGGTACGGCAAGCCAACAGGCGCCGGCCCCCCTGACAACGGCGGTGCGTGCGGGTACAAGGATGTGAACAAGGCCCCTTTCAATAGCATGGGTGCGTGCGGCAACGTCCCCATCTTCAAGGACGGCCTTGGCTGCGGCTCCTGCTTCGAGGTCAAGTGTGACAAGCCGGCTGACTGCTCTGGCGAGCCCGTGGTGGTGTACATCACGGACATGAACTATGAGCCTATCGCCGCCTACCACTTTGACCTCGATGGCACCGCGTTCGGCGCCATGGCCAAGAAGGGCGAGGAGGAGAAGCTACGCAAGGCGGGCATCATCGACATGCAGTTCCGGCGGGTCAAGTGCAAGTACGGAGAAAAGGTCACCTTCCATGTTGAGAAGGGATGCAACCCTAACTATCTTGCGCTGCTGGTCAAGTACGTCGACGGTGATGGTGACGTTGTGGCGGTGGACATCAAGGAGAAGGGCTCTGACGCGTACGAGCCCCTCAAACACTCCTGGGGTGCCATCTGGAGGAAGGACAGCGACAAGCCGCTCAAGTTCCCTGTCACCGTCCAAATCACCACCGAGGGAGGCACCAAGACTGCCTACGAAGATGTCATTCCCGAAAATTGGAAGCCTGACACCGCCTACACCGCCAAATAAACTCGCCGACCTACCGGTTTGGGCTGTATTGGGTTGGATCCCATTTCCCAAGCAACACACTATGCATGAGTTGATCCATGCATAATATATCCATTTTCCACTCTTGTTGCTACGACGATAACAACGTCCTCCTTCTTCGATTGCATATATATAGCTAGCGCCATTCTGCTCTTTGTTATTATTAAAAAAGAGAAGAGAGAAGATCGGAGAGATCGAGAGATTTGAGAGTCCTATGTATAATAAAAAGGATCTGAGAGCAACTCCAGCAGTAGCCCCTAAAACAGGATCCCTACTTTTAATTTGAGTACTTCTCGTATTTTGAGAGTCTTGTTTTTTAGGCTGCACTCCAATAGTGCAACTCAAAATAGATTACTCAAATTCATTTAAATTTTTAATGATATGTGGGACTTGATTGTCATAGACTAACTTGGGCAAAACATAATATGGATCTGATGGTGCGGGCCGTGACGGGGAAGTGGCCCGAAGTCGACCATCATGGGGTTGAGGGAAGTCCGCCGTTGTGGGAAGTCCGACGACCATCGCGGGAAGGAGAGGGAGAGCGTCACTGGAGGAGAGAGAGCACCTACAGTTATGGGGGCCGAGCTATTGGGCAAATAGGAATGAGGTCTCAGGGAAGGATTTGATAGCCTACCCAAATTTCAGGACCCTGTAGGGGCCCTACAAGAGCTTGGTTTTTTTGACTGAACCCTCATATTTAGCTACGAAGTCTTAAGTAGGGGTCCTGCTAGAGTTGCTTTGAGGAGTGGCAAGACAAACATCAACACACTACCCCAGATGTTCACAACACTATCGGTTCAAAATCCCCTTTCACTATTGGATTTTAATCCGATAGTACCATACCAGCAGTAGTTCTTAAAATCAGACAACGATGTAAATTCTAAAAAACAGGTTAAAATAGGAAAAATAATTTTAAATTTGGCGAGCGGCGTCATTGGAACACCAACGTTTGCCAGTGCTGATGTTGGAACCCTTAACCTCTTGCTTCACATGTCCATCCCCAATCCACTCCACCTACAACTTGTTTGTGTACAAATTAGTTTTTTGCCCTGCCATTTTATATCAATCTAATATTGAAATGAGTATTTAGGACCCAAAACGAAGTCAAATGAAAAAATATCAACTAAAAAGTTTTAAAACTTTTTAAGATCTACAACTTTCATTTTGGTCCGATGAACACCCGTTTGGTGAGCCGTTTGGTCAGCTGTTTTAAAACTACAAAGTTTTAAAACGAAGTCAAATGAACACCCATTTGGTCAGCTGAATTTTGCCGAGTGCCGGGGCTAGAAAACACTCGGCAAAGTTGGTTTACAGAAAAATAAAAACACTATGCCCAATGCTCAAGGATGGCACTCGGCAGAGTTTATTCAAAAAAGTTAAAACATTTTTTTTACCGAGTGCATGACGGCTGGCACTCGGCAAAAGCTAACGGTAGGTGGCCACCGTCATGGTCCACCTAAGTTTTGTCGAGCGCTTATCTTTGTCGGCAAAGTCTAGATTTACCGAGCGCCCTACTTTGTTGTTGAGTGCAAAATTTTACCAAGTGCTACACTCGACAAAATATAGCTTTGCCGAGTACCATGATATTTTGCACTCGGTAAAATCTGAGACACTCGGCAAAGTACAGTTTTCCAGTAGTGTCTGAAAGCTTGAAGAAATTGAAAAGTGTCATGCTTGATTTGTTGTCCTACGTACTTACCTAAAGGTCAACCCTGATGTTCTGAACATACTACCATACTAGCTAGAGTTCTGTAATGTTCTCCAACTTCTCTTCCATGATTTGACAAGCTTTGTCATCAGGCTAAATGTAATCTTGTAGCACTGCAATTATTGTCTATGCAGCAATCATTAAGGTACCTTTTTTTTATATTTCTTTCCCCCCTTTTTGTTGGAAGAACTCACTAGAAAACTGGCATTATAACATATGAATGCAGCCTCCACCAGAGGAACAACGGTGCATGCATGCTCTGACTCTCTGACACAAACCACCCAGATAATATATTTGCTCTGAAAGAAACATCCAGCCAAGAACTGAAAGTCCAAACGACCCTAGCTTCTGACTTGACGATGATTAGAAAAAACAATGCTACCAAGGATGAAAGCGGCCGGGTTCAGTTAAAAAGATTGCGTGTGGGTCACGCAGGCGAATACAATCCACAACTTGAGATTCAGAATGAAAAGAACTAGGAATTGTTCAGCCTTCCAATTTTGTTGGGGGCCGCGAATCGGCATGGTTGGAGAGGTTGACTCTGGAATTGAAAACTCAATCTGATGATCTGGCCTTCTCAGAATACCTGACAGCTGGTGCTAATCTGCTGTCTCACGATGCCGGGTTGACATGGGTGAGGCGATTAAAATGCAGGCACAGTTCAGGTTGACATCATTTTCAGGATTGTCAATGAGGATATGCGTGCAATCGACAAGATAAATTGGATGTTTTTATAGTTGGGGACCATGCATGCTGCCTTGGAAGTCATCTGCAGCTGAAGAATGCATTGCCTCTGCATGATCCACATGACGTGCCTCCCTCCTTTGTCAAATCTGAATGACCTTGAATAAGCAGTAGACCATTTCAGACTTTCTTAGAAAAAATGCAGCTAACTGTTTCTTGTATATTTTCTGTTTTGAATCACAGTATAGACTATATATGTTTCATGCACCTGTGAAACCACCTGTCCTGGACTCCTGGCTAGCCCTGTTTCTTTCGTTTAAGACCATATGCAAAGAATTGCTCTGCTTAATAAACAAGAAATTGCTCACTTCAACCTCTCAAGATATGCCACGTCAGATTGACCAGTAAACAGGTTGAAAGTAACCTGTGGTTTCAAAAAGCTGTCCTAAAGGTTTCCATATTTTGTATCTAAATATTAAGCATTGATTTGCAACAGATAACAAACAACTTTAAACGTTGTCGTGGCTCTTGAAAAATAGAGAACATGGGCTTGTAAACCCTCCTTCTTGAAGCCTGCAATCCCAAGGCCCAGCCCACTTTGCGAAAATCGGTCCCGGCTGCTGTGAGCCTTGAAGAGCCTGCGATGATTGATGTGCCTTCAGTCTATTATAGTCGGCCCACCGGTCTACGACTATGACCTCACTTTGCTTCAAATGCTAGTACACAAACTAATAATTTTTTACTACAGGAACCAAACAAAAAATATCAAAGAATAGGTTTTCACTTCTATAACATTCCAAGTTGTACTACCGAACAAATAAACTTTACGGCTAGAAAATCATAAAATGTATGGAAGAATTAATAATTTCTTTTTAGAATTACTAGAAGTAGTACTAAGTACTATATCCCCTGAAAATTAAGACACCATATCGGTAGATTTGTAGAGAGGTAAGATGGCCTTGGTTATCCCATACCTAGGCCATGTTTTAGCTTAAATAAAAGTATATTCTTATCATAGAAAGAGAAGTTCCAGAAATATGTGATGTGATCAGCTAAATGTAACTTAGTCCACTCATTTTTTTAGTCTGTTCAGTTTTCTCAGAATACACCAGGAACAATTTCAACTCTTAAAGTTTAGTAC
Organism: Coix lacryma-jobi var. lacryma-jobi; assembly: GCA_009763385.1. Lineage (NCBI taxonomy): Eukaryota > Viridiplantae > Streptophyta > Magnoliopsida > Poales > Poaceae > Coix > Coix lacryma-jobi. Next base: position 111,594,690 of record CM019831.1, on the reverse strand, counting down.
CAATAAATTATTAAATTATTCTAGCCGGTAATTATTTCAAGGCACTATTCTAAATCAACCGAACAAGCCCTCGGTCACTCCGGAGTCAAACACTATAACTAAATGAGACTAAATAACATTTAGTTTTCTGTATCTGTAGTCACTTTGATGTGACTAGATAGGACTAAACCATTTAGTCACTCAGATTTGGTTGCCTGGACTCTAAACTAAAACCTCATAAAATGAAGAAAAGATTCTCAAATAATTTAGTCTGGCTTTGGGCCAAATCTGCTGAAACTGGTCCATAGGCCCACATCACAAATCTCTACTGTTCCTAACAATCATCAACAATTATGATATAAATATATAAAAGTAAATAATGTCTCGTCTTCTCGACCGGTCTATGATTCCTCCCATAAATCAGTTGGTTGGTAATGAAATAACGAGGCTGGGAATTCAAAATGCAAGATAAGAGACCAGCGTGAGGGGGACAACATGAAAATGGCTGCCTCGGATCACGGCGTGATCAACATGTGTGTAGAGAGTTGGCCTCCCGACTGGAACCAATTAACCGGCGGCTAAGAGCAACTCGCTCGGCCATGCATGCATGACCTCCTTGTCTCTAACTCCGATGCGTGCATGCTAGTTCGTTCGATCCCTGGCCAATATAAATAGGAGCCCAGACCACTTGCTCATTCATCACATCGTAGTTGCTTACAATCCACCGATTGTAGAAAGATGGCAGTGAAGAAGATGTCATCGATGCAGGTCGTGGTGGTGGCGATGCTTGCGTTGTTGGTGGGTGGTGCCAGGTGCGGTCCTCCTAGGGTTCCTCCTGGCAAGAACATCACAGCCAGCTATGGCAGCGACTGGCTGGAAGCGAAGGCGACGTGGTACGGCAAGCCAACAGGCGCCGGCCCCCCTGACAACGGTGGTGCGTGCGGGTACAAGGATGTGAACAAGGCCCCTTTCAATAGCATGGGTGCGTGCGGCAACGTCCCCATCTTCAAGGACGGCCTTGGCTGCGGCTCCTGCTTCGAGGTCAAGTGTGACAAGCCGGCTGAGTGCTCTGGCGAGCCCGTGGTGGTGTACATCACGGACATGAACTATGAGCCTATCGCCGCCTACCACTTTGACCTCGATGGCACCGCGTTCGGCGCCATGGCCAAGAAGGGCGAGGAGGAGAAGCTACGCAAGGCGGGCATCATCGACATGCAGTTCCGGCGGGTCAAGTGCAAGTACGGAGAAAAGGTCACCTTCCATGTTGAGAAGGGATGCAACCCTAACTATCTTGCGCTGCTGGTCAAGTACGTCGACGGTGATGGTGATGTTGTGGCGGTGGACATCAAGGAGATGGGCTCTGACGCGTACGAGCCCCTCAAACACTCCTGGGGTGCCATCTGGAGGAAGGACAGCGACAAGCCGCTCAAGTTCCCTGTCACCGTCCAAATCACCACCGAGGGAGGCACCAAGACTGCCTATGAAGATGTCATTCCCGAAAATTGGAAGCCTGACACCGCCTACACCGCCAAATAAACTCGCCGACCTACCGGTCTGGGCTGTATTGGGTTGGATCCCACTTCCCAAGCAACACACTATGCATGAGTTGATCCATGCATAATATATCCATTTTCCACTCTTGTTGCTACGATGATAACAACGTCCTCCTTCTTCTATTGCATATATATAGCTAGCGCCATGCTGCTCTTTGTTATTATTAAAAAAGAGAAGAGAGAAGAGTGGAGAGATCGAGAGATTTGAGAGTCCTATGTATAATAAAAAGGATCTGAGAGCAACTCCAACAGTAGCCCCTAAAACAGGATCCCTACTTTTAATTTGAGTACTTCTCGTACTTTTGAGAGTCTTGTGTTTTTAGGCTGCACTCCAATAGTGCAACTCAAAATAGAGTACTCAAATTCATTTAAATTTTTAATGATATGTGGGACTTGATTGTCACAGACTAACTTGGGCAAAACATAATATGGATCTGATGGTGCGGGCCGTGACGAGGAAGTGGCCCGAAGTCGACCATCATGGGGTTGAGGGATGTCCGCCGTTGTGGGAAGTCCGACGACCATCGCGGGAAGGAGAGGGAGAGCGTCACTGGAGGAGAGAGAGCACCTGCAGTTATGGGGGCCGAGCTATTGGGCAAATAGGAATGAGGTCTCAGGGAAGGATTTGATAGCCTACCCCAATTTCAGGACCCTGTAGGGGCCCTACAGGAGCTTGGTTTTTTTTGACTGAACCCTCATTTTTAGCTACGAAGTCTTAAGTAGGGGTCCTGCTAGAGTTGCTTTGAGGAGTGGCAAGACAAACATCAACACACTACCCCAGATGTTCACAACACTATCGGTTCAAAATCCCCTTTCACTATTGGATTTTAATCCGATAGTACCATACCAGCAACAGTTCTTAAAATCAGACAACGATGTAAATTCTAAAAAACAGGATAAAATAGGAAAAATAATTTTAAATTTGGCGAGCGGCGTCATTGGAACACCAAGGTTTGCCAGTGCTGATGTTGGAACCCCTAATCTCTTGCAACACATGTCCATCCCCAATCCACTCCACCTAAAACTTGTTTGTGTACAAATTAGATTTTTGTCCTGCCATTTTATATCAATCTAATATTAAAATGAGTATTTAGGACCCAAAACGAAGTCAAATGAAAAAATATCAACTAAAAAGTTTTAAAACTAGTTAAGATCTACAACTTTCATTTTGGTCCAATGAACACCCATTTGGTGAGCCGTTTGGTCAGCTGTTTTAAAACTACAAAGTTTTAAAACTACAAAGTTTTAAAATGAAGTCAAATGAACACCCGTTTGGTCAGCTGAATTTTGCCGAGTGCCGGGGCTAGAAAACACTCGGCAAAGTTGGTTTTTAGAAAAATAAAAACACTTTGCCCAATGCTCAAGGATGGCACTCGGCAGAGTTTATTCAAAAAAATTAAAACATTTTTTTTGCCGAGTGCATGACGGCTGGCACTCGGCAAAAGCTAACGGTAGGTGGCCACCGTCACGGTCCACCTAAGTTTTGTCGAGTGCTTATCTTTGTCGGCAAAGTCTAGATTTACCGAGTGCCCTACTTTGTTGCTGAGTGCAAAATTTTACCGAGTGCTACACTCGACAAAATATAGCTTTGCCGAGTACCATGATATTTTGCACTCGGTAAAATCTGAGACACTTGGCAAAGTATAGTTTTTCAGTAGTGTCTGCAAGCTTGAAGAAATTGAAAAGTGTCATGCTTGATTTGTTGTCCTACGTACTTACCTAAAGGTCAACCCTGATGTTCTGAACATACTACCATACTAGCTAGAGTTCTGTAATGTTCTCCAACTTCTCTTCCATGATTTGACAAGCTTTGTCATCAGGCTAAATGTAATCTTGTAGCACTGCAAATATTGTCTATGCAGCAATCATTAAGGTACCTTTTTTATATTTCTTTCCCCCTTTTTTGTTGGAAGAACTCACTAGAAAACTGGCATTATAACATATGAATGCAGCCTCCACCAGAGGAACAACGGTGCATGCATGCTCTGACTCTCTGACACAAACCACCTAGATAATATATTTGCTCTGAAAGAAACATCCAGCCAAGAACTAAAAGTCCAAACGACCCTAGCTTCTGACTTGACGATGATTAGAAAAAACAATGCTACCAAGGATGAAAGCGGCCGGGTTCAGATAAAAAGATTGCATGTGGGTCACACAGGCGAATACAATCCACAACTTGAGATTCAGAACGATAAGAACAAGGAATTGTTCAGCCTTCCAATTTTGTTGTGGGCCGCGAATCGGCATGGTTGGAGAGGTTGACTCTGGAATTGAAAACTCAATCGGATGATCTTGCCTTCTCAGAATACCTGACAGCTGGTGCTAATCTGCTGTCTCACGATGCCGGGTTGACATGGGTGAGGCGATTAAAATGCAGGCACAGTTCAGGTTGACATCATTTTCAGGATTGTCAATGAGGATAAGCGTGCAATCAACAAGATAAATTGGATGTTTTTATAGTTGGGGACCATGCATGCTGCCTTGGAAGTCATCTGCAGCTGAAGAATGCATTGCCCCTGCATGATCCATATGACGTGCCTCCCTCCTTTGTGAAATCTGAATGACCTTGAATAAGCAGTAGACCATTTCAGACTTTCTTAGAAAAAAATGCAGCTAACTGTTTCTTGTATATTTTCTGTTTTGAATCACAGTATAGACTATATATGTTTCATGCACCTATGAAACCACCTGTCCTGGACTCCTGGTCTAACCCTGTTTCTTTCGTTTAAGACCATATGCAAAGAATTGCTCTGCTTAATAAACAAGAAATTGCTCACTTCAAACCTCAAGATATGCCACGTCAGATTGACCAGTAAACAGGTTGAAAGTAACCTGTGGTTTCAAAAAGCTGTCCTAAAGGTTTCCATATTTTGTATCTAAATATTAAGCATTGATTTGCAGCAGATAACAAAACAACTTTAAACTTTGTCGTGGCTCTTGAAAAACAGAGAACATGGGCTTGTAAACCCTCCTTCTTGAAGCCTGGAATCCCAAGGCCCAGCCCACTTTGCGAAAATCGGTCCCGGCTGCTGTGAGCCTTGAAGAGCCTGCGATGATTGATGTGCCTTCAGTCTATTATAGTTGGCCCACCGGTCTATGACTATGACCTCACTTTGCTCCAAATGATAGTACACAAACTAATAATTTTTTACTACAGGAACCAAACAAAAAATATCAAAGAATAGGTTTTCACTTCTATAACATTCCAAGTTGTACTACTGGACAAATAAACTTTACGGCTAGAAAATCATAAAACGTAAGGAAGAATTATTAATTTCTTTTCAGAATTACTAGAAGTAGTACTAAGTACTATATCCCCTAAAAATTAAGAAACCATATCGGCAGATTTGTAGAGAGGTAAGAAGACCTTGGTTATCCCATACCTAGGCCATGTTTTAGCTAAAATAAAAGTATATTCTTATCATAGAAAGAGAAGTTCCACATATATGTGATGTGATCAGCTAAATGTAACTTAGTCCACTCCTTTTTTAGTCTGTTCAGTTTTCTCAGAATACACCAGGAACAATTTCAGCTCTTAAAGTTTAGTACCAATAAATTATTAAATTATTCTAGCCGGTAATTATTTCAAGGCACTATTCTAAATCAACCGAACAAGCCCTCGGTCACTTTGGAGTCAAACACTATAACTAAATGAGACTAAATAACATTTAGTTTTATGTATCTGTAGTCACTTTGATGTGAGTAGATAGGACTAAACCATTTAGTCACTCAGATTTGGTTGCCTGGACTCTAAACTAAAACCTCATAAAATGAAGAAAAGATTCTCAAATAATTCAGTCTGGCTTTGGGCCAAATCTGCTGAAACTGGTCCATAGGCCCACATCACAAATCTCTACTGTTCCTAACAATCATCAACCACGCACATGACTGACCTTCTCACTTTGAGAGGTAAGTATGTTGCGTTGATAGGAGAGGTGGATGAGCTGAAGGCTAGACCTTCTTTGTTGGGTGCGTGCAAGTCCTGTGCGGGCTTGCAATCTGAGTTGGCAGAGAAGAATGCCAAGATTGTGTCTCTTGAAGAGGCCAAGTCAGGTAGCACATGTGTGACTAGGTGTGTTCTTTGTGAGGGTTTGGAGATGGAGATCGCTAATGTGAAGCATGACAAGATGCAAACCGAGGAGGAAAACACATACCTTCGGACCATCTTGTCATGGGTTTCTAGTGGTGAGCCACAGCTCGGGATGATGATCTCCCAATTCAAGCGAGCTGCTGGAGGTCCTGGTGTAGGTTTTGCTCCGGGTGTTGATCTTTCTGCTTTTGGGAAGATTGGAGAGTCGAGTGGTCTAAACCCATGTGAGAAGCCCAACTCCACCACTACTCCCAAACTTACCAAGCTTCCACCCAAAGAGCCTCTCAATCCTAACACCAAGGATGGGGTCTTTGTTGAGCCTCCGAGAGCTCCACCCAAGAAACAATCATGGGCTCCCAAACCAAACCACCTCAAGAACAAATTGGACACCATGCCACCCATCCAGGAGGAGCTTATGCCACAGAAGGGCAAAGTGATCCACACCCATAACCGTGAGTACCAACAACCCCCTTTGAGAGTGGTGAGGTACCATTGTGAGCACTGTGGGAGAGATGGACACTTGAGTGAGTTTTGCTTTCGGTGCAAGAGAGAGGCGCGCCGTGCAAAGGAGATGAACAACACGGACATGTACCATCCTTCCCATGATGTACATGTGCCGAATGTTCAGAGGAGAGCTCCGAGGAGAGCTGCTAGGCCTAGAGGTCCAAAACCTCAAGTTCCTAGGCCTAGGCAGTGTAGAGAGGGTGCCCGGCGGGAGCCTGCAGTTGTAGGCTATGGACCCCGAGGCGGTCTCTTTGTAGTTGAGCGTTTTCCCCCACCGCGTTTTGAGTATCGCGATGGACGCTCCTCCCTTAGCGGACCTCATTTCTCTAAACGTGGTGATCGCTTCCTCCGTAGGTGTGCTAGGAATGGTTTTTCTGCTAACCGTTCTTTTGAGCAGCCGGCCCAACACTGGTATTCCCCTTACTTCACTAACCCCAGTGTTGGCCCGTATGCTCACCATATGTCTTTCTATTGATGTAGGTAAAATGATTGGAGAACGTTTGGTTGGTGGATTCTGGGTGTTCGAGGCACATGACCGGAAACGCCAAGTGGTTCTCTAGTCTTAGTCCGGTCGCCGGAAAGGAGTATATTACCTTCGGCGACAACAACAAAGGTAAGGTGCTATCTCGTGGGTCGGTGCGAGTTAATGAGCAGTTTGTGTTGCGTGATGTTGCTCTTGTTTCTAACTTGCATTTTAACCTTCTTTCTGTTTCGCAACTTTTTGATGATGACTATGAAATTCGTTTTAAACCGAATCTTAGTCGCATTTTGGATCCTCAGGGCAATCTTGTTTGTGTGATTTCGCCCTTTGGAAAAGTCTTTCGTGCGGATTTCTCAGAATCGTTTGGGGTTTCTCGTTGTCTTTTGGCTGGACCTTCCTCCTCTGATCTTTGGAAGTGGCATAGGAGACTAGGTCACCTGAGGTTTGACTTGCTTGCAAGAGTTAGCTCACTTGGCTTAATCCGAGGATTGCCCAAGTTGTCCATGGAGAAGGATCTTGTTTGCCATTCTTGTAGACATGGGAAGATGGTCGCCGCTCCCCACCATCCAGTGACTCAGGTCAAGACTAAGCGCCCTGGAGAGCTTTTGCACATGGACCTTGTTGGTCCGGCTCGGGTGAGCTCGGTTGGGGGGAAGTGGTATGTGCTTGTTGTTGTCGACGATTTTTCGAGATATTCGTGGGTCTTCTTTTTAGCTGAGAAGACCGAGACTTTCTCCCTTGCTCGCAATCTGATTTTGCGTCTTCAGAATGAGTTCCCTTTGAACTCAATGCGAGCAATTCGGAGTGATAATGGTTCCGAATTCAAGAATTCAGATTTTGAAAAGTTTTGTAACTCTTTGGGTTTAGAGCATCAGTTCTCTTCTACCTACACACTACCTCAGAATGGTGTTGTAGAAAGGAAGAATCAGACCCTTGTAGAGATGGCCAGGACGATGCTCGATGAGCATAGGACTCCTAGGCGATATTGGGCCGAAGCCATGAGCACTGCATGCTACATTTCCAGCCGCATTTTTCTTTGAGCATTCTTGAAAAAGACCTCTTATGAGTTGCGTTTTGGAAAACTGCCCAAGGTGAGTTATTTTCGAGTTTTTGGTTGCCATTGTTTTATACTCAAAAAGTGCAACTTGGACAAGTTTGAGTCTCGTTCTTCTTACGGTGTGTTTTTGGGTTATGGCACTCATGCTCGTGCTTATCGTGTACTTAACCTTGACACTAACCGAGTCATGGAGACATCCGATGTCACCTTCGACGAGACCATGGTTTGTCCTTCTTCTCGTTTTGAGCGTGCAGGTGATCATGAGGTTGGTGAGCCTCTTTTCGATGATGAAGAAGAAGTTGCTGAAGGGATGGATGACCCAGCACCTCCTCCACCTGCTGTGCCGCAAAGAGCGGCCTCTACGACGACTCACGGCCCCGACACGTCGTCTTCCTGGGGGCCGTGGGATCCGCCACCCCGAGCGGTACCCTTTGTACCCGGGGAGGCACCAGCTGCTGTTGAGGGGGAGGCCACTTCGGCAAGGGAGGCGCCACGACACATTCAGCGCCAGCACCCGCCTCAGCAGATGATCGGCAGCATCGACGAACGCGTCACCTGGTCAAGGCAAATCTCTCACTTTGCTCATTCTGCATTTGTTGCTGATTTTGAACCCCGGGATGTTGGACACGCTTTGACGGATCTAGATTGGGTAAATGCCATGCATGAGGAGCTTGAGAACTTTGAGAGAAATCGGGTTTGGGTTCTAGTGTCTCCACCTTCTGAGTGTCACCTAATTGGGACAAAATGGGTTTTCAAAAACAAACAGGGAGAAGATGGCCATGTTGTGAGAAAACAAGGCCAGACTTGTAGCCCAGGGATATAGTCAGAAGGAGGGGATAGACTATGAGGAGACTTTCGCTCCTGTAGCTCGTTTAGAGGCTATTAGGATACTCTTGGCTTTTGCTGCATCCAAAGGGTTTAAACTTTTTCAAATGGATGTCAAGAGTGCCTTCTTTAACGGCTACATAGAAGAGGAGGTGTATGTTAGACAACCCCCCAGTTTCGAAAATCCCAAGTTTCCAAACCATGTCTTTAAACTTCACAAAGCTTTGTATGGTTTGAAACAAGCCCCTAGAGCCTGGTATGATAGGTTGAAAACCTTTTTGCTTGCTAAGGGTTTTAAAATGGGATGTGTGGATAAAACGCTCTTTCTCCTCAAGCAAGGCACTGATACTCTCTTGGTCTAAATTTACGTGGATGATTTCATTTTCGATGGTTCTTCTCATGCTTTGGTTGCCAAGTTTGCAGATACTATGAGCAGGTCATTTGAGATGAGCATGATGGGGGAGTTGACGTTTTTCCTTGGGTTGCAAATCAAGCAATCCCGGGAGGGGACGTTTGTGCACCAGGGCAAGTACACCCGGGACATTCTGAAGAAGTTCAATATGGGTGAGGCTAAGCCTCTTCCAACACCCATGTCGACCACGACGGCCCTGGATGCGGACAAGGAGGGAGAAGCGGTGGACCAGAAGGAGTACCAGAGTATGATCATGTCGCTGCTGTACCTGACGGCGACACGCCCGTACATCCAGTTTACGGTGTGTATTTGCGCGTGATTTCAGTCGTCGCCGCGCACCTCTCACCGTCACGCGGTCAAGCACATTATGAGGTACTTATCCTTCACTCCAGAATTTGGGATTTGGTATTCTGCTTCCTCCACCCTTTCCCTTTGCGGTTATTCTGATGCCGATTCTGCTGGTTGCCGGATTGAGCGCAAGTCCACTTCTGGGACTTGCCAGTTTATTGGTTCTTCTCTTGTTTCGTGGTCTTCTCGCAAGCAGTGTAGTGTCACCCAGTCTACCACAGAGGCTGAGTATGTTGCTGCGGCTAGCTGCTGTTCCCAGTTACTCTGTATGATGGCCACTTTGCGTGATTTTGGTCTGAGCTTTTCTCGTGTTCCTTTGCTTTGTGACAGCACGAGTGCGATTAGCGTTGCTAAGAACCCCGTGCTACACTCGAAGACCAAACACATTGATGTGCGCTTTCACTTTCTGCGAGACCACTATGAGAAGGGTGATATCGACCTTCGCCATGTCGATACTCATCATCAGTTGGCTGATATTTTCACCAAGCCTTTGGGCCAATCAACCTTTAATCGGTTGAGAGGTGAGCTTGGTGTGTGTTTCCCCTTTTAGATGGGGGAAACATTTTGGTTCTTGTACTATAAACTGACTCTTTTGTCTTTGTTTTCTTTTGCATTTTAGCATACGCTATTACATTCTGAGCTTCATGTATATATTCTTTAGAATGTGATTATGCTCTATTTAGTATGCTTCGATGCTTTATGTTGATGCATGTAGCTTATGCCCTTTCTGATCACTGATACATGTTGTGAGCTGAGCTATTTTTGAATGGTGAACCTGCTTAATAAACTAAAAATCTGAAGATGTTCACCATTGAGATGTGCAACTAGCATGTGTAGGATGTGTTGAGATCACTCGTGTTTTTCATATATGCTAGGTTGCTATGTCTCTAGTTCTGAGTCGTTCACTTGCTTGGTATGTTCACATTATGTTTAACATCAGAACCAAGTTAAGTGAATTGGAAAGATCGAGATAGGATTGCTTGTCAACACATCACGGTATCGAGACTGTTTCTCATTGCACATTTGAGTTAAACTTGAGCTGCGTAGTGTATGACCGAAACCGATGTTTCAAGCTTCTGATTGCTTTTGCATAGGCTTAGCTCGGCTAGAAAGTTAGGCAATGACAAGTTTTCAACCTCTCGCAATCACATGCTGAATTTTAAACTTGTGTAATTTCACCGCTGCAACTCCGATAAAATTTAAAATCACAAGTACATGATTCATCCATCAATTGGTATCAGCATGATGATTGAACTATGCTAGGGGTAGTTCACCTTGTATACATGATTAGCACTTGTTTGACTTCTTGTCTATACATGTCTAGTGCTATTTTGATGGTGAATACTTTTTTTTTGGCTGAAAACTATTTTTTTTGCTGTCATGTTCATATTTCGTCTCTAGTGATCAGCTTGAGCCTTTGCTAGCATTCTGAGCATTTTTATGAGTCATCGGATCAGAACTATGTAGAGCATCCTTGCACTCTTTTGAGTATATTCCTGAAGCTCCTAACATGCATTTTGACTCATATGCATTCTTGGAAGGGGAAGAGCTTTGCTTGTTGGCACATTTGATGGTGCATTTTCTAAGGGGGAGAGGTTTTCCTTGCTGGTGCATTTTCAACTAAGGGGGAGAAATATTGACAAATCATGTGTTCTATGGGTTGTGTGCACTATTTGAGGGGGGAGTTTGCTAGTTGTGTTGAGCCATTGCCTCTTTCTTGAGGGACTAGCAAACATTTTCAGCCTTTTCAAAATTGCTTTTCACCTCTTCAATTGGTATCTGCTAGCGGTGTTGAGCCTGTTCTACCTCTTCTTGAGGGCTAGCTTTGCTTTGCTTGGTCACGTCGAGCCGTTGCCCATGTCTTTGGGGACCAAGTTGTTTTGCTCTTTCCACTTGACCTTCTTCGGCTTTGCTATGCTTTTGGGTCATTTGGTTGAGTTCTCTCTCCTTCTTCCTTCCTTCCTCTCTACTCCGATATGATTAGTGTTGGTAGTTGACAATGCACTCATCAAGGGGGAGATTGTAGATACATGGGTGTATGCCGAGTCTCCGAGTGATGAGTGATTGTCAACTGGGATGATGCGCATGTTCTTTGGCTTGTGTTGTGCAGGTGTCGAGCACGGATACAGTGATCAAAGGCAAGGTGAAGGTCAAGTAGAGACGTGCCGTGCCGATGGACCAAGAGTGGCGAAGGGCGGACGTGAGGCTTGGACTGAGGGACCGGTGGCCCGAGGATCAGCTGTGGTGGCTGACAGCCTGGGACAGCGACGAGCGAAGACGTGCGGTCATGTGTTGCCTGAGTCGAGGACTTGGGGACACATGTCGGTGGACGGGGTGCACGGGCGGTGCATCCCCTCTACGGCTCGGTTTGGTGGTTGAGCCACAGAAAAACCACCGAGTGGATGGTTTCCAGGTTTGGGCCTCAAAACCTGGGCACGGATGGTTTCCGAGTTTGGCCACAAAACTCGGGCTGAGGACGGTTTCCAGGTTTGGGCCTCAAAACCTGGGTGCTGCGGGTTTGCTGAGTTTGGGCCTCAAAACTCAGGCGTTGGTGGGCTGGTTTCCCGGTTTGGGCCTCAAAACCGGGGGATAGCTGTGAAGGCTGGTTTCCCGGTTTGGGCCACAAAACCGGGGGTGCGACGTCCGGGAAAGGACAAGCAGAGCGGTGGCGGCACGTGGTGGCAATCGGTGAGGTTGCGTCGAGGCAACGCTACAAGTTGTGCGGGCGGGGCTGTCGGATCCCACCTACCACGAGTTGGTCCAGAATAACCCTAGGGTTTAGCTGGTTCGCTCTGTAATTAGTTGAGGGGTAGAGTAGGAAATAGAATTTGTATAAGTAGAGGGAGACACCCTCCTCCCATTCTATCTCAGTCATTTGCTCTTTGCTTCTAGGGTTTCCTGCTCTCCCAATCCCCTGCTATAGCTAGCTGAGATCCGCAGAGAACCATACCTTTGTGTACTAGAGATTTTGAGGAAGTGAGGCCGTAACCTCACTGTTGTAGCGTGTGGTAGCCACACGGTTGGAGATCGATGTGTTGATTCGCGTTTTGGTTCGTGTTCTTCGCGTTCTTCATTTCTCCGCGATTTTCCCGTCACTCGATCTCTCTCTCTACTGCGTCTTTGCGAAATCCGTTTGAATCAACTTGTTCGTTTTTGAAAGGAGATCACTTCCACCGAAGGAATTCATCTAACTCCTCACGAACAAGTAGATCAGGTTGATTTCGTTTTCATGGCGCTTTTTCGGTTCATACTCTTTCCCTTTCGATTTCCCGGTGTTTGAGTTATTTTGAGCGGATGATTTCTTGGGGATAGTCTTCTAACTACTCCGTGATCATCCTCTCCAAGTTTGGGAACGTGGGATTTTGGTTTGAATCGATTTAAAGAAGATTTGGGTGAAGGGCGACCAAAATCGCCCTCCCTGTTCATCCGCGGATAGTCCGCCACTGGGGGCGCGGACAGTCCGCGTGTCGGGATCGAGCCAGGTCAGTGGCTGCGGGTCTCGGTCGTGTTACTGTTCCTTGACCGGCGGACAGTCCGCCGTAGAAACTCACGGACAGTCCGGGAGTCGTCCAGGAACTGTTCAGTAGCTTTGCTGTTTTGGTATTTGACCGGCGGACGGTCCACCGTTGGTTTTCGCGGACAGACCGGGAACTGTCCAGGGGTCTTTAGCAGCAGTGCGGTTTAGCTCCTTTGGCCGGCGGACAGTCCGCGATTCGGCTGAAGCTTCCGGTTTAGTGTGTTTGCTCTCCCGACTTGTTCGCTTTGTTTCCGAACTTCTTGTTTGGCCCTAGAGTTGACCAAGGAACCTCACTAGGTATCTTTGCTACTTGTTAGCATAGGTATTTAGGGAGTTCTCGACGTAGCCGTCTATCTACGTTCGGGACTTGGTTTTTGGGGGTCGAACTTGCTGCAACGCTTTTGGCATTTGGTTCGCTATCGCTTTGTGGTGTCTCGCTGTGATAAAAGGGATCATCCACCCTCTTCCAAGGGTCGTGGGCATCATGATTTTCGTCGTAGCTTTCGGAGGTTGATTTTGGGACATTTGGCCAAAGATTCGAAAGAATTTTTGTTGGCTCCCATTCACCCCCCTCTGGTCGCCTTGCTATTACATTTTTTGGTCCTTCACATTTTATATCAATCTAATATTGAAATGAGTATTTAGGACCCAAAACGAAGTCAAATGAAAAAAAATATCAACTAAAAAGTTTTAAAACTTTTTAAGATCTACAACTTTCATTTTGGTCCGATGAACACCCGTTTGGTGAGCCGTTTGGTCAGCTGTTTTAAAACTACAAAGTTTTAAAACTACAAAGTTTTAAAACGAAGTCAAATGAACACCCGTTTGGTCAGCTGAATTTTGCCGAGTGCCGGGGCTAGAAAACACTCGGCAAATTTGGTTTTCAGAAAAATAAAAACACTTTGCCCAATGCTCAAGGATGGCACTCGGCAGAGTTTATTCAAAAAAATTAAAACATTTTTTTTACCGAGTGGATGACGGCTGGCACTCAGCAAAAGCTAACGGTAGGTGGCCACCGTCGCGGTCCACCTAAGTTTTGTCGAGCGCTTATCTTTGTCCGCAAAGTCTAGATTTACCGAGTGCCCTACTTTGTTGCTGAGTGCAAAATTTTACCGAGTGCTACACTCAACAAAATATAGCTTTGCCGAGTACCATGATATTTTGCACTTGGTAAAATCTGAGACACTCGGCAAAGTACAGTTTTCCAGTAGTGTCTGCAAGCTTGAAGAAATTGAAAAGTGTCATGCTTGATTTGTTGTCCTACGTACTTACCTAGAGGTCAACCCTGATGATCTGAACATACTACCATACTAGCTAGAGTTCTGTAATGTTCTCCAACTTCTCTTCCATGATTTGACAAGCTTTGTCTTCAGGCTAAATGTAATCTTGTAGCACTACAAATATTGTCTATGCAGCAATCATTAAGGTACCTTTTTTTACATTTCTTTCCCCCTTTTTTTTTGGAAGAACTCACTAGAAAACTGGCATTATAACATATGAATGCAGCCTCCACCAGAGGAACAACGGTGCATGCATGCTCTGACTCTCTGACACAAACCACCCAGATAATATATTTGCTCTGAAAGAAACATCCAACCAAGAACTGAAAGTCCAAACGACCCTAGCTTCTGACTTGACGATGATTAGAAAAAACAATGCTACCAAGGATGAAAGCGGCCGGGTTCAGTTAAAAAGATTGCGTGTGGGTCACGCAGGAGAATACAATCCACAACTTGAGATTCAGAACGATAAGAACTAGGAATTGTTCAGCCTTCCAATTTTGTTGGGGGCCGCGAATCGGCATGGTTGGAGAGGTTGACTCTGGAATTGAAAACTCAATCGGATGATCTGGCCTTCTCAGAATACCTGGCAGCTGGTGCTAATCTGCTGTCTCACGATGCCGGGTTGACATGGGTGAGGCGATTAAAATGAAGGCACAGTTCAGGTTGACATCATTTTCAGGATTGTCAATGAGGATACGCGTGCAATCGACAAGATAAATTGGATGTTTTTATAGTTGGGGACCATGCATGCTGCCTTGGAAGTCATCTGCAGCTGAAGAATGCATTGCCTCTGCATGATCCATATGACGTGCCTCCCTCCTTTGTCAAATCTGAATGACCTTGAATAAGCAGTAGACCATTTCAGACTTTCTTAGAAAAAAATGCAGCTAACTGTTTCTTGTATATTTTCTGTTTTGAATCACAGTATAGACTATATATGTTTCAAGCACCTGTGAAACCACCTGTCCTGGACTCCTGGTCTAACCCTATTTCTTTCGTTTAAGACCATATGCAAAGAATTGCTCTGCTTAATAAACAAGAAATTGCTCACTTCAACCTCTCAAGATATGCACGTCAGATTGACCAGTAAACAGGTTGAAAGTAACCTGTGGTTTCAAAAAGCTGTCCTAAAGGTTTCCATATTTTGTATCTAAATATTAAGCTTTGATTTGCAGCAGATAACAAAACAACTTTAAACGTTGTCGTGGCTCTTGAAAAACAGAGAACATTGGCTTGTAAACCCTCCTTCTTGAAGCCTGGAATCCCAAGGCCCAGCCCACTTTGCGAAAATCGGTCCCGGCTGCTGTGAGCCTTGAAGAGCCTGCGATGATTGATGTGCCTTCAGTCTATTATAGTCGGCCCACCGGTCTATGACTATGACCTCACTTTGCTCCAAATGCTAGTACACAAACTAATATTTTTTTACTACAGGAACCAAACAAAAAATATCAAAGAATAGGTTTTCACTTCTATAACATTCCAAGTTGTACTACTGAACAAATAAACTTTACGGCTAGAAAATCATAAAACGTAAGGAAGAATTAATAATTTCTTTTCAGAATTACTAGAAGTAGTACTAAGTACTATATCCCCTGAAAATTAAGACACCATATTGGCAGATTTGTAGAGAGGTAAGATGACCTTGGTTATCCCATACCTAGGCCATGTTTTAGCTTAAATAAAAGTATATTCTTATCATAGAAAGAGAAGTTCCACATATATGTGATGTGATCAGCTAAATGTAACTTAGTCCACTCCTTTTTTTAGTCTGTTCAGTTTTCTCAGAATACACCAGGACCAATTTCAGCTCTTAAAGTTTAGTACCAATAAATTATTAAATTATTCTAGCCGGTAATTATTTCAAGGCATTATTCTAAATCAACCGAACAAGCCCTCGGTCACTTCAGAGTCAAACACTATAACTAAATGAGACTAAATAACATTTAGTTTTCTGTATATGTAGTCACTTTGATGTGACTAGATAGGACTAAACCATTTAGTCACTCAGATTTGGTTGCCTGGACTCTAAACTAAAACCTCATAATATGAAGAAAAGATTCTCAAATAATTCAGTCTGGCTTTGGGCCAAATCTGCTGAAACTGGTCCATAGGCCCACATCACAAATCTCTACTGTTCCTAACAATCATCAACAATTATGATATAAATATATAAAAGTAAATAATGTCTCGTCTTCTCGACCGGTCTATGATTCCTCCCATAAATCAGTTGGTTGGTAATGAAATAACGTGGCTGGGAATTCAAAATGCAAGATAAGAGACCAGTGTGAGGGGGACAACATGAAAATGGCTGCCTCGGATCATGGCGTGATGAACATGTGTGTAGAGAGTTGGCCTCCCGACTGGAACCAATTAACCGGCGACTAAGAGCAACTCGCTCGGCCATGCATGCATGACCTCCTTGTCTCTAACTCCGATGCGTGCATGCTAGTTCGTTCGATCCCTGGCCAATATAAATAGGAGCCCAGGCCACTTGCTCATTCATCGCACCGTAGTTGCATAGCATCCACCGATTGTAGAAAGATGGCAGTGAAGAAGATGTCATCGATGCAGGTCGTGGTGGCGGCAATGCTTGCGTTGTTGGTGGGTGGTGCTAGGTGCGGTCCTCGTAAGGTTCCTCCTGGCAAGAACATCACAGCCAGCTACGGCAGCGACTGGCTGGAAGCGAAGGCGACGTGGTACGGCAAGCCAACAGGCGTCGGCCCCCCTGACAACGACGGTGCGTGCGGGTACAAGGATGTGAACAAGGCCCCTTTTAATAGCATGGGTGCGTGCGGCAACGTCCCCATCTTCAAGGACGGCCTTGGATGCGGCTCCTGCTTCGAGGTCAAGTGTGACAACCCGGCTGAGTGCTCTGGCGAGCCCGTGGTGGTGTACATCACGGACATGAACTATGAGCCTATCGCCGCCTACCACTTTGACCTCGATGGCACCGCGTTCGGCGCCATGGCCAAGAAGGGCGAGGAGGCGAAGCTATGCAAGGCGGGCATCATTGACATGAAGTTCCGGCGGGTCAAGTGCAAGTACGGAGAAAAGGTCACCTTCCATGTTGAGAAGGGATGCAACCCTAACTATCTTGCGCTGCTGGTCAAGTACGTCGACGGTGATGGTGACGTTGTGGCGGTGGACATCAAGGAGAAGGGCTCTGACGCGTACGAGCCCCTCAAACACTCCTGGGGTGCCATCTGGAGGAAGGACAGCGACAAGCCGCTCAAGTTCCCTGTCACCGTCCAAATCACCACCGAGGGAGGCACCAAGACTGCCTACGAAGATGTCATTCCCGAAAATTGGAAGCCTGACACCGCCTACACCGCCAAATAAACTCGCCGACCTACCGGTCTGGGCTGTTTTAGGTTGGATCCCACTTCCCAAGCAACACACTATGCATGAGTTGATCCATGCATAATATATCCATTTTCTACTCTTGCTGCTACGACGATAACAACGTCCTCCTTCTTCGACTGCATATATATAGCTAGAGCCATGCTCCTCTTTGTTATTATTAAAGAAGAGAAGAGAGTAGAGCGGAGAGATCGAGAGATTTGAGAGTCCTATGTATAATAAAAAGGATCTGAGAGCAACTCCAGCAGTAGCCCCTAAAACAGGATCCCTACTTTTAATTTGAGTACTTCTCGTACTTTTGAGAGTCTTGTTTTTTAGGCTGCACTCCAATAGTGCAACTCAAAATAGAGTACTCAAATTCATTTAAATTTTTAATGATATGTGGGACTTGATTGTCATAGACTAACTTGGGCAAAACATAATATGGATCTGATGGTGCGGGCCGTGACGGGGAAGTGGCCCGAAGTCGAGCATCATGGGGTTGAGGGAAGTCCGCCGTGGTGGGAAGTCCGACGACCATCGCGGGAAGGAGAGGGAGAGCATCACGGGAGGAGAGAGAGCACCTGCAGTTATGGGGGCCGAGCTATTGGGCAAATAGGAATGAGGTCTCAGGGAAGGATTTGATAGCCTACCCAAATTTCAGGACCCTGTAGGGGCCCTACAGGAGCTTGGTTTTTTTGACTCAACCCTCATATTTAGCTACGAAGTCTTAAGTAGGGGTCCTGCTAGAGTTGCTTTGAGGAGTGGCAAGATAAAAACATCAACACACTACCCCAGATGTTCACAAGACTATCGGTTCAAAATCCCCTTTCACTATTAGATTTTAATCTGATAGTACCATACCAGCAGCAGTTCTTAAAATCAGACAACGATGTAAATTCTAAAAAAACAGGTTAAAAATAGGGAAAATAATTTTAAATTTGGCGAGCGGCGTCATAGGAACACCAACGTTTGCCAGTGCTGATGTTGGAAACCTTAACCTCTTGCTCCACATGTCCATCCCCAATCCACTCCACCTACAACTTGTTTGTGTACAAATTAGATTTTTGTCCTGCCATTTTATATCAATCTAATATTGAAATGAGTATTTAGGACCCAAAACGAAGTCAAATGAAAAAAATATCAACTAAAAAGTTTAAAACTTTTTAAGATCTACAACTTTCATTTTGGTCCGATGAACACCCGTTTGGTGAGCCGTTTGGTCAGCTATTTTAAAACTACAAAGTTTTAAAACGAAGTCAAATGAACACTCGTTTGGTCAGCTGAATTTTGCCGAGTGCCGGAGCTAGAAAAGACTCGGCAAAGTTGGTTTTCAGAAAAATAAAAACACTTTGCCCAATGCTCAAGGATGGCACTCGACAGAGTTTATTCAAAAAAATTAAAACATTTTTTTACCGAGTGCATGACGGCAGGCACTCGGCAAAAGATAACGGTAGGTGGCCACCGTCACGGTCCACCTAAGTTTTGTCGAGCGCTTATCTTTGTTGGCAAAGTCTAGATTTACCGAGTGCCCTACTTTGTTGTTGAGTGCAAAATTTTACCTAGTGCTACACTCGACAAAATATAGCTTTGCCGAGTACCATTATATTTTGCACTCGGTAAAATCTGAGACACTCGGCAAAGTACAGTTTTCCAGTAGTGTCTGCAAGCTTGAAGAAATTGAAAAGTGTCATGCTTGATTTGTTGTCCTACGTACTTACCTAAAGGTCAACCCTGATGTTCTGAACATACTACCATACTAGCTAGAGTTCTGTAATGTTCTCCAACTTCTCTTCCATGATTTGACAAGCTTTGTCATTAGGCTAAATGTAATCATGTAGCACTGCAAATATTGTCTATGCAGCAATCATTAAGGTACCTTTTTTATATTTCTTTCCCCCTTTTTTGTTGGAAGAACTCACTAGAAAACTGGCATTATAACATATGAATGCAGCCTCCACCAGAGGAACAACGGTGCATGCATGCTCTGACTCTCTGACACAAACCACCCAGATAATATATTTGCTCTGAAAGAAACATCCAGCCAAGAACTGAAAGTCCAAATGACCCTAGCTTCTGACTTGACGATGATTAGAAAAAACAATGCTACCAAGGATGAAAGCGGCCGGGTTCAGTTAAAAAGATTGCGTGTGGCTCACGCAGGCGAATACAATCCACAGCTTGAGATTCAGAACGATAAGAACAAGGAATTGTTCAGCCTTCCAATTTTGTTGGGGGCCGCGAATCGGCATGGTTGGAGAGGTTGACTCTGGAATTGAAAACTCAATCGGATGATCTGGCCTTCTCAGAATACCTGACAGCTGGTGCTAATCTGCTGTCTCACGGTGCCGGGTTGACATGGGTGAGGCGATTAAAATGCAGGCACAGTTCAGGTTGACATCATTTTCAGGATTGTCAATGAGGATAAGCGTGCAATCGACAAGATAAATTGGATGTTTTTATAGTTGGGGACCATGCGCTACCT
The DNA here is from genome assembly GCA_009763385.1 of Coix lacryma-jobi var. lacryma-jobi. NCBI lineage: Eukaryota > Viridiplantae > Streptophyta > Magnoliopsida > Poales > Poaceae > Coix > Coix lacryma-jobi. Next base: position 111,574,814 of record CM019831.1, on the reverse strand, counting down.
TGGAAGTCATCTGCTGCTGAAGAATGCATTGCCCCTGCATGATCCATATGACGTGCCTCCCTCCTTTATCAAATCTGAATGACCTTGAATAAGCAGTAGACCATTTCAGACTTTCTTAGAAAAAATGCAGCTTACTGTTTCTTGTATATTTTCTGTTTTGAATCACAGTATAGACTATATATGTTTCATGCACCTATCAAATCACCTGTCCTCGACTCCTGGTCTAACCCTGTTTCTTTCGTTTAAGACCATATGCAAAGAATTGCTCTGATTAATAAACAAGAAATTGCTCACTTCAACCTCTCAAGATATGCCACGTCAGATTGACCAGTAAACAGGTTGAAAGTAACATGTGGTTTCAAAAAGCTGTCCTAAAGGTTTCCATATTTTGTATCTAAATATTAATCATTGATTTGCAGCAGATAACAAAACAACTTTAAACGTTGTCGTGGCTCTTGAAAAACAAAGAACATGGGCTTGTAAAGCCTCCTTCTTGAAGCCTGGAATCCCAAGGCCCAGCCCACTTTGTGAAAATCGGTCCCGGCTGCTGTGAGCCTTGAAGAGCCTGCGATGATTGATGTGCCTTCAGTCTATTATAGTCGGCCCACCGGCCTATGACTATGACCTCACTTTCCTCCTAATGCTAGTACCCAAACTAATAATTTTTTACTACAGGAACCAAACAAAAAATATCAAAGAATAGGTTTTCACTTCTATAACATTTCAATTTGTACTACTGAACAAATAAACTTTACGGCTAGAAAATCATAAAACGCAAGGAAGAATTAATAATTTCCTTTCAGAATTACTAGAAGTAGTACTAAGTACTATATCCCCTGAAAATTAAGACACCATATCGGGAGATTTGTAGAGAGGTAAGATGACCTTGGTTATCCCATACCTCGGCCATGTTTTAGCTTAAATAAAAGTATATTCTTATCATAGAAAGAGAAGTTCTAGATATATGTGATGTGATCGGCTAAATGTAACTTAGTCCACTCCTTTTTTTAGTCTGTTCAGTTTTCTCAGAATACACCAGGAACAATTTCAGCTCCTAAAGTTTAGTAACAATAAATTATTAAATTATTCTAGCTGGTAGGCACTATTCTAAATCAACCGAACAAGCCCTCGGTCACTTCGGAGTCAAACACTATAACTAAATGAGACTAAGTAACATTTAGTTCTCTGTATCTGTAGTCACTTTGATGTGACTAGATAGGACTAAACCATTTAGTCACTGTAACACCCTAAATTTTCCTTTTCTTTAAATAGGGTTAAATTAATTTATTTATGATTTTTGTGCACATTTTAAACCTAGAAAAAAATAATTATTGTTTTATAAATAAAATTGATCTTAGAGGTAGAAATATGTTTGTGCATTCATGCTGATGCATTTGAGTTTTTGAGCTGAGTGGTTTTGACCAAAATTCAAAACTGATTTGAAAACATTTGAAAAGTGCTTTGAAAATGGTTTAAATAAAAGAAAAAGAGTTTTCTTTCCTCTCTCCCCTCTTCCCCTTCGAGTTTGGCTTCCAGCCCGGTCCACCCCGGCCTTCTCCTTCTTCCGCCGCGTGGGCCGTTGCCCCGGCCCGTTTCCCCTTCTCAGCGCACGTTTTCCCTTCCCCTCCGCAGCCTGGGCCAAGATCGCGCGCTCGGCCCAGTTGACGCCGTGCTTGCAAGCCCGCGTGCGCCCGCAGTCCTCTGCTGTCGCTGCCGCTCGGGTCCCGCTTGACAGCTGCATCGACCGCTCGCACGACCCTCTCTTCTCTCGCTGGCAGGTGGCCCCATCCCGTCAGCTCCGTCGTCTCCGGCTCGGAGTCCAGCAACCGAGTCCGCCACTGTCCCGATTCCTCCCTCCTCGCTGCCTTATCCTCCACGCCGAGCCTCTCTATAAAGATCCCCATACTCCGCCGCCTTTGCCTTTCCCAAAATCCCGAACTCTTGACTGAGCTTGCTTCAAACCGCCGAGTTTGGATCTCGCCCAGACAAAACTCGAAGCCGCCACCGTCGTCTCGTGAAACCACCGCTCCGCCATTGCTGTAAGCCAGCCCTAGAGCTTCGCCTTGGTCACGCGGAGCCGATGGACCTTCGTTCTTCTATTTTTCCTCCTCTGGTTCGTTAAACCGACCTCACCGGAGAACATCGCCATCGCCCTTGCTGTAGGCCGGCACCACCGCTGCTCCTTCACATCCTTTCGACTACACGGTGAGCATCCCATCTCCCTGCGCCCCTCCGAACTCGCACTCGCACTTGTGCAGCAAACTGCTCGACATCACCGGCCGGAGGCATGCTTCTGGTTAGCTTGATGACATCAGGATGACATAAGCATGACCTCACTATGTTTTGTGGCCGTTTTTCTTTGGGAAAATAATTTCAGAAATACAATAGAAATACATTGATTCACATCCATCACCATAGACTTGGTCCATGGTAGACTAACCACACACTCCACCACTGGTTTTGTTTTAGCCATAAAATCTTTGTTTTAACTCCGATTTAGTCCGTTCAACTTGCGTTAGATTCGTTTCAAAAAGATCTTTCTAACTATATAACTTTCAATATTGTTTTCTGTAATTAAAATTTGAGTTAAATCTAATCTAGTAATTAGAGTTTTGAAACTTGTTTAATTCATAACTTCTCCGTTATAGCTCCGTTTTGAGTGATCTTCGCGTCTGGGTGTTCGTAGTAAAGCGTAGATCAGTTTTTAAAACCTTTTTATTTATTTTTATTATGATTGGTGTACTGTTCTAATTAATCTATGTTTGCTATGCATGTATGTGTGGATGCCTGTGTGGTGTTGTCTGATCCGAGTAGATTGCCAGTTGTTCGTTGGTACTCGAAGCATCTCCTGAAGTTCGGGATCAACGTCAGTGCTCGAGTTAAGGCAAGTATAACAAGAGGCTCCTTGTTTCCTATTCACTAAATGCAATCTCAATCATATGCATGTGTCCAATGAATCGCCTGAATTAACTTCCTTGTTATTGTATACCCTGATCCCTTGTTACCTATGGTTATTGCATGTGGCTAGTAATGCTTAGTTCGCTCAACTATAAACAAGGATGTGAAATATTTATTAATGCTATATGCAATTGATGTTTAAAAGATGCTTTTTAGCAACATGGATCTAGGGGCTAGAGCATTGGGTTATGGTGCTCTAGTTTCCTATAGGACTTGTCATTAAGCGGCAACCCAGGATTTACAATGCATACCTTGAGAACTACATGGCTCTGGTCTGGCCAAGTATCATGAATTGTTCTAGTTTGCGAGCAGCTTACCGAAAGGGCAAGAGGGGTGTTCCTGGTGGACTCCAGCGCAACTGAATCCTTAGCGGTTGCTACTTATTAGAACTAACTTGCGAAAGGCTACGTTGTGAACCCTGCCGTACACCTCGGAAGTGTAAAATGCGCTGGCATATGGGTATCACTACTCAATGGGTAAAGATGTGCAACCTCTGCAAAGTGTTAAAAACTGATATATCAGCCGTGCTCCCGGTTATGAGCAACCTGGATCCTTTTTGATTAGATGGTTACTTGGTCGGTTTGGGTTATAATGAAATATGATGATATCTTTAATCATTTCACATATGGGAGCCTATGCATAATCTAGCAACTAAGGTTTAATAATAAAATATGACCAACTAAAAATGCTTACCGCAGTCTAACCGTGTCAAGCCTTTGAGCCTGCATCCCCTCTAAGTTATGCTTGCTAAGCGGTAGTAGCTTACGCTTGTTTTACTTTCTATATCTTTGGCAAAATCCCGGATGGGTACCAGATGGAGGTTTTCATGAGAAGTTTCCAAGAGATGATAGGCTTGTGATCAACCAGTTGACGTTTCCTGTGGAGTTGAAGGCTTCGCCAGAAGAGTAGATCTATAGTGTGTTTGGTGATGTAAGACCATGTCTTTGGTAATATATGTTTTTACGCTATGTAATAAAGGCATTGTCTTTGATATTTCCCCTTCATTTGTAGCTATATGTGTGAATTGTCTTCCTGGGCACACATATGGTATGTATCTGGTTTTGTTTTTAAAACCGGGTGTTACAAAGTGGTATCAGAGCTGTGTCGACTGTAGGACGCAAGCCTAGTTAGAGAATGGTCGTCTTAAGGTTTACAACTTGCTACGAAATCCTTGTTTCATAAAACCTTGCTATATTTCTCCTACCCTTGTGGTTTATCTCCTCCTTGTGGCTATTTTAAAAATCTTGTTCTTACCCTCACACCTTGACTTGGCATCCCTTTTGATCTATCCCTCATCTCATTCTCGCGTATTATCAAGTTGGAGTCTTAGAGTTGAACCCATGGTATAACAAGAACGTTAGTTTCGAAAGTAGAGTTAATGGGTCATAATGCTTGATTTTTGATCCTTTCGTGTGTGAATGATTGTCTTGATGCTTATGATGATTTGGATTTTTGTAATGATTGTTGTGACTTGTGGTGTATACCCATAAATCACTTAGATATAAGGTTTAGGCATAGGATCTAGTGCTTAGATAGTTGGGTTGGTTTTTCTCTTCTCTGTGTGTGCTGTTTTTCTGAGCAGTCTGAGATTATCAAGCTATATCTTCAAGTAAGGATGTCCAAAAATCATGAAAATTTTATGGATGAAAGTAGACTTCTGTATCTTTTGTTTGCCGCTGGAATCACCTCCATATCTGTTATGGTTTGAGAGTTATGACCCTCACAAGTTGAAGTTTCTACGCTGCCTGGAAGTCCGAACAGTTTGGGTTGTGGTCAGTTTTCGACTGAGTTAACTTCAGAATCTGGAAAACTGATCTAAATAAAAGTTGTAGAGGATTTCATAAGCTTTCCAACCATATAAGATCCAACTTCATATGATATATAGATCTCGAGATATGACTGTTTTTCTGAGCTGCTGTTGTTAGTTCTCGTTCAGAAAATTTCAGATTGACTGTTAAGTTACATAAATGATTTTCGCTTCATGGTTCTCAACCAATGCATGTGTTATATGTTGCAACCAGATGGTTTCTACTAGGAGAAGTGCTGCACGTGATGCAATAAGGAATGCCACCAATGCTAACTTACCATCACCAAATCCTTCAACCATAGAGCAAGCTTTGACGATGCAGACTCAACTATTGCAAGCTAAGGTTCATAATATGGTGAATAACCAACATCAAGCACCACCTATTGATAAGCGTGGTGAATTTATGATGGGATATCCTCCAACCTTCTCTCAATCATGTGATCCACTGGAGGCAGATGATTGGCTTAGAGCTGTGGAGCGACAACTTGACATAGCCCAATGTGATGATCATGAGAAAGTGCTTTATGCTTTAGGACAACTTCAAGGAGCAGCCTTAGACTGGTGGGAGTCATTCGAGTATGCACATCCCAATGATGCTCCTGCTATCACTTGGCAAGAATTCAAGGAGAATTTCAGATCTTATCATGTACCTGCAGGACTGATAGAGCTTAAGCAAGACGAGTTTCTCAGTCTGAAGCAAGGATCTATGTCAGTGTGTGAATACCGAGATAGGTTCACTCAGTTGTCACGTTATGCTCCGAAGGAAGTGGATAGTGATACTAAGAAGCAGAAGCGGTTCTTAGCTACGAAGTCTTAAGTAGGGGTCCTGCTAGAGTTGCTTTGAGGAGTGGCAAGACAAACATCAACACACTACCCCAGATGTTCACAACACTATCGGTTCAAAATCCCCTTTCACTATTGGATTTTAATCCAACAGTACCATACCAGCAGCAGTTCTTAAAATCAGACAACGATGTGAATTCTAAAAAATAGGTTAAAAATAGGAAAAAATAATTTTAAATTTGGCGAGCGGCGTCATTGGAACACCAACGTTTGCTAGTTCTGATGTGGGAACCCTTAACCTCTTGCTCCACATGTCCATCCCCAATCCACTCCACCTACAACTTGTTTGTGTACAAATTAGATTTTTGTCCTGCCATTTTATATCAATCTAATATTGAAATGAGTATTTAGGACCCAAAACGAAGTCAAATGAAAAAAATATCAACTAAAAAGTTTTAAAACTTTTTAAGATCTACAACTTTCATTTTGGTCCGATGAACACCCGTTTGCTGAGCCGTTTGGTCAGCCGTCAAACTACAAAGTTTTAAAACGAAGTCAAATGAACACCCGTTTGGTCAGCTGAATTTTGCCGAGTGCCGGGGCTAGAAAACACTTGGCAAAGTTGGTTTTCAGAAAAATAAAAACAATTTGCCCAATGCTCAGGGATGGCACTCGACAGAGTTATTCAAAAAAATTAAAACATTTTTTTTACCGAATGCATGACGGCTGGCACTTGGCAAAAGCTAATGGTAGGTGGCCACCGTCACAGTCCACCTAAGTTTTGTCGAGCGCTTATCTTTGTCGGCAAAGTCTAGATTTACCGAGTGCCGTACTTTGTTGCTGAGTGCAAAATTTTACCGAGTGCTACACTCGACAAAATATAGCTTTGCCGAGTACCATGATATTTTGCACTCGGTAAAATCTGAGACACTCGGCAAAGTACAGTTTTCCAGTAGTGTCTGCAATCTCGAAGAAATTGAAAAGTGTCATGGTTGATTTGTTGTCCTACGTACTAACCTAAAGGTCAACCCTGATGTTCTGAACATACTACCATACTAGCTAGAGTTGTGTAATGTTCTCCAACTTCTCTTCCATGATTTGACAAGCTTTGTCATCAGGCTAAATGTAATCCTGTAGCACTGCAAATATTGTCTATGCAGCAATCATTAAGGTACCTTTTTTTATATTTCATTCCCCCTTTTTTGTTGGAAGAACTCACTAGAAAACTGGCATTATAACATATGAATGCAGCCTCCACCAGAGGAACAACGGTGCATGCATGCTCTGACTCTCTAACACAAACCACCCAGATAATATATTTGCTCTGAAAGAAACATCCAGCCAAGAACTGAAAGTCCAAACGACCCTAGCTTCTGACTTGACGATGATTAGAAAAAACAATGCTACCAAGGATGAAAGCGGTCGGGTTCAGTTAAAAAGATTACGTGTGGCTCACGCAGGCGAATACAATCCACAGCTTGAGATTCAGAACGATAAGAACTAGGAATTGTTCAGCCTTCCAATTTTGTTGGGGGCCGTGAATCGGCATGGTTGGAGAGGTTGACTCTGGAATTGAAAACTCAATCGGATGATCTGGCCTTCTCAGAATACCTGACAGCTGGTGCTAATCTGCTGTCTCACGATGCCGGGTTGACATGGCTGAGGCGATTAAAATGCAGGCACAGTTCAGGTTGACATCATTTTCAGGATTGTCAATGAGGATAAGCGTGCAATCGACAAGATAAATTGGATGTTTTTATAGTTGGGGACCATGCATGCTGCCTTGGAAGTCATCTGCTGCTGAAGAATGCATTGCCCCTGCATGATCCATATGACGTGCCTCCCTCCTTTGTCAAATCTGAATGACCTTGAATAAGCAGTAGACCATTTCAGACTTTCTTAGAAAAAATGCAGCTAACTGTTTCTTGTATATTTTCTGTTTTGAATCACAGTATAGACTATATATGTTTCATGCACCTATCAAATCACCTGTCCTGGACTCCTGGTCTAACCCTGTTTCTTTCGTTTAAGACCATATGCAAAGAATTGCTCTGCTTAATAAACAAGAAATTGCTCACTTCAACCTCTCAAGATATGCCACGTCAGATTGACCAGCAAACAGGTTGAAAGTAACATGTGGTTTCAAAAAGCTGTGCTAAAGGCTTCCATATTTTGTATCTAAATATTAAGCATTGATTTGCAGCAGATAACAAAACAACTTTAAACGTTGTCGTGGCTCTTGAAAAACAGAGAACATGGGCTTGTAAACCCTCCTTCTTGAAGCCTGGAATCCCAAGGCCCAACCCACTTTGCGAAAATCGGTCCCGGCTGCTGTGAGCCTTGAAGAGCCTGCAATGATTGATGTGCCTTCAGTCTATTATAGTCGGCCCACCGGCCTATGACTATGACCTCACTTTGCTCCAAATGCTAGTACACAAACTAATAATTTTTTACTACAGGAACCAAACAAAAAATATCAAAGAATAGGTTTTCACTTCTATAACATTCCAATTTGTACTACTGAACAAATAAACTTTACGGCTAGAAAATCATAAAACGCAAGGAAGAATTAATAATTTCTTTTCAGAATTACTAGAAATAGTACTAAGTACTATATCCCCTGAAAATTAAGACACCATATCGGCAGATTTGTAGAGAGATAAGATGACCTTGGTTATCCCATACCTAGGCCATGTTTTAGCTTAAATAAAAGTATATTCTTATCATAGAAAGAGAAGTTCTAGATATATGTGATGTGATCGGCTAAATGTAACTTAGTCCACTCCTTTTTTTAGTCTGTTCAGTTTTCTCAGAATACACCAGGAACAATTTCAGCTCCTAAAGTTTAGTACCAATAAATTATTAAATTATTCTAGCTGGTAGGCACTATTCTAAATCAACCGAACAAGCCCTCAGTCACTTCGGAGTCAAACACTATAACTAAATGAGACTAAGTAACATTTAGTTTTCTGTATCTGTAGTCACTTTGATGTGACTAGATAGGACTAAACCATTTAGTCACTCAGATTTGGTTGCCTGGACTCTAAATTAAAACCTCATAAAATGAAGAAAAGATTCTCAAATAATTCAGTCTGGCTTTGGGCCAAATCTGCTGAAACTGGTCCATAGGCCCACATCACAAATCTCTACTGTTCCTAACAATCATCAATAATTATGATATAAATATATAAAAGTAAATAATGTCTCGTCTTCTCGACCGCTCTATGATTCCTCCCATAAATCAGTTGGTTGGTAATGAAATAACGAGGCTAGGAATTCAAAATGAAAGATAAGAGACCAGCGTGAGGGGGACAACATGAAAATGGCTGCCTCGGATCACGGCGTGATGAACATGTGTGCAGAGAGTTGGCCTCCCGACTGGAACCAATTAACCGGCGGCTAAGAGCAACTCGCTCGGCCATGCATGCATGACCTCCTTGTCTCTAACTCCGAAGCATGCATGCTAGTTCGTTCGATCCCTGGCCAATATAAATAGGAGCCCAGGCCACTTGCTCATTCATCGCATCGTAGTTGCATAGCATCCACCGATTGTAGAAAGATGGCAGTGAAGAAGATGTCATCGATGCAGGTCGTGGTGGTGGCGATGCTTGCGTTGTTGGTGGGTGGTGCCAGGTGCGGTCCTCCTAAGGTTCCTCCTGGCAAGAACATCACAGCCAGCTACGGCAGCGACTGGCTGGAAGCGAAGGCGACGTGGTACGGCAAGCCAACAGGCGCCGGCCCCCCTGACAACGGCGGTGCGTGCGGGTACAAGGATGTGAACAAGGCCCCTTTCAATAGCACGGGTGCGTGTGGCAACGTCCCCATCTTCAAGGATGGCCTTGGCTGCGGCTCCTGCTTCGAGGTCAAGTGTGACAAGCCGGCTGAGTGCTCTGGCGAGCCCGTGGTGGTGTACATCACGGACATGAACTATGAGCCTATCGCCGACTACCACTTTGACCTTGATGGCACCGCGTTCGGCGCCATGGCCAAGAAGGGCGAGTAGGAGAAGCTACGCAAGGCGGGCATCATCGACATGCAGTTCCGGCGGGTCAAGTGCAAGTACGGAGAAAAGGTCACCTTCCATGTTGAGAAGGGATGCAACCCTAACTATCTTGCGCTGCTGGTCAAGTACGTCGACGGTGATGCTGACGTTGTGGCGGTGGACATCAAGGAGAAGGGCTCTGACGCGTACGAGCCCCTCAAACACTGCTGGGGTGCCATCTGGAGGAAGGACAGTGATAAGCCGTTCAAGTTCCCTATCACCGTCCAAATCACCACCGAGGGAGGCACCAAGACTGCCTACGAAGATGTCATTCCCGAAAATTGGAAGCCTGACACCGCCTACACCGCCAAATAAACTCGCCGACCTACCGGTCTGGGCTGCATTGGGTTGGATCCCACTTCCCAAGCAACACACTATTCATGAGTTGATCCATGCATAATATATCCATTTTCTACTCTTGCTGCTACGACGATAACAACGTCCTCCTTCTTCGATTGCATATATATAGCTAGCGCCATGCTCCTCTTTGTTATTATTAAAAAAGAGAAGAGAGAAGAGCGGAGAGATCGAGATATTTGAGAGTCCTATGTATAATAAAAAGGATCTGAGAGCAACTCCAGCAGTAGCCCCTAAAACAGGATCCCTACTTTTAATTTGAGTACTTCTCGTACTTTTGAGAGTCTTGTTTTGTAGGCTGCACTCCAATAGTGCAACTCAAAATAGAGTACTCAAATTCATTTAAATTTTTAATGATATGTGGTACTTGATTGTTATAGACTAACTTGGGCCAAACATAATATGGATCTGATGGTGCGGGCCGTGACGGGGAAGTGGCCCGAAGTCGACCATCATGGGGTTGAGGGAAGTCCGCCGTTGCGGGAAGTCCGACGACCATCGCGGGAAGGAGAGGGAGAGCATCACGGGAGGAGAGAGAGCACCTGCAGTGATGGGGCCCGAGCTATTGGGCAAATAGGAATGAGGTCTCAGGGAAGGATTTGATAGCCTACCCAAATTTCAGGACCCTGTAGGGGCCTACAGGAGCTTAGTTTTTTTACTGAACCCTCATATTTAGCTACGAAGTCTTAAGTAGGGGTCCTGCTAGAGTTGCTTTGAGGAGTGGCAAGACAAACATCAACACACTACCCCAGATGTTCACAACACTATCGGTTCAAAATCCCCTTTCACTATTGGATTTTAATCCAACAGTACCATACCAGCAGCAGTTCTTAAAATCAGACAACGATGTAAAATCTAAAAAATAGGCTAAAAATAGGAAAAATAATTTTAAATTTGGCGAGTGGCTTCATTGGAACACAAGTGTTTGCCAGTGCTGATGTTGGAACCCTTAACCTCTTGCTCCACATGTCCATCCCCAATCCACTCCACCTACAACTTGTTTGTGTACAAATTAGATTTTTGTCGTGCCATTTTATATCAATCTAATACTGAAATGAGTATTTAGGACCCAAATGAAGTCAAATGAAAAAAATATCAACTAAAAAGTTTTAAAACTTTTTAAGATCTACAACTTTCATTTTGGTCCGATGAACACCCGTTTGGTGAGCCGTTTGGTCAGCTATTTTAAAACTACAAAGTTTTAAAACGAAGTCAAATGAACACCCGTTTGGTCAGCTAATTTTTGCCGAGTGCCGGGGCTAGAAAACACTCGGCAAAGTTGGTTTTCAGAAAAATAAAAACACTTTGCCCAATGCTCAAGGATGGCACTCGGCAGAGTTTATTCAAAAAAATTAAAACATTTTTTTTACCGAGTGCATGACTGCTGGCACTTGGCAAAAGCTAACGGTAGGTGGCCACCGTCACGGTCCACCTAAGTTTTGCCGAGCGCTTATCTTTGTCGGCAAAGTCTAGATTTACCGAGTGCCATACTTTGTTGCTAAGTGCAAAATTTTACCGAGTGCTACACTCGACAAAATATAGCTTTGCCGAGTACCATGATATTTTGCTCTCGTTAAAATCTGAGTCACTCGGCAAAGTACAGTTTTCCAGTAGTGTCTGCAAGCTTGAAGAAATTGAAAAGTGTCATGCTTGATTTGTTGTCCTACGTACTTACCTAAAGGTCAACCCTGATGTTCTGAACATACTACCAGACTAGCTAGAGTTCTGTAATGTTCTCCAACTTCTCTTCCATGATTTGACAAGCTTTGTCATCAGGCTAAATGTAATCATGTAGCACTGCAAATATTGTCTATGCAGCAATCATTAAGGTACCTTTTTTTATATTTCTTTCCCCCTTTTTTGTTCGAAGAACTCACTAGAAAACTGGCATTATAACATATGAATGCAGCCTCCACCAGAGGAACAACGGTGCATGCATGCTCTGACTCTCTGACACAAACCACCCAGATAATATATTTGCTCTGAAAGAAACATCCAGCCAAGAACTGAAAGTCCAAATGACCCTAGCTTCTGACTTGACGATGATTAGAAAAAACAATGCTACCAAGGATGAAAGCGGCCGGGTTCAGTTAAAAAGATTGCGTGTGGCTCACGCAGGCGAATACAATCCACAGCTTGAGATTCAGAACGATAAGAACTAGGAATTGTTCAGCCTTCCAATTTTGTTGGGGGCCGCGAATCGGCATGGTTGGAGAGGTTGACTCTGGAATTGAAACTCAATCGGATGATCTGGCCTTCTCAGAATACGTGACAGCTGGTGCTAATCTGCTGTCTCACGATGCCGGGTTGACATGGGTGAGGCGATTAAAATGCAGTGAGAACATATATGATGAATGATTGACATTGATGAGGAAGGTTTGAGGCTTTTCCTGGTTGAGTCGTTATCTCGCTATGCGCTTAATGTTTATGACTAACCAGTGGCGTTGAGTTGTGTGTGTTTACCGGGTTGGTGTGCGTGTGCAACATGTGTCTCTTGGCTGTGTTGATGTGCAGGTGTTGAGCTCGGATACAGTGATCGATGGCGAGGTGAAGGTCAAGTAGAGACGTGCCGTGCCGACGGACCAGGAGCGGTGAAGGATGGGCGTGCCGTGCGGTGGACGTGCCATGCTGATGTACCCAGAGCGGTGAAGGGCGGACGTGAGGCTTGGACTGACGGACCAGAGGGCCAGAGGACCAGCTGTGGTAGCTGGCACGTGGCATTGGCGAGCGAGAGCACATGGGGATGTGCAATGCATCGGCCGAGTCGGGAGGAAGACGATGGCGTCGTGGCACTTGGCGGAGGTCGGACACGGGCTTCCGTGCGGCGCAAGTGTCGTCGGCCAAGCCAAGAAGGAAGGCGAAGGCGTTGTGCCCGGCGTGGAGGCTGGACATGCATCGGCATCGGTGTCGGTGGTCGAGGTGTGCGAACCACATCCCGTCTTAGGTGCGGGTTCGGTAGCTGAGCCTCAAAAAGCTACCATCGACGGTTTCCGAGTTTGGGCCACAAAACTCGGGGTGGCCGGTTTCTGAGTTTGGGCCTCAAAACTCGGCGAGGACAGTTTCCAGGTTTGGGCCTCAAAACCTGGGCTCGTGGGTTTCCGAGTTTAGGCCTCAAAACTCGGGGTGGACGGTTTGCCAGGTTTGGGCCTCAAAACCTAGGCTGGCGAGTTTACCGGTTTGGGCCTCAAAACCGGGGGTGGTCCGAAAGGACGGTCGACGCGTGGCGGCGTGGAGAGGCTGGCGCGGCGGCGAAGCTATCCACGAGGAAGGCGCGGTGGTCGACATGACGGCACATGGCAGCATCAGGGAGGTCGCGTCGAGGCGAAGCTACCGGATGTGCGGGCGTGGCCGTCGGATGAAGATTGACCGGACTGGACGGTTTTACCCCTGGGGGTATTTGGGTCGAGTGCTTAAATGTAAGGGCGTTTTGGTCTTCGGACGTGCACCTATATATATGAAGGGGGCTGCTAGGGCAGCCGTATCCTTGGGATCTTTGGACGGTGTCTCTCTTATTTTGTGCTTGTGAGAGAAGGCTAGGGTTAGAGGAGAGTTGGCTCTTGTTCTTGAGCTTTTTGCCATCCAAGCTTTGTGTTGCTAGGATTGGCTTGTAGCCCGACACTGAGTGCTTAATCAATCATCCATTCCTCTGAATCCAAGGATCAAATTTGTGGTTGAATTCGCGTTTTGAATTTGGTATTCGCGTTCTTCTTTTCTCCACGATTTTCTCCTCACTCGATCTCCCTCTACGCTGCGTCTTTTGCGATTCTGTTTGAATGAACTTGTTCTTTGAAGTGAGGACAACATTTCCACCAAATGAATTCATCTCTACCCTCACGAACAAGTAGATCGGGTCGAAATCGTTTTTGTTCTTCCTTCTTCCCCTTTTCTAGTGTTCTTCGGATTTCTCATGGTTTAGTTGGGTTGAAGCGATGATATCCTAGGATTAGCTTCCCAACACGTAGAAGAACACTTGAGAGAAGTTTGGTTGCAGCCACGTTCGATTTGGTGAAGATCCAATCGATTTTGGTTTTGTCCCGATCTGTTTTTGGGCTTTCTGGGATGTCGCGGACAGTCCGTCATATTGGCCGCGGACAGTCCGCGCATCGCGGTTCCAGCCGGACCAGTGGCTGGTTGTCTCGGTGCTTTCCCCTCAGGTGAGCGGCGGACAGTCCGCCGTTGGTAGGCGCGGACAGTCCGCGAGTCGCGCAGGGGAGGTCCAGCAGCGTTGCTGTCTTTGCAACTTGGCCGGCGGACAGTCCGCCGTACAAAGGCGCGGACAGTCCGGGAGTCTCGCAGGGAGGTTTCGGCAGCCGTGCTGATTTTGTCTTTTGACCTGCGGACAGTCCACCAGGGTTTCGCGGACAGTCCGCCCCTGGCGCGGACAGTCCGGCACCAGCAGCCCGGACAGTCCGCGAATCGGCTGTAGGTTGTATTTTAGTGCTTTTGCTCTCCCAGCTTTTCCGCTTCATTTTCGGACTTCTCGTTTGCTCCTAGAGTTCACCTAGGAACCTCTCTAACTATTTTTGCTACATGTTAGCATAGGTATTTTGAGGAGTTCCGACGTAGCCCTCTATCTACGTTTGGGAGTCGGTTTTGGGGCCGAACTTGACTTGGAGTTTTGGGAGTTTTGGTTTGCTCCCTTGGGTGGTGCCTTGCTGTGATCCTAGGGATCATCCACCCTCTTTCTAGGGTCGTGGGCATCGCATTTGAGTCCAAAGCTTTTGGGGTTGATCTTGTTGGGACAGAGGCCAGGATTTCTGAGAAGAAATTTTTAGGCTCCCATTCACCCCCCCCCTCTGGTCGCCTTGCTTTAGCATTTTTGGTCCTTCAATTGGTATCGGAGCTAGTTAAGGATCTCTCTACCTTAACCGGTTCCGGATCCGCGAAGGTGACTTTTTAGAGTGGTTTTGCTTCCGACGTGATTTGCCGAGGTGTTGAGCTTTTGTTTTGCTAACACTAACGGTGCTTTTTGAAATGGCACCAAGTTCTTCTTCCAGTGTGTGTTTGTCCTTAGGTTTGAGTCTTGGACATGCGACCGAGGTTGACATTTTGGCAAGAAGGAGGAGTACGGCTCTTGAGGCGGAACGCGAGGTGGATGCTTTGTTGGGCTTCCTAGGAGATGATGAGCATTCGACGGAGGATCGCATACGCGAACTTGGCAAAGCCAAGAAAGGTATTCTTGCTGCTTGTCTTGGGATTTTATCCCAACAATTTGAAGCTTGTTGTGATGATAACCTGAGATATGATGAGCTTTGTGATACCTTGCATAGAAAGATCAAGAAGTTGAAATGCTCCATCACTAGGTTAAAATGTGGCCTTTTTCATTGGAAGTCTAGTGCATCTTTACCTTGCACCTCTTGTAGTGACATGGTTAGGAAGAATGATGAGCTATGCTTTTCTCATGCTAGTTTAAATCTGAAAATGAAATGTTGAAATCAAATGCTTCCATACCATGTCTTGTTTGCTTTGACTTGCGCAAGGATCTTTTTTATGCTAAATCTGAAATGGCCTTGCTTAGGTCAAAAGCTTCTTTACCATGTGTTTCATGTGAGTCTTTGCATGCTGAAATTAATGAATTAAAATTAACTCACACCACATGTGTAGATGAACTTGAGCATGCTAGGGCTGAAATTGATGAGATAAATTCTAGGCCTTGTAGCTTGTGCTCTTTGAATAAAAATGCTTGCCATGCCTCTAGTTCTATTCATGATTCTTTGCTTGATGTGAATGGTGATGTTTCTTCCACCGATTTCATTTGCACTTCATGCATTGATTTGGAAAAAGAGGTTTTGGCTTTGAGGGTCTTGCGCGATGATATGAGCGCTAAGTTGGTTGAGCACAATGATATGAGTGCCAACCTTGAGAAGGAGATTGCTCTTGCGTACCACATATGCCGAGTGCATTGAAAAGGAGATGGAAAACTTGAGAAACACTCCTTGTGGTACTTGTGACCGCCTCATGTTTGAAAATGAGGTTTTGGCCAAAAGATGCAAGAGCCTTTGTGCTAAGTCGTTTGAGTCACGCATTTCTTCCAACTCCGATGTTGATGTTTCCAAGTCTGCATCTTTGCAACCGGAGTTGAGCTCTTGTGTTGCTCGTGAGTCTTTTGACATTAGCACTAGTGTCAAGGTTTCGGATAGCTCTTTCATAGCTACTCCTAACCTTGTTGTTTCTTCGAGTGATGTCCAAGGGACTTCTCTTGACAAGGGTGCTTCTCACATTTTTGGGACTCGTGCTCCCAAACCGGTTTTCCATTGCACCTTTTGCAAGAAGGATGGACACTCATTCGATTTTTGTTTTCGCTGTGTCAAGCACGAGCGGCGTATTCGAGCTAAGGCTTTTAGGAAGCCGCATAGCCTTTCCCATGGCACGTGTGCTCCTAGTGTTGGCACCAAGTTTAATGTTGATGCTTCTTGTTCTAAGTCCCAAGGGACTTCTCACTTGTCGGAGAATGGTGTGCCTTCTAGTAGGCCTTTGTACCATTGGCTCTTTTTGTGAGAAAGATGGGCATCAAGAAAGCTTTTGCTATCGGCGTGCCAAACGTTTGTGCCAAGCTCGTTCTTCTAGGAAGATGGTGGTTCATAGCCCATCCCATGGCATGAATGCTTGTGCTCCTAGTAAGAAGCCCATTTTTGTTGATGGGGTTTTATGACTCCTTTTCTAGTGGGATAGGTCATAGTCGTGGACATGCTTCTAGTACTTCTTCCCTTGGTCCACGTCATGCTTTTCATGATGCTTCTATTGGTTCTTCTACAAAAACCTTGGAAGATGTTTGCCTCTTTTCCCGTGGTTCGACTCGTTCTTCTCCTCGAGTTGTCCCTTTGAGGAATGCTTCCAAGGGTGTTTCACAATTGCATTTGAACCAACATTTGCATCATGCTAACCCACAGGATATGTTGAGTTTTGTGACCAAGTCTTGGGTTCCCAAGTACATGCTTGCTAACCCTTCGGGATCCAAGACTCGGGTTACTTTGTCCTCTTGTGTGTAGATATGAGGACGCGGGGTGGAGAACATGCGCCTAATGGAACTTGATCTTTTAGATGTGATCAAGATTTGATGGTTCTCTACACCCCGCCTAGATTTGCCTCCAAAGAGGCTTTTGCTACTCGGTGAGCTTTCTTACACACTCATGCCTTGAACATCCATGTTCTATTTCTTGTGGTATGAGATGGACATTCATGTGCTCACTTGTATAGTTCTTGCATGTACATTTTCTTTTGTATCATGTTTTGTTTAGTCTAGCATGTACTATCTTCTGTATCATATGTTATGCTAGCTTTGTGTATAGCTTTTGTGGAATATCCACTTTTTATGCTAGTTTGTGACCCTCATGAACATTGTGCCATGTTTTACGATATCTCTCCATGAGCTCGATTTGTAGTTGTATGATGTTCATTAGGTATCACTTTTCTGGTGCTAGTTTTGTGTAGCTACATGTACCCTATTGATATGATTAGGTTAAGAATTAGCCTTTCCACGATTTTATCATGTTACATGCTTTTGGATCTATTGCTATCATTATCTTGCATTGTAGCATGTGTTGAGGCTTAGGCTATGTTTGGGTTGATCATGTCTTTAGGCTGCATTTTGCTATACAGTGCTTTATCCTGTTGCATGGTAGTCTTGACTAGTTTGAGTTTAGATCTCCTTGTGGTATCATTCATAGGTAGATCTCCTTTTGTTGAGAGTTCACCTTATGCTTATTATGTGACTAACCATTTTCGTGGAGACCTTGAGGTCACACTGGACAAGACAATGCCTTGTGTTTCTTCTGTCTTTGAGTGTGCAGGAGAACGGGAGCCTAGAGAGAGCATTTCGGCTCACGAACCTGATCCCACTTCTTCCACGACTTGGGTTCTGTTCGAGCAGCTCTCTAGCGAGCACTAGCTGCACCTGTGGGAGCGACAGCATCAGGCGAGGGGGAGACGACATCAGCAAGGCAGGCGCCCCGGAGTTCAGCAGATTCAGGCGTCCCCTCGGGTATCCACCAGCAGGTGGTCATGCGCTTCATGAGGTACCTCCGACACACTTCTGACTTCGGGTTTTGGTACTCTTCTTCCTTGACCTGTTTTTTGCTGTGTGGTCTTTTCTATGTGGATTTTGCTGGCTGTCACTTGAGCGTTTCTTGGCTCTTCGCTTGTGAGTTTGGTGTGTGTTTCTCTTTTAGTTGGGGAAGCATTTTGCTTGTGGTTTCATAGTTTGACTTCTCCGATACCCTTTTGTTTTGGGTCTTTTCTTTTAGGCTAGCTTTTGCTTCGTTCCTTATAGGTTAGCTTTTGCATGCATTTCATCATGTATATCTTGCATTTTAGAGCTTCATGTATAGAGCAATGAGAATGAGACTATGCTCTTTTTGGTATGCCCTATTGATTTATGATGATGCTTGTAGCTTAGGCTCTTTTTGATCACTTGAAAAATGTTATGAGCTAAGCTATTTTTTTCAAATGGTGAACTTGATTAATCAACTATAAAACCTTTAATTTGTTCACCATTGAGATTGGCAACTAGCATGGGTAGGATCTGTTGAGATCACTTGTGCTATCTTTTGTATGCTAGGTTGCTATGTCTCTTGCATTGAGTCATTCACTTGCTTGGATTCTTCATATTTACCTTGTGCTAAAATTTGATCCAAGTCTAAGTGAATTGAAAAGATCGAGATGAGATTGCATGTGTCAGCACCTCACGGTATCAAGACTGTTTCTCATTGCACTTTTGAGTTAAACTTGAGCCGTGGAGTGTAAGACCGAAACCGGTGCTTTAAGCTTCTAATTGCTTTTCTTGCATAGGCTTAGCTCGGTTGAAAAGTTAGGCAATGACCATGCTTTCAACCTCTCGCAATCACATGCTTTAATATGAACTTGTGTTAATACCGCTGCAATCTCCGATAAAATTTGAAAATAACACAAGTCTATGCTTCATTCTATGGCATGATGATTGAACTTTGCTAGGGGTAGTTCACCTTTTATACTTGAGTTAGCACTTGGTTGATTTCCTGTCTATTCATGCTAAGTGCTATTTTAGTGGTGAACTCCTTTTCAAATGGCTTAAAACTGCTCATATGCTTAATTGTTCATATTTCGTATTCATTTGATCAGTTTGAGCCTTTGCTAGCATTTGAATTGATTGCTACACTTTCAGGGCAGCACCCTTTTGAGCATCTTTTCATTCTGATTGCTATACACTTGAAGCTGTTGCATTGTGCATATCATGCATTTTTAGCTTAGTGTACATACCCCCAGTTCCGATACACTTTGTGGTCACTTTCAGTGCTTTTCATTGCCCCCATATGCTTTTGGTTGATGACTTGTCTTTTATTTGTGTCAACTTTGTATTCGAATTTCAAAACCCCTCAGTATGTTCCCTTTTATCAAGGGGGAGAAGCTGTTTGCAAGGGGGAGCTTGAGTGTTGGCACAAAGGGGAGAGTCATGCATATTGGGGAGAGCTTTGAGCTAGGGGGAGTTTAGCTCTTTTATGTCCTTTTTCACTTGGTATAGCTCTTTTATGTGTTTCAATTGGTATCCATCTTTTGGTATGGAGTGTAGTGTTTGTGCTCCATTTGATTTTGAGCTTCTCCTTGTGTTTTTCTCAGTCGGTATCGAGCCTGCTAGTCGTGTTGAGCTGTTTTTGCCTCTCTTCTGAAGGACTAGCAGTTTTTGCTTGGTATTTTTGATTGGTATGGATCCTTCAGCTAGTTGCGTCAAGCCTATGTGCCTCTGTCTTGAGGAACTAGCTGTTTTCACCAATTCTTGGCTGTTTGTGATCAGTTTTGCATTCTTATGCGTTGATTTAGCCTCAATTGGTATCGAGCCTTGAGCTAGTGGTGTTGAGCCTTTTCTGCCTCTTCTTGAGGACTAGCTCATTTTTGACTTGGTTGCGTCGAGCCGTTGCCCATGTCTTTGGGGACCAAGTTATGTTCATTTCAAATTGCCCCCTCTTTAGCATTTGTTTGGCTATTGGGCATTTGAATGGATAATCTTCTCATGACAAGTGACTTTGTTCTTTGCCCTTCTATGGCTTTTGATCACTTGAATGAGATTTTTGGTTTTGGTATCTCAAACCATCTCTTGTGCCTAGTTTTTGTCAATTCAATCATCAAGGGGGAGAGAGAGAAAGAGAAAGAGAAAAAGGGGGAAATCTCGACCCAAGTGAATCCAAGTGGATAAGTACCTTGGTTTCTTTTGTGATGATTGTTTGACAATTTATTTGAGATTGGTTTTCGAGTACCTTTTGGGATTTCATGAAACTCTTGTTTTATCTTGACTCTTCGGTTGTGTGGAGGCTTTGCCCACTTTTCCCATTTCTGTCGGGACCGAGAGCTTTTATCTGGAGTTTTCATGATCCTTCCTCATCTCAAGTAGCCTTGTGTTTCCTTTTGCTTCGCTTTTGGGCACTTGAATGAGGCTTGCCTTCAAACCCTTCCTTTGTGGTTTATTTTTAGTCAATGCATTCATCAAGGGGGAGATTGAGAACATATATGATGAATGATTGACATTGATGAGCAAGGTTTGAGGCTTTTCCCGGTTGAGTCATTATCTCGCTATGCGCTTAATGTTTATGACTAACCGGTGGCGTTGAGTTGTGTGTGTTTACCGAGTTGGTGTGCGTGTGCAACATGTGTCTCTTAGCTGTGTTGATGTGCAGGTGTTGAGCTCGGATACAGTGGTCGATGGCGAGGTGAAGGTCAAGTAGAGACGTGTCGTGCCGACGGACCGAGAGCGGTGAAGGATGGGCATGTCGTGCAGCGGACGTGCCATGCCGATGTACCCAGAGCGGTGAAGGGCGGACGTGAGGCTTGGACTGACGGACCAGAGGGCCAGAGGACCAGCTGTGGTAGCTGGCATGTGGCATTGGTGAGCGAGAGCACATGGGGATGTGCGATGCATCGGCCGAGTCGGGAGGAAGACGATGGCGTCGTGGCACTTGGCGGAGGTCGGACACGGGCTTGCGTGCGGTGCAAGTGCCGTCGGCCAAGTCAAGAAGGAAGGCGAAGGCGTTGTGCCCGGCGTGGAGGCTGGACATGCATCGGCATCGGTGCCGGTGGTCGAGGTGTGCGAACCACATCCCGTCTTTGGTGCGGGTTCGGTAGCTGAGCCTCGAAAAGCTACCATCGACGGTTTCCGAGTTTGGGCCTCAAAACTCGGGTTGGCCGGTTTCCGAGTTTGGGCCTCAAAACTCGGCGAGGACGGTTTCCAGGTTTGGGCCTCAAAACCTGGGCTCACGGGTTTCCGAGTTTAGGCCTCAAAACTCGGGGTGGACGGTTTGCCAGGTTTGGGCCTCAAAACATGGGCTGGCGGGTTTACCGATTTGGGCCTCAAAACCGGGGGTGGTCCGAAAGGACGGTCGACGCGTGGCGGCGTGGAGAGGCTGGCGCGGCGGCGAAGCTATCCACGAGGAAGGCGCGGTAGTCGACATGACGGCACGTGGCGGCATCAGGGAGGTCGCGTCGAGGCGAAGCTACCGGATGTGCGGGCGTGGCCGTCGGACGAAGATTGACCGGACTGGACGGTTTTACCCCTGGGGGGTATTTGGGTCGAGTGCTTAAATGTAAGGGCGTTTTGGTGTTCGGACGTGCGCCTATATATATGAAGGGGGCTGCTAGGGCAGCCGTATCCTTGGGATCTTTGGACGGTGTTTCTCTCATTTTGTGTTTGTGAGAGAAGGCTAGGGTTAGAGGAGAGTTGGCTCTTGTTCTTGAGCTTTTTGCCATACAAGCTTTGTGTTGCTAGGATTGGCTTGTAGCCCGACACCGAGTGCTTAATCAATCATCCATTCCTCTGAATCCAAGGATCAAATTCGTGGTTGAATTCGCGTTTTGAATTTGTTCTTCGCGTTCTTCTTTTCTCCACTATTTTCTCCTCACTCGATCTCCCTCTACGCTGCATCTTTTGCGATTCCGTTTGAATCAACTTGTTCTTTGAAGTGAGGAGAACATTTCCACCGAAGGAATTCATCTCTACCCTCACGAACAAGTAGATCGGGTCAAAATTGTTTTTGTTCTTCCTTCTTCCCCTTTTCTAGTGTTCTTCGGATTTCTCATGGTTTAGTTGGGTTGAAGCGATGATATCCTAGGATTAGCTTCCCAACACGTAGACGAACACTTGGGAGAAGGTTGGTTGCATCCCCGTTCGATTTGGGGAAGATCCAATTGATTTTGGTTTTGTCCCGAGCTGTTTTTGGGCTTTCTGGGAGGTCGCGGACAGTCCGCCATATTGGCCGCGGACAGTCCGCGCATCGCGGTTCCAGCCGGACCAGTGGCTGGTTGTCTCGGTGCTTTCCCCTTGGGTGACCGGCGGACAGTCCGCCGTTGGTAGGCGTGGACAGTCCGCGAGTCGCGCAGGGGAGTTCCAGCAGCGTTGCTGTCTTTGCAACTTGGCCGGCGGATAGTCCGTCGTACAAAGGCGCGGACAGTCCGGGAGTCTCACAGGGAGGTTTCAGCAGCCGTGCTGATTTTTTCTTTTGACCTGCGGACAGTCCGCCAGGGTTTCGCGGACAGTCCGCCCCTGGTGCGGACAGTCCGGCACCAGCAGCCCGGACAGTCCGCGAATCAGCTGTAGGTTTTATTTTAGTGCTTTTGCTCTCGCGGCTTTTCCGCTTCGTTTTTGGACTTCTCGTTTGCTCCTAGAGTTCACCTAGGAACCTCTCTAACTATCTTTGCTACGTGTTAGCATAGGTATTTGGAGGAATTCCGACGTAGCCCTCTATCTACGTTCGAGAGTCGGTTTTGGGGCCGAACTTGACTTGGAGTTTTTGGAGTTTTGGTTTGTTCCCTTGGGTGGTGCCTCGCTGTGATGATAGGGATCATCCACCCTCTTTCCAGGGTCGTGGGCATCGCATTTGAGTCCGAAGCTTTTGAGGTTGATCTTGTTGGGACAGAGGCCATGATTTCTGAGAAGAATTTTTTAGGCTCCCATTCACCCCCCCTCTGGTCGCCTTGTTTTAGCATTTTTGGTCCTTCATGCAGGCACAGTTCAGGTTGACATCATTTTCAGGATTGTCAATGAGGATAAGCGTGCAATCGACAAGATAAATTGGATGTTTTTATAGTTGGGGACTATGCATGCTGCCTTGGAAGTCATCTGCTGGTGAAGAATGCATTGCCCCTGCATGATCCATATGACGTGCCTCCCTCCTTTGTCAAATCTGAATGACCTTGAATAAGCAGTAGACCATTTCAGACTTTCTTAGAAAAAAATGCTGCTAACTGTTTCTTGTATATTTTCTGTTTTGAATCACAGTATAGACTATATATGTTTCATGCACCTATGAAACCACCTGTCCTGGACTCGTGGTCTAACCCTGTTTCTTTCGTTTAAGACCATATGCAAAGAATTGCTCTGCTTAATAAACAAGAAATTGCTCACTTCATCCTCTCAAGATATGCCACGAGAGATTGACCAGTAAACAGGTTGAAAGTAACCCGTGGTTTCAAAAAGCTGTCCTAAAGGTTTCCATATTTTGTATCTAAATATTAAGCATTGATTTGCAGCAGATAACAAAACAACTATAAACGTTGTCGTGGCTCTTGAAAAACAGAGAACATGGGCTTGTAAACCCTCCTTCTTGAAGCCTGGAATCCCAAGGCCCAGCCCACTTTGCGAAAATCGGAACCGGCTGCTGTGAGCCTTGAAGAGCCTGCGATGATTGATGTGCCTTCAGTCTATTATAGTCGGCCCACCGGCCTATGACTATGACCTCACTTTCCTCCAAATGCTAGTACATTTTGCCGGCGGACAGTCCGCCACCCAGGCGCGGACAGTCCGGCTTTGGGCGGACAGTCCGGGACTCCAGGTCCGGACAGTCCGGGATCCTGCTGAGTGCCCCGTTTTAGTGCGTTTGCTCTCCCGGCTTGTTCGCTTGGTTTCTGGACTTCTCGTTTGGCCCTGTAGTTGACCAAAGAACCTCTCTTGATATCTTTGCTACTTGTTAGCATCGGTATTTGGGGACTTCTCGACGTAGTCGTCCATCTACGCTCGAAACTTGGTTTTTGGGGTTGTGTTCGATCCGGAACTTTTGGAGTTTGGTTTGCTTCTTCTTGGTGGAGCTCCACTGTGATCTTAGGGATCATCCACCCTCTTCCAAGGGTCGTGAGCATCATAGTTTCGGTCGCCGCTTCTCGGGGTTGATTTTGGGACTTTTGGCCAAAGTTTCGAGAGAATTTTGATTGGCTCCCATTCACCCCCCCTCTGGTCGCCTTGTGTGTGCTTTCTCGGTCCTTCAATACCTTCGCAACTTCAACCACCAAAAACGCTCAAAACTCAGTGAAGGATGTTTAAATTTAGCCCGAGCCCAGGATTCACCAGTTATAAACACATCTTGGTAATTTAGCGTCAGAGGCGTCACATCAAATACCTCTAGCACGGTTCCATCAGGAACCTGCATTTTCACAGAGTCAAGAAAAGAAACTCAGTTTCGCTAAGGCAAATCCACCACCCAACAAATTACAAAACGACCCCCGCTTGAGCTATCCATATTTTTCACACCTGCTCGGCACCACCATGCTCCCCCGGTTCTGCTTCGCCAGCTGCTGTATCCAAACCATCGCCGAAAATGATATAATCCATGTAAATCTGGACCAAGAGAGTATCATTGCCTTGCTTGAGGAGAAAGAGTGTTTTATCCACACATCCCATTTTAAAACCCTTAGTAAGCAAAAAGGTTTTCAACCTATCATACCAGGCTCTAGGGGCTTGTTTCAAACCATACAAAGCTTTGTGAAGTTTAAAGACATGGTTTGGAAACTTGGGATTTTCAAAACCGGGGGGTTGTTTCACATACACCTCCTCTTCTATGTAGCCGTTTAGGAAGGCACTCTTGACATCCATTTGAAAAAGTTTAAACCCTTTGGATGCAGCAAAAGCCAAGAGTATCCTAATCGCCTCCAAATGAGCTACACGAGCAAAAGTCTCCTCATAGTCTATCCCCTCCTTCTGACTATACCCCTGGGCGACAAGTCTGGCCTTGTTTCTCACAACATGGCCATCCTCTCCTTGCTTGTTTTTGAAAACCCATTTTGTCCCAATAGGGTGACACTCAGGAGGAAGAGGAACCAGAACCCAAACCCGATTTCTCTCAAAGTTTTCAAGCTCCTCATGCATGGCATTGACCCAATCCGGATCCGTCAAAGCGTGTTCAACATCTCGGGGTTCAAAATCAGCAACAAATGCAGAATGAGCAAAGTGAGAGATTTGTTGTGACCTTGACCGAGTAACACGTTCGCCGATGCTGTCGATCATCTGTTGAGGCGGGTGTTGGCGCTGAATGTGTCGTGGCGCCTCCCGAGCTGAAGTAGCCTCCCCCTCAACAGCAGCTGGTGCCTCCCCGGGTACAAAAGGTACCGCTCGGGGTGGCGGATCCCACGGCCCCTGCTGGGTCACACATGCCTTCAGCATCCTCGTCCTCATAATCAAAAAGAGGCTCGCCAACCTCATGATCACCTGCACGCTCAAAATGAGAAGAAGGACAAACCTTGGTCTCATCGAAGGTGACATCAGATGTCTCCATGACTCGGTTAGTATCATGGTTAAGTACACGATAAGCTCGAGTGTGAGTGCCATAACCCAAAAATACACCGTCAGAAGAACGAGACTCAAACTTGTCCAGGTTGCCTTTCTTAAGTATAAATCAGTGGCAACCAAAAACTCTAAAATAGCTCACTTTGGGCTGTTTTCCAAAACGCAACTCATAAGAGGTCTTTTTCAAGAAAGCTCGGAGAAAAATGCGATTGGAAATGTAGCATGCAGTGCTCATAGCCTCGGCCCAATATCGCCTAGGAGTCATATGCTCATCGAACATCGTCCTGGCCATCTATACAAGGGTCCGATTTTTCCTTTCTACAACACCATTCTGTGGCGGTGTGTAGGGGGAAGAAAACAGACGCTCTAAACCCAAAGAGTTACAAAACTTCTCAAAATCTGAGTTTTTGAACTCGGAACCATTATCACTACAGATAGCTCGCATTGAGTTCAAAGGGAACTCATTCTGAAGACGCGAAATTAGATTGTGAGCAAAAGAGAAAGTCTCAGTCTTCTCAGCTAAAAAGAAAACCCACAAATATCTCGAAAAATCGTCGACAACAACAAGCACATACCACTTCCCCCCAACCGAGCTCACCCGAGCTGGACCAACAAGGTCCATATGCAAAAGCTCTCTAGGGCGCTTGGTCATGACCTGAGTCACTGGATGGTGGGGAGCGGCAACCATCTTCCCATGTCTACAAGAATGGCAAACAAGATTCTTATCCATGGATGCGGATACATGGGTGTATGCCGAGTCTCTGAGTGATGAGTGATTGTCAACGGGTTCGATCGCATGTTCTTTGGCTTGTGTTGTGCAGGTGTCGAGCACGGAGACAGTGATCGAGGGCAAGGTGAAGGTCAAGTTGAGACGTGCCGTGCCGATGGACTGGGTGCGATGAAGGATGGGCGTGCCGTGCGGCGGACGTGCCATGCCGATGGATCGAGCAGTGAAGGGCGGACGTGAGGCTTGGACTGAGGGACCGGAGTGCCTGAGGATCAGCTGTAGTGGCTGGCAGCCTGGGACAGCGACGAGCGGAGACTTGCGGGGCACGGTGTTGCTCGGGTCGAGGACCTGGGGACACGTGTCGGTGGACGGGGTGCACGGGCGGTGCATCCCCTCTACAGCTTCGGTTTGGTGGCTGAGCCAGGAAAAACCACCGGTGGACGGTTTCCAGGTTTGGGCCTCAAAACCTGGGTGCTGAGGGTTTCCGAGTTTGGCCACAAAACTCGGGCTGAGGCTGGTTTCCCGGTTTGGGCCTCAAAACCGGGGGTTGCTGGAAAAGGCTGGTTTCCCGGTTTGGGCCACAAAACCGGGGGTGCAGAGCGTGGGCGGCACGTGGCGGCAATCGGAAGGTTGCGTGGAGGCAACGCGGACGACTTGTGCGGGCGTGGCCGTCGGATCTACCTACCACTTGAGTTGGTCCAGAATAACCCTAGGGTTTAGCTGGTTCGCTCTGTAATTAGAATAGAGAGGGGTAGAGTAGGAAATAGACTTAGTCTAGAATAGGATAAGTAGTCAGGGGAGACACCCTCCTCCCCTATCTCAGTCATTTTGCTCTTTCGCACTTAGGGTTTCCTACTCTCCCATCCCCTGCTGTAGCTAGCTGAGATCCGCAGAGAGACTTGACTCTGTGTACTGGTGATTCTGAGGAAAGGAGGTCGTAACCTCCTTGTCGTAGCGTGTGTTTGCGCTTCGGCTTGCAGATCGTGTGTCGATTCGTGTTTTGATTCGAGTTCGTCGTTGTTCTTCGCGTTCTTCGTTTCTCCACGATTTTCCCGTCACTCGATCTCCCTCTCCGGTGCGTCTTTGCGAAATCCGTTTGAACCAATTTGTTCGTATCATTGAGGAGGTCATTTCGACCAAAGGAATTCATCTAACTCCTCATGATCGAATAGATCGGGACGATTTCATTTTCGTGGCGCTTTTTCCGTTCATCCACCTTCCCTTTTGATTTCCCGGTGATTTGGTTGTTTTGAGC
Source organism: Coix lacryma-jobi var. lacryma-jobi (assembly GCA_009763385.1). Taxonomy (NCBI): domain Eukaryota; kingdom Viridiplantae; phylum Streptophyta; class Magnoliopsida; order Poales; family Poaceae; genus Coix; species Coix lacryma-jobi. The sequence continues at coordinate 111,547,371 of CM019831.1, read as the reverse complement.
GGATGATTTCTTGGGGATAGTCTCCTAACTACTCCGTGATCTTCCACTCCAAGGTTGGGAACATGGGATTTTGAGTTGAATCGGATTTGGAGGGATTTGGGAGAGGGGCGACCAAAACGCCCTCTCTGTTCATCCGCGGACAGTCCGCCGGTGAACCGCGGACAGTCCGCGCGTCGGGGTCGGCCGGACCAGTGGCCTGACTCCGCGCTGTTGGAGCTGTGCTTTTTGAATGGCGGACAGTCCGCCGGTGTTCCTCGCGGACAGTCCGGGAACCATCCAGGGAGCTTGCAGCAGCGTTGCTGTTTTTCACATTCTGCCGGCGGACAGTCCGCCACCCAGGCGCGGACAGTCCGGCTTTGGGCGGATAGTCCGGGACTCCAGGTCCGGACAGTCCGGGATCCTGCTGAGTGCCCCGTTTTAGTGCGTTTGCTCTCCCGGCTTGTTCGCTTGGTTTCCGGACTTCTCGTTTGGCCCTGTAGTTGACCAAGGAACCTCTCTTGATATCTTTGCTACTTGTTAGCATCGGTATTTGGGGACTTCTCGACGTAGTCGTCCATCTACGCTCGGAACTTGGTTTTTGGGGTTGTGTTTGATCCAGAACTTTTGGAGTTTGGTTTGCTTCTTCTTGGTGGTGCTCCACTGTGATCTTAGGGATCATCCACCCTCTTCCAAGGGTCGTGAGCATCACAGTTTCGGTCGCCACTTCTCGGGGTTGATTTTGGGACTTTTGGCCAAAGTTTCGAGAGAATTTTGATTGGCTCCCATTCACCCCCCCTCTGGTCGCCTTGTGTGTGCTTTCTCGGTCCTTCAATTGGTATCAGAGCGGGTTAAGGATCTTCCACCTTAGCCGGTTCCAGATCCACCGAAGGCGACATGGATCGCGGCGTGGGCAAACCGCCATTTTTCGATGGGACGAACTATGCGTATTGGAAGATACGCATGTCGGCCTATCTGTAGAGTTTGGGTGCTTCCATCTGGGATATTTGCAACTCTGCTGATTACGTGGTCTTGGCTGCTCGTGTCACTCAGCTTCAGATCGATGAGCACGAAGCCAATAGCCGAGCCCGTAATGCTCTCTTTTTGTGTTTGAGCGCTGGAGAGTTTGATCGCGTTTCTCACCTCTCTACGGCTCGGGAGATTTGGGCCACCCTCATGCGCTTTCATGAGGGCACCTCTCAAGTCAAAACCCGACTCTACGAGTCGTACAAGAGAGAGTATGAGAACTTTCGACATCAGCCTGGCGAGAGCATAGAGAGTTTATTCGCTCGCTTTCAGGTGATTGTCAACAGGATGAGGGCTAACAAGGAGCAGTTGCCTTTCGACGATCATGAGAGAGCTTTGAAGCTTTTGCACACTCTTGATCGGTCGGTGTGGGATTCCAAGGTTCAGGCGATCATCGAATCGCCTAACTATGAGACCCTCACGTGCGACGAGCTCTTTAGTAAGCTCAAGTCCAGTGAGATTGACGCCATGGCGAGGGCTTCTTATGAAAATCCTTCTCGCCCGTCCATGGCTTTGGTTTCTGGCTCTTCCGCTAACCCCTCTGCCGGCTTTGCGCTTTCGTCTCTCTTTTCAGTCACAGAGGACTAGCTGGAGTCTTTGGGAGACGACGAGTTGGCTTTGCTTGCCAACCGGTTCTCGCGGTTTCATAACAACCGCATGAACCGTCGCCGCGGAGGAGGACGCTCGGGCTGCTACGAGTGCGGCGACCCCGACCACTTCATCGCCAACTGCCCCAAGAAGAACAAGAATTCGGGGAAGGGCGATCATGGGCGCAAGTACGACTCCAAGCACAAGGAGAAGCACGTCCCCCCAAGGCACAAGAAGCGGGGCGGCTTCGACAAAGAGTACATCAAGAAGAAGTACTTGGAGAAGGCCCAAGCTGAGCAGCGAGCGTTCTTCGCCACGCTCAGCGACGTCGACGGCTCGGATGACGACTCCGCTTGCTCAAGCGATGACGAGTCCGAGAAGATGAAGAAGATCGAGGACAAGTTCAACGGTCTTTGCTTCTTCGCCGGCGACGGAGGCCTCTGCACCATGGCGCTCGGAGATGAGGTCGGAGGCGAGCTGGAGCACACCCCTCGGAACGACGACGACGACGACACCTCCCAGGTATCTCTCACCTACGACGAGCTTTCTTCCGAGGTTGAGAAGCTTACTGCTGCCCTCCTTAGCCAAGATAAGTTGCTTAGGCGTGCTGCTAGAGAGCGCAAGGAGTTTAGGCAGAAGTGGGAGGACACGGTGAAGGAGCTTGAGTTTGCCAAGTCCACCGTGGTCGTGTCGGAGGAGGTTGAGTGTGAGTCGTGCACCACGCACATGACTGACCTTCTCACCTTGAGAGGTAAGTATGCTGCGTTGGTAGGAGAGGTGGATGAGCTCCGTGCTAGGCCGCAGCTGTTGGGTGCGTGCAAGACTTGTCCTGTCTTGCAATCTGAGTTGGCAGAGAAGAATGCCAAGATCGAGTCTCTTGAGAAGGCCAGCTCAGATAGCACTTGTGTCACGAGGTGTGCTTTGTGTGAGGGCTTGGAGATGGAGATTGCGAATGTCAAGCATGGCAAGATGCAAACCGAGGAGGAAAACACATACCTTCGGACCATCTTGTCATGGGTCTCCTGTAGTGAGCCGCAGCTCGGGATGATGATCTCCCAATTTAAGCGAGCTGCTGGAGGTCCTGGTGTAGGTTTTGCTCCGGGTGTTGATCTTTCTGCTTTTGGGAAGATTGGAGAGTCGAGTGGTCTGAACCCTAGTGAGAAGCCACACTCCACCACTACTCCCAAACTTGCCAAGCTTCCACCCAAAGAGCCTGCCAAGCCTACCACCAAGGATGGGGCTACCACCAAGGATGGGGTGTTTGAGGAACCTCTGAGAGCTCCACCCAAGAACCAAGTGTGGGCACCCAAGCCAAACCACCTCAAGAATAAGCTTGACACAATGCCACCCATTCAGGAGGAGTGCTTGCCTTAGAAGGGCAAAGTGAGCCATACCCACAACCCTGTGTACCAACAACCCCCTTTGCGTGCGGTGAGGTACCAGTGTGACTTTTGTGGGAGAGATGGTCACTTGAGCGAGTTCTGTTTTCGGCGCAAGCGAGAGGCGCGCCGTGCTCGGGAGATGGACAACCCGGACTTGTACCACCCTTTCCATGGTGGGCATGGGCCGAACGTCCAGAGGAGAGCTGCTAGGCCCAGAGGTCCAGAACCTCAAGTTCCCAGGCCTAGGCAGAGGAGAGCTCCGAGGAGAGAGGCTAGGCCTAGAGGCGCAGTGCCTCAAGTTGCTAGACCTAGGCCTCGTAGAGAGCGTGCCCGGCGGGAGCCTGCAGTTGCAGGTTTTGGACCCCGTGACGGAGGCTTTGTAGTTGAGTGCTATTCCCCACCGCAGTTTGAGTATCGCGGTGAGCGCTTCTTCCCCAGCGGACCACACTTTCCTGTGCGTGGTGATCGCTACCCCCATAGACGTGCTAGGAATGGTTTTTCTGCTAACCGTTCTTTTGAGCAGCCGGCCCAACACTGGTATTCCCCTTACTTCACTAACCCCAGTGTTGGACCGTATGCTCACCCTATGTCTTTTTATTGATGTAGGTAAGACGGTTGGAGGACATTTGGTTGGTGGATTCCGGTTGTTCGAGGCACATGACCGGAAACGCCAAGTGGTTCTCCAGCCTTAGCCCGGTCGCCGGAAAGGAGTACATAACCTTCGGCGACAATAGTAAAGGTAAGGTGTTGTCTTGCGGATCGGTGCGGGTTAATGAGCACTTTGTGTTGCGCGATGTTGCTCTTGTTTCTAACCTGCATTTTAACCTTCTTTCTGTTTCGCAACTTTTTGACGACGACTATGAGATTCGTTTTAAACCGAATCTCAGTCGTATTTTGGACCCTCAGGGCAATCTTGTTTGTTTGATTTCACCCTTTGGAAAAGTCTTTCGTGCGAATTTCTCGGAGTCTTTTGGCACTTCCCGCTGTCTTTTGGCTAGTCCTTCCTCCTCTGATCTTTGGAAGTGGCATAGGAGGCTCGGTCATTTAAGCTTCGACTTGCTTGCAAGACTTAGCTCACTTGGCCTAATCCGAGGATTGCCCAAGCTTTCGATGGAGAAGGATCTAGTTTGTCACTCTTGTAGACATGGGAAGATGGTTGCCGCTTCCCACCATCCAGTGACTCAGGTCATGACCAAGCGCCCTGGAGAGCTTTTGCACATGGACCTTGTTGGTCCGGCTCGGGTGAGCTCGGTTGGGGGGAAGTGGTATGTGCTTGTTGTTGTTGATGACTTTTCGAGATATTCGTGGGTCTTCTTTTAGCTGAGAAGACCGAGACTTTCTCTTTTGCTCGCAATCTGATTTTGCGTCTTCAGAACGAGTTCCCTTTGAACTCGATGCGAGCTATTAGAAGGGATAATGGTTCCGAATTCAAAAATTCGGATTTTGAGAAGTTTTGTAACCGCCTTGGTTTGGAGCATCAGTTTTCTTCCCCCTACACACCGCCCCAAAATGGTGTTGTAGAGAGGAAGAATCGGACCCTTGTTGAGATGGCCAGGACGATGCTCGATGAGCATAGGACTCCCAGGCGCTATTGGGCCGAAGCTATGAACACTGCATGCTACATTTCAAATCGCATTTTTCTGAGAGCCTTTTTGAAGAAGACTTCTTATGAGTTGCGTTTTGGTCGCCAGCCCAAGGTGAGTTATTTTAGAGTCTTCGGTTGCCACTGTTTTATTTTGAAAAAGGGCAACCTGGACAAGTTTGAGTCTCGATCTTCTGACGGGGTATTTTTGGGTTATGGCACACACACTAGAGCATATCGTGTACTTAACCTTGATACTAACCGAGTCATGGAGACATCAGATGTCACCTTCGACGAGACTCTTGTTTCTCCTTCTTCTCGTTTTGAGCGTGCAGGTGATCATGAGGTTGGAGAGCCTCTTTTTGATGACGAGGACGAGGGTGCTGAAGGTATGGATGATCCAGCACCCCCTCCACCTGCCGCGCCGCAAAGAGCGGCCTCAACGACGACTCACGGCCCCGACACCTCTTCTTCCTGGGGGCCGTGGGATCCTCCACCTCGTGCGGTACCTTTTGTACCCGGGGTGGAACCAGCTGCTGTTGAGGGGGAGGTCACTTCATCCCGGGAGGCGCCACGACACATCCAGCGCCAGCACCCCCCTCAGCAGATGATCGGCGACATCGGCGAGCGAGTCACTCGCTCCAGGTCACAGCACATCTCTCACTTCGCTCACTCTGCTTTTGTTGCTAATTTTGAGCCCCGAGATGTTGGACACGCTTTGACGGATCCGGATTGGGTCAATGCCATGCATGAGGAGTTAGAAAACTTTGAGCGAAATCGGGTTTGGGTTCTAGTTCCACCTCCACCTGACTGTAAGCCTATTGGGACAAAATGGGTTTTCAAAAACAAGCAAGGAGAGGATGGCCACGTTGTTAGAAACAAGGCCCGGCTTGTAGCGAAAGGCTATAGTCAGAAGGAGGGGATAGATTATGAGGATACGTTTGCTCCTGTAGCTCGTTTGGAGGCTATTAGGATACTCTTGGCATTTGCTGCATCCAAAGGTTTCAAACTTTTTCAAATGGATGTCAAGAGTGCCTTCTTAAACGGCTACATAGAGGAGGAGGTTTATGTTGAGCAACCCCCCGGTTTTGAAAATCCCAAGTTTCCAAACCATGTCTTTAAACTTCACAAAGCTTTATATGGTTTGAAACAAGCCCCTAGAGCCTGGTATGATAGGTTAAAAACCTTTTTGCTTGCTAAGGGCTTTAAAATGGGATGTGTAGATAAGACGCTCTTTCTCCTCCGGCAAGGCAAAGACACGCTCTTGGTCCAGATTTACGTGGATGATATCATTTTCGGTGGTTCTTCTCACGCTTTGGTTGCCAAGTTTGCAGATACTATGAGCAGGGAGTTCGAGATGAGCATGATGGGCGAGCTGACATTCTTTCTCGGGTTGCAAATTAAGCAATTCCGGGAGGGGACGTTTGTGCACCAGGGCAAGTACACGAAGGACTTGCTGAAGCGGTTCGATATGGGTGAGGCCAAGCCTCTTCCAACACCCAGGTCGACGACGACTGCCCTGGATGCGGATGTGGATGGAGAAGCAGTGGACCAGAAGGAGTACCGCAGCATGATCGGGTCGCTACTCTACCTGACGGCGACACGCCCGGACATTCAGTTCGCGGTGTGTCTGTGAGCGCGCTTTCAGGCGTCGCCGCGCACTTCTCACCGTCAGGCGGTGAAGCGCATCTTCAGGTACCTTCGTTTCACACCTGAGTTCGGGATTTGGTATTCTGCTTCCTCCACCCTCTCGCTTTGCGGTTATTCCGATGCCGATTTTGCTGGTTGTCGCATTGAGCGCAAGTCCACTTCTGGGACTTGTCAATTTATTGGATCTTCTCTTGTTTCGTGGTCTTCTCACAAGCAGTCTAGTGTCGCCCAGTCTACCACGGAGGCTGAGTATGTTGCTGCGGCTAGCTGCTGTTCCCAGTTACTCTGGATGATGGCCACTTTGCGTGATTTTGGTTTGAGTTTTTCTCGAGTGCCTTTGCTTTGTGACAGCACGAGTGCTATTAGCGTTGCTAAGAACCCCGTGCTTCACTCGAAAACCAAACACATTGATGTGCGCTTTCATTTCTTGCGAGACCACCAGGAGAAGGGTGATATCGACCTTCGCCATGTCGATACTCATCACCAACTGGCTGATATTTTCACCAAGCCTTTAGACGAATCAACCTTTAATAGGTTGAGGGGTGAGCTTGGTGTGTGTTTCCCCTTTTAGATGGGGGAAGCATTTTGAGTTGTATCCTAGTCTGACTCTTTTACTTTGATCTTCTTTTCTGTTGCATTTTAGCATACGCATTTACATTCTGAGCTTCATGTTTATAATCACTAGAATGTAACTATGCTCTGTTTAGTATGCTCCGATGCTTATGTTGATACTTGTAGCTTATGCTCTTTCTGATCATTAGTACATGTTATGAGCTGAGCTATTTTTGAATGGTGAATTTGCTTAATGTATATAAAATCTGAAAATGTTCACCATTGAGATATGCAACTAGCATGTGTAGGGTGTGTTGAGTCCATTCCTGCTTTTCATATATGCTGGGTTGCTATGTCTCTAGTTCTGAGTCATTCACTTGCTTGGTCTGTTCATATCATGTTTAAAATTTGAACCAAGTTTTAGTGAATTGAAAAGATCGAGATGGGATTGCTTGCCAACACCTCACGGTATCGAGACTGTTTCTCATTGCACTTTGAGTTAAACTTGAGCCGTGTAGTATATGACCGAAACCGTAGCTTTAAGCTTCTGATTGCTTCGGCATAGGCTTCGCTCGGTTGAAAAGTTAGGCAAAGACAAGCTTTCAACCTCTCGCGATCACATGCTAAATAATTGAACTTGTGAATCCTTTACCGCTGCAACTCCGATATAAAACTGAAATCACAAGTATATGCTTCATTCCTATGCATGATGATTGAACTTTGCTAGGGGTAGTTCACCTTGTATACATGTTTAGCACTTGTCTGGATTCCTATCTTTACATGTGTAGTGCTATTTTGATGGTGACTATCTTTTTGGCTAAAAACTGCTCACTTGCTCATATGCTTCATATTTCGTATGTGTGATCAGTTTGAGCCTTCGCTATTTGAGTGCTTAGTTGTGCCATTGGAGCTATACCGATTAGAGCATTTTTGCACTCTTTTGATTATATGCCTGAAGCTGCTAACTTGCATTTCTGACTTCATATGCATTTTGGAAGGGGGAGTTGTGTTGGCTCAAGGGAAGAGTTTGTGCTTGATACGTGCATTTTCAACTAAGGGGGAGAGTTTTTGCAAATCATATGTCTCCTGGCGTTCAACTAAGGGGGAGCTTTTGCTAAGGGGGAGATTTTCAAATCTTTATGCTCTTCTCTTGTTGGACCTAAGGGGGAGTCCCTGGATGCTTGCACTTGTCGATGGGGAGTTTGCTAGTTGTGTTGAGCCGTTGCCTCTGTCTTGAGGGACTAGCAAACATTTTCCTCATTTGGCGTCGAGGTTGATTTTGATTGGTTCAGAGATCTTTCGGTTGTTTTTCAATTGGTTCGGAGTGGTTTTCGTGCTAGTTGTGTTGAGCCTCTGTGCCTCTATCTTGAGGGACTAGCATTTTGCCATTTTTAGCTCTGATTTTCAATTGGTATTTTGCTAGCGGTGTTGAGCCTGTTCTACCTCTTCTTGAGGGCTAGCTTTGCTTTGCTTGGTTGCGTCGAGCCGTTGCCCATGTCTTTGGGGACCAAGTTTTCGCTTCTTCCACTTGACCTTCTTCGGCTTTGCTATGCTTTTGCGTCATTTGGTCGAGTTCTCTTCTTCTCCTTCTTCCTTCTTCCTTCTTTCATTATGATTTGTGTGAGTAGTTGACAATGCACTCATCAAGGGGGAGATTGCGGATACATGGGTGTATGCCGAGTCTCTGAGTGATGAGTGATTGTCAATGGGTTTGATCGCATGTTCTTTGGCTTGTGTTGTGCAGGTGTCGAGCACGGAGACAGTGATCGAGGGCAAGGTGAAGGTCAAGTTGAGACGTGCCGTGCCGATGGACTGGGTGCGATGAAGGATGGGCGTGCCGTGCGGCGGACGTGCCATGCCGATGGATCGAGCAGTGAAGGGCGGACGTGAGGCTTGGACTGAGGGACCGGAGTGCCTGAGGATCAGCTGTGGTGGCTGGCAGCCTGGGACAGCGACGAGCGGAGACTTGCGGGGCACGGTGTTGCTCGGGTCGAGGACCTGGGGACACGTGTCGGTGGACGGGGTGCACGGGCGGTGCATCCCCTCTATAGCTTCGGTTTGGTGGCTGAGCCAGGAAAAACCACCGGTGGACGGTTTCCAGGTTTGGGCCTCAAAACCTGGGTGCTGAGGGTTTCCGAGTTTGGCCACAAAACTCGGGCTGAGGCTGGTTTCCCGGTTTGGGCCTCAAAACCGGGGGTTGCTAGAAAAGGCTGGTTTCCCGGTTTGGGCCACAAAACCGGGGGTGCAGAGCGTGGGCGGCACGTGGCGGCAATCGGAAGGTTGCGTGGAGGCAACGCGGACGACTTGTGCGGGCGTGGCCGTCGGATCTACCTACCACTTGAGTTGGTCCAGAATAACCCTAGGGTTTAGCTGGTTCGCTCTGTAATTAGAATAGAGAGGGGTAGAGTAGGAAATAGACTTAGTCTAGAATAGGATAAGTAGTCAGGGGAGACACCCTCCTCCCCTATCTCAGTCATTTTGCTCTTTCGCACTTAGGGTTTCCTACTCTCCCATCCCCTGCTGTAGCTAGCTGAGATCCGCAGAGAGACTTGACTCTGTGTACTGGTGATTCTGAGGAAAGGAGGCCGTAACCTCCTTGTCGTAGCGTGTGTTTGCGCTTCGGCTTGCAGATCGTGTGTCGATTCGTGTTTTGATTCGAGTTCGTCGTTGTTCTTCGCGTTCTTCGTTTCTCCACGATTTTCCCGTCACTCGATCTCCCTCTCCGGTGCGTCTTTGCGAAATCCGTTTGAACCAATTTGTTCGTATCATTGAGGAGGTCATTTCGACCAAAGGAATTCATCTAACTCCTCATGATCGAATAGATCGGGACGATTTCGTTTTCGTGGCGCTTTTTCCGTTCATCCACCTTCCCTTTTGATTTCCCGGTGATTTGGTTGTTTTGAGCGGATGATTTCTTGGGGATAGTCTCCTAACTACTCCGTGATCTTCCACTCCAAGTTTGGGAACTTGGGATTTTGAGTTGAATCGGATTTGGAGGGATTTGGGAGAGGGGCGACCAAAACGCCCTCTTTGTTCATCCGCGGACAGTCCGCCGGTGAACCGCGGACAGTCCGCGCGTCGGGGTCGGCCGGACCAGTGGCCTGACTCCGCGCTGTTGGAGCTGTGCTTTTTGAACGGCGGACAGTCCGCCGGTGTTCCTCGCGGACAGTCCGGGAACCATCCAGGGAGCTTGCAGCAGCGTTGCTGTTTTTCACATTCTGCCGGCGGACAGTCCGCCACCCAGGCGCGGACAGTCCGGCTTTGGGCGGACAGTCCGGGACTCCAGGTCCGGACAGTCCGGGATCCTGCTGAGTGCCCCATTTTAGTGCGTTTGCTCTCCCGGCTTGTTCGCTTGGTTTCTGGACTTCTCGTTTGGCTCTGTAGTTGACCAAGGAACCTCTCTTGATATCTTTGCTACTTGTTAGCATCGGTATTTGGGGACTTCTCGACGTAGTCGTCCATCTACGCTCGGAACTTGGTTTTTGGGGTTGTGTTCGATCCGGAACTTTTGGAGTTTGGTTTGCTTCTTCTTGGTGGTGCTCCGCTGTGATCTTAGGGATCATCCACCCTCTTCCAAGGGTCGTGAGCATCACAGTTTCGGTCGCCGCTTCTCGGGGTTGATTTTGGGACTTTTGGCCAAAGTTTCGAGAGAATTTTGATTGGCTCCCATTCACCCCCCCTCTGGTCGCCTTGTGTGTGCTTTCTCGGTCCTTCAGTACCTTTGCAACTTCAACCACCAAAAACGCTCAAAACTCAGTGAAGGATGTTTAAATTTAGCCCGAGCCCAGGATTCACCAGTTATAAACACATCTTGGTAATTTAGCGTCAGAGGCGTCACATCAAATACCTCTAGCACGGTTCCATCAGGAACCTGCATTTTCACAGAGTCAAGAAAAGAAACTCAGTTTCGCTAAGGCAAATCCACCACCCAACAAATTACAAAACGACCCCCGCTTGAGCTATCCATATTTTTCACACCTGCTCGGCACCACCATGCTCCCCCGCTTCAGCTTCGCCAGCTGCTGTATCCAAACCATCGCCGGCCGCAGCGTCCTGACCCTCCACATTTATAGAAGTTTCAGCAGCAGACACTTCGAACGTCGCCACCTCCCCCACGTCAGCCTCTCCGATGATCGGAACCTCCTCAGCCGAGGGTGCAGCATCGACTGGCAGAACATCCGCAGAACTACGCGCAGGCGCAGACCAGGAGCAACCCGCAATATCTTCAGTAGCGCTCGGCGAAGGCAGCGCATCTTTCTGAGCCTGCAAAACATAACATAGGATTAAATTCAAACACGTTCGCCAATGGATTAAAACTCGAAACGGACATCTCACTCGATGGATACCTGACGAGTAGCTTTGGCCGCCTCTTCAAAGGCAAGGACACGACCGCCACCGTCGATCCAAAACTTCCGGAGCAAGCGCACCGTGCAGTTTCGAACCTCCGCATCATCAACCTTCATCTTGCGCACCTCGTCAACCTTTGGGAAAACATGGTTCAGCCTCCTAATCTTCCGAAGGTGCTCGCAATCAGCCTGGCGATGGGTGTCGGCCATGGGCAAAGCTCCAGCATAACAACCAAAGTCGGCTGCGTTCTCAACCAGTGAGCTGAAAACATCAAGCTCATTCCCAAGCCAACCTTCGAACGCCTCAGCATTAGCAGCAGGCAACGACTCCCCAGAGGAACTGCCAGCTTCAATCAAGCAGGCATCAACTTTTTCCTTAATCTTCCCCATGGTCTTCTGCCATGATTCGGCCTGAGAAGACAAATCCAAGCTCAGCTCAGCCATCCGACCCTTCGCAGAAACCAGTTCTTTGTCTTTCTCTCGACAGGCAGACAACAACTCAGAGTTACGGTTAGCAACCCCCTGTGCTACCTCTCGGGTCTTCTTAACCTTCTCTAAGGCCCCCTTAAGCTCAACTTCTTTGTTTTCCAAACTTCGCCACAGATCTTTATTTTCTTTCTCAACCTCGGACAACCGTCTCCTTAGAAAACCATCGTTCATACCAGCCCTTCGGCGCACAGATCGACTGAGAAGCATCAGCTCAGCCAACTTAACGTCAATATCATCGTGAAGCTCGTCCAATGGTTGATTGGCCAAGCGAAGCTCGGCCTCCGGCACGCAAACACGACCAAAAACACGACCTAGAAAACGCCTCTCCTCCGGAGCGCATTGCAAATGGCTTTCCCGAAGGTCCGGGCTCATGAAAAGCTGTGTAGCCGGATCCGAAACACCAACCTTCTTGGCAAAGAAAGGGATCCTATCCCGACTGGCTTCGCCATATGGCCTCTTACCAGGATTCCGCTCAGACTCAAGCTCACCTTTCACCTCAAAACCATCGACCCAAATGTGCGATCCCGCGAACTCGGGCACTAGCCCTCGCTTGGGGCTCTCAGGCTCAAGATCCCGAATGATCTCTTCAATGCTTCGGGCAACCCCAGTGTCAGCGCTCGACGAGACAATCGCTTTCCCACGATCATAACCAATGGACACTTCTTCATCCGAGTCACTCCCGTCGCTGGAGGAGTCACTAGAATCATCAGACGACTCTTCCCCAGAATCGGCACTCTTCTCGACCTCTTTCTCTTCCTCCCTATCGACGTCTTCGGAGGCACCCTCGTCGTCCGAAATTTGAATCAAAGCACCAATGCCACCGACGCGGGGTACCCGTCCTCCAACCTTGGCAAAACCTCGGCCACTCCCCACCGAAACCATGGCAGAAGAGGATGAAGTGTCGGTAGCGCCCGAACCAACAACGACTTTCATCGCAAGAGTTTTCTTCCGGCCACCGGCGCTGCCACGGCCTCCACCATAACCCCTCTTCGGCCTCGATGCTACACCCTTCTCCTCAGTGGCAAGGCGTTTCCTCTTCTTCGGCGCATCCTCGCTCGAAGGTGCGGGCTAGTCAGCATACTGGATCTCAAGAATGTCGAACAGCCTGTTGACTCGACCTCCGCTACCCACCGAGCTGTGGATAGCCTTAACATCCAATGCGGACAACTTCCCAACAAGGTCCTCTGCCCTCTACTGTACACACTTGTAGATAGCTTTGTCTCCATCTACACGCCTGGGGAACTTCGCAAGAGTTTTCTCCCAAACCTTGTTCAACTCCAACCTAGGTTTCTTTAAACCTTTACCCTCATACCTAGGGTCATCCTCAACCGCAAACCATACCTGTCTCCGACTCAGGGGCAATACTTTAGCACATCAGTATTCCTCGACCAAGTCGCGGGCACATTGAGACCGCGCTACAACCCTCAGATAGTCAACAGCGGCATGCGCTTCGGCGCTCATCTTGGCTTCGGCGCTCACATCACCGAGGGGCGGAAGCTCACCGCAAAGCTCGGTGTTAGCACCAAGTTTGTATTAAAACCAAAACTCCTGCCACCCACTGGTCCACTTGTTCTTCTGCGCCTGCACTGGCAACTCCGATCTGGCACGGTGACAAAACGTGTACACCGCGAACTGACCCAAACTGGTGTTACCTTCGCGATCTGAAATCTTGCGAGGCTGCATATGCACGCGGTGAGTCCGAACAAAACCCTCAACATGAGGGACAATACCCTGTGAGCGGCAAGCCCAAACATACACTGAAAGCTTCGTGAAGCATGATGGAGTGAGTTGATGAAACTTCAGATTGAACCTTTGTAAAACCGAAGTCACAAATGAATCAACTGGAAATCTCAGACCAGCTGTGAAGAACTCCTCAAAAACAACAACCTCGTCGGCATTGGGCTTCGGCACAGTCTCCCCAACGCTGGTCCTCGCTTTCCCATCCTCGATCCAACCCCGCTTGACATAAGCTGCCAACTTCGAGGCACAAACTCGGCTGAGTCTGAACTCGAAGGTCACCCTTTCATCCGCAGAAGAGGGGGAAGCAACACGAGCGGTTTGCTTGGACCTAGCCATCTCTCAAACTAGAACCCTCGCAGAACACAGTAAGCAGAACCTTCGCAACTAGACAAAAGCAACCTTCACAAAAAGGATTACGCAGCAGCAGGATGGCTATACCAAAAGGAGGGAACTACTTCAAGCCCCCCCCAACCCCATCTTTTTATAAGCCGGGGGACAAGTCACCTGAGAACACATATGATGAATGATTGACTTTGATGAGGAAGGTTTGAGGCTTTTATCCGGTTTAGTCCATATCTCGCTATGCGCTTATTGTTTATGACTAACCGGTGGCGTGAGTTGTGTGGTGTTTCTGTGTTGGTGTGCGTGTGCGACATGTGTCTCTTGGCTGTGTTGATGTGCAGGTGTGGAGCTGGAAATATAGTGGTCAATGGCGAGGTGAAGGTCAAGTAGAGACGTACCGTGTCGACGGATCGGGAGCAGTGAAGGATGGGCGTGCCGTGCGGCGGACGTGCCATGCCGATGTACTCAGAGCGATGAAGGGCGGACGTGAGGCTTGGACTGACGGACCAGAGGCCAGACGACCAGCTGTGGCAGCTGGCACATGGCATCGACAAGCAGGAGCACATGGGGATGTGCGGTGCATCGGCCGAGTCGGGAGGAAGGCGCTGGAGTCGTGTCACTTGGCGGGAGGTCGGACACGGGCTTGCGTGGGGCGCAAGTGCTGTCGGCCAAGTCAAGAAGGAAGGCGAAGGCGTTGTGCCCGGCGTGGAGGCTGGACATGCATCGGCATCGGTGCCGGTGGTCGGGGTGTGCGAACCACATCCCGTCTACGGTGCGGGTTCGGTAGCTGAGCCTCAAAAAGCTACCATCGACGGTTTCCGAGTTTGGGCCTCAAAACTCGGGGTGGCCGGTTTCCGAGTTTGGGCCTCAAAACTCGGCGAGGACGGTTTCCAGGTTTGGGCCTCAAAACCTGGGCTCGCGGGTTTCCGAGTTTGGGCCTCAAAACTCGGGGTGGACGGTTTCCCGGTTTGGGCCTCAAAACCGGGGGTTGGTCCGAAAGGACGTTCGTCGCGTGGCGGCACCGAGAGGCTTGCGTTGCGGCGAAGCTATCGGTGAGAAGGCGCGGCGGCCGACGGTGACGGCATGTGGCGGCATCAGGGAGGTCGCGTCGATGCAAAGCTACTGGATGTGCGGGCGTGGCCGTCGGATCGAAACTGTCAAGTCTGGACGGTTTTACCCCTAGGGGGTATTTGGGTTGAGTGCTTAATGTAAGGGCGTTTTGGTCTTCGGACGTGTGCCTATATATATGAGGGGGGCTGCTAGGGCAGCCGCATCCTTGGGAGTTCTTGGTGGTGTCTCTCTCATTTTGTTCCTGTGAGAGAAGGCTAGGGTTAGGGAGAGTTGGCTCTTGTTCTTGAGCTTTTTGCCATCCAAGCTTTGTGTTGCTAGGATTGGCTTGTAGCCCGACACCAAGTGATTAATCAATCTTCCATTCATCTGAATCCAAGGATCAAATTCATGGTTGAATTCGCGTTTTGAATTTGTTCTTCGCGTTCTTCTTTTCTCCACGATTTTCCCCTCTCCCGATCTCCCTCTACGCTGCGTCTTTTGCGATTTCGTTTGAATCAACTTGTTCTTTGAACTGAGGATAATGTTTCCACCAAAGGAATTCATGCCTACCCTCACGAACAAGTAGATCGGGCCGAAATCGTGTTTGTTCTTCGTTCTTCCCATTTTCTAGTGTTCTTCGGATTTCTCATGGATTAGTTGGGTTGAAGCGATGATATCCTAGGATTAGCTTCCCAACACGTAGAAGAACACTTGGGAGAAGTTTGGTTGCAGCCCCATTCGATTTGGTAAAGATCCAATCGATTTTGGTTTTGACCCGTGGCGTTTTTGGGCATTCTGGGTGGTGGCGGACTGTCCGCCCCTCCAGCCGCGGACAGTCCGCGAGTCGGGGTTTCAGCCGAGCAGTGGCTGTTGGCCTCGGGCCTTTTTCCCTTCGGGTGACCGGCGGACAGTCCGTCAGTGTTGGGCGCGGACAGTCCGGGCCCGAGCAGGGACTTTGCAGCAGCGTTGCTGTTTTGGCTCGGTAGCCGGCGGACAGTCCGCCAGGACCCGCGGACAGTCCGGGGTCCTCATCGGACGCTGCACAGGGCAGGCACCGGACGCTCGGAGTTCACTGTTCACGT
This sequence comes from Coix lacryma-jobi var. lacryma-jobi, assembly GCA_009763385.1. Lineage (NCBI taxonomy): Eukaryota > Viridiplantae > Streptophyta > Magnoliopsida > Poales > Poaceae > Coix > Coix lacryma-jobi. Next base: position 111,531,566 of record CM019831.1, on the reverse strand, counting down.
GAACCGCGGACAGTCCGACGTGCAAACCGCGGACTGTCCGGGATCTATCCAGGGCTGTAGCAGAATAGTTCGGTTTTGAGTTTTTCGCCGGCGGACAGTCCGGCCCCCTAGCGGCGGACAGTTCGGCTCACACCGGACAGTCCGGGACCAAGAGTCCGGACAGTCCGGGAATTGCCTGTAGGTCGCAGTTGAGTGCGTTTGCTCTCCCGGCTTTTCCGCTTTGTCTCTGGACTCCTCGTTTGCTCCTAGAGTTTACCTAGGAACCTCTCTACGTATCTTTGCTACTTGTTAGCATTGGTATTTGGAGGAATCCCGACGTAGCTTTCTATCTACATTTGGAGTGGGTCTTTTAGGCACGAACTTGACTCGGGGTTTTGAGAGTTTTGGTTTGCTCTCTTGTGTGGTGCCTGAAGGACCGAGAATGTCAAAGCAAGGCGACCAGAGGGGGGGTGAATGGGAGCCAATAAAAATTTCTTTTGAAACTTTGGCCAAGTGTCCCAAAATCAACCCCCAAGAGATACTAACGAAAACGTGATACCCACGACCCTTGGAAGAGGGTGGATGATCTCTAGGATCACAGCGAGGCACCACAAAAACTTCCACACCCAAGTTCACGCAAGTCAACTAGTGACAGGATGGGTTTTGGGTAACTTCAACCTCCCCCGAGCAACGCGAGGGGGATTCAGGCTATTTTGAAAAGCGAGGAGCCCGATTTCTGTAGAGCACGGAGTCGGGAATCCAACGCAACAAGCAGATCGCAAATCGAAGGTCAACCGAACAAACTGCGGACGAAAACGTGCTGACTGCACCTGACCGGACTCTGCCTGCGTCCGGTCAGCAGGCACCGGACGCGTCCGGTCGTGCAGAAGTGGATTTCGGACCTTACTGTGTTGGACCGGACGCACTGTGCTCTAGCGTCCGGTCGATCACCTAGCGTCCGGTCACAAGTGCCAAACCCCGATGAACAGTAGAAGCGATGAGTCCGGTCAGAATAAAATCGAGCGTCCGGTCATGTGCGTCCGGTCAAGAAGCAGAAGCACACAGGAAGACGTTCAACGACCGGACTCATGAGCAGAGCGTCCGGTCTCCCCGACCCTGCGTCCGGTCACCCCACGAAACAGTTGTTCATTCACCGATCCGACTCGATCTCACCCAAAACGAATCCTCTAGGGATCAAGCTTGGTGAGAGGAGTCACAAGGAGGATAGTGAGCTATCTCTAAGAGATCATGGCTCGAACCTATCTCCAAATCGATGAATCAAAGAAATTCGGGGGAAAAGAGAAAACTTGACCCGGAACGTAAAATCGATCGATCTCCTAGACCGTGGGGTTTGAGATCAATTCCTTCGGTGGAAAGGAGTGCCTCACGATCTAGAACAACTTAGTTCAAACGGAATCGCAAACGATGAACCGAGCAAAAAGATCAAGCGACGGGAAAATCGTGGAGAAAAATGATTCCGCGAAGAACACAAGGAAAACGCGAATCACACCCACGAACTCGAATCAAGGACGCGAATCATGACACCGATCAGTGCTCCAAGGTGAGGATACGGCCTCACTTCCTCAGATCAACAGTACACAGAGTGGAGTCTCTCTGCGGATCTCAACTAGCTAAAGCAGGGGATGGGAGAGTGGAAACCCTAGGTGCTAGGAAGCAAATGACTGCGCTAACTGAGATAGGGAGGAGGGTGTCTCCCCTAGACTACTTATACTAACCTAGCCTAAGCCTATTTCCTACTCTACCCCTCACTACTGTATTTACAGAGCGGACCAGCCTAACCCTAAGGCTATTCTAGTCCACCCGCTGGTGGTAGGTAGATCCGACGGCCACGCCCGCACGGTCTTCCGCGTCGCCTCCACGCAACCTTCAGATCGCCGCCACGTGCCGCCACCACTCTGCACCCCCGGTTTTGTGGCCCAAACCGGGAAACCAGCCTTTTCCATCAGCCCCCGGTTTTGAGGCCCAAACCGGGAAACCAGCCTCCAGCCCGAGTTTTGTGGCCAAACTCGGAAACCGTCCGCGCCCGAGTTTTGAGGCCCAAACTCGGAAACCGGCCCACGCCCAGGTTTTGAGGCTCAACCTGGAAACCGTCACGCCCAGGTTTTGTGGCTCAACCTGGAAACCCAGCACCCAGGTTTTGAGGCCCAAACCTGGAAACCGTCCACCGTTGGTTTTTCCCGGGCTCTACCAACAAACCGGCGTCGTAGAGGGGATGCACCGCCTGTGCACCCCTTCCACCGACATGATCGCACTTCTCCGCTTGTCGCTGTCGCAGGCTGCCAGCCACCACAGCTGATCCTCCGGCCTCCAGTCCATCAGTCCAAGTCCACGTCCGCCCTTCACCGTCCGATACATCGGCATGGCACGTCCGCCGCACGGCACGCCCATCCTTCATCGCGCCCGGTCCGTCGGCACGGCACGTCGCAACTTGACCTTCACCCGCCATCGATCACTGTCTCCGAGCTCGACACCTGCACAACACAAGCCAAAGAACATGCGCATCATCTCCGTTGACAATCACTCATCACACAGAGACTCGGCATACACCCATGTATCCGCAATCTCCCCCTTGATGAGTGCATTGTCAACTCCACAACAAATCATGAATAAGAAGAAGGAGGTAGGAAGGAGTGGGAGGAGAAAACCCAACCAAATGACCCAAAAGCCTAACAAAAGCCAAAGAAGGTCAAGTGGATGAAGCGAAAACTTGGTCCCCAAAGACATGGGCAACGGCTCGACGCAACCAAGCAAAGCAAAGCTAGCCCTCAAGAAGAGGTAGAACAGGCTCAACACCGCTAGCAGATACCAATTGAAGATCGGAGGACAACAGAAGCAAAATGCTAGTCCCTCAAGATAGAGGCACAGAGGCTCAACACAACTAGCAAGAAAATCACTCCGAACCAATTGGAAATCAACCCAAAACAAATGGGAAAGCACACCAGACGATACCAATTGAAAGCCAAAAGAAAAAGCTTATGAAAGCTCATGAAAAGCTAGGAACGTTTGCTAGTCCCTCAAGACAGAGGCAACGGCTCAACACAACTAGCAAACTCCCCCTCGACAAATGCAAGCAACTAGGACAAATGAGTCTCCCCTTAGTTGATCAACACAGGAGCATATGATTTGCATAAATTTCTCCCCCTAGTTGAAAATGCACTTATCAAGGCCAAAAGGTATCGGAGAAGCAACTCCCTTCACATAAACTCCCCCTGAACACAAGATCTCCGTCCACAATGCATATGGAGTCAAAATGCAAGTTAGGAGCTTCAAGTATATAGTCAAAAGAGTGCAAAGATGCTCTAATCAGTATAGCTCCAACGTCTCAATTAAGCACTCAAATAGCAACGGCTCAAACTGATTACTTATACGAAATATGAAGCATATGAGCATGTGAGCAGTTTTAAGCCAAAAAGATAGTCACCATCAAAATAGCACTAGACATGTATAGAAGGAATCCAAACAAGTGCTAAGCATATATACAAGGTGAACTACCCCTAGCAAAGTTCAATCATCATGCATAGGAATGAAGCATATACTTGTGATTCCAAATTCATATCGGAGTTTCAGCGGTAAAGGAGTTCACAAGTTCATTTTTAGCATGTGATTGCGAGAGGTTGAAAGCTTGTCAATGCCTAACTTTTCAACCGTGCGAAGCCTATGCCGAAGCAATCAGAAGCTTAAAGCAACGGTTTCGGTCATACACTACATGGCTCAAGTTTAACTCAAGGTGCAATGAGAAACAGTCTCAATACCATGAGGTGTTGACAAGCAATCCCATCTCGATCTTTTCAATTCAACAATACTTGGTTCAGATTTTAAGCAAGTTATGAACAACCAAGCAAGTGAATGACTCAGAACTAGAGACATAGCAACCTAGCATATATGAAAAGCAGGAATGGACTCAACACACCCTACACATGCTAGTTGCATATCTCAATGGTGAACATTTTCAGATTTATATACATTAGGCATAATTCACCATTCCAAAAATAGCTCGCTCATAACATGTAACAGTGATCAGAAGGAGCATAAGCTACAAGCATCATCATAAGTATCGGAGCAATACTAACAAGAGCATAATTACATTCTAGTGAATATAGACATGAAGCTCAGAATGTAAATGCGTATGCCCGACACAAAACTGAAAGAAAGAAGATACCAATTGGAAAGACTCAAGAAACTCAAAAGAAAAGAGCCTCAAAATAAAAGAGTCAGTCTGTACATCTCAAAATGCTTCCCCCATCTAAAAGGGGAAACACACACCAAGCTCACCCCTCAACCTATTAAAGGTTGATTCGTCTAAAGGCTTGGTGAAAATATCAGCCAATTGGTGATGAGTATCGACATGGCGAAGGTCGATATCACCCTTCTCCTGGTGGTCTCGCAAGAAATGAAAGCGCACATCAATGTGTTTGGTTTTCGAGTGAAGCACGGGGTTCTTAGCAACGCTAATGGCACTCGTGCTGTCACAAAGCAAAGGAACTCGAGTAAAGCTCAAACCAAAATCACGCAAAGTGGCCATCATCCAGAGTAACTGGGAACAGCAGCTAGCCGCAGCAACATATTCAGCCTCCGTGGTAGACTGAGCGACACTAGACTGCTTGCGAGAAGACCACGATACAAGAGAAGACCCAATAAACTGGCAAGTCCCAGAAGTGGACTTGCGCTCAATGCGACAACCAGCAAAATCAGCATCAGAAAAGCCACAAAGCGAGAGGGTGGAAGAAGCAGAATACCAAATCCCGAACTCAGGCGTGAAACGAAGGTACCTGAAGATGCGCTTCACCGCCTGACGGTGAGAAGTGCGTGGCGAAGCCTGAAAGCGCGCGCACAAGCACACGGCGAACTGAATGTCCGGCCGTGTCGCTGTCAGGTAGAGCAGCGATCCAATCATGCTGCGGTACTCCTTCTGGTCCACTGCTTCTCCATCCGTGTCGGCATCCAGGGCAGTCGTCGTCGACATGGGCGTCGGAAGAGGCTTGGCCTCACCCATGTCGAACCGCTTCAGCAAGTCCCTCGTGTACTTGCCCTGGTGCACAAACGTCCCCTCTCGGGATTGCTTAATTTGCAACCCGAGAAAGAAGGTCAGCTCGCCCATCATGCTCATCTCGAACTCCCTGCTCATAGTATCTGCAAACTTGGCAACCAAAGCGTGAGAAGAACCACCGAAAATGATATCATCCACGTAAATTTGGACCAAGAGAGTATCTTTGCCTTGCTTGAGGAGAAAGAGCGTTTTATCAACACATCCCATTTTAAAACCCTTAGCTAGCAAAAAGGTTTTTAATCTCTCATACCAGGCTCTAGGGGCTTGTTTCAAACCATACAAAGCTTTGTGGAGTTTAAAGACATGGTTTGGAAACTTGGGATTTTCAAAACCGGGGGGTTGCTGGACATAGACCTCCTCCTCAATGTAGCCGTTTAAGAAGGCACTCTTGACATCCATTTGAAAAAGTTTGAAACCCATGGATGCAGCATAAGCCAAGAGTATCCTAATAGCCTCCAAACGAGCTACAGGAGCGAAGGTCTCCTCATAATCTATCCCCTCCTTCTGACTATAACCCTTCGCTACAAGCCGGGCCTTGTTTCTCACAATGTGGCCCTCCTCTCCTTGCTTGTTTTTAAATACCCATTTTGTCCCAATAGGTTTACAGTCAGGAGGTGGTGGCACTAGAACCCAAACCCGATTTCGCTCAAAGTTCTCTAGCTCCTCATGCATGGCATTGACCCAATCCGGATCCGTCAATGCGTGTCCAACATCTCGGGGTTCAAAAGACGCAACAAAAGCAGAATGAGCAAAGTGCGAGATGTGCTGTGACCTGGAGCGAGTAACTCGCTCGTCGATGTCGCCGATCATCTGTTCAGGGGGGTGCTGGCGCTGGATATGTCGTGGCGCCTCCCGGGAAGAAGTGACCTCCCCCTCAACAGCAGCTGGTTCCACCCCGGGTACAAAAGGTACCGCGCGAGGTGGAGGATCCCACGGCCCCCAGGAAGAAGAAGTGTCGGGGCCGTGAGTCGTCGTCGAGGCCGCCCTTTGCGGCACGGCAGGTGGAGGGGGTGCTGGATCATCTATACCTTCAGCACCCTCGTCCTCATCATCAAAAAGAGGCTCTCCAACCTCATGATCACCTGCACGCTCAAAACGAGAAGAGGGACAAACAAGAGTCTCGTCGAAGGTGACATCTGATGTCTCCATGACTCGGTTAGTGTCAAGGTTAAGTACACGATAGGCTCGAGTGTGAGTGCCATAACCCAAAAACACACCGTCAGAAGAACGAGACTCAAACTTGTCCAGGTTGCCTTTCTTCAATATAAAACAGTGGCAACCAAAGACTCTAAAATAACTCACCTTGGGCTGGCGACCAAAACGCAACTCATAAGAGGTCTTCTTCAAAAACGCTCTCAGAAAAATGCGATTCGAAATGTAGCATGCAGTGTTCATAGCTTCGGCCCAAAAACGCCTAGGAGTCCTATGCTCATCAAGCATCGTCCTGGCCATCTCAACAAGGGTCCGATTCTTCCTCTCTACAACACCATTTTGAGGTGGTGTATAGGGGGAAGAAAACTGATGCTCCAAACCAAGGCGGTTACAAAACTTCTCAAAATCCGAATTTTTAAACTCGGAACCATTATCACTCCGAATAGCTCGCATCGAGTTCAAAGGGAACTCGTTCTGAAGACGCAAAATCAGATTGCGAGCAAATGAGAAAGTCTCGGTCTTCTCAGCTAAAAAGAAGACCCACGAATATCTCGAAAAGTCGTCAACAACAACCAAAACATACCACTTGCCACCAACCGAGCTCACCCGAGCCGGACCAACAAGGTCCATGTGTAAAAGCTCTCCGGGGTGCGAGGTCATGACCTTAGTCACCGGATGGTGGGGAGCAGCAACCATCTTCCCATGTCTGCAAGAATGGCAAACTAGATCCTTCTCCACCGAAAGCTTGGGCAATCCTCGGATTAGGCCAAGTGAGCTAAGTCTTGCAAGCAAGTCGAAGCTTAAATGACCGAGCCTCCTATGCCACTTCCAAAGATCGGAGGAAGAAGGACTAGCCAAAAGACAGCGAGAAGAACCAAACGATTCCGAGAAATTCGCACAAAAGACTTTCCCAAAGGGCGAAATCAGACATACAAGATCGCCCTGAGGATCTAAGATGCGACTAAGGTTCGGTTTAAAACGAATCTCATAGTCATCATCAAAAAGTTGCGAAACAGAAAGAAGGTTAAAATGCAGGTTAGAAACAAGAGCAACATCGCGCAACACAAAGTGCTCATTAACCCGCACCGTCCCACGAGACAATACCTTACCTTTACTATTGTCGCCGAAGGTTATGTACTCCTTTCCGGCGACCGGGCTAAGGCTGGAGAACCACTTGGTGTTTCCGGTCATGTGCCTCGAACAACCGGAATCCACCAACCAAACGTCCTCCAACCGCCTTACCTACATCAATAGAAAGACATAGGGTGAGCATACGGTCCAACACTGGGGTTAGTGAAATAAGGGTAATACCAGTGTTGGGCCGGCTGCTCAAAAGAACGGTTAGCAGAAAAACCATTCCTAGCACGTCTACGAGGGAAGCGATCACCACGCTGAGGAAAACGTGGTCCGCTGGGGAAGAAGCGCTCACCGCGATACTTAAACTGCGGTGGGGGAAAGCGCTCAACTAAACCTCCGCCACGGGGTCCATTACCTGCAAAAGCAGGACCCCGTCGGGTACGCTCTCTACGAGGTTTACGCCTAGGAGCCTGGGGCTCAACTGCTCTAGCGTCTCTCCTCGGAGCTCTCTCCTGCCTAGGCCTGGGACCCTGACGTCCGGACCTAGCTGCTCTCCCCTGGGCCTTCGGTACATGTCCACCATGAGCTGGATGGTACATGTCCGGGTTCTCCATCTCCCGAGCCCTGCGCGCCTCTCTCCTGCGCCTAAAGCAGAACTCGCTCAAGTGGCCATCTCTCCCACAAAAATCACATTGGTACCTCACCGCACGCAAAGGGGGTTGTTGGTGACCAGAGCTGTGGGTGTGGCTCACTTTGCCTTTGCCCTTCTGTGGCAACTCCTCACGAATGGGTGGCATAGCATCAAGCTTGTTTCTGAGGTGGTTTGGCTTTGGTGCCCAAACTGGGTTCTTGGGAGGAACTTTAGGGGGTTCCTCAACCACACCATCTTTGGTGATAGGCTTGGCTGGCTCTTTGAGTGGCAGCTTGGCAAGTTTGGGAGTAGTGGTGGAATTGGGCTTCTCACATGGGTTCAGACCACTAGACTCTCCAATCTTCCCAAAAACTGAACGATCAACACTCTGAGCAAAACCTACACCAGGGGCACCAACAGCTCGCTTGAATTGGGAGATCATCATCCCGAGCTGCGGCTCACTACTGGAGACCCATGACAAGATGGACCGAAGGTATGTGTTTTCTTCCTCGGTTTGCATCTTGCCATGCTTCACATTGGCAATCTCCATCTCCAGGCCCTCACACAAAGCACACCTCAAGACACAAGTGCTATCTGAGCTGGCCTTGACTAAAGACTCAATCTTGGCATCCTTCTCTGCCAACTCAGATTGCAAGACAGGACAAGTCTTGCACGCACCCAATAGCTGCGGCCTAGCACGGAGCTCATCCACCTCTCCAACCAACGCAGCATACTTACCTCTCAGAGTGAGAAGGTCAGTCATGTGCGCGGTGCACGACTCGCACTCCGCCTCCTCCGACACAACCACGGTGGACCGAGCGAACTCAAGCTCCTTCACCGTGTCCTCCCACTTCTGCCTGAACTCCTTGCGTTCTCTAGCGGCACGCCTAAGCAACTTATCTTGGCTAAGGAGGGCATCAGTCAACTTCTCAACCTCAGAGGAAAGCTCGTCGTAGGTGAGAGATACCTGGGAGGTGTCGTCGTCGTCGTCGTTCCGAGGGGTACGCTCCGGCTTGCCGTCGACCTCATCGCCCAGCGCCATGGTGCAGAAGCCGTCGTCGTCGGCGAAGAAGCAGAGGCCGTTCAGCTTGTCCTCGATCCTCTTCTTCTTCTCGGACTCGTCATCGCTCGAGCTGGCGGAGTCGTCATCCGAGCCGTCGACGTCGCTGAGCGTGGCGAAGAACGCGCGCTGCTCAGCTTGCTGCTTCTCCAAGTACTTCTTCTTGATGTACTCTTTGTCGAAGCCGCCCCGCTTCTTGTGCCTTGGGGGAACGTGCTTCTCCTTGTACTTGGAGTCGCGCCTGTGGCCGTGATCGCCCTTCCCCAGATGCTTGTTCTTCTTCTTGGGGCAGTCGGCGATGAAGTGGTCGGGGTCGCCGCATTCGTAGCATCCGGCGCGTCCTCCTCCACGACGGCGGTTCACGCGGTTGTTGTGGAACCGCGAAAACCGGTTGGCAAGCAAAGCCAACTCGTCGTCTCCCAAAGACTCCAGCTGGTCCTCTGTCACAGAAAAGAGAGAAGAAAGCGCAAATCCAGCTGAGGGGTTAGAGGAAGAGCCGGAAACCAAAGCCATGGATGGGCGAGAAGGATTTTCAAAAGAAGCCCTCGCCATAGCATCAATCTCACTGGACTTGAGCTTACTGAAGAGCTCGTCGCAGGTGAGGGTCTCATAGTTAGGGGATTCGATGATCGCCTGAACCTTGGAGTCCCACACCGAACGGTCAAGAGTGTGCAAAAGCTTCAAAGCACGCTCATGATCGTCAAAAGGCAACTGCTCCTTGTTAGCCCTCATCCTGTTGACAATCACCTGAAAGCGAGCGAATAAACTTTCTATGCTCTCGCCAGGTTGATGTCTAAAGTTCTCATACTCTCGCTTGAACGACTCGTAGAGTCGGGTTTTGACTTGAGAGGTGCCCTCATGAAAACGCATGAGAGTGTCCCAGATCTCCCGAGCCGTAGCGAGGTGAGAAACACAATCAAACTCACCCATGCTCAAACAAGAGAAAAGAGCATTACGGGCTCGGCTATTGGCATCGTGCTCATCGATCTGCTGTTGAGTCACACGAGCAGCCAAGACCACGTAATCAGGGGAGTTGCAAATATCCCAGATCGAAGCGCCCAAGCTCTGCAAATAGGCCGACATACGTATCTTCCAATACGCATAGTTCGTCCCATCGAAAAACGGCGGTTTGCCCACGCCGCGATCCATGTCGCCTTCGGTGGATCTGGAACCGGCTAAGGTGGAAGATCCTTAACCTGCTCCGATACCAATTGAAGGACCGAGAATGTCAAAGCAAGGCGACCAGAGGGGGGGTGAATGGGAGCCAATAAAAATTTCTTTTGAAACTTTGGCCAAGTGTCCCAAAATCAACCCCCAAGAGATACTAACGAAAACGTGATACCCACGACCCTTGGAAGAGGGTGGATGATCTCTAGGATCACAGCGAGGCACCACAAAAACTTCCACACCCAAGTTCACGCAAGTCAACTAGTGACAGGATGGGTTTTGGGTAACTTCAACCTCCCCCGAGCAACGCGAGGGGGATTCAGGCTATTTTGAAAAGCGAGGAGCCCGATTTCTGTAGAGCACGGAGTCGGGAATCCAACGCAACAAGCAGATCGCAAATCGAAGGTCAACCGAACAAACTGCGGACGAAAACGTGCTGACTGCACCTGACCGGACTCTGCCTGCGTCCGGTCAGCAGGCACCGGACGCGTCCGGTCGTGCAGAAGTGGATTTCGGACCTTACTGTGTTGGACCGGACGCACTGTGCTCTAGCGTCCGGTCGATCACCTAGCGTCCGGTCACAAGTGCCAAACCCCGATGAACAGTAGAAGCGATGAGTCCGGTCAGAATAAAATCGAGCGTCCGGTCATGTGCGTCCGGTCAAGAAGCAGAAGCACACAGGAAGACGTTCAACGACCGGACTCATGAGCAGAGCGTCCGGTCTCCCCGACCCTGCGTCCGGTCACCCCACGAAACAGTTGTTCATTCACCGATCCGACTCGATCTCACCCAAAACGAATCCTCTAGGGATCAAGCTTGGTGAGAGGAGTCACAAGGAGGATAGTGAGCTATCTCTAAGAGATCATGGCTCGAACCTATCTCCAAATCGATGAATCAAAGAAATTCGGGGGAAAAGAGAAAACTTGACCCGGAACGTAAAATCGATCGATCTCCTAGACCGTGGGGTTTGAGATCAATTCCTTCGGTGGAAAGGAGTGCCTCACGATCTAGAACAACTTAGTTCAAACGGAATCGCAAACGATGAACCGAGCAAAAAGATCAAGCGACGGGAAAATCGTGGAGAAAAATGATTCCGCGAAGAACACAAGGAAAACGCGAATCACACCCACGAACTCGAATCAAGGACGCGAATCATGACACCGATCAGTGCTCCAAGGTGAGGATACGGCCTCACTTCCTCAGATCAACAGTACACAGAGTGGAGTCTCTCTGCGGATCTCAACTAGCTAAAGCAGGGGATGGGAGAGTGGAAACCCTAGGTGCTAGGAAGCAAATGACTGCGCTAACTGAGATAGGGAGGAGGGTGTCTCCCCTAGACTACTTATACTAACCTAGCCTAAGCCTATTTCCTACTCTACCCCTCACTACTGTATTTACAGAGCGGACCAGCCTAACCCTAAGGCTATTCTAGTCCACCCGCTGGTGGTAGGTAGATCCGACGGCCACGCCCGCACGGTCTTCCGCGTCGCCTCCACGCAACCTTCAGATCGCCGCCACGTGCCGCCACCACTCTGCACCCCCGGTTTTGTGGCCCAAACCGGGAAACCAGCCTTTTCCATCAGCCCCCGGTTTTGAGGCCCAAACCGGGAAACCAGCCTCCAGCCCGAGTTTTGTGGCCAAACTCGGAAACCGTCCGCGCCCGAGTTTTGAGGCCCAAACTCGGAAACCGGCCCACGCCCAGGTTTTGAGGCTCAACCTGGAAACCGTCACGCCCAGGTTTTGTGGCTCAACCTGGAAACCCAGCACCCAGGTTTTGAGGCCCAAACCTGGAAACCGTCCACCGTTGGTTTTTCCCGGGCTCTACCAACAAACCGGCGTCGTAGAGGGGATGCACCGCCTGTGCACCCCTTCCACCGACATGATCGCACTTCTCCGCTTGTCGCTGTCGCAGGCTGCCAGCCACCACAGCTGATCCTCCGGCCTCCAGTCCATCAGTCCAAGTCCACGTCCGCCCTTCACCGTCCGATACATCGGCATGGCACGTCCGCCGCACGGCACGCCCATCCTTCATCGCGCCCGGTCCGTCGGCACGGCACGTCGCAACTTGACCTTCACCCGCCATCGATCACTGTCTCCGAGCTCGACACCTGCACAACACAAGCCAAAGAACATGCGCATCATCTCCGTTGACAATCACTCATCACACAGAGACTCGGCATACACCCATGTATCCGCAGTGCCTCGCTGTGATCCTAGGGATCATCCACCCTCTTTCCGAGGGTCGTAGGCATCACGTTTGAGTCTGAAGCTTTTGGGGTTGATTTTATTGGGACAGAGGCCATAATTTCGAGAAGAAATTTTAGGCTCCCATTCACCCCCCTCTGGTCGCCTTGCTATAGCATTTTCGGTCCTTCAATTGGTATCGGAGCCAGTTAAGGATCTCTCTACCTTAACCGGTTCCGGATCCGCGAAGGCGACCTTTTTAGAGTGGTTTGGCTTCCGACGTGGTTTGTCGAGGTGTTGAGCTTTTTGTTTGGCTAACACTAACCATGCTTTTAAAAATGGCACCAGTTTTCTCTACTAGTGTGTCTTTGTCCTCAGGTTCGAATCATGGACATGTGATCGAGGATGACATTGCTAGGAGAAGGAGGTGTGCCGATCTAGAGGCGGAACGTGAGGTGGATGCTTTGCTGGACTTCCTGGATGGTGATGAGGTTTCAATGGAGGATCTTCTACGTGAACTTGGCAAGGCCAAGAAAGGTACACTTGTCGGTAGTCTTTTGACTATGCATGACCGGTATGATGCTTGCTATGTTGATAATATTAAATATGATGAGTTTTGTGATACCTTGCGTAGAAAGATCAAGAAATTGAAATGCTCCATCACTAGGTTGAAATGTGGTCTTTCTCATTGGAAGTCTAGTGCATCTTTACCTTGCACCTCTAGTAGTGACATGGTTAGGAAGTGTGATGAGCTACGTTTTTCTCTTGCTAGCTTAAAATCTGAAAATAAAATGTTGAAATCCAATGCTTCCAAACCATGTTTAGTTTGCGTTGACTTGCGCAAGGACCTCGACTGTGCTAAAACTGAAATAGCCTTGCTAAAGTCAAATGCTTCTTTACCATGTGATAACTGTGAATCTTTTGTTGCTAGACTTAGAGAATTTTGTGTGATTCACAGGACTTGTGTAGATGAACTTGAGCATGCTAGGGCTAAAATTGATGAGATAAATTCTAGGCCTTGTAGCTTGTGCTCGTTAAATAAAAATGCTTGCCATGCTTCTAATGCTATTCATGATTCTTTGCTTGATGTGAATGGTGATGTTTCTTCCACCGATTTCATTTGCACATCTTGCATTGATTTGGAAAAGGAAGTTTTGGCTTTGAAAATTTTGCGCGATGATATGAGCGCCAAGTTGGTTGAGCACAATGATATGAGTGCCAACCTTGAGAGGGAAGTTGAGCTCTTGCGTACCACATATGCCGAGTGCATAAAAGAGGAGATGGAGAATCTGAAAAACACTCCTTGTAGTACTTGTGATCGCCTCATGTTTGAGAATGAGGTTTTATCCAAAAGGTGCAAGAGCCTTTGTGCTAAGTCATTTGATTCACGCATTTCTTGCAACTCCGATGTTGATATTTCCAAGTTTGCATCTTTGCTACCGGAGTTGAGTTCTTGTGTTGCGCCTGAGTCTTTTGACGATAGCACTAGTGTCAAGGTTTCGGATAGCTCTTTCATAGCTACTCCCAACCTTGCTGTTTCTTCGAGTGATGTCCAAGGGACTTCTCTTGACAAGGGCGCTTCTCATATTTTTGGGACTCGTCCTCCCAATCCGGTTTTTCATTGCACCTTTTGCAAGAAGGAGGGACATTCACTCGATTTTTGTTTTCGCCGTGTCAAGCACGAGCGGCGAATTCGAGCTAAGGCTTTTAGGAAGCCGTGTAGCCTTTCCCATGGCACGTGTGCTCCTAGTGTTGGCACCAAGTTGGTGGTTGATGCTTCTTGTTCTAAGTCCCAAGGGACTTCTCACTTGTCGGAGAATGGTGTATCTTCCAGTAGGCCTTTGTACCATTGCTCTTTTTGTGAGAAAGATGGGCATCAAGAAAGCTTTTGCTATCGGCGTGCCAAACGTTTGCGCCAAGCTCGTTCTTCTAGGAAGATGGTGGTTCATAGCCTTTCCCATGGCATGAACGCTTGTGCTCCTAGTAAGAAGCCCATTTTTGTTGATGGGATTTATGACTCCTTTTCTAGTGGGATAGGTCATGGTCGTGGACATGCTTCTAGTGCTTCTTCTCTTGGTCCACGTCATGCTTTTCATGATGCTTCTATTGGTTCTTCTACAAAAACCTTGTTAGATGTTTGCCTCTTTTCCTGTGGTACGACTCGTTCTTGTCCTCGAGTTGTCCTTTTGAGGAAAGCTTCCAAGGGTGTTTCACAACTGCATTTGAACCAACATTTGCATCTTGCTAACCCACAAGATAAGTTGAGTTTTGTGACCAAGTCTTGGGTTCCCAAGTACATGCTTGCTAACCCTTCGGGATCCAAGACTCGGGTTACTTTGTCCTCTTGTGTGTAGATATGAGGACACGGGGGGGAGAACATGCGCCTGACGGAGCTTGATCTTTTAGATGTGATCAAGAGTTGATGGTTCTCTACACCCCGCTTAGATTTGCCTCCAAAGAGGCTTTTGCAGCTCGGTGAGCTTTCTTATACACTCATGCCTTGAACATCCCTGTTCTATTTCTTGTGGTATGAGATGGACTTTCATGTGCTCACTTTTATAGTTCTTACATGTACATTTTTCTTTTGTATCATATTTTGCTTTAGTCTAGCATGTGCTATCTTGTATATCATGTCATGCTAGCTTTGTGTACAACTTTTGTGGAATATCCACTTTTCATGCTAGTCTGTGATCCTCATGAACATTATGCCATGCTTTACCTTACTTCTCCATGAGCTTTACTTGTAGAGGTATGATGTTCATTAGGTGTCACTTTTCAGGTGCTAGTTTTGTGTAGCTACATGTACCCTGTTGATATGTTTAGCTTGAGCACTAGCCTTTCCACAATTTTATCATGTTACATGTTTTTGGATCTATTGCTATCATTATCTTGCATTGTAGCATGTGTTGAGGTTTAGGCTGTGTCTGGGTTGATCATGTCTCTAGGTTGCATGTTGCTCCATAGTGCTTTATCCTGTTGCATGGTAGTCTAGGCTAGTTTGAGTTCAGATCTCCTTGCGGTATCATTCATAGGTAGACCTCTTTTGTTGAGAGTTCACCTTATGCTTATTATGTGACTAACCATTTTCGTGGAGACCTTGAGGTCACACTGGACGACACAATGCCTTGTGTTTTCTTCTGCTTTTGAGTGTGTAGGAGAACAGGAGCCTGGAGAGAGCATTTTGGCTCATGGACCCGATTCCACTTCTTCCACGACTTGGGGTTCCGTTCGAGCAGCTCTCCAGCGAGCACTAGCAGCACCTGTGGGAGCGACAGCATTAGGCGAGGGGGAGACGACTTCGGCGAGGCAGGTGCCCCGAAGATTTCAGCAGATTCAGGCGTCCCCTCGAGTATCACACCAGCAGGCGGTCATGCGTATCATGAGGTACCCCGACACACTTCTTAGTTCGGTGTCTGGTACTCTTCTTCTCCGACCCCTTTCTGCTGTGTGGTCTTTTCGATGTGGATTTTGCTGGCTGTCGCTTGAGCATTTCTTGGCTCTTTATTTGTGTCTTTGGTGCGTGTTTCCCTTTTAGTTGGGGAAGCATTTTGCTTGTTGTATCTTAGTTGGGCTTCTCCGATACCCTTTTGTTTTGGGTTTTCCGTATAGGCTAGCTTTGCATGCATTTCATCATGTACATCTTGCATTTTAGAGCTTCATGTCTAGAGCAATGAGAATGAGATTATGCTCTTTTTGGTATGCCCTGTTTATTCATGATGATGCTTGTAGCTTAGGCTCTTTTTGATCACTTGATACATGTTATGAGCTAAGCTATTTTTGCAAATGGTGAACTTGACTAATCAACTATGAAACTTTTAAATTTGTTCACCATTGAGAGTGGCAACTAGCATGGGTAGGATGTGTTGAGATCACTTGTGCTATCTTTTGTATGCTAGGTTGCTATGTCTCTTTCACTGAGTCATTCACTTGCTTGGATTGTTCATATTCACTCTGTGCTTAAAATTTGATCCAAGTCTAGTGAAATGAAAAGATCGAGATGGGATTGCATGTGTCAGCACATCACGGTATCGAGACTGTTTCTCATTGCACTTTTGAGTTAAACTTGAGCCGTGTAGTGTAAGACCGAAACCGGTGCTTTAAGCTTCTGATTGCTTTTGTTGCATAGGCTTAGCCCGGTTGAAAAGTTAGGCAATGACCATGCTTTTAACCTCTCGCAATCACATGCTTTAATATGAACTTGTGTTAATACCGCTGCAATCTCCGATAAAATATTGAAAATAACACAAGTTTATGCTTCATTCTATGGCATGATGATTGAACTTTGCTAGGGGTAGTTCACATTGTATACTTAAGTTAGCACTTGGTTGATTTCCTATCTATTCATGCTAAGTGCTATTTTAGTGGTGAACTGCTTTTGAATGGCTTAAAACTGCTCATATGCTCTATTGTTCATATTTTGTATTCATTTGATCAGTTTGAGCCTTTGCTAGCATTTGTATTGATTGCTACACTTTCAGGACAGCAACCTTTTGAGCATCTTTTCATTCTGATTGCTATACACTTGAAGCTGTTGCATTGTACATTTCATGCATTTTTAGCTTAGTGTACATACCCCCAACTCCGATACACTTTGTGGTCACCTTCAGTGCTTTTCATTGCCCCCATATGCTTTTGATTGATGACTTATCTTGTGTTTGTGTCAACTTTGTGAAAAATGTCAAAACCCCTCAGCATGTTCCCTTTTATCAAGGGGGAGAAGTTGTTTGCAAGGGGGAGCTTGAGTGTTGGCACAAAGGGGAGAGTCATGCATTTTGGGGAGAGCTTTGAGCAAGGGGGAGTTTAGCTCTTTTATGTTCTTCTTCACTCGGTATAGCTCTTTTATGTGTTTCAATTGGTATCCATCTTTTGGTATGGAATGCAATTGGTGTCATGGGCTTTGTTACATAGCTTTTGTGTATAGGCTTTATTTCAGGGGGAGTCGCTTTTATCTTACTGCTTCTCCGCGTACTCCGAGTGATTGTGCTCCATTTAGTGTTGAGCTTCTCTTGTGTTTTTTCTCAGTCGGTATCGAGCCTGCTAGTCGTGTTGAGCCATTTTTGCCTCTGTCTAGAGGGACTAGCAGTTTTTTGCTTGGTAGTTTCGATTGGTATGGATCCTTCAGCTAGTTGCGTCGAGCCTATGTGACTCTGTCTTGAGGAACTAGCTGTTTTCACCAATTTTTGGCTGCTTGTGATTGCTATCGAGTCTTCTGCTAGTTGTGTTGAGCCTCTGTGCCTCTATCTTGAGGGACTAGCAGTTTTCGCATTTCAATGCGTTGTTTCAGCCTCATTTGGTGTTGAGCCTTGAGCTAGTGGTGTTGAGCCTTTTTCTGCCTCTTCTTGAGGACTAGCTCATTTTTGACTTGGTTGCGTCGAGCCGTTGCCCATGTCTTTGGGAACCAAGTCTTTTGCTCTATGTGATCGAGTTTTGCTCATTGTTGAGTTGTTGCTCTGATCCCTTACTTAGTTGCGTTGAGCCGTTGCCCATGTCTTTGGGGACCAAGTTATGTTTCATGACAAGTGATTTTGTTCTTTGCCCTCCTATGGCTTTTGATCACTTGAATGAGATTTTCGGTTATGGTATCTCAAACCATCTCTTGTGCCTAGTTTTTGTCAATTCAATCATCAAGGGGGAGAAAGAGAAAGAGAAAGAAAAAGGGGGAGAAATTGACCCAAAACCAAGTGGATAAGTACCTTGGTCTCTCTTTTGTGATGATTGTTTGACAATTTATTTGAGATTGGTTTTCGAGTACCTTTTGGGATTTCATGAAACTCTTGTTTATCTTGACTCTTCGGTTGTGTGGAGGCTTTGCCCGCTTTTCCCGTTTCTTTCGGGACCGAAAGCTTTTATTTGGAGTTTTCATGATCCTTCCTCATCTCAAGTGGCCTTGTGTTTGCCTTTTCTTGGCTTTTGGGCACTTGAATGAGTCTTGCTTTCAAACCCTTCCTTTGTGGTTTATTTTTAGTCAATACATTCATCAAGGGGGAGATTGAGAACACATATGATGAATGATTGACTTTGATGAGGAAGGTTTGAGGCTTTTATCCGGTTTAGTCCATATCTCGCTATGCGTTTATTGTTTATGACTAACCGGTGGCGTGAGTTGTGTGGTGTTTCTGTGTTGGTGTGCGTGTGCGACATGTGTCTCTTGGCTGTGTTGATGTGCAGGTGTGGAGCTCGGATACAGTGGTCAATGGCGAGGTGAAGGTCAAGTAGAGACGTACCGTGCCGACGGATCGGGAGCAGTGAAGGATGGGCGTGCCGTGCGGCGGACGTGCCATGCCGATGTACTCAGAGCGATGAAGGGCGGACGTGAGGCTTGGACTGACGGACTAGAGGCCAGAGGACCAGCTGTGGCAGCTGGCACGTGGCATCGGCAAGCAGGAGCACATGGGGATGTGCGGTGCATCGGCCGAGTCGGGAGGAAGGCGCTAGAGTCGTGTCACTTGGCGGGAGGTCGGACACGGGCTTGCGTGCGGCGCAAGTGCCATCGGCCAAGTCAAGAAGGAAGGCGAAGGCGTTGTGCCCGGCGTGGAGGCTGGACATGCATCGGCATCGGTGTCGTTGGTCGGGGTGTGCGAACCACATCCCGTCTATGGTGCGGGTTCGGTAGCTGAGCCTCAAAAAGCTACCATCGACGGTTTCCGAGTTTGGGCCTCAAAACTCGGGGTGGCCGGTTTCCGAGTTTGGGCCTCAAAACTCGGCGAGGACGGTTTCCAGGTTTGGGCCTCAAAACCTAGGCGTGCGGGTTTCCGAGTTTGGGCCTCAAAACTCGGGGTGGACGGTTTCCCGGTTTGGGCCTCAAAACCGGGGGTTGGTCCGAAAGGACGGTCGTCGTGTGGCGGCACCGAGAGGCTTGCGTTGCGGCGAAGCTATCGGTGAGAAGGCGCGGCGGTCGACGGTGACGGCACGTGGCGGCATCAGGGAGGTCACGTCGATGCGAAGCTACCGGATGTGCGGGCGTGGCCGTCGGATCAAAACTGTCAAGTCTGGACGGTTTTACCCCTGCGGGTATTTGGGTTGAGTGCTTAATGTAAGGGCGTTTTGGTCTTCGGACGTGCGCCTATATATATGAGGGGGGCTGCTAGGGCAGCCGCATCCTTGGGAGTTCTTGGTGGTGTCTCTCTCATTTTGTTCCTGTGAGAGAAGGCTAGGGTTAGGGAGAGTTGGCTCTTGTTCTTGAGCTTTTTGTCATCCAAGCTTTGTGTTGCTAGGATTGGCTTGTAGCCCGACACCAAGTGATTAATCAATCTTCCATTCATCTGAATCCAAGGATCAAATTCGTGGTTGAATTCGAGTTTTGAATTTGTTCTTCGCGTTCTTCTTTTCTCCACGATTTTCCCCTCTCCTGATCTCCCTCTAGGCTGCGTCTTTTGTGATTCCGTTTGAATCAACTTGTTCTTTGAAGTGAGGAGAATGTTTCCACCAAAGGAATTCATCCCTACTCTCACGAACAAGTAGATCGGGCCGAAATCGTGTTTGTTCTTCGTTCTTCCCCTTTTCTAGTGTTCTTCGGATTTCTCAAGGATTAGTTGGGTTGAAGCGATGATATCCTAGGATTAGCTTCCCAACACGTAGAAGAACACTTGGGAGAAGTTTGGTTGCAGCCCCATTCGATTTGGTAAAGATCCAATCGACTTTGGTTTTGACCCGTGGCGTTTTTGGGCATTCTGGGTGGTGGCGGACTGTCTGCCCCTCCAGCCGCGGACAGTCCGCGAGTCGGGGTTTCAGCCGAGCAGTGGCTGTTGGCCTCGGGCCTTTTCCCTTCGGGTGACCGGCGGACAGTCCGTCAGTGTTGGGCGCGGACAGTCCGGGCCCGAGCAGGCACTTTGCAGCAGCGTTGCTGTTTTGGCTCGGTAGCCGGCGGACAGTCCGCCAGGACCCGCGGACAGTCCGGGGTCCTCATCGGACGCTGCACAGGGCAGGCACCGGACGCTCGGAGTTCACTGTTCACGTGAACCGCGGACAGTCCAGCGTCCAAACCGCGGACTGTCCGGGATCTGTCCAGGGCTGTAGCAGAACAGTTCGGTTTTGAGTTTTTCGCCGGCGGACAGTCCGGCCCCCTAGCGGCGGACAGTCCGGCTCACACCGGACAGTCCGGGACCAAGAGTCCGGACAGTCCGGGAATTGCCTGTAGGTCGCAGTTGAGTGCGTTTGCTCTCCCGGCTTTTCCGCTTTGTCTCCGGACTCCTCGTTTGCTCCTAGAGTTCACCTAGGAACCACTCTACGTATCTTTGCTACTTGTTAGCATCGGTATTTGGAGGAATCCCGACGTAGCTCTCTATCTACGTTTGGAGTGGGTCTTTTAGGCACGAACTTGACTCGGGGTTTTGAGAGTTTTGGTTTGCTCTCTTGTGTGGTGCCTCGCTGTGATCCTAGGGATCATCCACCCTCTTTCCGAGGGTCGTAGGCATCACGTTTGAGTCCGAAGCTTTTGGGGTTGATTTTATTGGGACAGAGGCCATAATTTCGAGAAGAAATTTTAGGCTCCCATTCACCCCCCCTCTGGTCGCCTTGCTATAGCATTTTCGGTCCTTCATCACCCCGCCCGACAAAACTGGCATGACAACCAAAATCCACGGCGCAAAAAACGAGATGGACCTCAACAGTAAAAACAAAAACATAATGGCCCGGCCCAAGCCAGCCAAGGGTCTCGCTACATCAAAAAGGCGCTGCTTGGGCCCAAACACTGTTCTTTAGGACCAAGGCAACGAGGGGCTACTGTTGGGGGAAGGGACCCTCGGCAGTGGCGCCGCGTAGGCTGGCTCGAGGAACGACCTTCGCGCGACCCGCTCTCTCTCTTGATCCCTCTCAACTCTTTTATCTCCATCTTCTGGACCCATCGGGCCGGTTTGCTAACCTTCGGATACGAGTTCGACCCTCGGGGTTCGTTGCATGTCTTGCAGGCAATGGCGCGCAAAGAACACAGGAGGCAACCCTCGAGCATCATGAACACGGCATGGGTCCGGCCTCGCTACCGACGGAGCCGAGGGTCTGACCCCGCTTTTCCCGCGAAGGCGAGCAAGGCCAAATGGCGGCGGGCAGGAGGAAAGCAAGCTAGGGTTTCGACTCCAGTTGTGTTTGTACAATTCTGCCCTTCCGTTGTACAGCGCAGAAGAATCTTTCTTGTCCCCTTTTTGTAATCTGGTTAGTGCCCTTTGGTATCCCCTATAAATACCGAGGGGTGAACAGTGTAATGGAGGGGATTTTTGGGGAATAGAAATATGTCACCATTGTTCCACTACCTTTAGTACCTTCGCATTTGGTTCCGACGATTGGCCACCTTCGCCACTCCCCTGCGCGTGTGCGGAGGTAGGGCAAGTGTGTATTTCAACAAGTTTATTCAAAAAAAATTAAAACATTTTTTTTACCGAGTGCATGACGGCTGGCACTCGGCAAAAGCTAACGGTAGGTGGCCACCGTCACGGTCCACCTAAGTTTTGCCGAGCGCTTATCTTTGTCAGCAAAGTCTAGATTTACCGAGTGCCCTACTTTGTTGCTGAGTGCAAAATTTTACCGAGTGCTACACTCGACAAAATATAGCTTTGTCGAGTACCATGATATTTTGCACTCGGTAAAATCTGAGACACTCGGCAAAGTACAGTTTTCCAGTAGTGTCTGCAAGC
This sequence comes from Coix lacryma-jobi var. lacryma-jobi, assembly GCA_009763385.1. Lineage (NCBI taxonomy): Eukaryota > Viridiplantae > Streptophyta > Magnoliopsida > Poales > Poaceae > Coix > Coix lacryma-jobi. Next base: position 111,509,622 of record CM019831.1, on the reverse strand, counting down.
TTGAAGAAATTGAAAAGTGTCATGCTTGATTTGTTGTCCTACGTACTTACCTAAGGTCAACCGTGATGTTCTGAACATACTACCATACTAGCTAGAGTTCTGTAATGTTCTCCAACTTCTCTTCCATGATTTGACAAGCTTTGTCATCAGGCTAAATGTAATCCTGTAGCACTGCAAATATTGTCTATGCAGCAATCATTAAGGTACCTTTTTTTATATTTCTTTCCCTCTTTTTTGTTGGAAGAACTCACTAGAAAACTGGCATTATAACATATGAATGCAGCCTCCACCAGAGGAACAACGGTGCATGCATGCTCTAACTCTCTGACACAAACCACCCAGATAATATATTTGCTCTGAAAGAAACATCCAGCCAAGAACTGAAAGTCCAAACGACCCTAGCTTCTGACTTGACGATGATTAGAAAAAACAATGCTACCAAGGATGAAAGCGGCTGGGTTCAGTTAAAAAGATTGTGTGTGGCTCACGCAGGCGAATACAATCCACAGCTTGAGATTCAGAACGATAAGAACTAGGAATTGTTCAGCCTTCCAATTTTGTTGGGGGTCGCGAATCGGCATGGTTGGAGAGGTTGACTCTGGAATTGAAAACTCAATTGGATGATCTGGCCTTCTCAGAATACCTGACAGCTAGTTCTAATCTGCTGTCTCACGATGCCGGGTTGACATGGGTGAGGCGATTAAAATGCACGCACAGTTCAGGTTGACATCATTTTCAGGATTGTCAATGAGGATAAGCGTGCAATCGATAAGATAAATTGGATGTTTTTATAGTTGGGGACCATGCATGCTGCCTTGGAAGTCATCTGCTGAAGAATGCATTGCCCCTGCATGATCCATATGACGTGCCTCCCTCCTTTGTCAAATCTGAATGACCTTGAATAAGCAGTAGACCATTTCAGACTTTCTTAGAAAAAATGCAGCTAACTGTTTCTTGTATATTTTCTGTTTTGAATCACACTATAGACTATATATGTTTCATGCACCTATGAAACCACCGGTCCTGGACTCCTGGTCTAACCCTGTTTCTTTCGTTTAAGACCATATGCAAAGAATTGCTCTGCTTAATAAACAAGAAATTGCTCACTTCAACCTCTCAAGATATGCCACGTCAGATTGACCTGTAAACAGGTTGAAAGTAACCTGTGGTTTCAAAAAGCTGTCCTAAAGGTTTCCATATTTTGTATCTAAATATTAAGCATTGATTTGCAGCAGATAACAAAACAACTTTAAACGTTGTCGTGGCTCTTGAAAAATAGAGAACATGGGCTTGTAAACCCTCCTTCTTGAAGCCTGGAATCCCAAGGCCCAACCCACTTTGCGAAAATCGGTTCCGGCTGCTGTGACTTGAAGAGCCTGCGATGATTGATGTGCCTTCAGTCTATTATAGTCGGCCCACCGGCCTATGACTATGACCTCGCTTTCCTCCAAATGCTAGTACACAAACTAATAATTTTTTGCTACAGGAACCAAACAAAAAATATCAAAGAATAGGTTTTCACTTCTATAACATTCCAATTTGTACTACTGAACAAATAAACTTTACGGCTAGAAAATCATAAAACGTAAGGAAGAATTAATAATTTCTTTTCAGAATTACTAGAAGTAGTACTATGTACTATATCCCCTGAAAATTAAGACACCATATCGGCAGATTTGTAGAGAGGTAAGATGACCTTGGTTATCCCATACCTAGGCCATGTTTTAGCTTAAATAAAAGTATATTCTTATCATAGAAAGAGAAGTTCTAGATATATGTGATGTGATCAGCTAAATGTAACTTAGTCCACTCCTTTTTTTAGTCTGTTCAGTTTTCTCATAATACACCAGGAACAATTTCAGCTCTTAAAGTTTAGTACCAATAAATTATTACATTATTCCAGCTGGTAATTATTTCAAGGCACTATTCTAAATCAACCGAACAAGCCCTCGGTCACTTCGGAGTCAAACACTATAACTAAATGAGACTAAATAACATTTAGTTTTCTGTATCTGTAGTCACTTTGATGTGACTAGATATTACTAAGCCATTTAGTCACTCAGATTTGGTTGCTTGGACTCTAAACTAAAACCTCATAAAATGAAGAAAAGATTCTCAAATAATTCAGTCTGGCTTTGGGCCAAATCTGCTGAAACTGGTCCATAGGCCCACGTCACAAATCTCTACTGTTCCTAACAATCATCAACAATTATGATATAAATATATAAAAGTAAATAATGTCTCGTCTTCTCGACCGGTCTATGATTCCTCCCATAAATCAGTTGGTTGGTAATGAAATAACGAGGCTGGGAATTCAAAATGCAAGATAAGAGACCAGCGTGAGGGGGACAACATGAAAATGGCTGCCTCGGATCACGGCGTGATGAACATGTGTGCAGAGAGTTGGCCTCCCGACTGGAACCAATTAACCGGCGGCTAAGAGCAACTCGCTCGGCCATGCATGCATGACCTCCTTGTCTCTAACTCTGATGCGTGCATGCTAGTTCGTTCGATCCCTGACCAATATAAATAGGAGCCCAGGCCACTTGCTCATTCATCGCATCGTAGTTGCATAGCATCCACCGATTGTAGAAAGATGGCAGTCAAAAAGATGTCATCGATGCAGGTCGTGGTGGTGGCGATGCTTGCGTTGTTGGTGGGTGGTGCCAGGTGCGGTCCTCCTAAGGTTCCTCCTGGCAAGAACATCACAGCCAGCTACGGCAGCGACTGGCTGGAAGCGAAGGCGACATGGTACGGCAAGCCAACAGGCGCCGGCCCCCCTGACAACGGCGGTGCGTGCGGGTACAAGGATGTGAACAAGGCCCCTTTCAATAGCATGGGTGCGTGCGGCAACGTCCCCATCTTCAAGGACGGCCTTGGCTGCGGCTCCTGCTTCGAGGTCAAGTGTGACAAGCCGGCTGAGTGCTCTGGCGAGCCCGTGGTGGTGTACATCACGGACATGAACTATGAGCCTATCGCCGCCTACCACTTTGACCTCGATGGCACCGCGTTCGGTGCCATGGCCAAGAAGGGCGAGGAGGAGAAGCTACGCAAGGCGGGCATCATCGACATGCAGTTTCGGCGGGTCAAGTGCAAGTACGGAGAAAAGGTCACCTTCCACATTGAGAAGGGATGCAACCCTAACTATCTTGCGCTACTGGTCAAGTACGTCGACGGTGATGGTGACGTTGTGGCGGTGGACATCAAGGAGAAGGGCTCTGACGCGTACGAGCCTCTCAAACACTCCTGGGGTGCCATCTGGAGGAAGGACAGCGACAAGCCGCTCAAGTTCCCTGTCACCGTCCAAATCACCACCGAGGGAGGCACCAAGACTGCCTACGAAGATGTCATTCCCGAAAATTGGAAGCCTGACACTGCCTACTCCGCCAAATAAACTCGTCGACCTACTGGTCTAGGCTGCATTGGGTTGGATCCCACTTCCCAAGCAACACACTATACATGAGTTGATCCATGCATAATATATCCATTTTCTACTCTTGCTGCTACGACGATAACAACATCCTCCTTCTTCGATTGCATATATATAGCTAGAGCCATGCTCCTCTTTGTTATTATTATTAAAAAAGAGAAGAGAGGAGAGCGGAGAGATCGAGAGATTTGAGAGTCCTATGTATAATAAAAAGGATCTGAGAGCAACTCCAGCAGTAGCCCCTAAAACAGGATCCCTACTTTTAATTTGAGTACTTCTCGTACTTTTGAGAGTCTTGTTTTGTAGGATGCACTCCAATAGTGGAACTCAAAATAGATTACTCAAATTCATTTAAATTTTTAATGATATGTGGGACTTGATTGTCATAGACTAACTTGGGCAAAACATAATATGGATCTGATGGTGCGGGCCGTGACGGGGAAGTGGCCCGAAGTCGACCATCATGGGGTTGAGGGAAGTCCGCCGTTGTGGGAAGTCCGACGACCATCGCGGGAAGGAGAGGGAGAGCGTCACGGGAGGAGAGAGAGCACCTGCAGTTATGGGGGCCGAGCTATTGGGCAAATAGGAATGAGGTCTCACGGAAGGATTTGATAGCCTACCCAAATTTCAGGACCCTGTAGGGGCCCTACAGGAGCTTGGTTTTTTTTACTGAACCCTCATATTTAGCTACGAAGTCTTAAGTAGGGGTCCTGCTAGAGTTGCTTTGAGGAGTGGCAAGACAAACATCAACACACTACCCCAGATGTTCACAACACTATCGGTTCAAAATCCCCTTTCACTATTGGATTTTAATCCGACAGTACCATACCAGCAACAATTCTTAAAATTAGACAACGATGTAAATTCTAAAAAATAGGTTAAAAATAGGAAAAATAATTTTAAATTTGGCGAGCGGCGTCATTGGAACACCAACGTTTGCCAGTGCTGATGTTGGAACCCTTAACCTCTTGCTCCACATCTCCATCCCCAATCCACTCCACCTACAACTTAACTTGTTTGTGTACAAATTAGATTTTTGTCCTGCCGTTTTATATCAATCTAATATTGAAATAAGTATTTAGGACCCAAAACGAAGTCAAATGAAAAAATATCAACTAAAAAGTTTTAAAACTTTTTAAGATCTACAACTTTCATTTTGGTCCGATGAACACCCGTTTGGTGAGCCATTTGGTCAGCTGTTTGGTCAGCTGTATTTTGCCGAGTGCCGGGGCTAGAAAACACTCGGCAAAGTTGGTTTTCAGAAAAATAAAAACACTTTGCCCAATGCTCAAGGATGGCACTCGGCAGAGTTTATTCAAAAAAATTAAAACATTTTTTTTACCGAGTGCATGACGGCTGGCACTCGGCAAAAGCTAACGGTAGGTGGCCACCGTCACGATCCAGCTAAGTTTTGCCGAGCGCTAATCTTTGTCGGCAAAGTCTAGATTTACCGAGTGCCCTACTTTGTTGTTGAGTGCAAAATTTTACCGAGTGCTACACTCGACAAAATATAGCTTTGCCGAGTACCATGATATTTTGCACTCGGTAAAATCCGAGACACTCGGCAAAGTACAGTTTTCCAGTAGTGTCTGCAAGCTTGAAGAAATTGAAAAGTGTCATGCTTGATTTGTTGTCCTACGTACTTACCTAAAAGTCAACCCTGATGATCTGAACATACTACCATACTAGCTAGAGTTCTGTAATGTTCTCCAACTTCTCTTCCATGATTTGACAAGCTTTGTCATCAGGCTAAATGTAATCCTGTAGCACTGCAAATATTGTCTATGCAGCAATCATTAAGGTACCTTTTTTTATATTTCTTTCCCCCTTTTTTGTTGGTAGAAATCACTAGAAAACTGGCATTATAACATATGAATCGAGCCTCCACCAAAGGAACAACGGTGCATGCATGCTCTGACTCTCTGACACAAACCACCCAGATAATATATTTGCTCTGAAAGAAACATCCAGCCAAGAACTGAAAGTCCAAACGACCCTAGCTTCTGACTTGACGATGATTAGAAAAAACAATGCTACCAAGAATGAAAGCGGTCGGGTTTAGTTAAAAAGATTGCGTGTGGCTCACGCAGGCGAATACAATCCACAGCTTGAGATTCAGAACGATAAGAACTAGGAATTGTTCAGCCTTCCAATTTTGTTGGGGCCGCGAATCGGCATGGTTTGAGAGGTTGACTCTGGAATTGAAAACACAATCGGATGATCTAGCCTTCTCAGAATACCTGACAGCTGGTTCTAATCTGCTGTCTCACGATGCCGGGTTGACATGGGTGAGGCGATTAAAATGCAGGCACAGTTCAGGTTGACATCATTTTCAGGATTGTCAATGAGGATAAGCGTGCAATCGACAAGATAAATTGGATGTTTTTATAGTTGGGTACCATGCATGCTGCCTTGGAAGTCATCTGCTGCTGAAGAATGCATTGCCCCTGCATGATCCATATGACGTGCCTCCCTTCTTTGTCAAATCTGAATGACCTTGAATAAGCAGTAGACCATTTCAGACTTTCTTAGAAACAATGCAGCTAACTGTTTCTTGTATATTTTCTGTTTTGAATCACAGTATAGACTATGTATGTTTCATGCACCTATGAAACCACCTGTCTTGGACTCCTGGTCTAACCCTGTTTCTTTCGTTTAAGACCATATGCAAAGAATTGCTCTGCTTAATAAACAAGAAATTGCTCACTTCAACCTCTCAAGATATGCCACGTCAGATTGACCAGTAAACAAGTTGAAAGTAACCTATGGTTTCAAAAAGCTGTCCTAAAGGTTTCCATATTTTGTATCTAAATATTAAGCATTGATTTGCAGCAGATAACAAAACAACTTTAAACGTTGTCGTGGCTCTTGAAAAACATAGAACATGGGCTTGTAAACCCTCCTTCTTGAAGCCTGGAATCCCTAGGCCCAGCCCACTTTGCGAAAATCGGTCTCGGCTGCTGTGAGCTGTGGCGGAACCGTCCTGATTATAAGAGTTCAAGTACTGTCTTAGTCAAATCCGTCTGACTTCGACTCATACTTGATCCCATATAACCCCGGTAGTCTGGAAATCTCGAAGGATTTCTATCACCGTACAACATACAGGATCGCATCGTTCAAGGATTACATTCGCAAAGATACATCACAGGGAAACGAAGCCGAATTTAAAATATCAGAGTGCGAATTTAAAACGGAGTTATTACAATACTGAATTTAAAAGTGCGGAAGCTGAAATAGTTTGAAACACGACCACCACACATGTGGTCCAAATAAACATTGTTTGATAAATCCAACTCACACAACTCACTCTTCCCTTTTTAGATAATGTGCCACTAGAAGTCTCAGACCAGCAAAAGAAAAAGGGAAGCTTCTGGACGACCCTGCCCGGGGCCTACTCCTCATCACCTTCCACTGGGTAGAGGCAGTGCTTACAATAGCCGAAGTAGACCTGGCCATCTGCAACAACGGGATAAACCCTGAGTACGGGAATGTACTCAGCTAGACTTACCCGTCCAACTGAAAATAAAGACTCCAAGGGTATGCAAGGTCTTTTGGGTGGAGCTGGGATCTTTTAGTTGCGAAAAGCTCAATTTCAGATAAGAGGTAATTGGTGATAAAGGTGAGCTGCCAGTTTTAGACCTATTCCTTAATTCTAGGTTTTTCACCTGTACTAGAGCACTCACTTGAATCTATCAATCAATAATATAACCATATCCAGTTGACTTATCCACATTTTAGTTGAACCTTTTAGACATCACATGGAGTTGTATCGTGGTGAAGCTCGCCATAGTTTCCCACTAACCGGGGGAGACGGCGACTCGAATCGAATTCCAAACCAGCTGGTGAAAGACCTTTAATACCAGCCCACACTTTCCCCATCGGGTCCATGCATTGGGCAACCGCTCGATGCTTGTTCGTGGTGGTAATCGTCGCGGTTCAAGCACGGACCGCCCAATTGGAACCTGGCGATGGCCTCACGCGGCAGATCGCAATTTCCATACTAGAGGGCACGACACGGGTTAAGACCGACCCGAACAGCTTCTAACCGGCTTTGGGGTCGATGATTACGGCACCGACATATCTTTAAGTAAAAGGGCGCGTTCAAAAATGAACGAGGGCCAACATCGATACAAACCTACACGATCCAATGGACGGACTGCCCCAAGTTTCCAAACTTGTGCCTTGCCTTCCAGTTGACCGTATTTCACTACAACTCAGGTTCTTTTCCACGATAGCAAATATAGCCAACCGTGATCCGGTAACTACCCGTCAGGGTATTACGGAAACATCCTTAACAACTACTTTTATTAAGCAGACTAAGCAATTCTACATTAAAAGTAACAGGATAACAAGGCAGGTAATAATCAATAGCAAGGAAGGGTAATGCAACAAGTAGGATTCAATCAACTCCTATACCTAATGCATCATAGTATAAAAGGACTCAAGCAAATTTAATTGTAAATACTGGGAGACTTAGAATGCTCCGGGGCTTGCCTTGGGAGAAGACTGAGGCCTCGTGGGAGGGGCACTCAGGCAGGTTAGTGTCGGCCGCGGGGTCGACTTCCTCTGCTTGCTGAAGTTCCGGGATCTCCTGCTCGACGTTTGTCTCCGGCTCCTAGTCTTGTTCTTGAACTGTCGATCCTATTGTATGCGGTAAATTAAATAATTAATGCGGGGTGCAGGATATGGTGGTATGAAAGAACATTTCTTGCAAACCAACAAAACCAACTTGTTGAACCACTTTTGACATTAAGGCAAATACTTATTTGTTTCATAAAACAAAATCCATTTATTCACCTATTTCTTATTTAATAATTCAAAAGAAATTCGGGTTTGAGCTGCAGGTGCACTTTTCTGGATTCAGAAAAATCCACAAAAATTCGAGAAGGCAATTAACACTCACTGAACTTCACTGAACAATTTTCAGCCAGAAATAAAATACAGAACTGCAGATACAAAAATAACAAATAAACTGCTCAAAAGGTGCTTTGAACTAACTTTTTACACAAAAGGTGTTCAACAGCAGATTTCATATTTTTTTCCTGGTTTCTTCTACTCATCAACATTCTACTGGAGAAAATTTAGTGTCAGAACATAAATATACAAGCCTACACAAAATAAACAAATCTATTTCAAATTAAACCATTTGAACTACAACCCTACTGCAAAAGGGTGCTAGGCTCAATTTGACATTTTTCCCAGATTCTACTCCATATTTCATATTTATCAAGAAAGTTCCATGAACAGAAACATTATATTATTTCTTACATGAATTTCCAAAGAAAAACACAAAAAAGTACATTTGTAAAGCAACTTCAGATTTCTTCACATAACAGACCATGCTTACATTTTCCTTAGCTTGAACATCACAAACAGAGACTACACCAATTTTCCCATATTTTATTTTAACATATAAAACACCTTAACATTTATTCTAAGAAATCAGCTAAAAAGGACTTTTAATCATAACAGAAACTTTTTCTACATAAACAGTGCATCATATATTTTTCACAGGTGCAAAACAGAATGATACACTTACACCAAATTTTCCAGAAATTATCTCAACCAGAAAACATATATAACCTTTTATCTCAACAAAAGCATATAAACTGAAATAAACAAAAACAGTAAAATAAACTTCTACCAAAAATACTTTAATATTTTTCCATGATAGATCTACTCATAAACAAGCTAACAAAACTGAAAGTACTCCATTTGGACTTGTAAAACGAGCTACACAAAAATAACAAGCATCTCTGGAAAAATAAAAGTAAAAAGAAAACATTTGAAATCTTCCCGTCCAATTGCGTGAACTCGGTCCATGGACCAGTGGGTGACTGACGCGCGGGGTCCTCGGGTCAACGGGACCCACCTGTCGGTGAAAGCCGAACAGGGGAGAGGTTTGACCGGCGATAGCTCGTCGGCGGCGAGGTCGCCGGCGGTGAGGCTAGGCTAGATAGACTCGTCTCGACGAGGCGCATCCAGTGGTTGTGTTGGTTTGGCCAGCGCATGGCCGGAGCGTGCCGGCGGCGAGCGGCGGCGGCGGCGACTCACGGCTATGCCGTTTCCGGCGGTCGCCGGTGGAATTGGGGAATGCGCCATGCTCAGAGAACCCTAGGGAGGCTACAAGGTGGGGTGGTTTTGCTTGGATGGCTCCAGGAAAGCTTGGCCACGTGAGAGGGCCGCGGCGGCGCCCATGGCGCTCGGCCAGGGAGAAGAGGGAGGTAGAAGGCGGTAGCGTTGAGGCTGGTCAGTGTTCTCACCTTGCCTTGGCTCGGTGAGGCTCGAGGATGAAGGAAAGGAGGCAGTGGCGCTCAGCTCGGGGAGGAACGGCGTCGCGGGCTCAGCGGTGGCGATGGCGTCCGCGACGGCGCTCTTCGAGCTCCGACGTCAGCGAGGCTCGGCCGGTGGTGCGGAGGCGCGCACCGTGCGTCCGAGGTGGAGGCGAGGCTCGGTGCGGGAGGAATCGGACGGAGACGCTCCGGTGAGGCCGGAACGGTGAGGGGGTGGTTGCGGCGGTGGTCGCGGCGAGCGGGGAGCGCTCGGCTCGCGTTCAAGCGTGGGTGAGAGTGCGAGCGAGAATGGGAGAGTGTGTGCGGGTGAGTGAGGAAGCGGTGAGAGCGCTTGGGGTCTTGGCCGGGGGCCTTAGCCGGCCGGTGGTGGTGGCGGGGGCCACGTTCGGCGGGCGACGCGCGCGGCAGCAGAGCTCGGCAGGCGAGGCGAGCGGCGACTGGCGAGCGGGGATAGCTGGCGTGCTCCGGTGGGAGAAGATCGGAAGGGGAGTGGCCGCGCGGGATTCGAACCAGGAGACGGCGGCCACGTGGCATAATCGCCGGCGTACGGCGCGGCGCGGTCGGCGACCAGCGCTGCGCGGCGCGCGCGGGCGAGCGGCTGGCGCGGGAGGAAAAATTCTTTTCCTTTTTCTTTTTCCAAATATTTTCCAAAGTTTGACCACTCAAAAACAGTTTCAAAAACTCCAAACTAGGTTTTGACCCAAATATAAAAGTTGCTCAAAATAATTTTCTCTACAACTTTCATATAGGACACTTTTTCTGAAAACCATTTTTACAACCTCCTCATAATAAAAGCCAATTTTGAAACATAAAACATTTTGCTTAACTCATTTTTATTTAACAAACTATTTTGAACTAGGTCAAAACACCAACATGAAAAGCACTCTACTCAATATTCTCTATTTTACAAAACTCTTTGCCAAAGCAGAAATCCATTTAATTCATCAAGTCAAATAGAAATCCAAAATCCAACAATTGAACAGAGGCAAAAAGCACTCTTATGCACATGAAATGATGCAATGCATTACTTATGCTCTTTAGTAGCTAATGTGGTTCCTAATGCAGTGCTTGACACTAGGGTGTCACAGCCCTTCCCCCTTAAAGAAATCTCGTCCCGAGATTTGAGTTATGTACCAATCTTTATAAAAAGCGGGATAGTTCACTCGCAAGTACTCCTCGGTTTCCCAAGTCGCATCGTTGGGTCCGTGGTTGCTCGAGAGAATCTTGTAAGTCTTCATCGTTCGGTTGCGAGTCTCTCGGGTCTTGGTGTCCAAAATCTCTTTGGGCTGTTCGTAGTACTCCAGATCCGATCTGATAGTAACATCTGGAATCCGAATTTCTTCTTGTTCTGGAACTCAAAGACACTTCTTTAACTGGGACACATGGAACACTGGGAAAACTGCACTCATCTCTGGGGGTAACTGCACTTCATAGGCTACTTTTCCCTTTTTAGCTACAACCTGGTACGGTCCCACATATCGAGGTGCTAGCTTTTTCTTAATTCCAAAACGTTGAACCTTTCTCGTGGGTGAGACCTTAAGATAAACATAGTCTCCTACTTGAAATTCCAAGGGTCTCCTTCGTGTGTCAGCATAGCTCTTTTGTCGGGATTGTGCTGCTTTGATATGTTGTTGTACCTTTTGCACAATCTCTTCAGCATCCTTTACGTAATCTGACCCATAGAGTCCTCGATCTCCTGATTCAACCCAATTTATCGGGGTTCTGCTTCTTCGTCCATATAATACTTCAAAAGGTGCCATCTTTATACTTTCTTGGTAGCTGTTGTTATAAGAGAACTCGGCGAGGGGTAACCATTTCTCCCATGATTCTCCTGAAGATAAAACACAAGCTCTGAGGATATCTTCCAAAATCTGATTCACTCTTTCTGTTTGCCCTGCGGTTTGGGGGTGATAAGCGGAACTTCTTACCAACTTGGTTCCTAACTCCTTGTGCAACTGTTCCCAAAAACGCGCTACGAACTGGGGTCCTCTATCAGAAACAATCCTTTTTGGAACTCCATGCAACGTCAAGATATTCTGAATATACAGGTCTGCATACTGATGAGGGCGGTGTGTAGTCTTGACTGGTATGAAGTGAGCCACTTTAGATAACCGATCCACGATAACCCAGATAGAATCATTTCCTTTTTGAGTAGTGGGAAGACCGGTGATGAAATCCATACTGATTTCTTCCCATTTCCATCCTGGGATTGGTAACGGTTGTAACAGTCCGGCAGGTCTCAGGTGTATAGCTTTTATCCTGCAGCAAGTATCACACCTTGCGACATAAGCTGCAACTTCTTTCCTCATCTTTGACCACCAATACCTTGTTTTCAAATCTTGGTACATCTTACTGCTTCCTGGGTGAATAGATAACTTTGAATTGTGAGCTTCATTCAGAATTCTTTCTTTCAGCTCTGTGTCCTTAGGAACAACCAACCTCTGATTATACCATAGAATTCCCTGTTCATCCGTTCTGAAGTTCAAAGAACTACTGGTTTCCAACCTCTTCTTAATCTGACAGATCTCTTCATCGGTCCTTTGTCCTTCGATGATGTCACTTTCTAAGGTGCACTGAAGAGTGATATTGTTTAGCATAACAGGGTGCATAAGGTTAAATCCATCTTCCAATAGTGGTTGTAGGGAGTTGCAATGAGTCTTACGACTCAAGGCATCGTCTACAACGTTTGCTTTTCCGGGGTGGTAATGCACTTCCAGGTTGTAATCCTTAATCAGCTCTAGCCATCTTCTCTGCCTCATGTTCAACTCTGGCTGGGTAAAGATATATTTCAGACTTTTATGATCTGTGTAGACATGACATAGATTTCCGATAAGGTAATGCCTCCAAATCTTGAGTGCATGCACGACGGCTGCTAATTCCAAATCATGAGTGGGATAATTCTCTTCGTGTGGTCGCAACTGACGAGAAGCATAGGCGATAACTCTTCCATTCTGCATGAGTACACATCCGAGTCCAATCTTGGATGCGTCACAAAACACATCAAAAGGTTCCTCCAAGTTTGGCTGAGCCAAAACAGGTGCGGATGTCAACAACGTTCGCAGAGTGCGAAAAGCTGTTTCACACTCTGGAGTCCATTCGAACTTCTTGTTTTTCTGCGTTAAACGGGTCATAGGCTTGGCTATTCTTGAAAAATCCGGAATAAACTGACGGTAGTATCCGGCCAAACCCAAAAAGCTGCGTACCTCATGTACGGTAGTGGGTGCTTGCCAATCCATAACTTCTTGTACCTTAGAAGGGTCTACAGAGATCCCTTCCTCTGAAAGGACGTGACCAAGGAAAGGTACCTTCTTCAACCAAAACTCACACTTGCTGAACTTAGCATACAACTTATGCTCTCTAAGCCGGGTCAGAACAACTCGTAGATGCTCAGCATGGTCCCTCTCATTCTCAGAGTATACCAAGATATCATCGATGAACACTACAACAAACTTATCCAATTCTGGCATGAAGACCGAATTCATCAGGTACATGAAATGTGCTGGTGCATTGGTTAATCCAAAGGACATAACTAAATACTCATAGAGTCCGTATCTGGTAGAGAAAGCTGTTTTTGGTACATCTTTTCTTCTGATCTTAATCTGATGGTATCCGGATCTTAGGTCGATCTTGGAGAATACTTTCGCCTTTGACAACTGATCAAACAAGACATCGATTCGGGGTAAGGGATATTTGTTCTTTATAGTTACTGCATTAAGCGGTCTGTAGTCCACGCACATCCTTAAAGTTTTATCCTTCTTCTTCACAAAGATAGCGGGACATCCCCAAGGTGACGAACTAGGGCGTATCAAACCCTTATCCAAAAGCTCTTGCAACTGAACCTTAAGCTCTGCTAACTCTTTAGCGTGCATTCTATATGGTCTCCGTGATATGGGTGCCGTTCCAGGGATTAACTCTATAGCAAACTCCACATCCCTATCTGGCGGTAGTCCAGGCAACTCATCAGGAAAAACATCTGGAAACTCACACACTATTGGGATCTCAGCTATCTGCTTTGCCGTGATATTGAACAACACTCCGATCTCATGGGGGTTTCGAGGTAACTTAAACCGAAAGGTAGACCCATTCCGAGGGCTAACCATAGAAACTATTCGCTCTGCGACGTCAAGATTGACCTTCCAGAGTTTCATCCGCCCCATACCCAAAATTACATCCAGACCTAGACCAAGGATTACGATAGGATCCACTATGGCCTTCTTATCCCCAAAGGTCATTTCCACTCCTTTAACCATTTTACGCGCGGAGAGAACAGCTCCGGCGGAACTTATCTGATATCCCCGGTCTAACTCTATCAGCTCAAGATTACTTCTTATAACAAAATTCTCACTTATGAAAGAATGCGATGCTCCAGAATCAAACAACACAACTGCGGGGCATTGATTAACAAGAAACGTACCAGCGGTGACAGGCTCTCCCTCTGGCACTTCTTCCACGGTGGTGTGATGCACATGACCTATACGAGGTGGAGGCTGAGTGTACTACTTCTTTGGGCGAGGGCACTGACGTGACAGATGTCCAGTCTGACCACAGTTGTAACATGGCCCAATCACATAAGGGGTCTTGGGACCTCCTGCACTACCTGCTTTGTTCTTGTTCTGCATCATGGGGGCGGTGTAGGGCTTCTGAAAACTGGGGCGGGGACGGTTGGTGGTGATCTTCCTCTGCGGGGGACGGTATCTTGCTCCTGTAACAGGCGGGCGATACGGGGTGCGTGCTCCGAAAGGGGTCCTCTGTTGAGACGAACCTCCTTCGTTCGCATGACGGCATGTCTCTGTCGCCAGCCAGCTGTCATTGGCCTCTTGATTGAGACAGTCACTAACGAAGTCACTGAAGATGGTGCGGTGACTGTTGCCCATCTTGGAAAGCATGGCGGCACTCATGGCACGCTTAAAACTTGCGATCTTCTTGGCCTCAGTATCAACAAAGTCTGGGGCGTAGCGAGCTAGGTTGTTGAAACTGTGGAGGTACTCGGACACAGACCTGGTTCCCTGGGATAACCTCATGAACTCTGCAACCTTCATTTCCATCAGACCACTAGGAATATAGTGGTTGCGCATAGCGGTAGAGAACTGATCCCAAGTGACACGTGCATTCGCTGGCAAGGATGCACGGTACTGGGCCCACCATAAACCTGCGGGTCCTTCCAACATGTGCGCGGCGTATTCTGCCTTGAGCTCTTCCGTCAGACGAAGCAGACGGAACTTCTGAGTGATGGAGTTGAGCCAATCATCAGCCTCAAGCGGTTCGGTGGCTTCCTTGAACACAAGAGGGCGAGTGTCCAAGAAGTCACGATAGGAGCTGTACTGGTTGGGCTCCGGGCCTTGGCGCTGCTGACGCTGTTGCGCTGTGTTGTTGGCGATATTGCGGAGGGTGGCCTCCATGTGCCTCTGCATTTCCTCCATATTCCTTTG
This sequence comes from Coix lacryma-jobi var. lacryma-jobi, assembly GCA_009763385.1. Lineage (NCBI taxonomy): Eukaryota > Viridiplantae > Streptophyta > Magnoliopsida > Poales > Poaceae > Coix > Coix lacryma-jobi. The sequence continues at coordinate 111,494,470 of CM019831.1, read as the reverse complement.
GCTTCCCAGAAACTAACCGAAAAACGCTTCCGGCATCATCAGCGGCGGTGGGGGAGGTGGCAAGTTCTCCTCCTATCCTGCCCCCTGTCCGCGTTGGCTGCGAGTGTGTGCCGGCATCTGCATATCCCATTAATAAGCAATCATTAGGTGATGTTACATTGATCATGAATAAATACTGCGCTGTACATAATTCGAAAATTTAGTACACGACCAAGTATAATTACTCATTCCCATACAACATCACAAAATAATCGCTCAGAATTAGACATGCAAACGACGGATTTCCATAAAAAGATGCCGGATCAAAGTCCAGACTTTGTCCAAAAGCTTACATGCCATCAACCATTTTAAACATAAAACTAGCACATGTTTAGTGCGTTACATCACTTAGCGAGCAAGCTCAAGCTATACAAAAGAAAACGACTCCTAGCGAATCTAACGCTCAGGCGTCTCCGGCGGCGGACGCAGCGTCCTCTGCGTCGACGTCGATCATCGGCTCGTCAGCGTGATCCTCCTCCGGCGGGGCGTCGGGACCAAGGACCTCTCCGTCCTGGGGATCCTGGGCCTCGGCTGCGGGGACCTCGGCAGCTGCTGGGGCAGCGCCCTCCTGCGCGGCATGGTGCATCTGGTGGACTGCCTCGTGGAGCTGGTCGATGTAGGCCTGCTGTCCATGGATCTGCTGTATCAGAAGGTGAGCTCCCTCTCTGAGCTGGTCGAGCGCTGTGTGGGTCTCATCCCTCTGAAGGGCGGTAGTCAGGTACATCTGCTCGGCGATGGTCCTGGCGGTGGTCTCTGCACCTGTGGTGGCACGTGCATCGTCACGCTCAAGGGTGATCTGCTGAATCCTCTCCTGCAGACGAGCAACCTCAGCGTCGAAGTCCTCCTGTAGCTTCCTCTTGCTCTGGTAGGTGGCGGTGAGGGTGAAGGACACGCTCTCAAGAGTGCGCTCCAAACTCTCACATACACCTAGCAAAGTTCCGGTGGCGCTCATCGCAGGCGTCTCACAGTAGAACCTCTCCTCTGGGCTCCCTGTCAAGACTGACTCCGAAGTCTGCTTCCAGCGTAATGGAAAAAGTGATCCGCGGGGGAACACTCCTGCCATAGCGCTAGCTAGGTCGGCGGGGAAGCGGGCGATGATATCCTTTAGCACAAGATACGCTGCCCGGTTGGCTCCATCCTTGGCGCAAGTGCCTCTGGTGATCTCCGTCCATCCTGTCCAGTGGGGCTTGGCGGGCAGAGCCTTAACTTTGATCTCCACCATGACCAAGGAATCCTGCCCGTAGATCTCCTTCTGCCATGAGTACCTGGGCTCCTGTCCCTCTTCATAGCCCACGGCCTGCAAAATCCTCCAAAGGATAGTCGGCAAGCCGAAGTAGGACAAGAACGTCTTCCGGGTCAGCTTGGTGGCCAAGCGGTGACGTGGAACACCTCTGCCTCCGGTGGCCTTGCGAGCGGTCAGCTTAGTCCGGGCCATCTGTAGAACAAAAAGGGTTTTCGAACTCTCGTGAGACGGATATTAAGTTGGCAAATTTTATAGAAAAGAGACAACTTTTAATTTAAGGGGAGGTAATGTAAATGCAAGAATATAAACATGATGCATGATCGTACTTACGTTCTCACTCACTAATAATGACTCGTAAGTCCTAACGTTCTAGTCGGTGGCAAGAACGATCTCTCATGCGTTATCTACACGTTCTATTCGTTCGCATAGTTAGTGTACCTGCAGAAGATTCATTTCAGCCCAAGAAATTCCCAATGATTAAACAATTGAGTATTGGCCAATATGCGCAAAATACATAGAAGCCAACACTAAACACCATGCACCAACATAGAAAAAACACCCTCAAAAACATTGATACCCTCATATGTGTCTGCGTGGAGCTCGCACATACTTGGTATAAGAACTCTCACCTAGACCGACGGTTGGACGGTCATGCTCTCATATCTCACAAAAATCATTTTATGCATGTTTTCGCGATCGACGCATTCTCTTTTTCCCGAGAATGGACCAGCAAATAAAGATCCAGCATGAAGCAAAACCCTGAACCCTGTTAGCAGTTAAGCCACCTGAATCCTAGTATAGGCTTAAGGACGAGACTGGGCACACTTAGTAATCAAAAATAGTTTTGAAAATAGTTTTGAAATACCCATTTTAGTTCGAAAATAGCTCTTTACGGAGGTAATCACTTGAACCATGCTCCGATACCAGCTGTGGCGGAACCGTCCTGATTATAAGAGTTCAAGTACTGTCTTAGTCAAATCCGTCTGACTTCGACTCATACTTGATCCCATATAACCCCGGTAGTCTGGAAATCTCGAAGGATTTCTATCACCGTACAACATACAGGATCGCATCGTTCAAGGATTACATTCGCAAAGATACATCACAGGGAAACGAAGCCGAATTTAAAATATCAGAGTGCGAATTTAAAACGGAGTTATTACAATACTGAATTTAAAAGTGCGGAAGCTGAAATAGTTTGAAACACGACCACCACACATGTGGTCCAAATAAACATTGTTTGATAAATCCAACTCACACAACTCACTCTTCCCTTTTTAGATAATGTGCCACTAGAAGTCTCGGACCAGCAAAAGAAAAAGGGAAGCTTCTGGACGACCCTGCCCGGGGCCTACTCCTCATCACCTTCCACTGGGTAGAGGCAGTGCTTACAATAGCCGAAGTAGACCTGGCCATCTGCAACAACGGGATAAACCCTGAGTACGGGAATGTACTCAGCTAGACTTACCCGTCCAACTGAAAATAAAGACTCCAAGGGTATGCAAGGTCTTTTGGGTGGAGCTGGGATCTTTTAGTTGCGAAAAGCTCAATTTCAGATAAGAGGTAATTGGTGATAAAGGTGAGCTGCCAGTTTTAGACCTATTCCTTAATTCTAGGTTTTTCACCTGTACTAGAGCACTCACTTGAATCTATCAATCAATAATATAACCATATCCAGTTGACTTATCCACATTTTAGTTGAACCTTTTAGACATCACATGGAGTTGTATCGTGGTGAAGCTCGCCATAGTTTCCCACTAACCGGGGGAGACGGCGACTCGAATCGAATTCCAAACCAGCTGGTGAAAGACCTTTAATACCAGCCCACACTTTCCCCATCGGGTCCATGCATTGGGCAACCGCTCGATGCTTGTTCGTGGTGGTAATCGTCGCGGTTCAAGCACGGACCGCCCAATTGGAACCTGGCGATGGCCTCACGCGGCAGATCGCAATTTCCATACTAGAGGGCACGACACGGGTTAAGACCGACCCGAACAGCTTCTAACCGGCTTTGGGGTCGATGATTACGGCACCGACATATCCCTAAGTAAAAGGGCGCGTTCAAAAATGAACGAGGGCCAACATCGATACAAACCTACACGATCCAATGGACGGACTGCCCCAAGTTTCCAAACTTGTGCCTTGCCTTCCAGTTGACCGTATTTCACTACAATTCAGGTTCTTTTCCACGATAGCAAATATAGCCAACCGTGATCCGGTAACTACCCGTCAGGGTATTACGGAAACATCCTTAACAACTACTTTTATTAAGCAGACTAAGCAATTCTACATTAAAAGTAACAGGATAACAAGGCAGGTAATAATCAATAGCAAGGAAGGGTAATGCAACAAGTAGGATTCAATCAACTCCTATACCTAATGCATCACAGTATAAAAGGACTCAAGCAAATTTAATTGTAAATACTGGGAGACTTAGAATGCTCCGGGGCTTGCCTTGGGAGAAGACTGAGGCCTCGTGGGAGGGGCACTCAGGCAGGTTAGTGTCGGCCGTGGGGTCGACTTCCTCTGCTTGCTGAAGTTCCGGGATCTCCTGCTCGACGTTTGTCTCCGGCTCCTGGTCTTGTTCTTGAACTGTCGATCCTATTGTATGCGGTAAATTAAATAATTAATGCGGGGTGCAGGATATGGTGGTATGAAAGAACATTTCTTGCAAACCAACAAAACCAACTTGTTGAACCACTTTTGACATTAAGGCAAATACTTATTTGTTTCATAAAACAAAATCCATTTATTCACCTATTTCTTATTTAATAATTCAAAAGAAATTCGGGTTTGAGCTGCAAGTGCACTTTTCTGGATTTAGAAAAATCCACAAAAATTCCAGAAGGCAATTAACACTCACTGAACTTCACTGAACAATTTTCAGCCAGAAATAAAATACAGAACTGCAGATACAAAAATAACAAATAAACTGCTCAAAAGGTGCTTTGAACTAACTTTTTACACAAAAGGTGTTCAACAGCAGATTTCATATTTTTTTCCTGGTTTCTTCTACTCATCAACATTCTACTGGAGAAAATTTAGTGTCAGAACATAAATATACAAGCCTACACAAAATAAACAAATCTATTTCAAATTAAACCATTTGAACTACAACCCTACTGCAAAAGGGTGCTAGGCTCAATTTCACATTTTTCCCAGATTCTACTCCATATTTCATATTTATCAAGAAAGTTCCATGAATAGAAACATTATATTATTTCTTACATGAATTTCCAAAGAAAAACACAGAAAAGTACATTTGTAAAGCAACTTCAGATTTCTTCACATAACAGACCATGCTTACATTTTCCTTAGCTTCAACATCACAAACAGAGACTACACCAATTTTCCCATATTTTATTTTAACATATAAAACACCTTAACATTTATTCTAAGAAATCAGCTAAAAAGGACTTTTAATCATAACAGAAACTTTTTCTACATAAACAGTGCATCATATATTTTTCACAGGTGCAAAACAGGATGATACACTTACACCAAATTTTCCAGGAATTATCTCAACTAGAAAACATATATAACCTTTTATCTCAACAAAAGCATATAAACTGAAATAAACAAAAACAGTAAAATAAACTTCTACCAAAAATACTTTAATATTTTTCCATGATAGATCTACTCATAAACAAGCTAACAAAACTAAAAGTACTCCATTTGGACTTGTAAAACGAGCTACACAAAAATAACAAGCATCTCTGGAAAAATAAAAGTAAAAAAGAAAACATTTGAAATCTTCCCGTCCAATTGCGTGAACTCGGTCCATGGACCAGTGGGTGACTCACGCGTGGGGTCCTCGGGTCAACGGGACCCACCTGTCGGTGAAAGCCGAACAGGGGAGAGGTTTGACCGGCGATAGCTCGTCGGCGGCGAGGTCGCCGGCGGTGAGGCTAGGCTAGATAGACTCGTCTCGACGAGGCGCATCCAGTGGTTGTGTTGGTTTGGCCAGCGCATGGCCGGAGCGTGCCGGCGGCGAGCGGCGGCGGCGGCGACTCACGGCTATGCCGTTTCCGGCGGTCGCCGGTGGAATTGGGGAATGCGCCATGCTCAGAGAACCCTAGGGAGGCTACAAGGTGGGGTGGTTTTGCTCGGATGGCTCCAGGAAAGCTTGGCCACGTGAGAGGGCCGCGGCGGCGCCCATGGCGCTCGGCCAGGGAGAAGAGGGAGGTAGAAGGCGGTAGCGTTGAGGCTGGTCAGTGTTCTCACCTTGCCTTGGTTCGGTGAGGCTCGAGGATGAAGGAAAGGAGGCAGTGGCGCTCAGGTCGGGGAGGAACGGCGTCGCGGGCTCAGCCGTGGCGATGGCGTCCGCGACGGCGTTCTTCGAGCTCCGACGTCAGCGAGGCTCGGCCGGTGGTGCGGAGGCGCGCACCGTGCGTCCGAGGTGAAGGCGAGGCTCGGTGCGGGAGGAATCGGACGGAGACGCTCCGGTGAGGCCGGAACGGTGAGGGGGTGGTTGCGGCGGTGGTCGCGGCGAGCGGGGAGCGCTCGGCTCGCGTTCAAGCGTGGGTGAGAGTGCGAGCGAGAATGGGAGAGTGTGTGCGGGTGAGTGAGGAAGCGGTGAGAGCGCTTGGGGTCTTGGCCGGGGGCTTAGGCCGGCGGTGGTGGTGGCGGGGGCCACGTTCGGCGGGCGACGCGCGCGGCAGCAGAGCTCGGCAGGCGAGGCGAGCGGCGACTGGCGAGCGGGGATAGCTGGCGTGCTCCGGTGGGAGAAGATCGGAAGGGGAGTGGCCGCACGGGATTCGAACCAGGAGACGGCGGCCACGTGGCATAATCGCCGGCGTACGGCGCGGCGCGGTCGGCGACCAGCGCTGCGCGGCGCGCGGGGCGAGCGGCTGGCGCGGGCTGGCCGAAAGGCCAGATGGGCTGAAAGGTGGGCGCGGGAGGAAAAATTCTTTTCCTTTTTCTTTTTCCAAATATTTTCCAAAGTTTGACCACTCAAAAATAGTTTCAAAAACTCCAAACTAGGTTTTGACCCAAATATAAAAGTTGCTCAAAATAATTTTCTCTACAACTTTCATATAGGACACTTCTTCTGAAAACCATTTTTACAACCTCCTCATAATAAAAGCCAATTTTGAAACATAAAACATTTTGCTTAACTCATTTTTATTTAACAAACTATTTTGAACTAGGTCAAAACACCAACATGAAAAGCACTCTACTCAATATTCTCTATTTTACAAAACTCTTTGCCAAAGCAGAAATCCATTTAAATCATCAAGTCAAATAGAAATCCAAAATCCAACAATTGAACAGAGGCAAAAAGCACTCTTATGCACATGAAATGATGCAATGCATTACTTATGCTCTTTAGTAGCTAATGTGGTTCCTAATGCAGTGCTTGACACTAGGGTGTCACATGAGCCTTGAAGAGCCTGCGATGATTGATGTGCCTTCAGTCTATTATAGTCGGCCCACCGGCCTATGACTATGACCTCACTTTCCTCCAAATGCTAGTACACAAACTAATAATTTTTTACTACAGGAACCAAACAAAAAATATCAAAGAATAGGTTTTCACTTCTATAACATTCCAATTTGTTCTACTGAACAAATAAACTTTACGGCTAGAAAATCATAAAACGTAAGGAAGAATTAATAATTTATTTTTAGAATTACTAGAAGTAGTGTACTAAGTACTATATCCCCTGAAAACTAAGACACCGTATAGGCAGATTTGTACAGAGGTAAGATGACCTTGGTTGTCCCATACCTAGGCCGTATTTTAGCTTAAATAAAAGTATATTCTTATCATAGAAAGAGAAGTTCTAGATATATGTGATGTGATCAGCTAAATGTAACTTAGTCCTCTCCTTTTTTTAGTCTGTTCGCTTTTCTCAGAATACACTAGGAACAATTTCAGCTCCTAAAGTTTAGTACAAATAAATTATTAAATTATTACAGCTGAGAATTATTTCAAGGCACTATTCTAAATCAACCGAACAAGCCCTCGGTCACTTTGGAGTCAGACACTATGACTAAATGAGACTAAATAACATTTAGTTTTCTGTATCTGTAGTCACTTTGAAGTGACTAGATAGGACTAAACCATTTAGTCACACAGATTTGATTGAACTCAACCTGGACTCTAAACTAAAACCTCATAAAATGGAGAAAAAATTCTCAAATAATTCAATCTGGCTTTGGGCCAAATCTGTTGAAACTGGTCCATAGGCCCACATCACAAATATCTACTGGTCCTAACAGTCATCAACAATTATGATATAAATATATAAAAGTAAATAATGTCTTGTCTTCTCGACCGGTCTATGCATATGATTCCTCACATAAATCAGTTTGCTGGTAATGCAATAACGAGGCCGGGAATTGAAAATGCAAGAGAGACCAGCGTGAGGGGGACTGTTAGATTTAATATGGGTCTAGCCCATATTTTATTTAATTAAATCAAATAAATTCTATGACCATATTAGATGCCAGGTGTAATAAAATAGTGGACTAAATGTAGTTGATGGCTGGACTTGTAACGGTTATAATTATAGTTGCGGTTACTAGTACCTCTCATAGTTATGGTTGCAGTTACTAATAACCCCCATGGTTATGGCAAAGGTTACTGGTCATTGAATGATGCTTCATGACGTCCAGATTCATCCTCTACACTTTATCTTCTATTTTATCTTGCTTATAAAAGGAGATCTCTCCTTGAGCTGCAAGTGTAAGAGAATAGACTGCACCACTGTTTTGCTGTTGAGTTGCTTTCAAGTTTCTCCGTCCCAATCTTCTGCGCGCACAGAGAGTTGGGAGAGCAGGCCTTCGGAACCATCATCTGCATCGAGACACTTGCTCGGTTGTGCGGGCGATAAGGTTTTTGGGGAGAGTCATTGCGACTGCTCGCTCCTGATCTGATCAACTCTTCTTCCCGGCGATCGACTACTTTTTTCGGTGGACGTTAGAGGGACTGCACTGCGAACCTCTCCCTGCATCGACTGTGGTCCACGACTTCGAGCAACACATTCACAATGAATGTGAATGGAGTCATCAGTGCCTCCGGCACTGGTCCCTCCGCAGGGTATATTTCGTATATCCCTCGTGCTTATTTTTGAATAAATTTTCCTATACTATTTATTAGTATCATCTATGTGTGGGACAGAGTCCCCGGGTACTCCGCAAGGAAGGGCGAAGACCTAGTCCAACTAGGACTCTCCATGTAATCCTAGTCGTATTGCTACCTTGTAATCCTACTAGAATTCCTAAGATTGTAACCGACTAGGACTCTGCCTCCTGGACTATATAAAGAGAGGCAGAGCTCCCTAAACCGGGACGACACACATATAGAGACACATAGAGGTCATGGTACACAACCAGACACCCATAAGCGCAGGGCGCAATACTATTCCCCCAAACTAGACGTAGGGATGCAATTCAGCAAACCGAACCAGTATATGAAGGACCGAGAATCCAATAGCAAGGCGACCAGAGGGGGGGGGTGAATGGGAGCTCAAAAATTTCTCTCGAAACTTTGGTCTTTTGTCCCCAAAATCAACCCCAAGAGCTTTGATCGAAACCGTGATGCCCACGACCCTTGGAAGAGGGTGAATGATCCCTAGGATCACAGCGAGGCACCACAAAGCGATAGCAATCCAAACGCCAAAAGCACCGGCACAAACCCTCAAAAACCAAGTCCCGAAAGTAGATGGAAGGCTACGTCGAGAAATCCACAAATACCGATGCTAACAAGTAGCAAAGATACCTAGAGAGGTTCCTTGGTCAACTCTAGGGCCAAACGAGAGGTCCGGAAACCAAACGAGGAAGCCGGGAGAGCAAACGCACTAAGACTCAACAAGCAGCCAACTCGCGGATTGTCCGGGCTACAGACCGCGCACTGTCTGCCCTACGGCGGACTGTCCGAGCTCAGGTGGCGGACTATCTGCAGGCCAAAAGAGCGAAACAGCAATGTTGCTGAACAGCTGCTGGACGCCTCCCGGACTATCCGCGACTCAATACCGCGAACTGTCCACCGGTCAAACTGAGTCAGCACAGCCGAGCCACGCGACCACTGCTCGGTCGGAGCTCGACGCGCGGACTATCCGCGGTGGCACTGGCGGACTGTCCGCGAGTGCCCAGAAAGGGCGATTTCGGTCGCCCTCAACTCAAATCTTCTCCAAATTGATCCAAACCAAAATCCCTTGATCCCAAACTTGGAGAGGATGATCACGAGGTAGTTAGGAGACTATCCCGAAGAGATCATCCGCTCAAATCAATTCAATCAACGGGAAATCGAAGGGGAAGGTGTATGAACCGAAAAAGCGCCACGAAAACGAAATCGACCCGATCTACTTGTTCGTGAGGAGTTAGATGAATTCCTTCAGTGGAAATGATCTCCTCACTATAAATAACAAGTCGATTCAAGTGGAATTCGAAAAGACGCAGTATGGAGAGAGATCGAGTGACGGGAAAATCACGGAGAAACGAAGAACGCGAAGAACAAGAACAAAACGTGAATCAACACATCGATCTGCAACTGTGTGGCTACCACACGCTATAACAGTGAGATTACGGTCTCACTTCCTCAAAATCTCTAGTAGAGAGGGGTATGATTCTCTGCGGATCTCAGTAGCTACAGCAGAGGATTGGGAGAGCAGGAAAACCTAGAAGGCAAAGAGCAAATGACTGAGATCAGATGGGAGGTGAGTGTCTCCCTCTACTTATCCTAATTCTAATTCCCACTCTACCCCTAACTAATTACAGAGCGAACCAGCTAAACCCTAGGGTTATTCTGGACCAACTCGTGGTAGGTGGTGAACCGACGGCCACGCCCGCACAACTGGTAGTGTTGCCTCGACGCAACCTCGCCGATTGCCGTCACGTGCCGCCACCGCTCTGCTTGTCCTTTTCCCGGACTTCGCCCCCGGTTTTGTGGCCCAAACCGGGAAACCAGCCTTCACGATCAACCTCCGGTTTTGAGGCCCAAACCGGGAAACCAGCCGACCATCGCCTGAGTTTGTGGCCCAAACTCAGAAACCCGCAGCGCCCAGGTTTTGAGGCCCAAACCTGGAAACCGTCCTCAGCCCGAGTTTTGTGGCCAAACTCAGAAACCGTCAGCGCCCAGGTTTTGAGGCCCAAACCTGGAAACCGTCCTCTCGGTGGTTTTTCTATGGCTCAACCACCAAACCGAGCCGTAGATGGGATGCACCGCCCGTGCACCCCGTCCACCGACACGTGTCCCTAGGTCCTCGACTCAAGCAACACCGTGCACGCAAGTCTTCGCTCATCGCTGTCCCAGGCTGTCAGCCACCACAGCTGATCCTCAGGCCACCGGTCCTTCAGTCCAAGCCTCACGTCCGCCCTTCGCCACTCTCGGTCCATCGGCACGACACGTCTCTACTTGACCTTCACCTTGCCTTCGGTCACTGTATCCGTGCTCGACACCTGCACAACACAAGCCAAAGAACATGCGTATTATCCTAGTTGACAATCACTCATCACTCAGAGACACGACATACACCCATGTATCCGCAATCTCCCCCTTGATGAGTGCATTGTCAACTACCAACACAAATCATAATAGAATAGAGGAAGGAATGAAGAAAGAGAGAGAACTCAACCAAATGACCCAAAAGCATATCAAAGCCAAAGAAGGTCAAGTGGAAAGAGCAAAACAACTTGGTTCCCAAAGACATGGGCAACGGCTTGACGCAACCAAGCAAAGTAAAGCTAGCCCTCAAGAAGAGGTAGAACAGGCTCAACACCGCTAGCGAGAAAGCTCGATACCAATTGAAGGATCAACTGAAATTCAAGCAAAACAGAGCTAGCCCTCAAGAAGAGGCAGAATGGGCTCAACACCGCTAGCGAGGAAGCTCAACATCAACTGAAGAAGGCTTGATATCAACTGAAGAGCATAAAAGCAAAGGTGCTAGTTCCTCAAGAATGAGGCAAAGGCTCAACACAACTAGCTACAAAAAATGCTCTGAATCAACTGTTACCAGCTCAGAAACTCCCCCTCAAATAGTGCACACAACCAGGAAATCCCTTTAAGTTCAACTCGGAAGGCAAAGATTTGAAGATATTTTCTCCCCCTTAGTCAAACACAGAGAGCACACAGGATTTGTCAATATTTTCTCCCCCTTAGTTGAAAATGCACTATCAAGAATCTCCCCTCCAAATGCATATGAGTCAAAATGTTAGCTAGCAGCTTCAAGAATATAGTCGATAGAATGAGAAGATGCTTGACAGAGTGCTGATCCAATGACTCATAAAATGCACAGAATGCTAGCAAAGGCTCAAACTGATCACTAAATATGAAATCTAAACATTTGAGAAAATAATAGCAGTTTTTAGCCAAAAGGGTATTCACCATCAAAATAGCACGAAGCATGTATAGACAGGAAGTCAAACAAGTGCTAAACATGTATACACGGTGAACTACCCCTAGCACAGGTCAACCATCATGCTATAGAATGAAACATAGACTTGTGTATCCAAAATTTATCGGAGTTGCAGCGGTTAAATTACACAAGTTCAAAGTTCAGCATGTGACTGCGAGAGGTTGAAAACTTGTCATTGCCTAACTTTTCAACTGTGCGAAGCCTATGCAGAAGCAATCAGAAGCTTAAAGCAACAGTTTCGGTCATACACTACACAGCTCAAGTTTAACTCAAAGTGCAATAAGAAACAGTCTCGAAACTGTGATGTGCTGACAAGCAATCCCATCTCGATCTTTTCAATTTACTTAACTTGGTTCAGATTGTAAAGCAGAATAGGAACATACCAAGCAAAGTGAATGACTCAGAACTAGAGACATAGCAACCTAGCATATATGAAAAGCACAAGTGAATTCAACACATTCTACACACATGCTAGTTGCACATCTCAATGGTGAACATTTTCAGGTTTTATGTTCATTAATCAAATTCACCATTCATAAAATAGCTCTGCTCACAACATGTATCATTTATCAGAAAGAGCATAAGCTACAAGCATCATCATAAAGCATCGGAGCAAATACTATATCGAGCATAGTCACATTCTAAAGATTATATAGATGAAGCTCTGAATGTAATATGCAAGATGAATGCAAGATGCATGATGAAACCAATTGAAAAACACAAAGTCAGTTTATAATACAAGAGTCAAAATGTTTCCCCCATCTAAAGGGGAAACACACACCAGCTTGTGACACTCTAGTGTCAAGCACTGCATTAGGCACTGCAATTAGCTACTAAGAGAGCATAAGCAACTGCATTGCATCATTTCATGTGCAAAAGTGTGTTTTGATCCTTGTTTGTTTATTTGAAATTGGATTTCCATTTGACCTGGTGAATAACTTGGATTTCTGTTTTGGCAAATGATTTTATAAATTGAAGAATATTATATGGAGTGTTTTTCATGTTGAATTTTGGCTTAGTTCAAAATGGTTTATCAAATAAAAATGGGTTAAGCAAAAAATGAGATATGCCTTAATTTGGCTTTATTTTTGCAGAGGCTTTAAAAAAATAGTTTCAGGAAAAGTGCCTTATATGAAAGTTGTAGAGAAAATTATTTTTAACAACTTTTGTATTTTGGTCAAAACCTAGTTTGGAGTTTTTGAAACTGTTTTGAATGGTCAAAGTTTGAAAAAGGTTTGAGAAAAAGAAAAAGGAAAATGTTTTTCTTTTCCGCGCACCTTTCGGCCCATCCGGCCTTTCGGCCCACTTCCCCGCCTCGGCCCAGCGCTCGCCGCCTCGCCCGTGCGCGCGCCCGCCCGCGCACCGCGCGCCGGCCGCCCGACACGGCCGCGCCGTACGCCGGCCGGCTTGCCGCGTGGCGCCCCTTCTCTGCGCCAAATCCACGCCGACCACTCCCTCTCCGATCTTCTCCCACCGGAGCACGCCAGCGATCTTCGCCGGCCACTCCCGCGCATCCTCGTCTGCCGAGCCGCCTGCCGCCGCCTCGCCGACCGCGCCGCCGTGGCCCCCGCCGCGACCACCGGCCGGCCGAGCCGACCAAAAGCCCGAGCACTCCACCCTCCGCTCCTTCGCCCGCTCATTCGCGCACTCGCCCGCTCTCACTCTCCCTCGCTCTCGCCTGCACACAAGCGCAAAGAGCGAGCGCTCGGCTCGCGCTCGCCGTGACCACCACCATATCCACCCCTCTCCGTTCCGGCCGCGTCGAGCCACCACCCCCCAATCCATCTCGCACACCACTCCGCCTACGCCTCGGACACCCGGTGCTCGCGCTTGCGCCACCGACCGAGCTCCACCGACGTCGGAGGCCGGAGTCCCCCTCTTCGGTCCGTCATCGCCACCGCGGAGCCGGGTCGCCGTTCGTCCCCAACCGAGCCTCCACCGCACCTCTACTTCCTCCTCGACCCTCACCAAGCCAAGGCAAGGTGAGAACACTGAAGAGCCTCAACGCTACCGCCTCCTACCTCCCCCTATCTCCCCGACCGAGCGCCATGGCCGCCGCCGCGGCCATGCCCGTGGTCGAGCTCCTCGGGAGCTACCCGAGCCAAACCAACCTCCTCTATAGCTTCCCTAGGTTTCACTCGAGCCTATGCTTTCCCTAATTTCACCGGCGACCGCCGGAAACGGCGTAGCCACACGTCGCCGCCACCTCCACGCGCCGCCGCTCGTCGCCGGCACGCTCTGGCCGTGCGCCGGCCAAACCACACACCACCACTCGATGCGTCTCGTCGAGACGAGTTCATCGGACCTACCCTCGCCGCCGGCGAGCTCACCGACGGCGAGAAATCGCCGGTCAAACCCTCCCCTGCTTCGCTCTCTCTGACCGCGTGGGTCCGTTGACCCCGTGGACCCCTCTTGTCAGCCGCTTGCTGGTCTATGGACCGGGTGCGCGTAGCCGGATGAATGGATTTAAATGTTTTTCTTTTTAGTTTTAATTTCCAGAAATGCTTGTTATTTTTGTGCAGCTCGATTTATAAGTCCAAATGAAGTGCTTCCAGTTTTGTTAGGTTGTTTATGAGAAGATCTATCATGGAAAAATATGAATATATTTTTGATGGCATTTCATTTCACTGTTTTTATTTATTTCAGTTTATATGCTTTTGTTTAATTAAATGGAAATAAGTGTTTTATGATAGAATTAATTCATGGGAAAATTTGTATAGGTTCTTTGTGGTGTTTAGTGCCTGTGAAAATTTTATAAAGTACTGTTCATGTAGAAAAAGTTTCTGTTATGATTAAAAGTCTCTTTTTGCTGATTTCTTAGAAAAAGCATTAAGGTGTTTTATATGTTGAAATAAAATATGGGAAAATTTGTACAGTCTTGGTGTGTCACGAAGAGTCTGAGAAAACTATAAACTTGATCTGTTTTTTGGAAAAACTAAGAGTTGCTTTACAGCTGTGCTTTTCTATGTGGATCTTTGAAAATTCATGTAAGAAAATATATGATGGTTCTGATCATGGAACTTTCTTGACAAATACGAAATGTAAAGTAAAATCTGGGAAAAATGTGAAAATGAGTTTAACACCCTTTTTCAGTAGGGTTGCAGTTCAAATGTTCGTTTCTGCCATAAATTTGTTATTTTTGTGTAGGCCTGTATGTTCATGCTCTAATGGTAATTTTTCTGTAGTAGCCTGGTTATGAGTAGCATAAGTCAGGAAAAATATGAAGTTTGCTGTTTGGCATTGTTTGAGTAAGGAGCTAGTTCAAAGCACCTTTATGGGCAGTTTGCTTGTCATTTTTGTATCTGCAGTTCTGCAAGTTATTTTGGCCTGAAACTTGTTCAGTAGAGTCCAGTAGGTGTTGTTGACTTTCTGGAATTTTTGTGAATTTTTCTGAGTCTAGAAAAATGCACTTGCAGTTCAATCGGAATTTCTTTTGATTTAATTAAAAGTGGAAAAGGGTGATTATCGGATTTTGTCTTATGAATTGAATAGTGTTGACCCCAATGTCAAAAGTGGTTCAACAAGTTGGCTTTGTTGGTTTGCAAGAAAAATGTTTCGTCTTATGATCCTCATCTTGCACCGCATTAGTTATTTATATAATTTATCACATGCAATAGGATCGACACTCCCGGAGCCCCACCAAGAGCAGGAGCCAAGCGTCGAGCCGGAGATCCAGGAGCTCCAGCAGTCGGAGGAAGCAGACCCCGCGGCCGACACTAACCTGCCTGAGTGCCCCTCCCACGAGGCCTCAGTCTTCACCCAAGGCAAGCCCCGGAGCATTCTAAGTCTCCCAGTTTTTATAACTAAATTACTTGAGTCCTTTTTATATTGTGATGCATTAGGTATAGGAGTTGATTGAATCCTACTTGCTGCATTACCATTCCTTGATTATTGATTATTACCTGCCTTGTTACCCTGTTACTTTATAATGTAGAATTGCTTAGTCTACTTAATAAAAGTAATAGTTAAGGATGTTTCCGTGATACCCCGATGGGTATTTACCGGATCACGGTTGGCTATATTTGCTATCGTGGAAAAGAACCTGAGTTGTAGTGAAATACGGTCAATGGGATGGCAGGGCACAAGTTCGGAAACTTGGGGCAGTCCATCCGTTGGATCGTGTAGGTTTGTATCGATGTTGGCCCTCGTTCATTTTTGAACGCGCCCTTTTACTTAGGGATATGTCGTTGCTGTAATCATCGACCCCAAAGCCGGTTAGAAGCTGTTCGGGCCGGTTTCAACCCGTGTCGTGCCCTCTAGTACAGAAGTTGCGATCTGCCGACGTGAGGCCATCGCCAGACTCTGATTGGGCGGTCCGTGCTTGAACCGCGACGATTACCACCACGAACAAGCGTCGAGCGGTTGCCCAATGCATGGACCCGACGGGGAAAGTGTGGGCTGGTATTAAAGGTCTTTCACCAGCTGGTTTGGAATTCGATTCGAGTCGCCGTCTCCCCGGGTTAGTGGGAACTATGGCGAGCTTCACCACGATACAACTCCATGTGATGATTAAGGTTCAACTAAAATGTGGATAAATCAACTGGATATAGTTATATTATTGGTTGTTAGATTCAAGTGAGTGTTTTAGTACAGGTGATAACCTAGAATTAAGAATTAGGCTAAAAGTAACAACTCATCATATTCACTAATTACCTCTTATCTAAATCTGAGCTTTTCGCAACTAAAAATCCCAGCTCTACCTCAAAAGCCTTGCATACCCTTGGAGTCTTTTATTTTCAGTTGGACGGGTAAGTCTAGCTGAGTACATTCCCGTACTCAGGGTTTATCCCGTTTGTTGCAGATGGCCAGGTCTACTTTGGCTATTGTAAGCACTGCCTCTACCCAGTGGAAGGTGATGAGGAGTAGGCCCAGGGCAGGGTCGTCCAGAAGCTTTTCCCCTTCTTTTGCCGGACTGAGACTGCTGGTGGCACATTATCTTAAAAGGGAGGAATGACTTGTGTTGAGTTTATGTATCAAAACAATGTTTTATTTGGACCGCGTGCGTGGTGGTCGTGTTCAAACTATTTCAGCTTCCGCACTATTTGAACTCAGTATTGTAATAACTCTGTTTATTTCCGCACTCTGATGTTTAAATTCCGTTTTAAATTCACGGTGATGTCTCTTTACGGATGTAATCTTTGAACGATGCGATCCTGTATGTTCTGGTGTAAGAAATCCTTCGAGATTTCCGGACTACCGGGGTTATATGGGTTCAAGTGTGGGTCGAAGTCAGACGGATTTGACTAAGATAATACTTGAGCACTTATAATCAGGACGGTTCCGCCACAGCTGGTATCGGAGCATGGTTCAAGGGATTACGCCTGTACGGAGCTATTTTCGAATAAAAATGGGTATTTTAAAACTATTTTCAAGCGATTTGCGAAACTATTTTCAATTACTAAATGTGCCCAGTCTCGTCCTTAAGCCCTATACTAGGATTCAGGTGGCTTAACTGCTAACAGGGTTCAGGGATTTGCTCATGCTGGATCTTTATTTGCTGGTCCATTCTCGAGGGAAAAGAGAATGTGTCGATTGCGAAAACATGCATAAAATAATTTGTGAGATATGAGAGCATGACCGTCCAACCGTCGGTCTAGGCGAGGGATTCTTATACCAAGTATGTGCGAGCTTTACGCGGACACATATGAGGGTATCAATGATTTTACCGGGTGATTTCTTTTGGTGCATGGTGTTCGTGTTGACCTGTATGTATTTTGCGCATATTGGTCAATACTCGTTGCTTTATCATTGGGAATTTTGTTGGGCTGAAATGAATCTTCTGCAGGTACACTAACTATGCGATCGAGTAGAACGTGTAGATAACGTATGAGAGATCGTTCTTGCCACCGACTAGAACGTTAGGACTTGCGAGTCATATTAGTGAGTGAGAACGTAAGTACGATCATGCATCATGTTTATATTCATGCATTTACATTACCTCCCTTAATTAAAAATTTGTCTCTTTTGTTATAAAATTTGCCAACTTAATATCCGTCTCACGAGAGTTCGAAACCCTTTGTTTCTACAGATGGCCCGGACCAAGTTGACTGCTCGCAAGGCCACCGGAGGCAGAGGAGTTCCGCGTCATCGCTTGGCCACCAAGCTGACCCGGAGGACGTTCCTGACCTACTTTGGGTTGCCGACGATCCTTTGGAGGATTTTGCAGGCAGTGGGTTATGAGGAAGGACAGGAGCCCAAGTACTCCTGGCAGAAGGAGATCTACGGGCAGGATTCCCTGGTTATGGTAGAGATCAAGGTCAAAGCCTTGCCTGCCAAGCCGCACTGGACAGGATGGACTGAGATCACCAGAGGCACATGTGCCAAGGATGGAGCCAACAGGGCAGCATACCTAGTGCTGAAGGATATCATCGCCCGCTTCCCCGCCGACCTGGCAAGTGCAATGGCAGGAGTGTTTCCCCGTGGATCACTTTTCCCATTGCGCTGGAAGCAGACTTCAGAGTCAGTCTTGACAGGGAGCCCAGAGGAGAGGTTCTACTGTGAGACGCCTGCGATGAGCGCCACCGGAGCTTTGTTGGGGGTATGTGAGAGTTTGGAGCACACTCTCGAGAGCGTGTCCTTCACCCTCACCGCCACCTACCAGAGCAAGAGGAAGCTTCAGGAGGACTTCGACGCTGAGGTTGCTCGTCTTCAGGAGAGGATTCAGCAGCTCACGCTTGAGCGCGACGACGCCCGCACCACTGCCGCAGCTCAGTCTACCGCCAGGACAGTCGCCGAGCAGATGTACCTGACCGCATCTCTGCAGAGAGATGAGGCCCGTGCCGCACTTGACCACCTCAGAGAGGGAGATCCCTGGTTCATCTCGTTCAGCAGATCAACGCACAGCAGGTCTACATCGAGCAGCTCCACGAGGCCGTCCACGAGTTCCATCATGCAGCACAGGAGGCAGCAGCACCAGCCGCCGCAGAGGTTCCCGCAGCAGAGGCCCCAGATCCCCAGGATGGAGAGGTTCTTGGTCCCGACGCCCCACCAGAGGAGGCTCATGCAGATGAGCCTATGTTCGACGTAGACATCGAGGACGTCGCATCCGCCGCTGGAGACCCATGAGCGCTAGTTTGATAGGGATCGTTTGCTTTTGTATAGCTTGAGCTTGCTCGCTAAGTAATGTAATGGTCCAAACATGGTTGGTTATGTTTAAGTTTGTGATGGCATGTAATGGCTTTTGGACAAGAGTCCGGACTTCGATCCGGCACCCCTTTTTTTTTTTTTATGAAAATTCGTCGTTTGCATGTCTAATTTCGAGCGATTATTCTGTGATGTTGTATGGAAATGAGTAATTATACTTGGTTGTGTGCTAAATTTTCGAATTATGTACAACACAGTATTTATTCATGTTCAATGTGACATCACCTAATGATTGCTTAATAATGGGATATGCAGATGCCGGCACACACTCGCAGCCAACGTGGGCAAGGGGCAGGACAGGAGGAGAATCTGCCACCTCCCCCACCGCCGCCAATGACGCCGGAAGCGTTCTTTGGCCAGTTTCTGGGAAGCCAAAGGAACATGGAAGAGATGCAGAGGCATATGGAGGCCACCCTCCGTAATATTGCCAACAACACCGCGCAGCAGCATCATCAGCGCCAAGGCCCGGAGCCTAACCAGTACAGCTCCTACCGTGATTTCTTGGACACTCGCCCTCCCGTGTTCAAGGAAGCCACCGAGCCACTCGAAGCTGACGAATGGCTCAACTCCATCACCCAGAAGTTTCGTCTGCTACGCCTGACGGAAGAGCTCAAAGCGGAGTATGCCGCTCACATGTTGGAAGGACCCGCAGGTTTGTGGTGGGCCCAGTACCGTGCATCTCTGCCAGCTGATGCACGTGTCACCTGGGAGCAATTCTCAACTGCTATGCGTCGCCACTACATCCCTAGTGGTCTGATGGAAATGAAGGTTGCAGAGTTTATGAGGTTAACCCAAGGAACCAGGTCGGTGTCAGAGTATCTTCACAGCTTCAACAACCTGGCCCGCTATGCCCCGGATTTCGTGGACACTGAGGCCAAGAAGATTGCAAGTTTCAAGCGTGGCATGAGTGCCACAATGCTTTCCAAGATGGGTAACAGTCACCGCACCACCTTCAGTGACTTCGTCAGTGACTGTCTGAATCAAGAGGCCAATGACAGCCGGCTAGCAGCAGAGACACGCCGCCGTGCGAATGAAGGAGGTTCGTCCCAGCAGAGAGCCGCTTTCGGAGCACGCACCCCATACCGCCCTGTCACTGGAGCAAGGTACCGACCCCCACAGAGGAAGATCACCACCAACCGTCCCCGTCCCAGCTTCCAGAAGCCGTACACTGCCCCCATGATGCAAAACAAGGGTAAAACTGGAAGTGCAGCAGGACCCAAGACTCCATACGTGATTGGCCCGTGCTACAACTGTGGACAGACAGGACACCTGTCCCGCCACTGCCCTCGTCCAAAGAAGCAGTACCCTCAGCCTCAGCCTCGTACCGGTCACGTGCATCACACCACAGTGGAAGAAGTGCCAGAAGGAGAGCCTGTCACCGCTGGTACGTTCCTTGTTAATAACTATCCCGCCGTTGTGCTGTTTGATTCTGGAGCATCGCATTCTTTCATAAGTGAGAGTTTTGTTTTAAGGAGTAATCTTGAGTTGGTAGAGTTAGACCGGGGATATCAGATAAGTTCCGCCGGAGCCGTTCTCTCCGCGCGTAAAATGGCTAAAGGAGTGGAAATGATCTTTGGGGATAAAAAGGCCATAGTGGACCCCATAGTCATTCCTGGTCTAGGTTTGGACATAATCTTGGGAATGGGATGGATGAAACTTTGGAAGGTAAACCTAGACACCGCAGAAAGAGTAGTGTCCATGGTTAGTCCCAGGAATGGATCTTCTTTTCGGTTCAAGTTACCCCGAAACCCCCATGAGATTGGAGTGTTGTTCAATATCACGGCAAAACAGATAGCTGAGATCCCAGTAGTATGTGAGTTTCCGGATGTCTTTCCTGATGAGTTGCCTGGTTTACCGCCTGATAGAGATGTGGAGTTTGCCATAGAGTTAATTCCGGGAACAGCACCTATATCCCGAAGACCGTATAGAATGCACGCTAAAGAGCTAGCAGAACTTAAGGTCCAGATACAAGAACTGTTGGATAAAGGTTTGATCCGTCCTAGTTCGTCGCCTTGGGGATGTCCCGCTATCTTTGTGAAGAAGAAAGATAAGACTCTGAGAATGTGTGTGGATTATAGACCGCTTAATGCAGTAACCATAAAGAATAAGTACCCCTTACCTCGAATCGATGTCTTGTTTGATCAGTTGTCAAAAGCAAAAGTGTTCTCCAAGATTGACCTGAGGTCAGGGTATCACCAAATCAAGATCAGACGGGAGGACATATCGAAAACCGCTTTCTCCACTAGATATGGACTGTATGAGTATCTTGTTATGTCTTTTGGGTTGACTAATGCACCGGCACATTTTATGTACCTAATGAATTCAGTTTTCATGCCCGAGTTGGACAAGTTTGTTGTGGTGTTCATCGATGATATTTTGGTATATTCGAAAAGTGAGCAAGATCATGCTGAACACCTACGAGTTGTTTTGACCCGACTTCGAGAGCACAAACTGTATGCCAAGTTCAGTAAGTGTGAGTTTTGGTTGAAGAAGGTACCTTTCCTTGGTCACGTCCTTTCAGAGGAAGGGATCTCTGTAGACCCTTCTAAAGTACAAGAGGTTATGGATTGGCAAGCACCCACGAGTGTTTTTGAGGTTCGCAGCTTTTTGGGTCTGGCCGGATATTACCGTCGGTTTATTCCGGATTTTCAAGAATAGCTAAGCCTATGACCCGTTTGACACAGAAGAACAAGAAGTTCGAATGGACGCCTGAATGCGAAGAAGCTTTTTGCACTCTGCGAACGTTGTTAACATCCGCACCAGTTTTGGCTCAGCCAAACTTGGAGGAACCTTTTGATGTGTTTTGTGATGCCTCCAAGATTGGACTCGGATGTGTACTCATGCAAAATGGGAGAGTTATCGCCTATGCTTCTCGCCAGTTGCGACCACATGAAGAGAATTATCCCACTCACGATTTGGAATTAGCAGCCGTCGTGCATGCACTCAAGATATGGAGACATTATCTTATGGGAAATCTATGTCATGTGTACACGGATCATAAAGTCTGAAATATATCTTCACCCAGCCAGAGTTGAATATGAGGCAGAGAAGATGGTTAGAGCTAATTAAGGATTACAACCTTGAAGTGCATTACCACCCCGGAAAAGCGAACGTTGTAGCCGATGCCTTGAGTCGCAAGACTCATTGCAACTCCCTACAACCACTTTTGGAGGATAGATTTAACCTTATGCACCCCGTTATGCTGAACAATATCACTCTTCAGTGCACCTTGGAAAGTGACATCATAGAGGGACAGAAAAATGATGCAGAGATTTGTCAGATTAAGAAGAGGTTAGAAACCAGTAGTTCGTTGAACTTCAGAACGGACGAGCAAGGAATCTTATGGTATAATAGAAGGATAGTAGTTCCTAAGGATGCAGAGCTGAAAGAAAGAATTCTGAACGAGGCTCACAATTCAAAGTTGTCTATCCACCCAGGAAGCAGTAAGATGTATCAGGATTTGAGAACCAGATTTGGTGGTCAAAGATGAAGAAAGAAGTTGCAGCCTATGTCGCCAAATGCGATACTTGTTGCAGGATAAAGGCTATACATCTGAAGCCCGCCGGACTGTTACAACCGTTGTCAATTCCAGAATGGAAATGGGAAGAGATCAGTATGGACTTTATCACAGGACTTCCCACTACTCAGAAAGGAAATGATTCGATTTGGGTTATTGTGGATCGGTTGTCTAAAGTAGCTCATTTTATACCAGTCAAGACTACATACCGTCCCCATCAGTATGCAGATTTGTATATTCAGAATATCCTGAGGTTGCATGGAATTCCAAAGCGGATAGTTTCTGATAGAGGACCCCAGTTCATAGCACGCTTTTGGGAACAGTTGCACAAGGAGTTAGGAACCAAGTTGGTAAGAAGTTCAGCCTATCACCCTCAAACTGCAGGACAGACAGAAAGAGTGAATCAGATTTTGGAAGATATCCTAAGAGCTTGTGTCTTGTCTTCAGGAGAGTCATGGGAGAAATGGTTACCCTTGCTGAGTTTTCCTACAATAACAGCTACCAAGAGAGCATCAAGATGGCACCTTTCGAAGTTTTATATGGACAAAGATGCAGAACCCCAGTGAATTGGGTTGAGTCTGGAGACCGAGGATTCTATGGATCCGATTATGTGAAGGATGCCGAGGAAATTGTGCAAACAGTGCAGCAACATATCAAGGTAGCACAATCTCGACAAAAGAGTTATGCTAACACACGAAGAAGACCTTTAGAATTTCGAGTTGGAGACCATGTGTATCTCAAGGTCTCACCTATGAGAAAGGTCCAACATTTTGGAATCAAGAAAAAGCTAGCACCTCGATATGTGGGACCATACCCGATCATAGCAAAGAAAGGAGAAGTGGCATATGAAGTGCAGTTACCCCCAGAAATGAGTACAGTTTTCCCCGTGTTCCATGTATCACAGCTAAAGAAGTGTCTTCGAGTTCCACAACAAGAAGAAGTTCGAGTCCCGGACATCACGATCAGATCAGACCTTGAGTACTACGAACAACCTAAGGAAATTTTGGATACCAAGACCCGTGAGACTCGCAACAAAACAGTGAAGACTTACAAGATTCTTTGGAGCAATCACGGACCCAACGATGCGACATGGGAAACCGAGGAGTACTTACGCGTAAACTATCCCGCTTTTGTTAAAAAATGGTACGTAACTCAAATCTCGGGACGAGATTTCTTTAAGGGGGAAGGGCTGTGACACTCTAGTGTCAAGCACTGCATTAGGCACTGCAATTAGCTACTAAGAGAGCATAAGCAACTGCATTGCATCATTTCATGTGCAAAAGTGTGTTTTGATCCTTGTTTGTTTATTTGAAATTGGATTTCCATTTGACCTGGTGAATAACTTGGATTTCTGTTTTGGCAAATGATTTTATAAATTGAAGAATATTATATGGAGTGTTTTTCATGTTGAAGTTTTGGCTTAGTTCAAAATGGTTTATCAAATAAAAATGGGTTAAGCAAAAAATGAGATATGCCTTAATTTGGCTTTATTTTTGCAGAGGCTTTAAAAAAATAGTTTCAGGAAAAGTGCCTTATATGAAAGTTGTAGAGAAAATTATTTTTAACAACTTTTGTATTTTGGTCAAAACCTAGTTTGGAGTTTTTGAAACTGTTTTGAATGGTCAAAGTTTGAAAAAGGTTTGAGAAAAGAAAAAGGAAAATGTTTTTCTTTTCCGCGCACCTTTCGGCCCATCCGGCCTTTCGGCCCACTTCCCCGCCTCGGCCCAGCGCTCGCCGCCTCGCCCGCGTGCGCGCGCCCGCCCGCGCACCGCGCGCCGGCCGCCCGACACGGCCGCGCCGTACGCCGGCCGGCTTGCCGCGTGGCGCCCCTTCTCTGCGCCAAATCCACGCCGACCACTCCCTCTCCGATCTTCTCCCACCGGAGCACGCCAGCGATCTTCGCCGGCCACTCCCGCGCATCCTCGTCTGCCGAGCCGCCTGCCGCCGCCTCGCCGACCGCGCCGCCGTGGCCCCCGCTGCGACCACCGGCCGGCCGAGCCGACCAAAAGCCCGAGCACTCCACCCTCCGCTCCTTCGCCCGCTCATTCGCGCACTCGCCCGCTCTCACTCTCCCTCGCTCTCGCCTGCACACAAGCGCAAAGAGCGAGCGCTCGGCTCGCGCTCGCCGTGACCACCACCATATCCACCCCTCTCCGTTCCGGCCGCGTCGAGCCACCACCCCCCAATCCATCTCGCACACCACTCCGCCTACGCCTCGGACACCCGGTGCTCGCGCTTGCGCCACCGACCGAGCTCCACCGACGTCGGAGGCCGGAGTCCCCCTCTTCGGTCCGTCATCGCCACCGCGGAGCCGGGTCGCCGTTCGTCCCCAACCGAGCCTCCACCGCACCTCTACTTCCTCCTCGACCCTCACCAAGCCAAGGCAAGGTGAGAACACTGAAGAGCCTCAACGCTACCGCCTCCTACCTCCCCCTATCTCCCCGACCGAGCGCCATGGCCGCCGCCGCGGCCATGCCCGTGGTCGAGCTCCTCGGGAGCTACCCGAGCCAAACCAACCTCCTCTATAGCTTCCCTAGGTTTCACTCGAGCCTATGCTTTCCCTAATTTCACCGGCGACCGCCGGAAACGGCGTAGCCACACGTCGCCGCCACCTCCACGCGCCGCCGCTCGTCGCCGGCACGCTCTGGCCGTGCGCCGGCCAAACCAACACCACCACTCGATGCGTCTCGTCGAGACGAGTTCATCGGACCTACCCTCGCCGCCGGCGAGCTCACCGACGGCGAGAAATCGCCGGTCAAACCCTCCCCTGCTTCGCTCTCTCTGACCGCGTGGGTCCGTTGACCCCGTGGATCCCTCTTGTCAGCCGCTTGCTGGTCTATGGACCGGGTGCGCGTAGCCGGATGAATGGATTTAAATGTTTTTCTTTTTAGTTTTGATTTCCAGAAATGCTTGTTATTTTTGTGCAGCTCGATTTATAAGTCCAAATGAAGTGCTTCCAGTTTTGTTAGGTTGTTTATGAGAAGATCTATCATGGAAAAATATGAATATATTTTTGATGGCATTTCATTTCACTGTTTTTATTTATTTCAGTTTATATGCTTTTGTTTAATTAAATGGAAATAAGTGTTTTATGATAGAATTAATTCATGGGAAAATTTGTATAGATTCTTTGTGGTGTTTAGTGCCTGTGAAAATTTTATAAAGTACTGTTCATGTAGAAAAAGTTTCTGTTATGATTAAAAGTCTCTTTTTGCTGATTTCTTAGAAAAAGCATTAAGGTGTTTTATATGTTGAAATAAAATATGGGAAAATTTGTACAGTCTTGGTGTGTCACGAAGAGTCTGAGAAAACTATAAACTTGATCTGTTTTATGGAAAAAACTAAGAGTTGCTTTACAGCTGTGCTTTTCTATGTGGATCTTTGAAAATTCATGTAAGAAAATATATGATGGTTCTGATCATGGAACTTTCTTGACAAATACGAAATGTAAAGTAAAATCTGGGAAAAATGTGAAAATGAGTTTAGCACCCTTTTTCAGTAGGGTTGCAGTTCAAATGTTCGTTTCTGCCATAAATTTGTTATTTTTGTGTAGGCCTGTATGTTCATGCTCTAATGGTAATTTTTCTGTAGTAGCCTGGTTATGAGTAGCATAAGTCAGGAAAAATATGAAGTTTGCTGTTTGGCATTGTTTGAGTAAGGAGCTAGTTCAAAGCACCTTTATGGGCAGTTTGCTTGTCATTTTTGTATCTGCAGTTCTGCAAGTTATTTTGGCCTGAAACTTGTTCAGTAGAGTCCAGTAGGTGTTGTTGACTTTCTGGAATTTTTGTGAATTTTTCTGAGTCTAGAAAAATGCACTTGCAGTTCAATCAGAATTTCTTTTGATTTAATTAAAAGTGGAAAAGGGTGATTATCGGATTTTGTCTTATGAATTGAATAGTGTTGACCCCAATGTCAAAAGTGGTTCAACAAGTTGGCTTTGTTGGTTTGCAAGAAAAAATGTTTCGTCTTATGATCCTCATCTTGCACCGCATTAGTTATTTATATAATTTATCACATGCAATAGGATCGACACTCCCGGAGCCCCACCAAGAGCAGGAGCCAAGCGTCGAGCCGGAGATCCAGGAGCTCCAGCAGTCGGAGGAAGCAGACCCCGCGGCCGACACTAACCTGCCTGAGTGCCCCTCCCACGAGGCCTCAGTCTTCACCCAAGGCAAGTCCCGGAGCATTCTAAGTCTCCTAGTTTTTATAACTAAATTACTTGAGTCCTTTTTATATTGTGATGCATTAGGAATAGGAGTTGATTGAATCCTACTTGCTGCATCACCATTCCTTGATTATTGATTATTACCTGCCTTGTTACCCTGTTACTGCTTTATAATGTAGAATTGCTTAGTCTACTTAATAAAAGTAATAGTTAAGGGTGTTTCCGTGATACCCCGATGGGTATTTACCGGATCACGGTTGGCTATATTTGCTATCGTGGAAAAGAACCTGAGTTGTAGTGAAATACGGTCAATGGGATGGCAGGGCACAAGTTCGGAAACTTGGGGCAGTCCATCCGTTGGATCGTGTAGGTTTGTATCGATGTTGGCCCTCGTTCATTTTTGAACGCGCCCTTTTACTTAGGGATATGTCGTTGCTGTAATCATCGACCCCAAAGCCGGTTAGAAGCTGTTCGGGCCGGTTTCAACCCGTGTCGTGCCCTCTAGTACAAAAGTTGCGATCTGCCGACGTGAGGCCATCGCCAGACTCTGATTGGGCGGTCCGTGCTTGAACCGCGACGATTACCACCACGAACAAGCATCGAGCGGTTGCCCAATGCATGGACCCGACGGGGAAAGTGTGGGCTGGTATTAAAGGTCTTTCACCAGCTGGTTTGGAATTCGATTCGAGTCGCCGTCTCCCCCGGTTAGTGGGAAACTATGGCGAGCTTCACCACGATACAACTCCATGTGATGATTAAGGTTCAACTAAAATATGGATAAATCAACTGGATATAGTTATATTATTGGTTGTTAGATTCAAGTGAGTGTTTTAGTACAGGTGATAACCTAGAATTAAGAATTAGGCTAAAAGTAACAACTCATCATATTCACTAATTACCTCTTATCTAAATCTGAGCCTTTCGCAACTAAAAAAATCCCAGCTCTACCTCAAAAGCCTTGCATACCCTTGGAGTCTTTTATTTTCAGTTGGACGGGTAAGTCTAGCTGAGTACATTCCCGTACTCAGGGTTTATCCCGTTTGTTGCAGATGGCCAGGTCTACTTTGGCTATTGTAAGCACTGCCTCTACCCAGTGGAAGGTGATGAGGAGTAGGCCCAGGGCAGGGTCGTCCAGAAGCTTTTCCCCTTCTTTTGCCGGACTGAGACTGCTGGTGGCACATTATCTTAAAAGGGAGGAATGACTTGTGTTGAGTTTATGTATCAAAACAATGTTTTATTTGGACCGCGTGCGTGGTGGTCGTGTTCAAACTATTTCAGCTTCCGCACTATTTGAACTCAGTATTGTAATAACTCTGTTTATTTCCGCACTCTGATGTTTAAATTCCGTTTAAAATTCACGGTGATGTCTCTTTATGGATGTAATCTTTGAACGATGCGATCCTGTATGTTCTGGTGTAAGAAATCCTTCGAGATTTCCGGACTACCAGGGTTATATGGGTTCAAGTGTGGGTCGAAGTCAGACGGATTTGACTAAGATAATACTTGAGCACTTATAATCAGGACGGTTCCGCCACAAAGCTCACCTCTCAACCTAGCAAAAGTTGATTGGTCCAAAGGCTTGGTGAAAATATCAGCCAACTGATGATGAGAATCGACATGGTGAAGGTCGATATCACCCTTCTCATAGTGGTCTCGCAGAAAATGAAAGTGCACATCAATGTGTTTGGTCTTAGAGTGCAGCACGGGGTTCTTAGCAACGCTAATAGCACTCGTGCTGTCACAAAGCAAAGGAACGCGAGAAAAGCTCAGACCAAAATCACGCAAAGTGGCCATCATCCAAAGTAACTAGGAACAGCAGCTAGCCGCAGCAACATACTCAGCCTCCATGGTAGACTGGGCGACACTAGACTGCTTGCGAGAAGACCACGATACTAGAGAAGAACCAATAAACTGACAAGTCCCAGAAGTGGACTTGCGCTCAATCCGGCAACCAGCAAAATCCGCATCAGAATAACCGCAAAGGGAGAGAGTGGAGGAAGCAGAATACCAAATCCCAAACTCTAGAGTGAAGCATAAGTACCTCATAATGCGTTTGACAGCCTGACGGTGAGAGGTGCGCGGCTACGACTGAAATCGCGCGCAAAGACACACCGCGAACTGAATGTCCGGGCGTGTCGCCGTCAGGTACAGCAGCGACCCGATCATACTCCAGTACTCCTTCTGGTCCACAGCTTCTCCAT
Organism: Coix lacryma-jobi var. lacryma-jobi; assembly: GCA_009763385.1. Lineage (NCBI taxonomy): Eukaryota > Viridiplantae > Streptophyta > Magnoliopsida > Poales > Poaceae > Coix > Coix lacryma-jobi. The sequence continues at coordinate 111,465,801 of CM019831.1, read as the reverse complement.
CCTTGTCCGCGTCCAGGGCCGTTGTGGTCGACATGGGTGTTGGAAGAGGCTTGGCCTCACCCATATCGAATTTCTTCAGGATATCCTTGGTATACTTACCCTGGTGCACAAACGTTCCCTCTCGAGATTGCTTGATTTGCAATCCGAGGAAAAACGTCAACTCGCCCATCATGCTCATGTCAAACTCCCTGCTCATAGTATCTGCAAACTTGGCAACCAAAGCGTGAGAAGAACCACCAAAAATGTTATCACCCACGTAAATCTGGACCAAGAGAGTATCATTGCCTAGCTTGAGGAGAAAGAGCGTTTTATCCACACATCCCATTTTATAACCCTTAGCAAGCAAAAAGGTTTTCAACCTATCATACCAGTCTATAGGGGCTTGTTTCAAACCATACAAAGCTTTGTGAAGTTTAAAAACATGGTTTGGAAACTTGGGATTTTCGAAACCGGGGGGCTGTTTTACATACACCTCTTCTTCGATGTAGCCGTTTAAGAAGGCACTCTTGACATCCATTTGAAAAAGTTTAAATCCTTTGGATGCAGCAAAAGACAAGAGTATCCTAATTGCCTCCAAACGAGCTATAGGAGCAAATGTCTCCTCATAGTCTATCCCCTCCTTCTGACTATACCCCTGGGCTACAAGTCTGGCCTTGTTTCTCACAACATGGCCATCCTCTCCATGTTTGTTTTTGAAAACCCATTTTGTACCAATAGGGTGACACTCAGGAGGAGGTGGAACCAAAACCCAAACCCGATTTCTCTCAAAATTTTCTAACTCCTCATACATGGCATTGACCCAATCCGGATCAGATAAAGCGTGTCCAACATCTCGGGGTTCAAAATCAGCAACAAATGCAGAATGAGCAAAGTGAGAGATTTGTTGTGACCTTGACCGAGTGACACGTTCGTCGATGCTGCCGATCATCTATTGAGGCGGGTGTTGGCGCTGAATGTGTCATGGTGCCTCCCGAGCTGAAGTAGCCTCCCCCTCAACAGCAGCTGGTGCCTCCCCGGGTACGAACAGTACAGCCCGAGGTGGCGGATCCCACGGCCCCCAAGTAGTAGAGGAAGAAGGGTCTGGGCCGTGAGTCGTAGTAGAAGCCGCTCCTTGCGGCACAGCAGGTGGAGGAGGTGCTGGATCGTCCATCCCTTCAGCACCTTCGTCCTCATCATCAAAAAGAGACTCACCAACCTCATGATCACCTGCACGCTCAAAACGAGAAGAAGGACAAACCATGGTCTCGTCGAAGGTGACATCTGATGTCACTATGACTCGGTTAGTATCAAGGTTAAGTATACGATATGCACGAGCGTGAGTGCCATAACCCAAAAATACACCGTCTGAAGAACGAGACTCAAATTTATCCAGGTTGCCTTTCTTGAGTATAAAATAGTGGCAACCAAAAACTCTAAAATAACTCACCTTGGGCAATTTTCCAAAATGCAACTCATATGAAGTCTTTTTCAAGAAAGCTCGAAGAAAAATGCGATTGGAAATATAGCATGCAGTGCTCATAGCCTCAGCCCAATATCGCCTAGGAGTCATATGCTCATCGAGCATCGTCCTGGCCATCTCTAAAAGGGTCCGATTCTTCATCTCTACAACACCATTTTGTGGCGGTGTGTAGGGGAAAAAACGGATGCTCTAAACCCAAAGAGTTACAAAACTTCTCGAAATCCAAATTCTTGAATTCGGAACCATTATCACTCCGAATTGCTCGCATTGAGTTCATAGGGAACTCAGTCTGAAGACGCAAAATCAGATTGCGAGCAAAGGAGAAAGTCTCGGTTTTCTCAGCTAAAAACAAAACCCACGAATATCTCAAAAAATCATCGACAACAACAAGCACGTACCACTTTCCCCCAACCAAGCTTACCCGAGCCGGACCAACGAGGTCCATGTGCAAAAGCTCTCCAGGGTGGTTAGTCATGACCTGAGTCACTGGATGGTGGGGAGCGGCGACCATCTTCCCATGTCTACAAGAATGGCAAACAAGATCCTTCTCCATGGACAACTTGGGCAATCCTCGGATTAGGCCAAGTGAACTAAGTCTTGCAAGCAAGTCAAAGCTCAGGTGACCGAGTCTCCTATGCCACTTCCAAAGATCAGAGGAGGAAGGTCCAGCCAAAAGACAACGAGAAATTCCAAACGACTTCGAGAAATTCGCACGAAAGACTTTTCCAAAGGGCAAAATCAAACATATAAGATTGCCCTGAGGATCCAAAATGCGACTGAGATTCGGTTTAAAATGAATCTCATAGTCATCATCGAAAAGTTGCTAAACAGAAAGAAGGTTAAAATGCAAGTTAGAGACAAGAGCAACATCGCGCAACACAAAGTGCTCATTAACTCGCATCGACCCACGAGACAACACCTTACCTTTGATGTTGTCGCCGAAGGTGATAAACTCCTTTTCGGCGACCAGACTAAGACTGGAGAACCACTTGGCGTTTCCGGTCATGTGTCTCGAACACCCGGAATCCACCAACCAAACGTTCTCCAATCGTTTTACCTACATCAATAAAAAGACATAGGGTGAGCATACGGTCCAACACTGGGGTGAGTAAAATGGGAATTATACCAGTGTTGGGCTGGCTGCTCAAAAGAACGGTTAGCAGAAAAACCATTCCTAGCACGCCTACGAGAGGAGCGATCACCACGTAGAGGAAAACGTGGTCCGCTAAGGGAAGAGCGTCCATCGCGATACTCAAAACGCGATGGGGGAAGCGCTCAACTACAAAGCCACCACCACGGGGTCCATAGCCCATAAATGCAGGCTGCCGCCAGGGACGTTCTCTTCGCGGCCTAGGCCTAGGAACTTGAGGTTTTGGACCTCTAGGCCTAGTAGCACGCTTCTGAACATTCGGCACATGTACATCATGGAAAGGATGATACATGTCTGTGTTGTTCATCTCCTTTGCACGACGTGCCTCTCTCTTGCGCCGAAAGCAAAACTCACTCAAGTATCCATCTCTCCCACAGTGCTCACAATGGTACCTCACCGCTCTCATAGCGGGTTGTTGGTACTCACGGTAGTGGGTGTGGATCACTTTGCCTTTCTGTGGCATAAGCTCCTCTTGGATGGGTGGCATGGTGTCTGGCTTGTTCGTGAGGTGGTTTGGTTTTGGAGCCCATGATTGTTTCTTTGGTGGAGCTCTCGGAGGTTCCACAAATACACCATCCTTGGTGTTAGGCTTTAGAGGCTCTTTGGGTGGAATCTTGGTAAGCTTGGGAGTAGTGGTGGAGTTGGGCTTCTCACATGGGTTCAGACCAGTCGACTCTCCAATCTTCCCAAAAGATGAAGCGCACTCAACACCCTGAGCAAAGCCTACACTTGGACCTCCAGCAGCACGCTTGAACTGGGTGATCATCATCCCAAGCTGCGGCTCACCACTCGACACCCATGACAAGATGGTCCAAAGGTATGTGTTTTCCTCCTCGGTTTGCATCTTGTCATGCTTCACGTTTGCAATCTCCATCTCCAAACCCTCACACAGAATGCACCTAGTCACACACGTGCTATCCGAGCTGGCCTTCTTAAGAGACACAATCTTGGCATTCTTCTCTGCCAACTCGGATTGCAAGCCCGCACAGGACTTGCACGCACCCAACAACGAGGATCTAGGATAAAACAAAAATAAGGCAATCACATGCTATGCCTTGGTGAGGAACCAAACACCTATAAGAGTGTCTTGAGAGTACTATATGAGGAGTAAGCATGAACTATGTGTTTTTCTTTCAAACTGTCCTAAAAACTCTAAGTACCAAGAACAAGAGTTCAGGGAGATGACTTTGCTTTGAGATTTGTTCCTTTTCTCAACATCTAAAGGATATATGATAGACAACACCACATAACCCATTTGTATAAACTATGTTAGGAATGATGCTTTATGATCATTATCATTTTAAGTATGTAATAATCTCTTGTTCACTTTCTCTAACCTTTACTCGAGGACAAGCAAAGATTCAAGTGTGGGGGATCTTGTTGACGGAAGTTATAGCATGTTTTACCTTATCAAAATACCGTCAACAGGCCTCAGTTTCAAGGAAGTATAGCATATCATGAGCATATTTATCACTAATAAGTTCCACTTGTACTCTTAGCTTGTGAACATGTAGGAGATGCCAATATGAACAAAATGAGGCCAGGTGGGCCCACCAAGGGGGTCGGCCGACCCCACCTTGGTGGCCACCTCGGCCAAGGTGACATGGCACGATCCAAGAGAAGCATGCTCAGGCCAATATCAACCCTTGGATCAAACATGTGCTTTTACTCAATGGTGCAAGATGAGAAGCACATGGATTCATGGGTCCACACCGAAACCAAATGCAACCAAATTCACAAGACTTGCTCCATGACATGTGGGGTCACCAAGGGAGAGAAGAAGGTGGGCCATCCCTGTCATAGGGGGGTCGGCCGACCCCCCTTGGTGGGCCCTAGCTACACTATTCAGCCTGGTGACATCAGCACCTTCTAGAAGCAAAGTGGTGGGCCCACCTGTCATTGGCTGGGGTCGGCCGACCCCAGGGTGAATCCCATCCAGTGTCGGTTGCTTGCACATGTTTCACACGTGAAGAAATCAAGGCCATCCATCCATGACGGTTACTATGGCGGTTTGATCCAATGGCCAAGGAAGGAGAGCACGCGGATCGCTGACGTGGCACCGGAGTAGCCGCTACTCCACCTCCAAGCTATAAATACCCCCCTAGAGCTCTTCATTTGTATGCATCCAAGGAGAGAAAGCCTACTTAGTAGCTTTAGTGTTAGAAGAGAGGGAAGGGAGTGAGGAGTTCCACGGAGGAGTCCCGGCCTGTCGGGAATCTTCTCCAAGGTGCGCCTCAGCGGATGCGATTCTTGTTGTAAGTGTTACATCTGAGTCCTTCTAGTATTTAATATTCTGGTCTGGTAATTTAAGTTTACAGTTCTTTTACTTGGCACATTGCTTTACTTTGTTGAAGTGCTCTAGGCCTATTAAGCTTAGCTTTAGAGTAGTAAGATTAGCGTAGACGTGGTGTCTAGGCTATATCTTGCCAGTGTGGACTTCTTGTCGCACTTGTGTAGATGCCTGGTGGTAGGGTGACAGACACAGCCAGTGCTTGGAGTTCCTCTCAAGTGTTGTAGGCAAGTTGAAAATAATAGTTGGGTAGCAGCATTGCCGCCTCAGTAGTTGTTAGGTGGAGAACCTTTTAATCAACTACTGTTTCGTCCTTCGCCCCCAGTAAGGATCGAGGTGGTAAACCTCAGTACTCTTAGAAAACCAGTACCAGATATTGATATAAGGAAGACCTCTCTATCCCAGTTATCATATACCCTTTGATCATCCTTTGACGACCCTACCTCTAGTTAATCCACTTCACGTTCCCTGTGGAAATACGATACCTGGAATACTCCCGGTGAAAAGCTACAATTGACTACCGTGCGCTTACGGTATATCCGTTTGCCACTTCTGGTGTCAACAAGCATCTCTGGTGCCGCTGCCGGGGATTAGGCTCCATAGTCTAGTTCTAGTGGTTGCATTAAGAAGTGTCAACAAAGGTCAAGTAGAGACGTGCCGTGCCAATGGACCGAGAGTGGCGAAGGGCGGACGTGAGGCTTGGACTGAGGGACCGGTGGCCTGAGGATCAGCTGTGGTGGCTGACAGCCTAGGACAGCGACGAGCGAAGACTTGCGGTCACCGTGTTGCTCGGGTCGAGGACCTGGGGACACGTGTCAGTGGACGGGGTGCACGGGCGGTGCATCCCCTCTACGGCTCGGTTTGGTGGTTGAGCCACAGAAAAACCAACGAGTGGATGGTTTCCAGGTTTGGGCCTCAAAACCTGGGCGCTGATGGTTTCCAAGTTTGGCCACAAAACTTGGGCTGAGGACAGTTTCCAGGTTTGGACCTCAAAACCTGGGTGCTGCGGGTTTGCTGAGTTTAGGCCACAAAACTCAGGCGATGGTCGGCTGGTTTCCCGGTTTGGGCCTCAAAACCGGGGGATAGCTGTGAAGGCTGGTTTCCCGGTTTGGGCCACAAAACTGCGGGTGCGACGTCCGGGAAAAGGACAAGCAGAGCGGTGGTGGCACGTGGCGGCGATCGGTGAGGTTGCGTCGAGGCAACGCTACCAGTTGTGCGGGCGTGGCCGTCAGATCACCACCTACCACGAGTTGGTCCAGAATAACCCTAGGGTTTAGTTGGTTCGCTCTGTAATTAGTTGAGGGGTAGAGTAGGAATTAGAATTAGGATAAGTAGAGGGAGACACCCTCCTCCCATTTCATCTCAGTCATTTGCTCTTTGCTTCTAGGGTTTCCTGCTCTCCCAATCCCCTGCTGTAGCTAGCTAAGATCCGCAGAGAACCATACCAATGTGTACTAGAGATTTTGAGGAAGTGAGACCGTAATCTCACTGTTGTAGCGTGTGGTAGCCACACGGTTGCAAATTCATGGTTGTGATTTGCGTTTTGTTCGTGTTCTTCGCGGAATTCTTTTCTCCACGTTTTTCCCGTCGATCGATCTCTTTGCTCGGTGCGTCTTTTGCAAATCCGTTTGAACCAAGTTGTTCTAGATCGTGAGGCACTTCTTTCCACCGAAGGAAATCATCTCTAACCTCACGAGCTAATAGATCGGTTGATTCTTCGCTTTGGATCAAGTTTTTCTCCCTTGCCCCGAATCCTTGCAATTCACCGATTTGGAGTTAGGTTCGAGCCATGATTCTTTTGGGATAGCTCACTAACCTCCTTGGAACTCCTCATACCAAGTCTAAGCCTTAGTGCTTTTGATTCGGAGGAGATCAGGTTGAATTCGCGGAAGAACAACACTGAATCGGGGGCATCAGACGCTCGAGTTCATAGCATCGGACGCTGACTCATTTGGCATAGGACGCTCCGTTGCCACGTGACAAGTTCGGACTGATTTAAAGGAGCAACGGATGCTGCCATGGGACGCTCCGTTGTTCATCGGACGCTCCGTTGTGTAGCCATCGGACGCTGAAGGTTCACTGTTCACAGCATCCGATGGATGTCCAGTAAGGATCCAAACAGGCCGTTTTTACATCGGACGCTTCTGGTGTTATGGCATCGGATGCTACTAGCGTCCGATGCTGCTGAGTCTATGCAGTTTCGTCCGTCGTTCGTTCGTCCGTTGTCGGTTTTGATTTCTGGCTTTTGCGTTGGGTTTCTTGAGTCATGTAGTGTCTCGTTGTGCTTCTTGGAAGCATCCACCCTACATCTAGGGTCGTGGACACTTAGGAGCTCGAGGGTTTGCTCTTGGGGTTGTTTCTTGGGATAGTGGCAACAAGTTTCCGAAAGGAAATTTTGAAGCTCCCATTCACCCCCCCCCCTCTGGTCGCTTTCTGGTAGCACTCTCGGTCCTTCAATGCGGTTGTTGTGAAACCGTGAGAACCGGTTGGCGAGCAAAGCTAACTCATCATCCCCCATGAACTCCAGCTGCTCCTCTGTGACAAAAAGAAGAGAAGAAAGTGCAAAGCCTCCAGAGGGGTTAGCAGAAGAGCTAGAAACCAAAGCCATCGACGGGACAGAAGGATTCTCATAAGAAGCCCTCGCCATGGCGTCAATCTCACTGGACATGAGCTTACTGAAGAGCTCGTCGTATGTGAGGGTCTCATAGTTAGGTGATTCGATGATCGCCTGAACCTTCGAGTCCCACACCGACCGATCAAGAGTATGCAAAAGCTTCAAAGCTGTCTCATAATCGTCGAAAGGCAACAGCTCCTTGTTAGCCCTCATCCTATTGACAATCACCTGAAAGCGAGCGAATAAACTTTCTATGCTCTCGCGAGGCATATGTCGAAAGTTCTCATACTCTCGCTTGAATGACTCGTAGAGACGGGTTTTGACTTGAGTGGTTCCCTCATGGAAACGCATGAGGGTAGCCCAAATCTCCCGAGCTGTAGCGAGGTGAGAAACGCGATCAAACTTGGACATGCTCAAACAAGAGAAAAGAGCATTACGGGCTCGGCTATTGGCATCGTGCTCATCGATCTGACGCCGAGTCACACGAGCAGCCAAGACCACGTAATCAGCCGAGTTGCAAATATCCCAGATGGAAGCGCCAATACTCTGCAGATAGGCCGACATGCGTATCTTCCAATAAGCATAGTTCGTCCCATCGAAGAACGATGGTTTGCCCACGCCGCGATCCATGTTGCCTTCTGTGGATCTGGAACCGGCTAAGGTGGAAGATCCTTAACCAGCTCCGATACCAATTGAAGGACCGAGAATGCAATAGCAAGGAGACCAGAGGGGGCGTGAATGGGAGCTCAAAAATTTCTCTCAAAACTTCAGCATTTGTCCCACAAATCAACCCCCAAAAGCTTCGATCGAAACCGTGATGCCCACGACCCTTGGAAGAGGGTGGATGATCCCTAGGATCACAGCGAGGCACCACAAAGCGATAGAAATCCAAGCTTCAAAAGCACTGACACAAGTTCGACCCTCAAAAACCAAGTCCCGAACGTAGATGGAAGACTACGTCGAGAAATCCCCAAATACTGCTGCTAACAAGTAGCAAAGATACCTAGAGAGGTTCCTTGGTCAACTCTAGGGCCAAACGAGAAGTCCGGAAACCAAGCGAAGAAGCTGGGAGAGTCAACACACGAAACCGCAAAACACAGCCGATTCGCGGACTGTCCGACCCTGGGGTCCCGGACTGTCCGGCTCAACCGCGGACTGTCCGCGGGGGAATGGCGGACTGTCTGCCGGCAAAATCCCTGAAACAGCACAGTTGCTGAAAGTCCTCTGCTCGGGCCCGGACTGTCCGCGCCTGTCAACGGCGGACTGTCCGCTGGTCACCCGAGGCAAACACAGTCAAGCCGCGCGACCACTGCTCGGTCAGAGCCCGACGCGCGGACTGTTCGCCGGTCAAACCGCGGACTGTCCGCGACTGCCCAGTGAGGGCGATTTCAGCCGCCCTTCACACACAACCTCTCAAATCCGAATCAAAACTCAATCCCACGTTTCCAAACTTGGAGAGGATGATCACAAGGTAGTTAGGAGACTATCCCCAAGAAATCATCCGCTCAAATCCACTCAATCACCAGGAAATCGAAAGGGGAAGAGTATGAACAAAAAAGTGCCTCGAAAACGAAATCAACCCGATCTACTTGTTCCTGAGGTGTTAGATGAATTCCTTCTGTGGAAATGATCTCCTCACTATAAAGAACAAGTTGATTCACACGGATTTCGCAAAGACGCACTAGAGAGGGAGATCGAGTGACGGGAAAATCGCGGAGAAACGAAGAACGCGAAGAACACGAACAAAACGTGAATCAAGTCATCGATCTGCAACCGTGAGGCTACCACACGCTACAACAGTGAGATTACGGTCTTACTTCCTCAAAATCTCCAGTACACAGAGGTATGGTTCTCTGCGGATCTCAGTTGCTACAGCAGGGGATTGGGAGAGCAGGAAAACCTAGAAGGCAAAGAGCAAATGACTAAGATAGAATGGGAGGTTGGTGTCTCCCTCTACTTATCCTAATTCTAGTTCCCAATCTACCCCTAACTAATTATAGAGCGAACCAGCTAAACCCTAGGGTTATTCTGGACCAACTCGTGGTAGGTGGTGATCCGACGGCCACGCCCGCACAACTGGTAGCGCTGCCTCGATGCAACCTCACCGATTACCGCCACGTGCCGCCACCGCTCTGCTTGTCCTTTTCCCGGACGTCACCCCCGGTTTTGTGGCCCAAACCGGGAAACCAGCCTTTACATCCAACCCCCAGTTTTGAGGCCCAAACTGGGAAACCCGCAATCCATCGCCTGAGTTTTGTGGCCCAAACTCAGCAAACCCGCAGCGCCCAGGTTTTGAGGCCCAAACCTAGAAACCGTCCTCAGCCCGAGTTTTGTGGCCAAACTCGGAAACCATCAGCGCCCAGGTTTTGAGGCCCAAACCTGGAAACCGTCCACTCGGTAGTTTTTCTGTGGCTCAACCACCAAACCGAGCCGTAGAGGGGATGCATCGCCCGTGCACCCCGTCCACCGACACGTGTCCTCAGGTCCTCGACCCGAGCAACACCGTGACCGCAAGTCTTCGCTCGTCGCTGTCCCAGGCTATCAGCCACCACAGCTGATCCTCAGGCCACCGGTCCCTCAGTCCAAGCCTCACGTCCGCCCTTCGCCACTCTCGGTCCATCGGCACGGCATGTCTCTACTTTACCTTCACCTTGCCGTTGATCACTGTATCTGTGCTCGACACCTGCACAACACAAGCCAAGGAACATGCGCATCATCCCAGTTGACAATCACTCATCACTCAGAGACTCGGCATACACCCGTGTATCTGCATCCTTGTCTTCGGAAGATTACTCGGTTGCACCCTTGAGGATGTCTACAAGATCCTACAATCGACTCCAAGTAGTCAATTTTATGCTCGGGGGCTGCGGGATACATATCCTAGAATTATGCATCCAAATTTCTTCAAAAGTAATTGGAGCAATTTCAGACAAGACCCTCCAGCTCTTTATGCTAAACAGCAAGAGGCTCGGGGGCTATAACCAATGGGTGCGCTTTTCAGAAAGCACACACCATTAGAAGACTTCAAGAAGCACTTTATCATTTCTCTCAGAAGGTACTCGGATGACACTTTATCAAGACCAATGTTCTCTTGATTACTTCACCGATAAACCATGAAGAGCTCGGGGGCTTGTGGGACAGAGTCCCCGGGTACTCCCCAAGGAAGGGCGAAGACCTAGTCCAACTAGGACTCTCCATGTAATCCTAGTAGTATTGCTACCTTGTAATCCTACTAGGACTCCTAAGATTGTAACCGACAAGGACTCTGCCTCTTGGACTATATAAAGAGAGGCAGAGCTCCCTAGATCAGGACGACACACATACAGAGACACATAGGGGTCATGGTACACAACCAGACACCCATAAGCGCAGGGCGCAATACTATATTCCCCCAAACTGGACGTAGGGATGCAATTCAGCAAACCGAACCGGTATAAATCATTGTCTCTGCGTTTACCATCGAGTTCTGCATACGCCGATCCCCACCGAACAAATCATTCGGGTACCCCCGAGACGAGTTGCCGGTTAACAAACCACCGACACTATCTTCTTGCAACAATTAGATCACACCAGCACACAACTGTTTACAAGAACATTTTATTTATCGCAATTATTTTCTGGATTAAACTGCTAGAGAAATTGCCTAAATTTCTAACAGGGACAACATGAAAATGGCTGCATCGGATCACGGCGTGACAAACATGTGTGCAGAGAGTTGGCCTCCCGACTGGAACCAATTAACCAGCGGCCAAGAGCAACTCGCTCGGCCATGCATGCATGACCTCCTTGTCTCTAACTCTGGTGCGTGCATGCTAGCTCGTTCGATCCCTGGCCAATATAAATAGGAGCCTAGGCCACTTGCTCATTCATTGCATCGTAGTTGCATAGCATCCACCTATTGTAGAAAGATGGCAGTGAAGAAGATGATGTCGTCGATGCAGGTCGTGGTGGTGGTGATGCTTGCGTTGTTGGTGGGCGGTGCCTGGTGCGGTCCTCCTAAGGTTCCCCCGGGCAAGAACATCACAGCCAGCTACGACAGCGACTGGCTGGAAGCGAAGGCGACGTGGTACGGCAAGCCGACAGGCGCCGCCCCCTAAAAACGGTGGTGCGTGTGGGTACAAGGATGTGAACAAGGCCCCTTTCAATAGCATGGCTGCGTGCGGCAATGTCCCCATCTTCTAGGACGACCTTGGTTGTGGCTCCTGCTTCGAGGTCAAGTGTGACAAGCCGACCCGTGGTGGTGTACATCATGGACATGAACTATGAGCCTATCGCCGCATACCACTTCGACCTGCATGGCACCGCGTTCGGCGCCATGGCCAAGAAGGGTGAGGAGGAGAAGCTACGCAAGGCGGGCATCATCGACATGCAGCTCCGGCGAGTCAAGTGCAAGTACGGCGAAAAGGTCACCTTCCACGTTGAGAAGGGATGCAACCCTAACTATCTTCCGCTGTTGGTCAAGTACGTCGATGGTGATCGTGACGTTGTGGCGGTGGACATCAAGGAGAAGGGCTCTGATGCGTACGAGCCCCTCAAACACTCCTGGGGTGCCATCTGGAGGAAGGACAGTGCCAAGCCGCTCAAGTTCCATGTCACCGTCCAAATCACCACCGAGGGAGGCACCAAGACCGCCTACGAAGATGTCATTCCCGAAAATTGGAAGCCCGACACCGCCTACACCGCCAAATAAAACTCGTCGACCTACTGGTATGGGCTGCATTGGGTTGGATCCCAGTTCCCAAGCAACACACTATGCATGCATTGATCCATGCATAATATATCCATTTTCTACTCTTGCTGCTATGACGATAACAACGTCCTCCTTCTTGAACTGTATATATATAGCTAGAGCCATGCTCATCTTTGTTATTATTAAAAAAGAGAAGAGAGAAGAGCGGAGAGACCGAGAGATTTGAGAGTCCTATGTATAATAAAAAGGATCTGACAGCAACTCCAGCAGTAGCTGTAACACCCCGAAAATCAATTTTTGGAAATTTAGAGTTTAATCATGATCTTGTTTATTTATTTTTCATGAAACACATAATCCAAATAATAATTTTTGGAGAATTAATAATTTATGTTGGGGTGTAAAAACATTTTTGTTGCATTCATGCTGATGCATAGTGTTTAGTTTGATTGTAGGGATAGAGTTGAGTGGCTTGAATTCAATCTAGATTTGAATTTGAGCTAAGTTTGCAAAAGCTTTTCTTTTTCTTTCTCTCCCTCCCTCTCCCTTTCTGGCCCAGCCGGCAAGGCCAGCCCGACCCGCGCCCCTCTCTTTCTTTTTCATTGTGCCCGCGTTGGCCTTTCGGCCCGCTCTTCCTCGCAGTTGCGCCGGCCCAAGCCGCAACCCCACCGGCCTAGCCTGGCCTGTGCTCGCGCACCACCCGCGACCCTTTTTCTCCTTCTCCTCTCCCCGTGCTCGCAGTAGCCCGCGCCGACCCACTCGTCCCGCTCCCTCCCTGCCTCCGCGTGCGTTGCCAACCCGGCACCGCGGCCCGCTCGCGTACGCGTGCAAGCGCTCGCCCTGCAGCCTCGCCCTCTCGCTGGCAACCTGTTCCCGCCTGTCAGCCTCACTGCACCTCAGTCCCACCTATCGATGCCCGAGCTCTTCCCCTTCCTCTGCGAACACAAGGTTGATATGTGCTCTTGTGGTTCCCTTCCTGAGTGATGAGCGATCGGTCAACAGGCTCACCGGTAGGGGTGAGAAGCAACATGTCTCTTGGCTATGTTGATGTGCAGGTGGGGATCTCAGAGACAATGGTCGAAGGTGAGTTGAAGGTCAAGTAGAGACGTGTCGTGCCGACAGATCAGGAGCGATGAAGGGCGGACGTGAGGCTTGGACTGACGGACCGGGAGACCTGAGGACCAACTATGGTAGCTAGCACGTGGCATCGACAAGCGAGAGCACATGGGGATGTGCGGTGCATCGGTCGAGTGAGGAGGAAGGTGATGGCGTCGTGACACTTGGCGGGAGGCCGAGAAGGAAGGCGAATGCATTGTGCCCAGCTTGGAGGCTGGACATGCTCTGGCATCGGCGCTGGAACTCGGGGTGTGCGAACCACATCCCGTCTACGGCGCGGGTTTGGTAGTTGAGCCTCAAAAAACTACCCTCGACGGTTTCCGAGTTTGGGCCACAAAACTCGGGGTGGCGGGTTTGCGAGTTTGGGCCACAAAACTCGGCAAGGATGGTTTCCAGGTATGGGCCTCAAAACCTGGGCTTGCGGGTTTCTGAGTTTGGGCCACAAAATTGAGCCGGATGACAGGTTTCCCAGTTTCAGCCTCAAAACTGGCGGGAGGTCCAAAAAGGACGGTCGACGCGTGCCGGCGTGGAGAGGCTGGCGCAGCGGCGAAGCTATCCACGAGGAAGGTGCGGCGGTCGACAGGACGGCAAGTGGCGGCATCCTGAGGCTTTCGTCGAGGCAAAGCTAAGGATAAGGAAGGCGCGTGACCGTCGGATCTCGACTCTTCATAGTTGGACCGGGATATGGGTTGTCCGCTTCGCTCTTGTATCTAGGGGTAGAAGGGGACTATTGTTATTATTGTATAAATAAGAGAGGCGTCCATCCTCTCTCTTTCTATCCTTGCAGCCAATTGTTCCTGAGCTCTCTCTCTAGCCCATGCTTAGGTTCTAATCATACCTCGCTGCCTGTGATCCGCAGAGACGGATAATCATACCTCTGTGTATTTGGATTTTGAAGAAACGAGACCGTAATCTCGTTGTCTCCTCGTGTGGAGAAGTTTTGGCTGGAATTCTAGATCAATTCACGTTTTGAGTTGTGTTCTTTGCGTTTTGGTTTTTTCCTTCTCAGAGATTTCCTTCGTTCTCCCTCTCCGAGAAACAATTTTCAATTCCACTTGAACCAAGTTTCTCTAGGTTGTGAGGCGCATCTTTGCACCAAAGGAATTCATCTCTAACCTCACAAGCTAGTAGATCGGTTGGTTTTTGTGGTTGGATCAATTTTTCCCTCCCTTGCCCTGAATTCTTTCGATTCACCGATTTGGAGTTAGGTTCGAACCATGATCTCTTAGGAGTAGCTCACTAACATCCTTGGAACTCCTCATACTAAGTCTAAGCCTTAGAGCTTTTGATTCGGCGGAGATCGGGTTGAATTCACGGAAGAATAGCACAGTTTTGGGGGCATCGGACGCTGAGCACGGGAGCATCGGACGCTGCTATTCATAGCATCTGACGCTCCTATGACACGTGTCTGAGAACCACGTTTTGGAGTGAGCATCGGATGTAGGGCATCAGCTGCTTCGTTGATCATTGGACGCGCTGGGGCCTGAGCATCAGACGTTGAGCTGTTACTGTAGCAGCGTCCGATGGTCATGCGGTAAGGTTCTAGAACTGCTCTGTTCACATTGGGCGCGTCCGCCACTAAGGCATCGGACGCTGCCAGCGTCCGATGCAGTGACTTGTTCGCTGTTTCGTCCGCCGTTCATTCGTCCGACCTTGGATTTGGTTTCCGGCTTTTGCGTTGGACTTCCTGGGTTGTGTGGTATCCGGTTGTGCTTCTTGGAAGCATCCACCCTACATCTAGGGTCGTGGATACTAGCAAGCCCGTATCTTGCTTTTAGGGTGACTCTCTGGGACGAGGGCCATCCATTTCACGAGTTGAAATTTGAGGCTCCCATTCACCCCCCTTTGGTCGCTAATTCAGTCCTTCAATTGGTATCGGAGCCGGTTAAGGGATCTTCTCTACCTTAATCAGTTTTGGATCCTAAGGGCGATATGGATCAAGGGAACGACAAGGCTCCCTACTTCGATGGGACGAACTATCCCTATTGGAAGATTCGGATGCATGCTTATCTCTGCAGCATCGGGTCTTCTGTCTAGGAGATATGCGAGAACGCTGAGTACGTGGTCCTTGCAGCTCGTGTGGGTCAGATCCAGATTGACCAGCACGAGGCAAACTCCAAGGCTCGTAACACGCTTTTGGCCAACATCTCCCTTCCTGAGTTCGAGCGTGTTTCCGAGCTTCAAACTTCTTGAGAGATCTGGGTGAAGCTTCAGAGCTATCACGAGGGGACCGTTCAGGTCAAGACCAGACTCTTTGAGACATACAAGCGGGAATACGAGAACTTTGTTCAGTTGGAGGGAGATACGATTGACGCTATGTTCGCTCGTTTCCAAACGATTGTGAACAAGATGCGTGCCAATCGGGCTAACCTACCTTATGATGATCATGAGAGGGCACTCAAGTTACTATATGCCCTGGATTGGAAGGTATGGGAGGTGAAGGTGTCGACCATCATAGAATCTCCATCCTATGACACCCTCATCGTGGATGAGCTATTCAACAAGCTCAAGTCCACCGAGATCGATCACTTGACTCAGGATAAGCTGAAGAACTCATCTTCACATTCTATGGCTTTGGTCTCAGGCAAGGGTGGATCGACTCTTCCCGCTGACGTTTCTCCACCTCTCTTTGCTTTGTCTTATTTGCTTTCAGTGACAGAGGAGCAAGTGGAGGCGTTGGGCGATGACGAGCTCGCCCTCATCATCACCCGGTTCTCGCAGTTCCAAAACAACCGCCTGAATCACCGGTGTGGTGATGCACGTGAGGGCTGCTACGGATGTGGAGATCCGGATCACTTTGTCGCAAGCTGCCCCAAGTGCGACAAGAGTTTCCCCGGTAAGAACCGCAACTCCAGGCGCAAGGCCAAGATGGAGAAGAAGGGCGCGAGGAAGAAGAAGGGTGGCTACCACCGGGAGGATGTGGAGAAGGCTTTTAATGCCGGTCGGTGTGCTTTCATCGCCTTCATCAGCGACATCGAGAAGATCTTTGACGGCGACTCCAGCGACGATGGGTCCGAGCACAAGACTGAAGAACGCTTCAACGGACTCTGCTCCTGGGGCAACTCCTCCAAGGCCTTCTGTGCCATGGCATTGGATGAGGAGGACCACAAGTGTCAGGACAAGGACGCCGACACCAACGACAACAACGACGCTTCCGAGGTGTCATCCTCTTCTCTTGTTGATCGTCTTACCGGTGAGCGCGATACCTTAGCTGACATAGTCCTCGGTCAAGATAAGCAACTTAAGCGTGCCATTAGAGAGTGAAACGAGTTCAAGGCTAAAATGGTAGAGGCGCTTAAGGAGCTTGAGAGTGCTAGGACCGAGGTGAAGGTGACCGAGGAGGAGTGTGATGAGTGCATGATGCATATGACCAACTTTGCCACCATGCAAACCAAGTATGCCTCTTTGATCAAGGTGTATGATGAGCTGAAGAGTAGGCTAGACTTGGTTGGTGAGTGCAAAGTATGTGCCTCCCTGAAGAAGGAGCTAGAGGAAGTGAAGGCGAGGTCTTCTTTGCCAGGTGCATGCCAGTCCTGTCTAGGCTTGCGAACTGAGTTGGTAGAAGTTAGTGCCAAGCTTGTTGAAGCCATGAAGACCAACTCAGTTAGCACCTTGTCCGCTCCATGTGAGCGATGCGTGGCGACGGAGCTTGAGATTGCCATCTGTCGGCATGATAGGATGCAAATAGAGGAGGAAAACACATACCTTTGGTCCATCCTGAGTTGGGTGTCATGCAGTGAGCCGCAGTTGGTCATGATGATCAGTCAGTTCAAGAGGGGAACTGACTGTTCGGGAGTAGGCTTTGCTTCAATTGGGAAGGGCGCTAGCATCTTTGGCAAGATCGATGAGTTTAGTGGAGTGAACCCAAGTGAGAAGCCTTTCGCTATCCATAAACTTACCAAGATCACCCGACCTGAGTCTCTCAAGCCTATCACCAAGGATGGCATCCTTGATGAACCTCCCAAGACTCCACCTCGGAAGCAAGTGTGGGTTCCCAAACCTAACCATCTTAGGAACACACTTGACACCCTTCCAGGCATCTCTAGTGATCCCCTTCCAAAGGGAAAGCAGTCAGTCAAAGTTTACAACCCTCACAACCATAGGAACCAACAACCCAAGAGAGTGGTGAGGTTCGAGTGTGAGTACTGTCACCACGAGGGTCACCTAGCTGAGTTTTTCTTTCGGAGGAAGAGAGAGGCTAGGAAGGAGTTGGAACTGAACAACCAGGCCAGGCACCACCATCACCATGGTGTGCAGGGTCAGGGAGTTCAGAGGCAGGGCGCTAGGCTTGGAGGTGCACCCCCTCAGGCGGCTAGACCCCAGACAGCTAGACCACGGGGTGGTGGTCGTTCCTGTTGCAGTTCTGGTCGTCCTCAATACGACCGTGAGCCGGGTGTAAGAGGCTTTGCTACTCCGTCCCATAGCGGACCACCTTTCCAGCATGGTGGTGATCGCTTTCCTCAAATGGGGCGTGGATGTGAGTTTGGTGGATTTCCGTTCCATTGCGGACCACCCCTTCAATTTGGTGGTGATCGCTATCCACCCATGGGACGAGGACAGTATGGTGTTCCTTCTAACACTTTTTCTGGGCCTATGACACAACACTGGTATCCTTCTCAATATACTAACCCTAGTGTTGTGCCATATGCTCATTTCCTGTCTTTCTATTGATGCAGGAACTTCGGCTGGAGAACATGTGCCTCATGGATTCCGGGTGCTTGCACCACATGACTGGAAGAAAGGAACGGTTCTCCAGCCTAGACCCCATTGTGCATAAGGAGTACATCACTTTCGGGGATAGTGGTAGAGGTAAGGTCACTTCTCGTGGGTGTATCCGACTTAACGAGAACTTCATGCTCAAGGATGTTAATTTGGTTTCTAACTTGCATTTTAACTTACTTTCGGTTTCGCATCTCCTTGAAGACGATTTTGAAGTGCGTTTTAAGAAAGGCCTTAGTCGAGTTTTGGACTCTTGGGGAGACCTTGTTTGTTGGGTTGTTCCTTTTGGTCGTGTTTTGAGAGCCGATTTTTCTCGTTCTTTCGGCTCTGCTAGATGTTTGGTGGCAGGTCCTTCTTCTGATTTGTGGAAGTGGCATAGGAGGCTTGGTCACTTGAGCTTTGACTTGCTTGCAATTCTTAGCTCACTTGGCTTAATCCAAGGATTGCCCAAGCTTAAGTTTCAGAAGGATCTTGTTTGCCATCCTTGTCGACAGGGGAAGATGGTTGCTGCTTCTCACCCACCTGTCAATCAGGTGATGACCAAGCAACCTGGCGAGCTTTTACACATGGACACTGTTGGTCCAGCTCGGGTTTGCTCAGCTGGTGGGAAGTGGTACGTTCTAGTGATCATTGACGATTTTTCGACGTACTCTTGGGTATTCTTCATGGAGGCTAAGGATGAAGTTTTTTCTTTTGCTCGTGATCTTATTTCGAGGTTGAAAACTGAGTTTCCCCCTGATACTATTAGAGCTATTCGTAGCGATAATGGTACTGAGTTTGTCAACTTGCAGTTTACCTCCTTCTATTCTTCTCATGGAATCGAGCATCAGTTGTCTTCTCCTTATGTCCCCTAGCAGAACGGTGTTGTTGAGCGCAAGAACCGGACCCTTGTTGAGATGGCCAGGACGATGCTCGATGAGCACAGGACTCCTAGGCATTTTTGGGTCAAGGCGATCAACACCGCTTGCCATGTTTCAAATCGTATCTTTCTTTGGGTTTTCATGAACAAGATATCTTATGAGTTGCGTTTTTTGACGGGTACGCAAGGTGTCTCATTTTAGAGTGTTTGGGTGCAAGTGCTTCATCCTGAAGCAAGGCAATTTGGACAAATTTGAATCTCGTTCTGCTAATGGTGTGTTTCTTGGTTATCCTTTGCATTCTCATGCTTATCATGTCCTTAACCTTGAGACTAACCGGATAGTGGAGACCTGCATGGTCACATTCGATGAGACTAAGCCTTGTGTTTCTTCTGCTTTTGATGTTGCAGGAGATCAGGAGATGGGAGAGACGATCTTTGTGGAGGAGGAGCAGGAAGACGCCCATTGGGGTGATCCCGAGCCAACTCCACTGGCTGCCCCATTCGACCCTACGACGACGACGTCTGCTCGAGGACCCGATCCCACTACTTCCACTTCATGGGGTCCTTTTGAGCCACCTCTCCAGCGAGCACTGGCTCCACCTGAGGGAGCGACAACATCTGGCGAGGGGGAGGCGACTTCGGCGAGGCAAGCACCCCGAAGCGTCTAGCAGATCCACCCTCCGCAGCAGATGATCGGCGGCATCGACCAGCGAGTCACGCGGTCGCGAGCGTATGAGATCTCACACTTGGCTCATTCCGCATTCGTTGCTTCTTTTGAGCCCAAAGATGTTGGACACGCTCTTTCTAATCCTAATTGGGTTAATGCCATGCATGAGGAGTTTGAGAATTTTGAGTGAAACCAAGTTTGGACCCTAGTTCCACCTCCACCAGAATGTCACCCTATAGGTACCAAATGGGTTTTCAAAAACAAACAGGGTGAGGATGGGATGGTAGTGAGGAACTAGGCTAGGCTAGTAGCCCAGGGTTTTTGCCAAAAGGAGGGGATCGATTATGAAGAAACCTTTGCCCCTGTAGCTCGTTTAGAAGCCATTAGAATCCTTCTAGCCTTTGTTGCTTCGAAGGGTTTTAAGCTTTATCAAATGGATGTTAAGAGTGCTTTTCGAAACGGGTATATAGAGGAAGAGGTTTATGTGAGACAACCTCCTGGTTTCGAGAGTCCCAAGTTTCCAAACCATGTTTTCAAACTTACAAAAGCTTTATATAGTTTGAAACAAGCCACGAGAGCATGGTATGATCGTTTGAAAACTTTTTTGCTTTCCAAGGGTTTTAAAATGGGACGGGTAGATATGACTCTCTTTCTCCTCAAGCAACGCAATGACACCCTTTTAATTCAAATTTACGTGGATGATATCATCTTTGGTGGCTCCTCTCATGCACTTGTTGCCAAGTTTGCAGATACAATGAGCAGGGAGTTTGAGATGAGTATGATGGGGAGTTGACCTTCCTCGGGTTGCAAATCAAGCAAACCCGAGACGGGACGTTCGTGCATCAAGGCAAGTACACGAAGGACATCCTAAAGAAGTTTGACATGGGCGAGGCCAAGCCTCTTACGACGCCCATGGCGACGAAGATTGCGATGGACGCGGACTAGGACAGAGAGGCAATTGACCAGAAGGAGTACAGGAGCATGATCGGCTCGCTCCTATACCTGAGGGCTACGAGGCCAGACATACACTTCTCAGTGTGTCTGTGCGCTCGTTTTCAGGCGTCCCCTCGGACTTCCCACAAGCAAGTAGTCAAGCGCATCATGAGGTACCTCCGATTCACTTCTGAATTCGGACTTTGGTATTCTTCCTCTTGGACTCTATCGCTTTGTGGTTATTCCGATGCGGATTTTGCCGGCTGTCGGCTTGAGCAAAAGTCTACTTCTGGAACTTGTCAATTTCTTGGCTCTTCACTGGTTTCGTGGTCTTCTCGCAAGCAGTCTAGCATTGCACAGTCTACTACTGAAGCGGAGTATGTTGCCGCTGCTTCTTGCGCTTCGCAGCTTTTATGGATGGTTGCTACTTTGTGTGACTTTGGTCTAGATTTCAGTTGGGTCCCTTTGCTTTGTGACAACACTTCTGCCATTAGTGTAGCAAAGAATCCTGTTCTTCACTCCAAGACCAAGCACATCGACGTTCGCTTTCACTTTCTTCGTGATCACTACGAGAAAGGCAACATTGATCTTAGGCATGTAGACACCCATAACCAGGTTGCGGAAATTTTCACCGAGCCTTTGGATCTCTGAACCTTTGCTAGGTTGAGAGGTGAGCTTGGTGTGTGTTTCCCCTTGTAGTTGGGGGAAGCATTTTGTTGTATCATAGACTATCTGTTTGTTTTGGTCTTTGATTTTGTTTTAGGTGTGTCTTTGCTCCGATACTGACCTTGCATGCATCTCATCATGTATACACTTTGCATTTTCAAGCTTCATGTCTATAGTCTCTATAATGATCTTATGTGTTGAATAGTGTATGCTCCGATGTTTTATGATGCTACTTGTAGCTTAGGCTCTCCTTGATCATTGATACATGTTGTGAGCTGAGCTACTTTTTAGAATGGTGAATATGCTTAATGAACCTAAAACTTGATACATGTTCACCATTGAGATTAGCAACTGGCATGTTTAGAATGTGTGGAGGTCACTTGTGCTTTTTCATATATGCTAGGTTGCTATGTCTCTAGTTCTGAGTCTTTCACTTCCTTGGCATGTTCATGATTTGCTTAAAATGGACCAAGTTTAAGTGAATTAAAAAGATCGAGATGGGATTGCTTTGTCAACACATCACGGTATCAAGACTGTTTCTCATTGCACATTGAATTAAACTCGAGCCGTGTAGTGTAAGACCAAAACCGATGCTTTAAGCTTCTTATTGCATATGCATAGGCTTAGCTCGGTTGAAAAGTTAGGCAATGACAAGCTTTCAACCTCTCACAATCATATGCTGAATTTGAACTTGTGTAATAACCGCTGCATCTTCTCCGATAAAATCTGAGAACACAAGTCAATGCTTCATTCTATAGCATGATGTTTGAACTTTGCTAGGGGTAGTTCACCATGTATACATGTTTACCACTTGTTTTGACTTCCTGTCTATACATGTTCAGTGCTATTTTGATGGTGAAACCCCTTTCTAAATGCTTAAAACTGCTCACTAAGCTTATGTGTTCATATTTTGTATTCTGTGATCAGTTTGAGTCTTTGCTAGCATTTTTGCTTGTTGCTTTGTAATCGGATCATCACTCTATAGAGCATTCTTACACTCTATTGACTATACACCTGAAGCTGCTGACATGCATTTTTGACTCATATGCATTTGCTTGCTCCGATAGGCATGGCCTAGCTCCGTTTCGCCTGTTTGAGCTCCTTTCCCTTCTCTTTTGTTTGCAAATTGCCCCCAATGGGGAGAATTTCTGCTATATATATGGTGTCAATTTGCAAATTGGGCTTCATTTGTTGAGGGGGACCTCTCTTAGTGAGGGGGAGTTTTTCTGTTCTGCTTTGCTCTGATTGGAGTTTTTCAGCTAGTTGCGTTGAGCCTCTGTGCTTCTGTCTTGAGGGACTGGCTGTTTTTGAGCAAGTTTTGACTCGTATGGAGCTATTCTTGATTGGTTTGGAGCTAATTGCAGTATTTGCATTCTTATGCATTTTTCAGTTGATATCGAGCTTCAGCTAGTGGTGTTGAGCCCTTTCTGCCTCGTCTTGAGGACTAGCTTGTTCTTGACTTGGTTGTGTCGAGTCGTTGCCCATGTCTTTGGGGATCAAGCTCTTCTTATCTTGACTTGTCCTTCTTCGGCTTTTACCTTGGCTTTTGGACATCTCGAGTAAGTTTTCTTCTCTGTCTACTTCTATTTTCTGTTCTTCTTTGATCACGGTTACGATGTGTTAACGATGCACTCATCAAGGGGGAGATTGCGAACACAAGGTTGGTATGTGCCCTTTTGGTTCTCTTCCTGAGTGATGAGCGATCAGTCAACAGGCCCACCGGTAGGGGTGAGAGGCAACATGTCTCTTGGCTGTGTTGATGTGCAGGTGTGGAGCTCAGAGACAGTGGTCGAAGGTGAAGAACCGAAAGTGCTACACAAAGGCGACCAGAGGGGGGGTGAATGGGAGCTCTAAATTTCTTTTCAGAAACTTATATCCAATGTGTCGAGAATCTACCCCAAAAGCAACCCTAGAGCTTGATAGTTTCCACGACCCTAGAGCTATCCAACGGTGAACATTAAACATAGCGTGTCCGGTCCAGCTAGCATAGTGAGTCTGGTCAAATGCGCGCACAGTGTTACGCTCGGCTTTCAACGACCGGACGCACGGAGTCAGCGTCCGATCGATGAACAGTGAGCGTCCGGTCACCCCGACACAGCCCTTTTCGTCCACCAATTCGACTCGATCTCACCCAAAAGGAAACCTCAAGGGTTCAAACTTGGTGAGAGAAGTCACAAGGGGAATATTGAGCCACTCCTAAGAGATCATGGCTCGATCCTATCTCCAAATCGATGAATCGAAGAACTTCGGGAAGAAAAGAGAAAAGTCGATCCGAGACGCAAACCAATCGATCTACTTGCTCGTGAGGTTTGAGTTGGATTCCTTCTGTCAAAATGATTTCCTCACTGTAAAGAACAAGTAGCAACAAACGAAATCGCAAACGAACAACCGTAGACAGAGATCGATCGACGGGAAAAACGTGGGAACAAGGTGAATGTGAAGAACAGCTCAAGAACACGAATCACCACCACAATTTCCAGCCGAAAATCGTCCCCACGAGGAGACAACAGGAATTCGGTCCCGTTTCCGCAAAATCCAAATACATAGAGGTATGATTCACCGTCTCTGTGGATCTCAGTAGCTACAGTAGGGATGTGGGAGAGCAGGAAACCCTAAGTGAAAGTAGCAAATGGCTGAGATAGTTTGGAGGGAGGGGCTGCCTCTCCTATTATAGCCTAATACAATTATTCCCCTTCTACCCCTATTGCTAATGAGCGAGCAGGCTAACCCTAAGGGTATTCCTGACCAACTCAGAGTTGATGTTGATCCGACGGCCACGACCGCACATCAGGTAGCTTCGCCTCGACGCGACCTCACCGGATGCCACCACGTGCCGCCTCACGCCGCTCGTCCTTTTCACGGACCTCCCCCCGGTTTTGAGGCTAAAACCAGGAAACCTGGGCCTTCCCCTGGTTTTGAGGCTGAAATCGGGAAACCTGTCGTCCACCGGCTGAGTTTTGTGGCCCAAACTCAGAAACCCGCCAGCACCCAGGTTTTCAGACCCAAACCTGGAAACCGTGCTCAGCCCGAGTTTTGTGGCCCAAACTCGGAAACCGGCCGCACCCAGGTTTTGAGACCCAAACCTAGAAATCGTCCACTCGGTGGTTTTTCTGTGGCTCAACCACTAAACCGACACCGTAGAGGGATGCACCGCCCGTGCACCCCGTCCACCCGCAAGTCTTCACTTGTCGCTGTCCCAGGTTGTCAGCCACCACGGCCGATCCTCAGGCCACCGGTCCGTCAGTCCAAGCCTCATGTCCGTCCTTCACCGCTCTTGGTCCATCGGCATGACACGTCTCTACTTGACCTTCACCTTGCCCTCAATCACCGTATCCGAGCTCGACACCTGCACAACACAAGCCAAAGAACATGCACATCATACCAGTTGACAATCACTTATCATCTCAAGATCCAACATACACCCATGTATCCGCGAAAGGTGAGGTGAAGGTCAAGTAGATACGTGTCATGCCGACGGACCAGGAGCGGTGAAGGGCGGACGTGAGGCTTGGACCGATGGAACGGGAGACCTGAGGACCAGCTGTGGTAGCTGGCATGTGGCATCGACAAGCGAGAGCACATGGGTATGTGCGGTGCATCGGCCAAGTCGGGAGGAAGGTGATGGCGTCATGACACTTGGTGAGATGCCGAGAAGGAAGGCGAATGCACTGTGCCCACCGTGGAGGCTGGACATGCTTCGGCGTCGTTGCTGGAACTCGGGGGGTGCGAACCACATCTCGTCTATGGCGCGGGTTTGGTAGTTGAGCCTCAAAAAACTACCCTCGACGGTTTTTGAGTTTGGGCCACAAAACTCGGGGTGGCGAGTTTTTGAGTTTGGGCCTCAAAACTCGGCAAGGACGGTTTCCAGGTTTGGGCCTCAAAATCTGGGCTCGCGAGTTTCTAAGTTTGGGCCACAAAATTCAGCCGGAGGACAAGATTCCCGGTTTCAGCCTCAAAACCGGGGGGAGGTCCAAAAAGGACGGTCGACGCGTGGCGGCGTGGAGAGGCTAACGCGGCGGTGAATCTATCCATGAGGAAGGTGCGGCAGTCGACAGGATGGCACGTGGCGGCATCCTGAGGATTGCATCGAGGCGAAGCTAAGGATGAGGAAGGCACGTGACTGTCGGATCGCAACTCCTCAGAGTTGGACCGGGATACCCCTAGGGTTGGCCGCTTCGCTCTTGTATCTAGGGGTAGAAGGGGATTATTGTTATTAGGCTATAAATAAGAGAGGCGCCCCTCCTCTCTCTCTATCCTTGCAACCAATTGTTCCTGAGCTCTCTCTCTAGCCCCTGCTTAGGTTCTAATCATACCTCGCTACCTGTGATCCGCAGAGACGGCTAATCATACCTTTGTGTATTTGGATTTTGAGGAAACAAGACCGTAATCTCGTTGTCTCCTCGTGTGGAGAAGTTTCGGCTAGAATTCTAGATCAATTCACGTTTTGAGTTGTGTTCTTTGCGTTTTGGTTTTTCCCTTATTGGAGATTTGCTTCGTTCTCCCTCTCCGAGAAACGGTTTTCAATTCCACTTGAACCAAGTTGCTCTAGGTTGTGAGGCACATCTTTGCACCGAAGGAATTCATCTCTAACCTCACAAGCTCGTAGATCGGTTGGTTTTTATGGTTGGATCGATTTTTCCCTCCCTTGCCCCTAATTCTTTCGATTCACCGATTTGGAGTTAGGTTCGAGCCATGATCTCTTAGGAGTAGCTCACTAACATCCTTGGAACTCCTCATACTAAGTCTAAGCCTTAGAGATTTTGATTCAGAGGAGATCGGGTTGAATTCGTGGAAGAATAGCACAGTTTCGGGGGCATCGGACGCTGAGCACGGGAGCATCGGACGCTCCTGTGCCACGTGTCTGAGAACCACATTTTTGAGTGAGCATCGGACGCACGACATCGGACGCTCCGTTGATCATCGGATGCGCTGGGGCCTGAGCATCGGACGCTGAGCTGTTACTATAGCAGCGTCCGATGGTCATGCAGTTAGGTTCCAGAACTGCTCTGTTCACATCAGACACGTCCGCCACTAAGGCATCGGACGCTGCCAGCGTCCGATGCAGTGACTTGTTCATTGTTTCGTCCGCCGTTCGTTCGTCCGACCTTCGATTTGGTTTCCAGCTTTTGTGTTGGACTTCTTGGGTTGTGTAGTATCCCGCTGTGCTTCTTGGAAGCATCCACCCTACATTTATGGTCGTGGATACTAGCAAGCCCGTGTCTTGCTTTTAGGGTAACTCTCTGGGACAAGGGCCATTCATTTCACGAGTTGAAATTTGAGGCTCCCATTCACCCCCCCCCCCCTGGTCGCTAATTCGGTCCTTCATCCTCGCGCCATGCAGAGCCGCCGCCGCTGCTTCCCGTTCCCCTCCTGAAACCGCCCGAGTTAGTGGCGCCCCACTCTTCAGCGTCCTCCCCCCTTCAAAGTTCACATCCGTGTCGGACTCGAGCCGATGCCCGATGTTGACCCTGGCACGCACCCGTGCCTGCCTAATCGGCCGCGCCAACCACCTAATAAAGTTCCCGAGAACCCACCGCCTCTCCTCACGTAGCAAACTCACGCTCTCGTGCCCTAAATTGCCAACACCGAGAGCTCCGCCAACCGCAAGATCGCCGCCGCTGTCTGCTCAACGCTCCGGTGGTTTTCAGCCGCCACAAACCTTCGCTAGAGCTTCGGTTCGACCTCGTGATCGCACTCGACTTTCCCTTTTCATTCTTCTCCATCTATTTTGCTTACCCGAGCTCGCCGTTATTCGTAGGGGACCCGCCGCCGCCAAACCGGCGATAGACCGTTCCAGAGCCGTCTCAGTCGCCCTCTTCACCGTAGGTGAGATCCCCTTGAATCCCTCTTTTGAATGATGCCTTTCCCATGGTCCCTACTGTTTCCTAACCCTAACCCGCGCTAGCGCCGCTGCGCTCCAGCCATGGCACCACCGCAGACGCCGTTCCCGTCCCCAACTCCAGCAATAGCGCCGCCCAGCACCCCCAATCTAATCCAGTGTCTCCGCCTTAGATCCGACGGCCGCTGGAGATCGATACCATTTCGGTGTCAATCTTGCTAAAGAGACCCCCTAGACTCTGGATCTAAACCCGCAGTCCAGAGAGCACTGCTCAATGAGTCTTCGGATTCTTTCTTCTAAGCCCCTGCGTTTCTACCTTTTGAGGCGCGGTCCAAACGAATCTGCAATTTCGTTTAAATTGATTTAATTTCAAATTCAATTTCAGTTTATTTACAATTTTGCCATCAATTTCAAATGCTTATATCTTCTTTGTTTTAAATCCGTTTTAGTCCATTCAACTTGTGTTAGTTTCGTTTCAAAAAGATATTTCTGGATATGCAAAAATATATAGTGTTTTCTGTATTTAAAATTTGAGTTAGATCTAATCTACTAATTAAGGTTTTGAATCTTGTTTAGCTCATAACTTCTACGTTATAATTCTGTTTTTCGTGATCTTCGCGTTTGTGTGACCCTAGTAGATCGTAGATCTGTTTTCAAACATTTTTATATTATTTACTTGTTGTTGGTGTAATGTTCTAATTATAGCTTGTTTGCTTTGCATGAATGTTGTCCGGATGGTTGTGTGTCGATGTGGTAATCGAGTATAGACAGTGAGACATACGCCGGTGATCAAGAGCCCTACTTTGACAACTCGGAGCAGCAAGAGTTCGTGGATCAAGGCAAGTATAGCATGGGATCCTCCTTGATGTCCTAATAACCTTAAGTCACTTTAATCATCATATGCATGTGTCTACCTTGATGCCTATTTAGATTTATCCTAGGTGTTGATCTTGTGCCTTCTTAGACTTGGTATGCATTGGGCAGATCTATGCTAGTGCTCAACTTAAACTTTGATCATGTGAACCTGAACTAATGTTATATGATGATGGACCGAGAATGTGAGAACACAAGGTTGATATGTGCCCTTGTGGTTCCCTTCCTGAGTGATGAGTGATCGATCAACGGGCAACATGTCTCTTGGCTGTATTGATGTGCAGGTGCGGAGCTCGGGCAGTGGTCGAAGGTGAGGTGAAGGTCAAGTAGGGACGTGCCGTGCCGACGGACCGGGAGCGGTGAAGGGCGGACGTGGAGCTTGGACACCAGGAGACCTGAGGACCAGCTGTGGTAGCTGGCACATGGCGTTGACAAGCAAGAGTACATGGGGATGTACGGTGCATCGGCCGAGTCGGGAGGTTGCCCGGCGTGGAGGCTGGACATGCTCCGGCATCGGTGCTGGAACTCGGGGTGTGCGAACCACATCCCGTCTATGGCATGGGTTCGGTAGCTGAGCCTCGAAAAGCTACCCTCGATGGTTTCCGAGTTTGGGCCTCAAAACTCGGGGTGGCCGGTTTCCGAGTTTGGGCCTCAAAACTCGGCGAGGACAGTTTCCAGGTTTGGGCCTCAAAACCTGGGCGCGCGGGTTTCTGAGTTTGGGCCACAAAACTCAGCCTGAGGACAGGTTTCCCGGTTTCGGCCTCAAAACCGGGGGAAGGCCCTGGTTTCCCGGTTTCGGCCTCAAAACCGGTGGGAGGTCCGCAAAAAGGACGGTCGATGCGTGGCGGCGTGGAGAGGCTGGCGCGGAGGCGAGGCTATCCACGAGGTAGGCGCGGCGGTCGATTGGGCGGCACGTGGTGGCATCCTGAGGCTTGCGTCGAGGCGAAGCTACGGATGAGGAAGGCGCGTGGCCGTCAGATCAACTATCAGCAGAGTTGGATCGGGATACCCCTAGGGTTGGCCGTTTCGCTCAAGTATCTAGGGGTAGTAAGGGGATTATTGTTTTAGGCTATAAATAAGAGAGGCACCCCTCCTCTCCATCTATCCTTGCAGTCATTTGTTCCTGAGCTCTCTCTCTAGCCCTTGCTTAGGTTCTAATCATACCTCGCTGCAAGCGATCCGCAGAGACGGCAATCATACCTCTGTGTATTTGGATCTTTGAGGAAACGAGACCGTATTCTCGTTGTCTCCTCGTGTGGAGGAATTTAGGCTGAAATCGAATCGTGTTCTATGTTCTTCACGTTTTGGTTTTTCATCTCCCAAAGATTTGTTTCGTTCTTCCTCTCCGCGAGATGATTTTTGATTCCACTTGAATCAATTTGTTCTTGGTTGTGAGCCCCTTCTTTCTACCGAAGGGATTCTTCTCTAACCTCATGAATCCATAGATCGGGTTGATTTCGTGTTCGTTCTCCCTCTTTTCCCTTTTCCGGTGTTTCTCGAATTACTCTCAATTGACTTGGATTGGTGCGATGATTTCCTAGGATTAGCACCCCAATACGTTGAGGAACACCAGGGAGAAGTTTGATAGAAGCCACTTTTGATTTGGTGAAGTTTCGATCGATTTACCTTTTGACCCGAGCAGTTTTTCTGCTCTCTGTTCATCCGCGGACAGTCCGCGCCGCCAGTGGCGGACAGTCCGGGGATCGGGGTTGGCCAGGTCAGTCAGGCGCAGTCCCCTGACTGTTCACTGTCTAGTGAACGGCGGACAGTCCACGGTACAAACCCCCGGACAGTCCGGGACCTGTCCAGCAGACTTGCAGAACAGTTCGGTTTTTGTGTTTTTGCCGGCGGACAGTCCGGCGGCTAGTCACGGACAGTCCGGGACTTAACGGCGGACTGTTCGGGACTCTGACCGCGGACAGTCCGCGAATCTGCTGTTTGTTGAGTTTTGTTCCGTGGCTTTGGCAGTTGGTTTTGAGGTTTCTCCGGAGGTTCCGCTGTACCACTAGGACATCTCCTAGGGTATCCACCTACTTGTAGGTCGTGAACACTCCGGTCGTTTCGAGTCTTCGCTTTTGGGGTGACTTTCTGGGACAAGGGCTATACAATTCACGAGTTGAATTTGAAGCTCCCATTCACCCCACCCCCCCCCTCTGGTCGCTAATCCGGTCCTTCAATTGGTATCGGAGCCGGTTAAGGATCTCTCCTACCTTAATCTGTTTCGGATCCTAAGGGCGACATGGAACGAGGGAATAGCAAGGCTCCTTGGTTCGATGGAACAAACTATCCCTATTGGAAGATTCGGATGCGTGCTTATCTCAACAGCATCGGATCTTCTGTCTGGGAGATATGTGAGAACGCTGAGTACGTAGTCCTTGTGGCTCGTGTGGGTCAGATCCAGATTGATCAACACGAGGCCAACTCCAAGGCTCATAATGCTCTTCTGGCCAGCCTCTCCCTTCCTGAGTTCGAACGTATCTCAGAGCTTGAGACGGCACGAGAGATCTGGGAGAAGCTTCAAAGCTATCATGAGGGAACCGCTCATGTTAAGACCAGACTCTTCGAGACCTACAAGCGAGAGTACGAGAACTTTGTTCAGTTGGAGGGAGAGACGATTGACGCCATGTTCGCACGTTTCCAGACAATTGTGAACAAGATGCATGCCAATCGGGCCAACCTACCCTATGACGATCATGAGAGGGCTCTCAAGTTGCTATACGCCCTGGATCGGAGGGTATGGGAGGTGAAGGTGTCGACCATCATTGAGTCTCCTACTTACGACACCCTCACCGTGGATGAGCTGTTCAGCAAGCTCAAGTCCACTGAGATCGATCACCTAACTCAGGCCAAGCTGAAGAACCCTTCTTCCCACACCATGGCTTTGGTCTCAGGCACAGGTGGATCCACTTTCTCTGCTGACGCTTCACCTCCTCTTGTCGCGTTGTCTTCTTTGCATACAGTCATGGAGGAGCAGTTGGAGGCGCTGGGAGACGATGAGCTTGCCCTCGCCATCACCCGGTTCCCGCGGTTTCACAACAACCGCCTGAATCGCCGGCGTGGTGGCGCACGCGAGGGCTGCTACAAGTGTGGTGATCTAGACCACTTCATGGCAAACTGCCCCAAGAACGTCAAGAACTTCCCTGGCAAGAACCGCAACTTCAGGCGCAAGGGCAAGCCGGAGAACAAGGCCGGGAAGAATAACAAGAACGGCTACTTCCGCCAGGAGGACATGGAGAAGGCTTTCGACGCCGGCAAGCGTGCTTTCCTCGCCACCATCGGCGATGGCGAGAAAACCTCCGACGGCGGCTCCAGCGACGACGAGTCCGAGCACAAGATGGAGGATCGCTTCAACGGACTCTGCTTCTTCGGCAACTCCTCCAAGGGCTTTTGCACCATGGCCTTGGATGAAGAGGACCGCAAGCACCAGGCAGAGGACACCGATGACGCTCACAACGACGACGACGACGACGACAACGCCTCTGAGGTACCAAATTCTTCTGAAGTCGATCGTCTCACTGAGGAGCGGGATAGGTTTGTGGACTTGGTCGGTGTCTTGGAGAATAGGCTTACCGAAGTGTTCCAAGAGCGCATGGAGTTTAAGGCTAAGTTGAAAGAGGCGCGTAAGGAACTTGAGATTGCTAGGTCCGAGGTGAAGGTGGTCGATGTGGAGGAGTGTGAGGAGTGCACGATGCATATGACAAGCTTTGCCACCCTGCAAACCAAGTATGCCTCTTTGATTGAGGTGTATGATGAGCTGAAGAGTAGGCTAGACTTGGTGGGTGATTGCAAAGAGTGTCCCTCCCTGAAGATAGAGCTGGAGGAACTGAAGGCTAGGCCTTCTTTGCTGGGTGCGTGCAAGCTTTGTCCTAGCTTGCGAACTGAGTTGGCAGGAGTTAATGCCAAGCTTGCTGAAGCCTTGAAGGCCAGCTCAGTTAGCACCTTGCCCGCTCCATGTGAGCGATGCGTGGGGATGGAGCTTGAGATTGCCAACTGTCGGCATGACAGGATGCAAACCGAGGAGGAAAACACATACCTTCGGTCCATCCTGAGTTGGGTGTCATGCAGTGAGCCGCAGTTGGGCATGATGATCAGTCAGTTCAAGAGGGGAACTGATTGCTCGGGAGTAGGCTTTACTTCAGGTGGGAAGGGCGCTAGTACCTTTGGTAAGATCGGTGAGTTTAGCGGAGTGAACCCGAGTGAGAAACCATCCGCTATCCCTAAGCTTACCAAGATCACCCCACCTGAGCCTCCTAAGTCTATCACCAAGGATGGCATCCTTGATGAACCTCCCAAGGCTCCACCTCGCAAGCAAGTGTGGATTCCAAAACCTAACCATCTTAGGAACACACTTGACACCCTTCCTGACGTCTCTAGTGATCCCCTTCCGAAGGGCAAGCAGCCAGCCAAAGTGAACAACCCTCGCAACAATAGGAACCAACAACCCAAGAGAGTGGTGAGGTTTGAGTGCGAGTACTGTCACCGTGAGGGTCACCTAGCTGAGTTTTGCTTTCGGAGGAAGAGAGACGCTAGGAAGGAGTTGGAGCTGAACAACCAGGCCAGGCACCACCCTTTCCATGGTGTGCAAGGTCGGGGAGTTCAGAGGCAGGGCGCTAGACCTGGAGGAGCACCCCCTCAGGTTGCTAGGCCCCAGGCAGCTAGACCACAGGGTGGTGGTCGTGCCCGTCGCGATTCCGGTCGTCCTCTATACGATCGTGAGCCGAGTGTAAGAGGTTTTGCTGCTCAGTCCCATAGCGGACCACCTTTTCAGTATGGTGGTGATCGCTTTGCTCAGATGGGACAGGTAGGTCAGTTTGGAGGTTTTCCGTTCCATAGCGGACCACCCTTTCAGGTTGGTGGTGATCGCTATCCACCCATGGGACGAGGACAGTTTGGTGTTGCTTCTAACACTTTTTCTGGGCCTATGACACAGCACTGGTATCCTTCTCAGTATACTAACCCCAGTGTTGTGCCATATGCTCACTTCCTGCCTTTCTATTGATGCAAGAACTTCGGTTGGAGAATATGTGGCTCATGGATTCTGGGTGTTCGCGCCACATGACCGGAAAGAAGGAATGGTTCTCCAGCCTTAGCCCCATGATGCACAAGGAGTACATCACTTTCGGGGATAATAGTAGAGGTAAGGTTGTTTCTCAGGGAGCTATCCGGCTCAATGAGAACTTTGTCCTGAAGAATGTTGCCTTGGTTTCTAATTTGCATTTCAACTTGCTTTCTGTTTCGCAACTTCTTGAGGATGATTGTGAAGTGCGCTTTAAGAAGGGTTTGAGTCGCGTTTTAGACCCTCGGGGAGATCTTGTTTGTCGGATCGTCCCTTTTGGCCGTGTTTTTAGAGCCGACTTTTCTCAGTCTTTCGGCTCTGCTAGGTGTTTGATGGCTGGTCCTTCTTCTGATTTGTGGAAGTGGCATAGGAGGCTCGGTCACTTGAGTTTTGACTTGCTTGCAAGGCTTAGCTCACTTGGCCTAATCCAAGGATTGCCCAAACTTAAGTTTCAGAAGGACCTTGTTTGCCATCCTTGTCGTCATGGGAAGATGGTTGCTGCTTCTCACCCACCTGTTAATCAGGTGATGACAAAGCGACCCGGCGAGCTTTTTCACATGGACACAGTTGGTCCAGCTCGTGTCTGCTCAGCGGGTGGGAAGTGGTACGTTCTAGTGATCGTTGACGATTTTTCGAGGTACTCTTGGGTGTTCTTTATGGAGGGTAAGGATGAAGCGTTTTCTTTTGCTCGTGACTTAATCTTGAAGTTGAAAACTGAGTTTCCCCCTGATACCATTAGAGCTATTCGTAACGATAATGGTACTGCGTTTGGTAACTCTCAGTTTGCCTCTTTCTGTTCTTCTAATGGAATTGAGCATCAGTTTTCTTCTCCTTATGTCCCTCAGCAGAACGGTGTTGTTGAGCGCAAGAACCAGACCCTTGTTGAGATGGCCAGGACGATGCTCGATGAGCATAGGACTCCTAGGCGTTTTTGGGCCGAGGCGATCAACACCGCCTGCCATGTTTCAAATCGCATCTTTCTTCGTGCTTTGATGAAAAAGACTTCTTATGAGTTGTGGTTTGGCCGGGTACCCAAGGTGTCTCATTTTCGAGTGTTTGGGTGTAAGTGCTTTATCCTGAAGCAAGGCAATTTGGACAAATTTGAATCTCGCTCTGCTGATGGGGTGTTTCTTGGTTATGCTTCTTACTCATGTGCTTATCGAGTTCTTAACCTTGAAACTAACCGGATAGTGGAGACCTGCGAGGTCACATTCGACGAAACTATGCCTTGTGTTTCTTCTGCTTTTGATGTTGCAGGAGAACAGGAGATGGGAGAGACCATCTTTGTGGAGGAGGAGCAGGAGAATGCCGATTGGGGTGATCCCGAGCCACCACTGGCTGCCCCAGTCGACCCTGCGACATCTACTTCAGCTCGAGGACCAGATCCCACTACGTCTTCTTCTTGGGGTCCTCTAGAGCCACCTCTCCAGCGAGCACCCGCTGCACCTGAGGGAGCGACAGCATCTGGCGAGGGGGAGGCAACTTCGGCGAGGCAAGCGCCCCGAAGCGTTCAGCAAGTTCACCCCCCGCGACAGATGATCGGCGGCATCGACCAGCGAGTCACGCGGTCGCGAGCGTATGAAATCTCCCACTTTGCTCATTCTGCTTTCGTTGCTTCTTTTGAGCCCAAAGATGTTGGACACGCACTTTCTGATTCTAACTGGGTCAATGCCATGCATGAGGAGCTAGAAAACTTTGAGCGAAACAAAGTCTGGACCCTAGTTCCACCTCCACCACAATGCCACCCTATAGGTACCAAATGGGTTTTCAAAAACAAAGAGGGTGAGGATGGGATGGTAGTGAGGAACAAGGCTAGGCTAGTAGCTCAGGGTTTTTGCCAAAAAGAGGGGATAGACTATGATGAAACCTTTGCCCTTGTAGCCCGTTTAGAAGCCATTAGTATCCTTCTAGCCTTTGCTGCTTCGAAGGGTTTTAAGCTTTACCAGATGGATGTCAAGAGTGCCTTCTTGAATGGGTATATAGAGGAAGAGGTTTATGTTAGGCAACCCCCTGGCTTTGAGGATCCCAAGTTTCCAAACCTTGTTTATAAACTTTCAAAAGCGTTGTATGGTTTGAAGCAAGCCCCGAGAGCGTGGTATGATCGTTTGAAAAACTTTTTACTCTCCAAGGGTTTCAAAATGGGACGGGTTGATAGAACTTTGTTTCTCCTCAAGCAAGGCAACGATACCCTGTTAGTCCAGATTTACGTGGATGACATCATCTTTGGTGGCTCCTCTCATGCGCTTGTTGTAAAGTTTTCAGATACTATGAGCAGGGAGTTCGAGATGAGTATGATGGGCGAGTTGACTTTCTTCCTCGAGTTGCAAATTAAGCAAACCCGAGACGGGACTTTTGTGCATCAAGGAAAGTACACGAAGGATATCCTGAAGAAATTCGACATGGGCGAGGCCAAGCCTCTTACGACGCCCATGCCGACGACTGCGGCGATGGACGCGGACCAAGACAGAGAGCCGGTTGACCAGAAGGAGTACAGAAGCATGATTGGCTCGCTTCTGTACCTGACGGCAACAAGGCCAGATATACAGTTCTCTGTGTGTCTGTGCGCTCGTTTTCAGGCGTCCCCTCGGACTTCCCACAAGCAAGCAGTCAAACGCATCATGAGGTACCTCCGATACACTCCTCAGTTCGGACTTTGGTACTCTTCTTCTTCGACTCTTTCGCTCTGTGGTTATTCTGATGCGGATTTTGCCGGCTGTCGGCTTGAGCGCAAGTCTACTTCTGGGACTTGTCAGTTTCTTGGCTCTTCTTTGGTTTTGTGGTCTTCTCGCAAGCAGTGGAACATAGCCCAGTCTACTACTGAAGCCGAATATGTTGCCGCTGCTTCTTGTGCTTCGCAGCTTTTATGGATGGTTGCTACATTGCATGATTTTGGTCTAGATTTCAGTCGGGTCCCTTTGCTTTGCGACAGCACTTCTGCCATTAGTGTAGCAAAGAACCCTGTTCTTCACTCCAAGACCAAGCACATCGATGTTCGCTTTCACTTTCTTCGTGATCACTATGAGAAAGGTGACATTGATCTTAGGCATGTAGACACCCATAACCAGGTTGCGGATATTTTCACCAAGCCTTTGGATCTCTCAACCTTTGCTAGGTTGAGAGGTGAGCTTGGTGTGTGTTTCCCCTTTTAGATGGGGGAAACATTTTGCTTGTTGTACTATTATCTGACTTTCTGATCCTTTTTGTTTTTTGGGTCTTGAGTCTTTCTGTTTTTTCTTTGGCTCCGATTGTGACTTCATCATGCATACACCTTTTATTTCAAGCTTCATGTCTATATTCCTTAGAATGAACTTATGCTCTGATTAGTGTATGCTTCGATGATATATGATGATGCTTGTAGCATAGGCTCTCTTTGATCACTGATACATTTTGTGAGCTAAGCTATTTTTCAGAATGATGATCATGCTTAATGAACTTAAAATCTGATATATGTTCACCATTGAGTTTGGCAACTAGCATGTGTAGGATATGTTGAAGTCAATTGAGCTATTACATATATGCTAGGTTGCTATGTCTCTAGTTCTGAGTCATTCACTTGCTTGGACTGTTCATAATCTGCTTAAAATGAACCAAGTTTTAGTGAATTGGAAAGATCGAGATGGGATTGCTTTGTCAGCACATCACGGTATCGAGACTGTTTCTCATAGAACTTTGAGTTAAACTTGAGCCGTGTAGTGTAAGACCGAAACCGATGCTTTAAGCTCCTGATTGCATATGCATAGGCTTAGCACGGTTGGAAAGTTAGGCAATGACAAACTTTCAACCTCTCGCAATCACATGCTGAATTTAAACTTGTGTAAAAACCGCTGCAAATATCTCCAATAAAATCTAATAACACAAGTTTATGTTTCACTCTATAGCATGATGGTTGAACTTTGCTAGGGGTAGTTCACCTTACATACATGTTTAGCACTTGTTTGACTTCCTGTCTATATATGCTTAGTGCTAATTTGATGGTGAACCCTCTTTCTGAATGGCTTTAAACTGCTCACTAGGCTTATGCATTCATATCTTGTATTCGGTGATCAGTTTGAGTCTTTGCTAGCATCTGTGTATGATGCTTTGTAGTCGGGTCAGCACTCATTAGAGCATTCTTTCACTCTTTCGAGTATATACTTGAAGCTGCTAACATGCATTTTTAACTCATGTGCATGTGCTTAACTCCGATAGGCATGACCTAGCTCCGTTTGTCTTTCTTGAGCTCCCTTCCTTCTCTCTTTTGTTTGCCAATTGCCCCCAAGGGGGAGAATGTTTTCAAAGATGAGATTTCGATTTTCTGTGGTGACAATTTGCAACTTATGCTTCACTTGTTGAGGGGGAGTTCTTTGAGTAAGGGGGAGTTTTTCCGCCTGTTTTGAGTTATAAGTTTCCAGCTAGTGGTGTTGAGCCCATTCTGCCTCTTCTTGAGGACTAGCTTGTTTCTGACTTGGTTGCGTCGAGCCATTGCCCATGTCTTTGGGAACCAAGTCTTGTGCTCTCATTTTGATCGAGTTTTGCTTCTGATGAGTTGTTGCTCTGATCTTTTGCTTGGTTGTGTCGAACCGTTGCCCATGTCTTTGGGAACCAAGCTTCGCATATCTCGAATTGTTCTTCTTCAGCCTTTTTCTCTGGCTTTTGAACATTTCGAGTGAGTTTTTCCCTTTCTATCTAATTCTGCTTCCTTCTATTCTGGTTACGGATACTATGAGTTGACGATGTACTCATCAAGGGGGAGATTGAGAACACAAGGTTGATATGTTCCCTTGTGCTTCCCTTCCTGAGTGATGAGTGATCGATCAACGGGCAACATGTCTCTTGGCTGTGTTGATGTGTAGGTGCGGAGCTCGGGCAGTGTTCGAAGGTGAGGTGAAGGTCAAGTAGGGACGTGCCGTGCCGACGGACCGGGAGCGGTGAAGGGCGGACGTGGAGCTTGGACCGACGGACCAGGAGACCTGAGGACCAGCTGTGGTAGCTGGCACATGGCGTTGACAAGCAAGAGTACATGGGGATGTACGGTGCATCGGCCGAGTCAGGAGGTTGCCCGGCGTGGAGGCTGGACATGCTCCGGCATCGGTGCTGGAACTCGGGGTGTGCGAACCACATCCCGTCTACGGCACGGGTTCGGTAGCTGAGCCTCGAAAAGCTACCCTCGACGGTTTCCGAGTTTGGGCCTCAAAACTCGGGGTGGCCGGTTTCCGAGTTTGGGCCTCAAAACTCGGCGAGGACGGTTTCCAGGTTTGGGCCTCAAAACCTGGGCGTGCGGGTTTCTGAGTTTGGGCCACAAAACTCAGCCTGAGGACAGGTTTCCCGGTTTCGGCCTCAAAACCGGGGGAAGGCCCTGGTTTCCCGATTTCGGCCTCAAAACCGGGGGGAGGTCGGCAAAAAGGACGGTCGACGCGTGGCGGCGTGGAGAGGCTGGCGCGGAGGCGAGAGTATCCACGAGGTAGGCGCGGCGGTCGATTGGGATGCACGTGGCGGCATCCTGAGGCTTGCGTCGAGGCGAAGCTACGGATGAGGAAGGCGCGTGGCCGTCAGATCAACTATCAGCAGAGTTGGATCGGGATACCCCTAGGGTTGGCCGTTTCGCTCAAGTATCTAGGGGTAGTAAGGGGATTATTGTTTTAGGCTATAAATAAGAGAGGCACCCCTCCTCTCCATCTATCCTTGCAGTCATTTGTTCCTGAGCTCTCTCTCTCTCTAGCCCTTGCTTAGGTTCTAATCATACCTCGCTGCAAGCGATCCGCAGAGACGGCAATCATACCTCTGTGTATTTGGATCTTTGAGGAAACGAGACCATATTCTCGTTGTCTCCTCGTGTGGAGGAATTTTGGCTGAAATCGAATCGTGTTCTATGTTCTTCATGTTTTGGTTTTTCATCTCCCGGAGATTTGCTTCGTTCTTCCTCTCCGCGAGATGATTTTCGATTCCACTTGAATCAATTTGTTCTTGGTCGTGAGCCCCTTCTTTCTACCAAAGGGATTCTTCTCTAACCTCACGAATCCATAGATCGGGTTGATTTCATGTTCGTTCTCCCTCTTTTCCATTTTCCGGTGTTTCTCGGATTACTCTCGATTGACTTGGATTGGTGCGATGATTTCCTAGGATTAGCACCCCAATACGTTGAGGAACACCAGGGAGAAGTTTGATCGAAGCCTCTTTTGATTTGGTGAAGTTTCGATCGATTTACCTTCTGACCTGAGCAGTTTTTCTGCTCTCTGTTCATCCGCGGACAGTCCGCGCCGCCAGTGGCGGACAGTCGGGGGATCGGGGTTGGCCAGGTCAGTCAGGCGCAGTCCCCTGACTATTCACTGTCTAGTGAACGGCGAACAGTCCGCGGTACAAACCCCCGGACAGTCCGAGACCAGTCCAGCAGACTTGCAGAACAGTTCGGTTTCTGTGTTTTTGCCGGCGGACAGTCCGGCGGCTAGTCGCGGACAGTCCGGGACTTAACGGCGGACAGTCCGGGACTCTGACCGCGGACAGTCCGCGAATCGCCTGTTTGTTGAGATTTGTTCCATGGCTTTGGCAGTTGGTTTTGAGGTTTCTCCGGAGGTTCCGCTGTACCACTAGGACATCTCCTAGGGTATCCACCTACTCGTAGGTCGTGAACACTCCGGTCGTTTCGAGTCTTCGCTTTTGGGGTGACTTTCTGGGACAAGGGCTATACAATTCACGAGTTGAATTTGAAGCTCCCATTCACCCCCCCTCTGGTCGCTAATCCGGTCCTTCAGAATGCACTAGCAAGGCGACTAGAGGGGGGTGATGGGAGCTCAAAAATTTCTTTCAAAACTTTGGCCAAATGTCCCAAAACCAACCCTCGAAAGCTACGACCGAAACCGTGATGCCTACGACCCTTGGAAGAGGGTGGATGATCCCTAGGATCACAGCGAGGCACCACAAAGAGATAGCAAACCAAATGCCAAAAGCACCGGCTCGAATACGACCCCAAAAACCAAGTCTCGAACGTAGATAGACGGCTACGTCGATAAACTCCCAAATACCTATGCTAGCAAGTAGCAAAGATAACTAGAGAGGTTCCTTGATCAACTCTAGGGCCAAACGAGAAGTCCGGAAACCAAGCGAAGAAGCCGGGAGAGCAAACGCACTAAACCGGAGGCTACAGTAGGATCCCGGACTGTCCGCCGGTACGGTCGTGGACTGTCCGCCGGCCAAAAGAGCAAAACCGCAGTGCTACTGAAGTCCCCTGGACAGTTCCCGGACTGTCCGCGAAAATCAACGGTGGACTATCCGCCGGTCAAACACTAGAACAGCAAAGCTACTGAACAGTTCTTGGACGACTCCCGGACTGTCCGCGAGTTCCTTTGGCGGATTGTCCGCCGGTCAAGGAACAGTAACGCAACCGAGACCCACAGCCACTGACCTGGATCGATCCCGACACGCGGACTGTCCGCGCCCCCAGTGGCGGACTGTCCGCGGATGAACAAGGATGGCGATTTTGGTCGCCCTTCACTCAAATCTTCTTCAAATCGATTCAAACCAAAATCCCATGTTCCCAAACATGGAGAGGATTATCACGGAGTAGTTAGGAGACTATCCCCAAGAAATCATCCGCTCAAATTGATTCAATCACCGGGAAATCGAATGGGGAGAAGTATGAGACGAAAAAGAGCCACGAAAACGAAATCAACCCGATCTAGTTGTTCGTGAGGAGTTAGATGAATTCCTTCGGTGGAAATGATCTCCTCACTATAAAGAATAAGTCGATTCACATGGATTTCGCAAAGACGCACTAGAGAGGGAGATCGA
Organism: Coix lacryma-jobi var. lacryma-jobi; assembly: GCA_009763385.1. Taxonomy (NCBI): domain Eukaryota; kingdom Viridiplantae; phylum Streptophyta; class Magnoliopsida; order Poales; family Poaceae; genus Coix; species Coix lacryma-jobi. The sequence continues at coordinate 111,425,109 of CM019831.1, read as the reverse complement.
GTGACGGGAAAATCGCGGAGAAACGAAGAACGCGAAGAACACGAACAAAACGCGAATCAACACATGGATCTGCAACCATGTGGCTACCACATGCTACAACAGTGAGGTTACGGCCTCACTTCCTCAAAATCTTCAGTACACATAGGTATGGTTCTCTGCGGATCTCAGCTAGCTACAGCAGGGGATTGGGAGAGCAGGAAACCCTAGAAGCAAAGAGCAAATGACTGAGATCGAATGGGAGGAGGGTGTCTCCCTCTACTTATCCTAATTCTATTTCCTACTCTACCCCTCAACTAATTACAGAGCGAACCAGCTAAACCCTAGGGTTATTCTGGACCAACTCGTGGTAGGTGGGATCTGACGGCCCCGCCCGCACAATTGGTAGCGTTGCCTCGACGCAACCTCACCGATTGCCGCCACGTGCCGCCACCGCTCTGCTTGTCCTTTTCCTGGACGTCGCACCCCCGGTTTTGTGGCCCAAACCGGGAAACCAGCCTTCACAGCTATTCCCCGGTTTTGAGGGCCAAACCGGGAAACCAGCCATCCATGGCCTGAGTTTTGAGGCCCAAACTCAGCAAACCCGCAGCGCCCAGGTTTTGAGGCCCAAACCTAGAAACCGTCCTCGGCCCGAGTTTTGTGGCCCAATCTCAGAAACCATCAGCGCCCAGGTTTTGAGGCCCAAACATGGAAACCGTCCACTCGGTGGTTTTTCTGTGGCTCAACCACCAAACCGAGACGTAGAGGGGATGCACCGCCCGTGCACCCCATCAACCGACACGTGTCCCCAAGTCCACGACTCAGGCAACACATGACCGCAAGTCTTCGCTCGTCGCTGTCCCAGGCTGTCAGCCACCACAGCTGATCCTCGGGCCACCGGTCCCTCAGTCCAAGCCTCACGTCCACCCTTCGCCGCTCTCGGTCCCTCGGCACGACATGTCTCTACTTGACCTTCACCTTGCCCTCGATCACTGTATCCGTGCTCGACACCTGCATAACACAAGCCAAAGAACATGCGCATCATCCCAGTTGAGAATCACTCAGAGACTCGGCATACACCCATGTATCTGCAATCTCCCCCTTGATGAGTGCATTGTCAACTACCAACACAAATCATAACGAAGTAGAGAGGAAGGAAGGAAGAAGGAGAGAGAACTCAACCAAATGACCCAAAAGCATAGCAAAGTCGAAAAAGGTCAAGTGGAAAGAGCAAAACAACTTGGTTCCCAAAGACATGGGCAACGGCTCGACGCAACCAAGCAAAGCAAAACTAGCCCTCAAGAAGAGGCAGAACGGGCTCAACACCGCTAGCGAAACAGCTCGATAACAATTGTTACCCACTCAAAGCCAAAAGAGTGCAATACCAATTGAAGAGCTGAAAAGAGTGTTCGACACCAATTGAAGAGTTCGACACCAATTGAACAATCTTGAAAAGAGAGCTGAAAATGTTTGCTAGTCCCTCAAGAAAGAGGCAAAGGCTCAACACAACTAGCAAAAAAACTCTCCGAACCAATTGGAAATTTCAAAGCTCTCCTCTCAAAAACTAATCTCGAGTGAACTCCCCCTCAAATAGTGCACACAGACCAGGGAATACATGATTTATCAGTATTTTATCCCCCTTAGTTGAAAATGCACCATCAAGGAAAAAATTCTCCCCCTTAGAAAATGCACAATCAAGTGCGCCAACAAGCAAATCGCTTCCCCTTCCAAAAATGCATATGAGTTAAAAATGCATGTTAGTAGCTTCAGGAGTATACTCAAAAGAGTGCAAAGATGCTCTATACAGATCTAATCCGATGACTCAACAACATCCTCAAGAAGCTAGCGAAGGCTCAAACTGATTACTAAATACGAAATCTGAGCATTTGAGCAGAAAAGCAGTTTTTAGCCTAAAAGTATTCACCATCAAAATAGCACTAAGCAAGTGTAGACAGGATATCCAGTAAGTGCTAAGCATGTATACAAGGTGAACTACCCCTAGCAAAGTTCAATCATCATGATATTGAGTGAAACATACACTTGTGATTTCAAATTTAATCGGAGTTGCAGCGGTGAAATTACACAAGTTTAGAAGTTAGCATGTGATTGCGAGACGTTGAAAGCTTGTCAATACCTAACTTTTCAACTGTGCGAAGCCTATGCAGAAGCAATCAGAAGCTTAAAGCAACAGTTTCGGTCATACACTACACAGCTCAAGTTTAACTCAAAGTGCAATGAGAAACAGTCTCGAAACTGTGATGTGTGAACAAGCAATCCCATCTCGATCTTTCCAATTTACTTAACTTGGTTCAGATTTTAAACAGAATATGGACAGACCAAGCAAGTGAATGACTCAAAACTAGAGACATAGCAACCTAGCATATATGAAAAGCTCGAGTGAATTCAACAAGTCCTACACATGCTAGTTGCATATCTCAATGGTGAATATTTGCAAGTTTTATGTTCGTTAAGCATATTCACCATTCAAAAAGAAACTCTGCTCACAACATGTATCAGTGATCAGAAAGAGCATAAGCTACATGCATCAACATAAATCATCGGAGCATACTAAACACAGCATAGTTACATTCTTCAGACTATATTCATGAAGCTCAGAATGTAATAGTGTATGCTGAAATGCAAAAGAAAACAAAGACAAAAGAGTCAGTCTATAGTACACGAACCAAAATGTTTCCCCCATCTAAAAGGGGAAGCACACACCAAGCTCACCTCTCAACCTATTAAAGGTTGATTGGTCCAAAGGCTTGGTGAAAATATCAGCCAACTGATGATGAGTATCGACATGGCGAAGGTCGATATCACCCTTCTCATAGTGGTCTCGCAGAAAATGAAAGCGCACATCGATGTGTTTGGTCTTCGAGTGCAGCACGGGGTTCTTAGCAACGCTAATCGCACTCGTGCTGTCACAAAGCAAAGGAACACGAGAAAAGCTCAGACCAAAATCACGCAAAGTGGCCATCATCCAGAGTAACTAGGAACAGCAGCTAGCCGCAGCAACATACTCAGCCTCCGTGGTAGACTGAGCGACACTAGATTGCTTGCGAGAAGACCACGATACAAGAGAAGAACCAATAAACTGACAAGTCCCAGAAGTGGACTTGCACTCAATGCGACAACCAGCAAAATCGGCATCGGAATAACCACAAAGGGAAAGGGTGGAGGAAGCAGAATACCAAATCCCAAATTCTGGAGTGAAGGATAAGTACCTCATAATGCGCTTGACCGCCTGACGGTGAGAGGTGCGCGGCGACGACTGAAATCGCGCGCAGAGACACACCGCGAACTGGATGTCCGGGCGTGTCGCCGTCAGGTACAGCAGCGACCCGATCATACTCCGGTACTCCTTCTGGTCCACTGCTTCTCCCTCCTTGTCCGCATCCAGGGCCGTCGTGGTCGACATGGGTGTTGGAAGAGGCTTGGCCTCACCCATATCGAATTTCTTTAGAATGTCCCGGGTGTACTTGCCCTTATGCACAAACGTCCCCTCTCGAGATTGCTTGATTTGCAATCCGAGGAAAAACGTCAACTCCCCCATCATGCTCATCTCAAATTCCCTGCTCATAGTGTCTGCAAACTTGGCAACCAAAGCATGAGAAGAACCACCAAAAATGATATCATCCACGTAAATTTGGACCAAGAGTGTATCAGTTCCTTGCTTGACGAGAAAGAGTGTTTTATCTACACATCCCATTTTAAAACCCTTAGCAAGCAAAAAGGTTTTCAACCTAACATACCAGGCTCTAGGGGCTTGTTTCAAACCATACAAAGCTTTGTGAAACTTGGGATTTTCGAAACTTGGGATTTTCGAAACTGGGAGGTTGTCTAACATACACCTCCTCTTCTATGTAGCTGTTTAAGAAGGCACTCTTGACATCCATTTGAAAAAGTTTGAAACCTTTGGATGTAGCAAAAACCAAGAGTATCCTAATAGCCTCCAAACGAGCTACAGGAGCAAAAGTCTCCTCATAGTCTATCCCCTCCTTCTGACTATATCCCTGGCTACGAGTCTGGCCTTGTTTCTCACAACATGGCCATCTTCTCCCTATTTGTTTTTGAAAACCCATTTTGTCCCAATTGGGTGACACTCAGAAGGTGGAGACACTAGAACCCAAACCCGATTTCTCTCAAAGTTTTCTAACTCCTCATGCATGGCATTTACCCAATCCGGATCCGTCAAAGCGTGTCCAACATCTCGGGGTTCAAAATCAGCAACAAATGCAGAATGAGCAAAGTGAGAGATTTGCCTTGACCGGGTGACGCGTTCGTCGATGCTGCCGATCATTTGTTGAGGCGGGTGCTGGCGCTGAATGTGTCGTGGCGCCTCCCTTGCTGAAGTGGCCTCCCCCTCAACAGCAGTTGGTGCCTCCTCGGGTACAAAGGGTACCGCTCGAGGTGGCGGATCCCATGGCCCCCAGGAAGAAGATGTGTCGGGGCCGTGAGTCATCGTAGAAGCCGCTCTTTGCGGCACAGCAGGTGGAGGTGGTGCTGGATCATCCATCCCTTCAGCACCCTCTTCCTCATCATCAAAAAGAGGTTCGCCAACCTCATCATCATCTGCACGCTCAAAACGAGAAGAAGGACAAACCATGGTCTTGTCGAAGGTGACATCGGATGTCTCCATGACTCGGTTAGTGTCAAGGTTAAGTACACGATAAGCACGAGTATGAGTGCCATAACCCAAAAACACACCGTCAAAAGAACGAGACTCAAACTTGTCCAAGTTGCCCTTTTTGAGTATAAAACAATGGCAACCAAAAACTTGAAAATAACTCACCTTGGGCAGTTTTCCAAAACGCAACTCATAAGAGGTCTTTTTCAAGAAAGCTCGAAGAAAAATGTGATTGGAAATGTAGCATGCAGTGCTCATGGCTTCGGCCCAATATCGCCTAGGAGTCCTATGCTCATCGAGCATCGTCCTGGCCATCTCTACAAGGGTCCGATTCTTCCTTTCTACAACACCATTCTGAGGCGGTGTGTAGGGAGAAGAAAACTGATGCTCTAAACCCAAAGAGTTACAAAACTTCTCAAAATCCGAATTCTTGAATTCGGAACCATTATCACTCCGAATTGCTCGCATTGAGTTCAAAGGGAACTCATTCTGAAGACGCAAAATCAGATTGCGAGCAAAGGAGAAAGTCTCGGTTTTCTCAACTAAAAAGAAAACCCACGAATATCTTGAAAAATCATCGACAACAACAAGCACATACCACTTCCCCCCCAACCGAGCTCACCCGAGCCGGACCAACAAGGTCCATGTGCAAAAGCTCTCCAGGGCGCTTAGTCATGACCTGAGTCACTGGATGGTGGGGAGCGGCTACCATCTTCCCATGTCTACAAGAATGACAAACAAGATCCTTCTCCATGGACAACTTGGGCAATCCTCGGATTAAGCCAAGTGAGCTCAGTCTTGCAAGCAAGTCGAAGCTCAGGTGACCTAGTCTCCTATGCCACTTCCAAAGATCAGAGGAGGAAGGTCCAGCCAAAAGACAACGAGAAATTCCAAACGACTCCGAGAAATCCGCACGAAAGACTTTTCCAAAGGGCGAAATCACGCATACGAGATTGCCCTGAGGATCCAAAATGCGACTGAGATTCGGTTTAAAACGAATCTCATAGTCATCATTGAAAAGTTGCGAAACAGAAAGAAGGTTAAAATGCAAGTTAGAAACAAGAGCAACATCGCGCAACACAAAGTGCTCATTAACTCGCACCGACCCACGAGACAGCACCTTACCTTTGTTGTTGTCGCCGAAGGTAATATACTCCTTTCCGGTGACCGGACTAAGACTGGAGAACCACTTGGCGTTTCCGGTCATGTGCCTCGAACACCCGGAATCCACCAACCAAACGTTCTCCAATCGTTTTACCTACATCAATAAAAAGACATAGGGTGAGCATACGGGCCAACACTGGGGTTAGTGAAGTAATGAGAATACCAGTGTTGGGCCGGCTGCTCAAAAGAACGGTTAGCAGAAAAACCATTCCTACCACGCCTACGGGGAAAGCGATCACCACGTTGAGGAAAACGTGGTCCGCTAAGGGAGGAGCATCCATCGCGATACTCAAAACGCGGTGGGGGAAAACGCTCAACTACAAAGCCATCGCCACGGGGTCCATAGCCTACAACTGCAGGCTCCCGTCGGGCACGCTCTCTTCGCAGCCTAGGCCTAGGAACTTGAGGTTTTGGACCTCTAGGCCTAGCAGCATGCCTCTGAACATTCGACGCTTGTACATCATGGAAAGGATGGTACATGTCCATGTTGTTCATCTCCTTTGCACGGCGCGCCTCTCTCTTGCGCCGAAAGCAAAACTCACTCAAGTGTCCATCTCTCCCACAGTGCTCACAATGGTACCTCACCGCTCTCAAAGGGGGTTGTTGGTACTCACGGTGGTGGGTGTGGATCACTTTGCCCTTCTGTGGCACAAGCTCCTCCTGAATGGGTGGCATGGTGTCCAGTTTGTTCTTGAGGTGGCTTGGTTTGGGAGCCCAAGATTGTTTCTTTGGTGGAACTCTCGGAGGTTCAACAAAGACCCCATCCTTGGTGTTAGGCTTGAGAGGCTCTTTGGGTGGAATCTTGGTAAGCTTGGGAGTAGTGGTGGAGTTGGGCTTCTCACATGGGTTAAGACCACTCAACTCTCCAATCTTCCCAAAAGATGAAACATCAACACCCGGAGCAAAGCCAACACCGGGACCTCCAGCAGCTCGCTTGAATTGGGAGATCATCATCCCGAGCTGTGGCTCATTGCATGACACCCATGACAAGATGGTCCGAAGGTATGTGTTTTCCTCCTCGGTTTACATCTTGTCATGCTTCACATTCACAATCTCCATCTCCAAACCCTCACAAAGAACACACCTAGCCACACATGTGCTACCTGAGTTGGCCTCTTCAAGAGACACAATCTTGGCATTCTTCTCTGCCAACTCAGATTGCAAGCCCGCACAGGACTTACACACACCCAATAGCGAGGATCTAGCCTTCAGCTCATCCACCTCTCCTACCAACGCAACATACTTACCTCTCAAAGTGAGAAGGTCAGTCATGTGCATGGTGCACATCTCACACTCCTCCTCATCGGTAACAACCACGGTGGACTTGACAGATTCAAATTCCTTCACCGTATCCTCCCACTTCTGCCTAAACTCCTTGCGCTCTCTAGCAGCACGCCTAAGCAACTTATCCTGACTAAGGAGCGCGGCAGTAAGTTTCTCGACCTCAGCAGAAAGCTCGTCGTGGGGTCAGAGATACCTGGGAGGTGTCATCGTCGTCGTCGTCCCGAGGGGTGTCCACCAGCTCGCCGTCGACCTCATTGCCGAGAGCCATGGTGCAGAAGCCGTCGTCGTCGGCGAAGAAGCAGAGGCCGTTCAGCTTGTCCTCGATCCTCTTCTTCTTCTCGGACTCGTCGTCGCTTGAGCAAGCGGAGTCATCATCTGAGCCATCGACGTCGCTGAGCGTGGCAAATAACGCACGCTGCTCAGCATGGGCCTTCTCCATGTACTTCTTCTTGATGTACTCCTTGTCGAAGCCGCCCCTCCGCTTGTGCCTTGCGGGGACGTACTTCTCCTTGCGCTTGCCGGAGTCGTACTTGTGCCCATGATTGCCCTTCCTAGATTGCTTGTTCTTCTTGGGACAGTTGGCGATGAAGTGGTCGGGGTCGCCGCACTGAAAGCATCCTGAGCGTCCTCCTCCACGGCGATGGTTCATGCGGTTGTTGTGAAACCGCGAGAACCGGTTGGCGAGCAAAGCCAACTTGTCATCCCCCAAAGACTCCAGCTGCTCCTCTGTGACAGAAAGAAGAGAAGAAAGTGCAAATCCTCCAGAGGGGTTAGCAGAAGAGCCAGAAACCAAAGCCATCGACGGGCCAGAAGGATTTTCATAAGAAGCCCTCGCCATGGCGTCAATCTCACTGGACTTGAGCTTACTGAAGAGCTCGTCGCACGTGAGGGTCTCATAGTTAGGCGATTCAATGATCGCCTGAACCTTGGAATCCCATACCGACCGATCGAGAGTATGCAAAAGCTTCAAAGCTCTCTCATGATCGTCGAAAGGCAACAACTCCTTGTTAGCCCTCATCCTGTTGACAATCACCTGAAAGCGAGCGAATAAACTTTCTATGCTCTCGCCAGGCATATGTCGAAAGTTCTCATACTCTCGCTTGAACGACTCGTAGAGACGGGTTTTGACTTGAGAGGTTCCCTCATGGAAACGCATGAGGGTAGCCCAAATCTCCCGAGCTGTAGCGAGGTGAGAAACGCGATCAAACTCACCCATGCTCAAACATGAGAAAAGAGCATTACGGGCTCGGCTATTGGCATCGTGATCGTCGATCTGACGCTGAGTCACACGTGCAGCCAAGACCATGTAATCAGCAGAGTTGCAAATATCCCAGATGGAAGCACCAATACTCTGCAGATAGGCCGACATGCGTATCTTCCAATACGCATAGTTCGTCCCATCGAAAAACGGCGGTTTGCCCACGCCGCGATCCATGTCGCCTTCTGTGGATCTAGAACCGGCTAAGGTGGAAGATCCTTAACCCGCTCCTATACAAATTGAAGGACCGAGAATGCACTAGCAAGGCGACCAGAGGGGGGTGAATGGGAGCTCAAAAATTTCTGTCAAAACTTTGGCCAAATGTCCCAAAATCAACCCCCGAAAGCTACGACCGAAACCGTGATGCCTATGACCCTTGGAAGAGGGTGGATGATCCCTAGGATCACAGCGAGGCACCACAAAGAGATAGCAAACCAAATGCCAAAAGCACCGGCTCGAATACGACCCCAAAAACCAAGTCCCGAACGTAGATAGATGGCTACGTCGAGAAACTCCCAAATACCTATGCTAGCAAGTAGCAAAGATAACTGGAGAGGTTCCTTGATCAACTCTAGGGCCAAACGAGAAGTCCGAAAACCAAGCGAAGAAGCCGGGAGAGCAAACGCACTAAACCGGAGGCTACAGCAGGATCCCGGACTGTCCGCTGGTACGGTCGCGGACTGTCTGCCCAGTGGCAGACTGTCCGGGCTCAGGTCGCGGATTGTCCGCCGGCCAAAAGAGCAAAACTGCGGTGCTGCTGAAGTCCCCTGGACAGTTCCTGGACTATCCGCGAAAATCAACGGCGGACTGTCCGTCGGTCAAACACCAAAACAACAAAGCTACTGAATAGTTCCTGGACGACTCCCGGACTGTCCGCGAGTTCCTTCGGCGGACTGTCCACCGGTCAAGGAACAGTAACGCAACCGAGACCCGCAGCCACTGACCTGGCTCGATCTCGACACGCGGACTGTCCACGCCCCCAGTGGCGGACTGTCCGCGGATGAACAGGGAGGGCGATTTTGGTCGCCCTTCACCCAAATCTTCTCCAAATTGATTCAAACCAAAATCCCACATTCCCAAACTTGGAGAGGATGATCACGGAGTAGTTAGGAGACTATCACCAAGAAATCATCCGCTCAAATCGATTCAATCACCGGGAAATCGAATGGGGAGAAGTATGAGACGAAAAAGCACCACAAAAACAAAATCAACCTGATCTACTTGTTCGTGAGGAGTTAGATGAATTCCTTCAGTGGAAATGATCTCCTCACTATAAAGAACAAGTTGATTCACACGGATTTCGCAAAGACGCACTAGAGAGGGAGATCGAGTGACGGGAAAATCGCGGAGAAACGAAGAACGCGAAGAACACGAACAAAACGCGAATCAACACATCGATCTGCAACCGTGTGGCTACCACACGCTACAACAGTGAGGTTACGGCCTCACTTCCTCAAAATCTCCACTACACAGAGGTATGGTTCTCTGTGGATCTCAGCTAGTTACAGCAGGGGATTGGGAGAGCAGGAAACCCTAGAAGCAAAGAGCAAATGACTGAGATCGAATGGGAGGAGGGTGTCTCCCTCTACTTATCCTAATTCTATTTCCTACTCTACCCCTCAACTAATTACAGAGCGAACCAGCTAAACCCTAGGGTTATTCTCGACCAACGCGTGATAGGTGGGATCCGACGGCCCCGCCCGCATAACTGGTAGCGTTGCCTCGACGCAACCTCACTGATTGCCGCCACCGCTCTGCTTGTCCTTTTCCTAGACGTCGCACCCCCGGTTTTGTGGCCCAAACCGGGAAACCAGCCTTCATAGCTATCCCCCAGTTTTGAGGCCCAAACCGGGAAACCAGCCATCCATGGCCTGAGTTTTGAGGCCCAAACTCAGCAAACCCGCAGCGCCCAGGTTTTGAGGGCCAAACCTGGAAACCGTCCTCAGCCCGAGTTTTGTGGCCCAAACTCGGAAACCATCAACGCCCAGGTTTTGAGGCCCAAACCTGGAAACCGTCCACTCGGTGGTTTTTCTGTGGCTCAACCACCAAACCGAGACGTAGAGGGGATGCACCGCCCGTGCACCCCATCCACCGACACGTGTCCCCAAGTCCACGACTCAGGCAACACATGACCGCAAGTCTTCGCTCGTCGCTGTCCCAGGCTGTCAGCCACCACAGCTGATCCTCGGGCCACCGGTCCCTCAGTCCAAGCCTCATGTCCACCCTTCGCCGCTCTCGGTCCCTCAGCACGGCACGTCTCTACTTGACCTTCACCTTGCCCTCGATCACTGTATCTGTGCTCGACACCTGCACAACACAAGCCAAAGAACATGCGCATCATCCCAGTTGACAATCACTCATCACTCAGAGACTCGGCATACACCCATGTATCCGCATATGAGACCTGATAAAATTGGCTTTTATAGCAACATGGTTTAGGAACTACTATAAGGGATCAACCGGGACATATAGTGCAACCATGAGGGCTATATGGCTCTGACCTTAGCTCAGTATAAGGACCTTTTCTAGCTTGTTAGTGGTTACCCGAAAGGGCGCATAAGGCGCTTGCCGAGACGGATATAGTGCGGCTTCTGTCCACGTGTGTATAGGTTGTGTGTTGTTGTGCCACCTGGAAGGAGGGCTCTACATCCCCTTGCCTTAAGACCTAGCGGCCCTAACTTGTTAGACGAACCTTTGAAAGGCTTCGCAGTGTATCCTGCTCGCTCATGTTGGAAGTGTTATGGGAGTAATTAACCCGGGCATCTGGATATCATGACTCATCAGGTAAAGTGTACAACCTCTACTAAGTGTAAAACTGATATATCAGCCGTGCTCACGGTTACGAGCGGCCTAGAATTCTTATGGTATGGTTGTTCTTAATAATGTTTAATATGATGTTACTTTATTCTTCAATGAATTCATGTTCATAATGATCATATGTTTAACTTGGGATGAATATCATTGATGCTATTTAATATTAAAACCATGCCAAATAAAAGCTACTGCAGTTAAACCCGTGTCAGCTTTACTTGAGCCTCATGAACCCCATGTTATACTTGTTAAGTACGAGATGTACTTATGCTTGTTTATTTTCTCTACTTGGATAAAATTCCCGGATGGGTAACAGATTGCTACGGTAATGATGATTTCCCCGAAGAGTTCTAGTCTTGTGGTCAACCAGTCAACTTCCGTGTGATGGAGCTGCCGTGAGAGTTATCTTATTTATCCGCTGCTATGTAAAGACTTTGAATAATATTCGTGGGTAATAAACATATGTGATGGTACTCCTTAATTTGTTGGCTTATGTGTGTGATTGATCTCTGGGCACACATAAGTTATTGCATTCAATTTTATCCTTAAAATTGGGTGCGACAAATTGGTATCAAAGCTATGTTGACTGTAGGACGCAAGCCTAGCTAGTATATGGTCTCTTTAGTGGTCTTTGCTTCTCTTTTCTTGCTATTTATCATAGCCTTGCTAATTTATAAAATTTTATGCTTCTCTTTACTTGCTCTATTATATAAAATGTTGACTCTATTCAAACTGTCTCTTGGTCTATTCCATAGATGGCTCGCGCTTGTCAGACTGCCCGCAAGATTACCAGAGGTCGCTTGAGGTCAGGCCTGAGGTCAAGCAACCGCATCCCGCAAGCACCCCCAGGAGCCAGCGCCGCAAGAGCCAGCACCCCAAGAGCCGGCACTACAAGAGCCAGCACCCCAAGAGGCGGCACTGCAAGAGCCAGCACCGCAAGAGCCAGCACTCCCAAGAGCCGACACCGCAGGAGCCAGCACCCCAGAAGCAAGCATCGCAAGAGCCACAAGCGCCCGTACCGTAAGAACCTGAACCACAAGCTCAAGCTCAAGAGGATCCAGGTTCTCAGGAACCAGTTCCTCTCGCGCTAGTGCCCCCTGAAGTGCTAGAGGTTGAAGATGATGATGATGAGCCCGCGATAGGATGGAACGTGGACTCTGGATACTACATTGGAGAGCCCTAGTGTCTCACTCATCACAAGTTGATGGGACTTCTCACTGCTTACTACCAAGACCAGAGTATTGTTGTGCAATGCACCTACTGGAGGTACACGCATCCTGTGGAGGAGACCTACTGGAAGGCTAGAATCACTGTCGCCATCGAAGAGCAAGGAAGTGGTCTTCACCTACATGATATGGTAATAGTCCACTGTTGACACTCCTTAATGGAATCACTCTAAGAATGAGACTCATAAACAATAACCTAGTCAAGGCACTAAGAAGTGTACGGGACACTACTAACTTCACTTTACGTCAAGTTGTCATCCCCAACATGAAGCTAGCAATGTGATTATATCAGAGCACTGGATCTAAAGATAAATATTTACCCACAAGCGCACAGATAAATACACCTGTTGTAGAAGCATTTCACCCAAGCTAGTCTCAGGTATCGTTATTTATATTTAGCCTAGAGACTAATCAATTCAAAGTATGATGGTATTATACTAGTGAGGACTTAACAACAAATAATGTGGCACACACTTATGATAAAGACTGATAACACAGTTATTACTCCAAATAGGGATCAGATAGTAGAATAAATGATAATGATAAATGATAAATGGTAACAGAGAGCAGATCAAAGATAATACTAGAATAGTACTACCTAGCAAGTGATGATTAGAATAGGTATTAATAAGAAACATTCCTAAGTTATTCTAATTACATGTCATAGCATACATTGATTAGTGCAAACATATTTGGCAATCATAGGCTAGATCATATCATATTTATAATCAAGAGGCAACTCCATAGTAAAGGTGCCAAACAGAGTAACCCCTAAACCATGAGTTAAGTGAGCCATACTGGATACTACATTCGGGTGGTGGAATACAAAGGACTCAACAGGAGTGTCACACCTGCGATCAACAACTCTATCTAGAACATAGGTCGCATTCACAGATAAATAGTGTATAGGCACCACGCCTACACAACATCTATCACCCACCCAATGATCATTAAGATGAGCGCTATACGAACATGAGTATAAACATAATGGTGAACTATATATGCCAAATATATAGTCAAAGCATACTATAAGCAATATAATTAAGAATATAATGGTTGATGTCTTAGTCATATCAATTGTATTGCTATCTAGAGCATAGAGATGAACAATAAGGTGAATTAGATCATTGAGAAGAACTATAGTACGAACTAGAACATGAACTAGAACTAGATTATGAACTAGAAGATGAACTAGACGATGAACTAGAACTAGACGACGAACTAGAACATAAACAATGATGAACAATGATGAACTAGAAGAGCAATTATGAATTAGATCCATAATGTTAATACAAGAGAGAAGATCTTGGGTTTACCGAGCCTTCTCGTGACTAGATCTGGAATCCAAGCGAAGCTTGCCTCCAATAATCCTATTCTATCTAACTATTCTAGGTGGATGTAGTTCTAGGGCTTCTGATTGATCTCCTTGTCTGGTGTAACCCTGATCTGATTATCTGATCTGATGCTCTATCTGATTTGATGCTCTATCTGATGATCTGGAGAGGGGGGTCTAGGGCTGCTTATATATCCAAGGGCGAGGAACCGTGGCCATTGGATCAAACCGATCTTAGGTACGACAGAGATGCATCCACATAGGCGGTAGAAGAAGGTTCCAGAAGATAGAGTCCAAAGGGCCCAGGGGGAGACCGACCGGTCTCGTGGTTGGACCAGTTGCTCCCACCTGGCCATGTCTCGGGGTGCCCGGCCTCCTGGTGTCTTCTGGTGTCCTCTACATTCTTCTAGAATAATCCTGATGCATTGGTTCGGTTATCTCCCGTCGGTTTCCTTCTAGGAGAAGTAATTTGTGTTGATTTCCTGGTTTAGTCCCTGCAGAATCACAATGCACCAAAACTCGTGGAATATTGTAAATTTAAACCCTAAACCTTTGTTGGTGATTGAATTCATGCCCTTTTCTATCCTTTAATTGTGATAGATAACCAGTGTCAACACCCACAAGGCTCGTCGATCTACCCTGGCGGCAGCCTTGGAAGCTATAGCGGTTCGAGCTTACAAGGCATTCTGGGGTCGTCGCATCGGTGATATGAGGGAAGATCCATATCGCTACCTACCTTACTGGAATAATGATATGAAGGATGTTACGATGGAAGTCCCCAATGCAACTCCAACTGAGAAGGCTACAAGAGATTTCCTCCTTGATAGAGAAAGGTCTATCATGGACTTGGAGAAGCTGGTGGAATCTCAAGGGAAGGACCTCAAGAGATGTTACCAAGTCATAGATGGACTCCGGGAGCAACTCAACCAGCCCCCGATCTACAAGAAGCTTCGTCGTCCGCTCTATGAATAGGATTAGGTCACCCTTTATGTAATAGGACGATGATAATAGTAAGCGTGAGTTGAGTCTAGTTAAGTTTTGTGTTAGCGTGCTTTGTTATGTGTTAGTTGAACTATTATTGTGCTTATGTGTGAGTTGGTTCTTTGTAATGTGTGCTGAGATATTGTAGGCTTCTCTACAAATCTCATAGTTATGCATAACGTTTATGAATAAATTAGTGGGTTCGTTATATCTTGTTCTCTGCTGTTTTCTGGAGCAACCTGTAATCTTTCTGTTATATCTCAAGTTCTGTTCGTGCAACATGGCTGAAATTTTTATGGTACAAAGTAGACTTCAACATCTAACCAATGCCTCTGGAATCACCTTAATAGCTGTTATGGTTTGTGAGATATAGCTGTTACAAGTTAAAGTTTCTGCGCAGTTCTGAACTCTGGACAGTTTTGCTTTTTCTCCGTTTTTGACTAATTTAACGTCCGAATCTGGCAAAGGCATCTAAATAAAAGTTGTAGATAATTTCGTCATCTTTCCAACCGTGTATGGCACGCTCTGTTTGGAATTCTGTAACTCAAGTTATGTCTGTGTTTAGTGCACTGCTGTTACCGGATCTCGCCCAGAAATTTTCAGATCTCTTGTTTCTACTCGTGTAGTGATCTTTTCTTGAAAAGTTCGCTAACTGTGGTCCTTGTTTTGAAGACAGATGTCTGCCATAGGAGGTGGAATTGGAGGTGGAGGTGGACGTGGACGTGGCCGTGGTCGTGGGGCACCTGTAAACCCACCACCACCAGTGGACATTCAACAGTTGATGGGCATTCAGGCCCAATTCATGCAAACCATGATGCAACACCTGCACAACCAGCCAGCTGGAGGGCCACCACCGTTGCAAGTGAGGGACAAGAGGGGAGAGTTTCTAAAGGGTCACCCACCAGTGTTCTCTCATGCTGTTGATCCTCTGGAAGCTGATGACTGGCTTTGTGCTATTGAACGTCAGCTCACCATTGCACAATGCAACGACCAGAAGAAGGTGCTCTATGCTTCTGGTCAGTTGCAAGGAGCTGCTCTAGATTGGTGGGAATCATTTCAGTTCGGTCGTGCCAACGATGCCCCAACTTTCACCTTTGATGAGTTCAAGACCAACTTCAGAGCATACCACATCCCCTCTGGCTTGATTGAGTTGAAGCAGGAGGAATTCAGATTGCTGCGTCAAGGAGCTACGACCGTAGCAGAGTATCGTGACAAGTTCGCTCAGTTGTCATGCTATGCCCCCACTGATATTGCTTAGGATGCCGGCAAGCAGCGTCGCTTTCTCAAGGGTTTGAATGATGGACTAGCATTTCAGCTGATGTCCAATGAGTATGCCAGTTACCAGACTCTGGTCAACCGCGCTATAGTTGTTGACAACAAGCGCAAGGAGATGGAAACTAGAAAGAGGAAGCTTCAAGGTCAGTCCTCCGGTAGTAACAATAGTCCTCGCCCCAACTTCGCACCAGGCAACCAGCAAAGGTACCAAGGACCGACTACTCAGTGGAACCGCAACCAAGCCCAGCAACGTCCTGCATACCAGCAGCAGGGTGGCAATCAACGCCCTCAACAGCAGTCCGGCAACCAGGCACCACGCCAGGGCACTCCCAATAACACCCTGTGACGGAACGACCCTAATCCCATGGCCCACGTGTCCCTGTCAACCTCTGACAGCCGAACCCATGTTCCATGTGATTAAGACCTGTTCGCCACCGGGCTACATCAGTGCCCAATGTCCGCAGGATCATCTCACAATTCGGTTACAGCATTGCATACTTTTACAAATAACATCGGAATAATGAGCGGAAGACTTAAATAACAATAGTTTTACAAAACAGGGTTCCAAATAGAAATTAAGGTGCAGTTATTACAAACCAAGTTTTTGAAAAAGTTATCAAAAAGGGGATAAATCCAGGATTTGGGATTTTAGGGTTTTGCAAAAGGAAAATCAAATCAAATCTGATTTTTGAACTTTGATCAATGCAACAAACATCAGGGCACTAAATTTGAACAAGAATTACATAGAACTAGGCACAGAGGTGAAATTACCATTTTGCCCTTATAGAGAGAATTGGGCTTTTAGGGTTTTTGAAAAGGGAATCAAAGCATAGCAATTAGGCAATTCAAATGCATCACAGGAAATGATTAATGCTTAAGATGATGACATGTCAAGTTAATTACATTAGTAACACCAGGGGTGTTACAACCCTCCCTCCTAAAAGAAATCTCGCCCCGAGATTCCGCGTCTTACCAGAACGAGGGAGAAAACCTCTCACCTAAAGAGATTCGAGAAATTCCGGATAGTTCTTTGCCAAGAAATCTTCAGATTCCCAAGTGGCTTCTTCTTCAGAGTGCTGGTTCCACTGGATCTTATACCATCTTGTGGTGGTTCTCCGGGTAACACGATCCTTGTGATCCAACACACGGACAGGATATTCCGAGTATGACAGATCAGGTTCTAGCTCAACACCTTCAACTCCCACCACATGTTCAGGTACTCGGAGACACTTCTTGAGTTGGGAGACATGAAACACATTATGGACTACGGAGAGGTGATCGGGCAACTTTAACTTGTAAGCTACCTTGCCACAGCGTTCCAGAATCTCAAACGGACCAATATAGTGGGGTGCTAACTTTCCTTTTACTCCGAAACGAGTAACTCCTTTAGTGGGTGAGACCTTCAGGTACACATAATCTCCAATCTGGAACTTCAGAGGTCGGCGTCTCTTATCGGCATAACTCTTCTGTCGAGACTGCGCAATCTTCATATTCTCTTGGATCTGTTTGACTTTTTCTTCCATATCCTTTACTAGGTCAACTCCAAAGAATTCTCTTTCTCCGGGCTCAGACCAATTGAGAGGTGTACGACAACGACGACCGTACAGTGCTTCAAAGGGTGCCATTTTGATGCTCTCTTGATAACTGTTATTATAAGAGAATTCTGCCAAGGGCAAACACTGATCCCAAGTATCTACGAAGGTAAGCACACAGGCTCTCAACATATCTTCTAACACTTGGTTGACTCTCTCAGTCTGTCCATCAGTCTGCGGATGATAAGCCGTGCTATACAATAGCTTGGTTCCAAGTGAGGCATGGAACGCTTTCCAGAACTTAGCGACAAACTGAGTACCACGATCTGAGATGATGGTCTTGGGTATGCCATGGAGCTTCACTATGTTGTTCTTGTACGAGGTGGCATAAGTTGGGGCGGTATAACTTGTTTTGACCGGTAGGAAGTGAGCTTGCTTCGTGAGACGGTCCACTATCACCCAAATGGAATCGAATCCCTTTTGAGTCTTGGGTAATCCATTGATAAAATCCATGCTGATATCCTCCCATTTCCAACCAGGTACTGACAAAGGTTGCAGCTCTCCTCCGGGCTTCATATGCACAGCCTTGACTTTCTGACATGTATCACAACGAGCGACATGTCGAGCGATTTCGATCTTCATCTTTGTCCACCAGAATTTCTGCTTCAAGTCTTGGTACATCTTGTTGCTGCCAGGATGGATGGCAAATCTGGTTGAGTGTGCTTCATCAAGGATTATCTGTCTCAGCTCAGGTACCTTGGGAACTACCAGACGGTTCTTGAACCATACCACTCCTTCATCATCAATCCTGAAACAGTCGGCTTTTCCAGCTCGAACCTTTTCGCTGATGTGCTTGATTCCGGGGTTATCTTTCTGTGCAGCTATGATCTGTTCTCTGATAGAGGTTTCTACTCTGACATTGCCTAGACTTCCTTGTGGAACCATTTCAATACCCAGCTTCTCTAGTTCATAGCATAGGGAAGATTCATAGGATTTCATAACCAGGCAGTTACAGTATGACTTGCGACTGAGTGCATCGGCGACCACATTCGCCTTACCCGGATGGTAATGCACTTCGATATCATAGTCCTTGATTAACTCAAGCCATCTTCGCTGCCTCATGTTCAGCTCTTCTTGGGTGAAGATATACTTCAGGCTCTTGTGATCTGTGTACACATTGAATGTACTGCCCAACAGATAATGACGCCATATCTTCAAGGCATGAACCACTGATGCTAACTCAAGATCATGAGTTGGATAATTTTCCTCATGTCGCTTAAGCTGCCGCGAGGCATAAGCGATCACTCTTCCTTCTTGCATCAACACGCAACCCAAACCAGTACCAGATGCATCACAGTAGACATCAAAGGGCTTCTCAACGTTCGGCTGAGCTAGCACTGGTGACGTGGTTAACAACTTCTTCAAAGTCTGAAAAGCTTGTTCACAAGCTGGTGACCAAAAGAACTTCACAGAATTCTTCAGCAACTCGGTGATAGGCTTGGCGATTCTGGAGAAATCTGGGATGAATCGACGATAATATCCAGCCATTCCCATAAAACTGCGGACCTTGTGAACAGAGGTAGGTGGCTTCCAATCCAGGATATCTGACACTTTTCCGGGGTCGACTGACACACCTTCTGCGGATAGGACATGACCAAGAAACTGTATCTGATCCAACCAGAATTCACACTTACTGAACTTAGCATAGAGCTGATGGTCTCTGAGACGGGATAGAATGATACGAAGATGTTTGGCATGCTGTTCAGGGGTTTTTGAGTAGACAAGGATGTCGTCAATGAACACGACCACGAATTTATCAAGCTCTGGCATGAAAACAGAGTTCATGAGGTACATGAAATGAGCGGGTGCATTGGTCAATCCGAAAGACATGACCAAATACTCATATAGGCCGTATCTGGTGGTGAAAGCTGTTTTAGGAATATCTTCAGGACGGATTTTTATTTGGTGGTAACCAGATCTGAGGTCAATCTTGGAGAATACCTTGGCCCCAGCTAACTGGTCAAACAGAAGATCGATACGAGGCAAGGGGTATTTGTTTTTGATGGTGACTTCGTTGAGTGGGCGATAATCAACGCAAAGTCTGAGACTCTTGTCTTTCTTCTTTACAAAGATTGCAGGACAGCCCCAAGGAGACGAGCTTGGGCGGATATAGCCCTTGTCCAACAATTCTTGTAACTGGATTTTTAACTCTGCCAACTCTTTGGGAGGCATTCGATAAGCTCTGCGGGATATAGGAGCAGTCCCGGGCTTTAGCTCTATGGCAAACTCAACATCACGGTCAGGAGGTAGACCAGGTAAGTCTTCAGGAAAGACATCAGGGAACTCACAGACTACAGGGATGTCTCGGATCCCTTGATCATAGGTAGCATTTAGCTGTGTGGTAGCTGGTTTTGAAGGCATAGGAAGTTGGAGAAGGAGTTTGGCGGTACTGTTAGGAATATCCACTCTCACAACTCTATTCGAGATGTCGATCATGGCTTTATACTGACACATCCAATTCATGCCTAGGATGACATCTATCTCCTGAGCATGAAGCACTATCATGGTGGTGGGAAATACATGTTCCCCCAACCTTACTGGTATACTGCGAACCACTTCCTTAGTACTTATACGCCCTCCAGGCGAAAATATGCAGAAACTTTCTTTTAAATCCTCAATTGATATTTCATGCTTGATGACAAAAGTACGACTGATGAAGGAATGCGATGCACCAGAATCAAACAACACAACTGCAGGATGATTGGCAACGGGAAACCTACCGATCATGA
Organism: Coix lacryma-jobi var. lacryma-jobi; assembly: GCA_009763385.1. Taxonomy (NCBI): domain Eukaryota; kingdom Viridiplantae; phylum Streptophyta; class Magnoliopsida; order Poales; family Poaceae; genus Coix; species Coix lacryma-jobi. Next base: position 111,404,850 of record CM019831.1, on the reverse strand, counting down.
CGGGCTCCCCTTCTGGAATATCGCTGACAGTGGTGTAGTAGACTTGCCCGTGCTTCTTGACGAACTTGCCCTTCTGCACTTGCTGCTGTGGAGCACGGTGTTGCTGCTGCTGTGGTCCTCCAGGACCCTTCTGAAAGTTCTGAGCAGGCTTCTTGGGCTTTGGGCACTCACGAGACCAGTGGCCAAGTTGACCACAGTTGTAGCAGGGATGGTTATAGGCGGTTTGTGGGGTGGTGATATGAACACCTGGGGCGTTCGGCTGAGTGGCACTTTGTTGGTTGGCGTTGTGGGTGGTAGCCGCGGTACGGACAACCACTTGCTGGTGAGGGTAAGGTGGACGGTTGTGGTGGTGACTAGGATGATATATGACCCTCTGGCGCTTGTGATTGCCAGAGTGGCTGCTAGATCCTGCTTTCTTCTTCTTCTCCTCCTCTTGGTACTGACGGTTACTCTCTTCAAAAGCAACTGCCCGGTCAACAGCCTCATGATAAGAACCGGTCAGGTTGTTGGACATGCTTCTGCGGATCTTAGGGTGCAATCCCCTAAGGAAACAGTCTCTCTTCTTCTCATCCGTGTTGACATATTCCGCTGCATACTGACTCAGATGGTTGAATTGACCCACATACTGCATCACTGTGGAGTCCTTCTGCTGCAGGGCTAGGAACTGATCAAGCTTCATCTTTATCAGACCTGATGGGATGTGGTGTGCACGGAAAGCGGTGCGGAACTCTTCCCAGGTCAACTCATGACCTTCAGGCTGGGCAGCCAAGAGGTTGGCATACCAAGCACTTGCTGGGCCACGAAGCTGCTGCGAAGCAAACCGGGGCTTCTGGATTTCAGTGCATCGGATGAGACCAAACTTCTGCTCCATGGTGCGGAGCCAATCATCAGCTTCGAGGGGTTCATCGGCTCTGGTGAAAACCGGTGGACGGGTTTCGGTGAATTCCACATAGGTGGTTTCTTGGTTGATGTTGTGGCGACCACGGTGAAAGTTCTGCTGTCCTTGGTTTTGAGCCATTAGGTTGGCAGCGGCGGCCAAGGCTGCAATGGCCTCTGCTAGGGTAGCTGGTACAGGTGGAGGGTTTGGGAGACGGTCATCTCCAGCACCTCCAGCTCCGGTACGGGTGTTCACAGGCATCTGTATAAGCAACTCGGAACTCAGCATATATGGACAAAGGTTCTGAAACGACCGATTGATAGCTTCACTGATACAAAGATAGCTGGCTTGATAAAGATGACAACAGACTGATAAGGGGAAAAGGTACGAAAAGAAAGATACATGCCAGACTTGGCAACAGACAGACTAACGCCCCCAAACCTAGTCTAAGGTTTTAGGTAAGCAGATGGTACAGACACAAGGAGTCTAGTCGTCATCGATGAAGATCAACTCTTCGTCATCATCATCATCCTCGATGATAAGCTCAGGCTCTTCCTCCTCATCTTCATCTTCAACGTGGACATCTTCAGCAGGTTCCACTTCCTCATTCTGATCGGGCTCGTGTTCCACTTCAGGTTCCTCCACGACTCCGTCTTCGGGGTCCTCAGCAACTGGTGGAATCACGGGGTGAAGCTGGTTGTGCAGCTGGTGTACTTCCTCATGAAGCATATCATTGAACTGCTCGATCTGGGCGGTGTACTGCTGCAGTCCATGGAGCTGGGCTCTGGTGACATCCTCTCGGATCCATGTTGCATCACGCTGCTGGATAGCGCGAACCACATTCTGGTTAGCTTCCTCAAGAGCGGCTCGTGTCTCGTAGAACTCCAGGCGGGAAAGGTAGAAGTCATGCTCCATGTTCTCCATCTCAGCCTTCAGGTTCTTGATTTCCTCCTTTAGCTGTTTGCGGGTACGACAGGGAAAACGACGACCATTGGAGGATTCTCCAGTCTCTTCTCCGGTGCGTGGCGCCAGCTGGTGACGCGGCACACCGTTCGGTCCAGTCGACTTGCGGGCGGTCAGCTTGATGCGAGCCATATCTGGACAAGAGGTTATAGATGAGAAAGGCTAGCAAGAAAAGGTACAGGTACACTATCCAACGAACTCATTTATATACTTAAGTGAATATGACATGATGCATGAATCGTTCCTACGGAACAAGGCAATGCAATACTTAACATATATATAGGGCTTAATATATATATACCATTGTCCTGCTACTAGTGTTGCCAATTAAAGACAAGTTGAGAAAAGCAATTTGGACCAAAATAGTCAAGTTTAAATTTTGTTTGGACTCAAAAGAACTTTTGAAGTTTTCGCAAAAGAAACACTACAACGTTAAAGTGAGATGCTCTGATACCACTCTGTGACGGAACGACCCTAATCCCATGGCCCACGTGTCCCTGTCAACCTCTGACAGCCGAACCCATGTTCCATGTGATTAAGACCTGTTCGCCACCGGGCTACATCAGTGCCCAATGTCCGCAGGATCATCTCACAATTCGGTTACAGCATTGCATACTTTTACAAATAACATCGGAATAATGAGCGGAAGACTTAAATAACAATAGTTTTACAAAACAGGGTTCCAAATAGAAATTAAGGTGCAGTTATTACAAACCAAGTTTTTGAAAAAGTTATCAAAAAGGGGATAAATCCAGGATTTGGGATTTTAGGGTTTTGCAAAAGGAAAATCAAATCAAATCTGATTTTTGAACTTTGATCAATGCAACAAACATCAGGGCACTAAATTTGAACAAGAATTACATAGAACTAGGCACAGAGGTGAAATTACCATTTTGCCCTTATAGAGAGAATTGGGCTTTTAGGGTTTTTGAAAAGGGAATCAAAGCATAGCAATTAGGCAATTCAAATGCATCACAGGAAATGATTAATGCTTAAGATGATGACATGTCAAGTTAATTACATTAGTAACACCAGGGGTGTTACACACCCCCATGAAGAACAGTGCACCTAGCACTCCCAATAAGTGCTTTGTCTGTGGTGATGTTTGTCATCTCTCCTACAACTGTCCCAAGAAGCAAAACCAGCAGACTCCGCAGAACCAGAACAACAATCAGAGGGACGTCCCAACCCATCACCTAACTCAGGCAAGGTGAATCACGTATCTGCAGAGACCGTCCAGGAAGCGCCAGAAGTCATGCTTGGTACGTTCAACATCAGCTCCATCCCCGCTACAGTTCTTTTTTATTCTGGTGCATCGCATACTTTCATATCACATGCATTCGTTAGAATGCATAATCTACCTGTTAGCCTCATGAAAACTCCCATAATGGTTACCTCACCGGGTGGGGGTTTGCAAGCTACGCTTCAGTGCATGCCCTTGGATGTGTCCTTAAGGGGGGTAGACTTCTCAGTCTCATATTGTGTTGAAGACTGCTGGTATTGATTTGATACTAGGTATGGACTGGATGAAGAGGTGCAAGGCAGTGATTCAGTGCCAAGAGAAGGTTGTGTCAGTTACCACCGCAAAGGGGGACAAAGCTAGTTTGATGTAATGCTACAACCATCACCAACCGCCACAGTGAATCAGATGAATGAAGAGGCTTTCCAGGAAGATCTAGTGGTGGATGAGTTCCCAGATGTGTTCCCTGATGACCTGCCAGGTATGCCACCCGATCGCGACATTGAATTTATTATTGAGCTTTTACTTGGAACTGTACCCATAGCTAAAAGACCATATAGAATGGGAGTACCTGAACTAGATGAACTTAAGAAACAAATTAGAGAATTACAAGAAAAAGGGTTCATTCGTCCTAGTTCGTCACTTGGGGAGCTCCTGTTATCTTTGTTGACAAGAAGGATGGTGGTCAGAGGATGTGTGTTGACTACCGTTCATTGAATGAGGTTACTATCAAAAACATGTACCTGTTGCCGAGGATTGATGATCTGTTCGACCAGCTTAGAGGTGCTTGTGTGTTTTCTAAGATTGATCTGTGTTCTAGTTATCATCAGTTGAAGATTCGAGCATCTGATATCCCAAAGACCGCATTCACTACCAGGTATGGGTTTTATGAGTGTAGTCATGTCATTTGGATTGACCAATGCACCTGCCTACTTCATGTATATGATGAACAAGTTGTTCATGGAGTATCTCGACAAGTTTGTTATGGTGTTTATTGATGATATTCTGGTCTACTCCAAGAACAAGGAAGATCATGCTGAACATTTGAGACTAGTGTTGCAGAAGCTTAGAGAGCACAAGTTGTATGCCAAGCGTAGCAAATGTGAGTTCTGGTTAAAGGAAGATTCTTTCCATGGACATGTTGCTTCTAATGGAGGTATCTCAGTAGATCCAAGCAAGGTTGAAGACGTGCTGAATTGGACACCACCAACAGATGTGATCGGGATCCATAGTTTTCTCGGATTGGCTAGTTACTATAGAAGGTTCATTGACGGTTTCTCCAAGCTTGCTAAACCAATGACAGCTCTACTAGAGAAGAATGCTAAGTTTGTCTGGTCCAACAAATGCTAGGCCAACTTTGAGGAGTTGAAGAAATGTCTGACCACAGGTCCAATGTTGATACTACCAGATCTGAGCAAAGACTTCTCCATCTACTGTGATGTATCTCGTCAAGGTCTGGGTTGTGTTCTTATGCAAGAAGGTAGAGTTGTGGCATATGCGTGTAGGCAGTTAAGAAAGCATGAGTTGATCTATCCGACACATGATCTTGAGTTAGCAGTTGTTGTCCATGCATTGAAGATCTAGAGACACTATTTAGTGGGTCACAAGACAGACATCTGTACCGATCATAATTGCTTGAAGTACATATTCACCCAGTCTGATCTGAATTTGTGGCAACGCAGATGGTTAGAGTTGATTAAGGATTATGATTTGGAGATACACTACCATCCCGAGAAAGCCAATGTTGTAGCAGATGCCTTGAATAGAAAGAGCTATGCCAATGAGGTTCGAATTGCCACTATGCCAGAAGAGTTGTGTGCTGAGTTCACACATCTGAATCTGGGGATTGTGACTAACACTATTGAAGGACCGAAAATGCTATAGCAAGGCGACCAGAGGGGGGGTGAATGGGAGCCTAAAAATTTCTTCTCGAAATTATGGCCTCTGTCCCAACAAAATCAACACCGAGAGCTTCGGACTCAAATGCGATGCCCACGACCCTAGAAAGAGGGTGGATGATCCCTAGGATCACAGCGAGGCACCACACAAGGGAGCAAACCAAAACTCCAAAACTCCGACTCAAGTTCGTGCCTAAAAGACCACTCCCAAACGTAGATAGAGGGCTACGTCGGGATTCCTCCAAATACCGATGCTAACAAGTAGCAAAGATATGTAGAGAGGTTCCTAGGTGAACTCTAGGAGCAAAGGAGAAGTCCGGAAGCGAAGCGGAAAAGCCGGGACGGCCAACGCTATAAAACTGCACAAGCTGCAGATTACCGGACAGTCCGCCGTCAAGCTCCCGGACTGTCCGGTGTGGGCCGGACTGTCCGCCGCTGGGGGGCCGGACTGTCCGCCGGCCAAAGAACAAAAACGGCAGTGCCGCTGGATGCTCCTGTGCGACTCGCGGACTGTCCGCGATTAACACTGCGGACTGTCCGCCGGCCAAGTTGCTGAGACAGCAACGCTGCTGGCCTCACACTGCTCGACTCGCGGACTGTCCGCTCCTACTAACGGCGGACTGTCCGCCGGTCAAAGTGACCGTGAGCAGTGCGCGCTGCGCTGTTCTGGTCTGGCCGAACCCGATGGCCGGACAGTCTGCCACTGGGGGGCCGGACAGTCCGCCACTAACCAGAGACCCCAAAAACGCCTCGGTTCAAACACAAAATCGATTGGATCTTCACCAAATCGAATGGGGCTGCAACCAAACTTCTCCCAAGTGTTCTTCTACGTGTTGGGAAGCTAATCCTAGGATATCATCGCTTCAACCCAACTCAACCATGAGAAATCCGAAGAACACCGTAAAAGGGGAAGAACAAAGAACGAAAATGATTTCGGCTCGATCTACTTGTTCGTGAGGGTAGGGATGAATTCCTCCGGTCGAAATGTTCCCCTCACATCAAAGAACAAGTTGATTCAAACGGAATCACAAAAGACGCAGCATAGAGGGAGATCGGGGGAGGAGAAAATCGTGGAGAAAAGGAGAACGCGAAGAACACGAAGAACAAATTCAAAACGCGAATTCCACCACGAATTTGATCCTTGGATTCAGAGGAATGGATGATTCATTAAGCACTCGGTGTCGGGCTACAAGCCACTCCAGCAGATCAAAGCTTGGATGGCGAAAAGCTCAAGAACAAGAGCCAACTCTCCTTAACCCTAGCCTTCTCTCACAGGAACAAAATGAGAGAGACACCACCAAGAATTTCCCCAAGAATGGCGGCTGCCCTAGCAGCCCCCTCATATATATAGGCGCATATCCGAAGACCAAAACGCCCTTACATTAAGCACTCAACCCAAATACCCCCCAGGGGTAAAACCGTCCAGTCCGGTCAATCTTCATCCGACGGCCACGCCCGCACATCTGGTAGCTTCGCCTCGACGCGACCTCCCTGATGCCGCCACGTGCCGCCACCGTCGACCGCCGCGCCTTCTCACCGATAGCTTCGCCGCAACGCAAGCCTCTCGGTGCCGCCACGCGTCGACCGTCCTTTCGGACCAACCCCCGGTTTTGAGGCCCAAACCGGGAAACCGTCCACCCCGAGTTTTGAGGCCCAAACTCGGAAACCCGCAAGCCCAGGTTTTGAGGCCCAAACCTGGAAACCGTCCATCCCGAGTTTTGAGGCCCAAACTCGGAAACCCGCGCGCCCAGGTTTTGAGGCCCAAACCTGGAAACCGTCGATGGTAGCTTTTTGAGGCTCAGCTACCGAACCCGCACCGAAGACGGGATGTGGTTCGCACACCCCGACCACCGGCACCGATGTCGATGCATGTCCAGCCTCCACGCCGGGCACAACGCCTTCGCCTTCCTTCTTGACTCGGCCGACGGCACTTGCGCCGCACGCAAGCCCGTGTCTGACCTCCCGCCAAGTGACACGACTCCAGCGCCTTCCTCCCGACTCGGCCGATGCACCGCACATCCCCATGTGCTCCTGCTCGCCGATGCCACGTGCCAGCTACCACAGCTGGTCCTCTGGCCCCTGGTCCATCAGTCCAAGCCTCACGTCCGCCCTTCACCGCTCGGTCCATCGGCATGGCACGTCCGCCGCACGGCACGCCCATCCTTCACCGCACCCGGTCCGTCAGCACGGCACGTCTCAACTTGACCTTCACCTCGCCATAGACCACTGTCTCTGAGTTCAACACCTGCACATCAACACAGCCAAGAGACACATGTTGCACACGCACACCAACACAGAAACACCACACAACTCACACCACCGGTTAGTCATAAACAATAAGCGCATAGCAAGATATGGACTAAACCGGGTAAAAGCCTCAAACCTTCCTCATCAAAGTCAATCATTCATCATATGTACTCTCAATCTCCCCCTTGATGAATGCATTGACTAATAATAAAACCAAAAAGGAAGGGTTTGAAGGCAAGCCTCACTCAAGTGCCCAAAAGCCAAGTAAAAGCAAACACAAGGCCACTTGAGATGAGGAAGGATCATGAAAACTCCAAATAAAAACTCTCGGTCCCGAAAGAAATGGGAAAAGCGGGCAAAGCCTCCACACAACCGAAGAGTCAAGAGAAGACAAGAGTTTCATGAAATCCCAAATGGCACTCGAAAACCAATCTCAAAAATTGTCAAACAATCATCACAAAAGAAACCAAGGTACTTATCCACTTGGGTTCACAAACAATCATCACAAAAGAAACCAAGGTACTTATCCACTTGGGTTCACATGGGTTACTCCCCCTTGATGATTGAATTACTTGGGTTAGAAACCAAGGTACTTATCCACTTGGGTTCACAAACAATCATCACAAAAGAAACCAAGGTACTTATCCACTTGGGTTCACATGGGTTACTCCCCCTTGATGATTGAATTACTTGGGTTTCTAGATTTCTCCCCCTTGATGATTGAATTGACAAAAAACTAGGCACAAGAGATGGTTTGAGATACCATAACCGAAAACTTGGTCCCCAAAGACATGGGCAACGGCTCAACGCAACCAAGCAAAGGATCAGAGCAACAACTCAATAAAGAACAAAACTCGATCACAAAGAGCAAAAGACTTGGTTCCCAAAGACATGGGCAACGGCTCGACGCAACCAAGTCAAAAATGAGCTAGTCCTCAAGAAGAGGCATAAAAAGGCTCAACACCACTAGCTCAAGGCTCGACACCAATTGAGGCTGAACAGCGCATAAGAAGCAAAACTGCTAGTCCCTCAAGATAGAGGCACAGAGGCTCAACACAACTAGCAGAAGACTTGATACCAATCAAAAACAGCCACAATTTGGTGAAAACAGCTAGTTCCTCAAGACAGAGGCAAAGCGGCTCAACACAACTAGCTGAAGGCTCCAAACCAATTGAAAATACCAAGCAAAAACTGCTAGTCCCTCAGGATAGAGGCAAAGCGGCTCAACACGACTAGCAGGCTCGATACCAATGCCTTACGGCCAAACATGCTCCACACCAAATGAAAATCAATCGAAGCGAACCAATAGAAGGAACACAAAGAAGGTTCGATATCAATTGAAAAAGCCCAAAGAAAAGGCTCAAGGTGAAATGGAGCACAATCACTCAGAGCACACGGAGAAGCAGCAAGACAAAGGCGGCTCCTCCTGAAAGCAAGCCTATACACAAAGGCTATGCACAAAGCTCATGACACCAAATACAATCCATACCAAAAGATGGATACCAAATGAAACACATAAAAGAGCTATACCGAGTGAAAATACCAATTGAAGAAGAAACCAAAAGAGCTAAACTCCCCCTATCTCCAAGCTCTCCCCAAAATGCAAGACTCTCCCATTTGTGCCAATACTCAAGCTCCCCCTTGCAAACAGCTTCTCCCCCTTGACAAAAGGGAACATGCTGAGGGGTTATAACATTTCTCACAAAATTGACACAGTCACAAGACAAGCCATAGAACAAAAGCATATGGGGGTAGTGATACCAACTGAAGGTAACCATAAAGTGTATCGGAGCTGGGGATATGTACACTAAGCTAAAAATGCATGAAATGCACAATGCAACAGCTTCAAGTGTATAGCAATCAGAATGAAAAGATGCTCAAAAAGGGTGCTGCCCTGAAAGTTTAGCAACCAATACAAATGCTAGCAAAGGCTCAAACTGATCAAATGAATACGAAGTATGAACAATTAAGCACATGAGCAGTTTTAAGCCATTTGAAAAGGAGTTCACCAATAAAATAGCACTTAGCATGGATAGACAGGAAATCAACCAAGTGCTAACTCAAGTATAAAAGGTGAACTACCCCTAGCAAAGTTAAATCATCATGCAATAGAATGAAGCATAGACTTGTGTTGTTTTCAATATTTTCATCGGAGATTGCAGCGGTATTAACACAAGTTCATATTTAAAAGCATGTGATTGCGAGAGGTTAAAAGCATGGTCATTGCCTAACTTTTCAACCGGGCTAAGCCTATGCAAGAAAAGCAATCGGAAGCTTAAAGCACCGGTTTCGGTCTTACACTACACGGCTCAAGTTTAACTCAAATGTGCAATGAGAAACAGTCTCGATACCGTGATGTGCTGACACATGCAATCCCATCTCGATCTTTTCAATTCACTAATACTTGGATCAAAATTTTAAACACAATGTACATATGAACAAACCAAGCAAGTGAATGACTCAGTGCAAGAGACATAGCAACCTAGCATACAAAAGATAGCACAAGTGATCTCAACACATCCTACCCATGCTAGTTGCCAATCTCAATGGTGAACAAATTATAAGTTTCATAGTTAATTAGTTAAGTTCACCATTTGCAAAAATAGCTTAGCTCATAACATGTATCAAGTGATCAAAAAGAGCCTAAGCTACAAGCATCATCATGAATAAGCAGGGCATACCAAAAAGAGCATAGTCTCATTTTCATTACTATATACATGAAGCTCTAAAATGCAAGAAGTACATGATGAAATGCATGCAAAGGCTAGTCTATCAAAGACAAAGCAAAACTAGCCTAAAGAGGAAAACCCAAAACAAAAGGGGTATCGGAGAAGACCAACTAAGATACAACAAGCAAAATGCTTCCCAACCTAAAAGGGAAACACACACCGGACTCAAATAAAGAGCCAAGAAATGCTCAAGCGACAGCCAGCAAAATCCACATCGAGAAGACCACACCGCAGAAAGAGGTCGAAGAAGAAGAGAGCCAAAATCCGAACTCAGAAGTGTGTCGGACGTACCTCCTGAAGTGCATGACCTCCTGCTGGTGTGATACCCGAGGGGACGCCTGATGCTGCTGAACTCCGGGGCGCCTGCCTTGCCGGAGTCGTCTCCCCCTCGCCTGATGCTGTCGCTCGCCCAGGTGCTGCTAGTGCTCGCTGGAGAGCTGCTCGAATGGAACCCCAAGTCGTGGAAGAAGTGGGATCAGGTCCATGAGCCGAAATGCTCTCTCCAGGCTCCTGTTCTCCTGCACACTCAAAAGCAGAAGAAAACACAAGGCATTGTTTCGTCTAGTGTGACCTCAAGGTCTCCACGAAAACGGTTAGTCTAATAAGCATAAGGTGAACACTCAACAAAAGAGGTCTACCTATGAATGATACCGCAAGGAGAACTGAACTCAACCTAGACATGACTACCATGCAACAGGATAAAGCACTGTATAGCAAAATGCAGCCTAAAAACATGATCAACCTAAACATAGCCTAAGCCTCAACACATGCTACAATGCAAGGTAATGATAGCAATAGATCCAAAAGCATGTAACATGATAAAATTGTGGAAAGGCTAGTGCTCAAACTAATCATATCAACAGGGTACATGTCGCTACACAGAACTAGCACCTAAAAAGTGATACCTAATGAACATCATACCACTACTAATCAAGCTCATGGATATAAATATGGTAAAGCATGACATAATGTTCATGAGGATCACAGACTAGCATGAAAAGTGGCTCCTCCACAAAAACTATACATAAAACTAGCATGACATGATATACAGGATAGCACATGCTAGACTAAAACAAAACATGATACAAAAGAAAATGTACATGTAAAAGCTATACAAGTGAGCACATGAAGAACCATCTCATACCACAAGACATAAAACATGGATGTACAAGGTATGGGTGTATTAGAAAGCTCACCGAGTAGCAAAAGCCTCTTTGGAGGCAAATCTAGGCGGGGTGTAGAGAACCATCAAATCTTGATCACATCTAAAAGATCAAGCTCCATCATGCGCATGTTCTCCACCCCGCGTCCTCATATCTACACACAAGAGGACAAAGTAACCCGAGCCTTGGATCCCGAAGGGTTAGCAAGCATGTACTTGGGGATCCAGAACTTGGTCACAAATCTCAACTTCTCATGTGGGTTAGCATGATGCAAATGCTGGTTCAAAAGCGATTTTGAAACACCCTTGGAAGCATTCCTCAAAAGGACAACTCGAGGACAAGAACGAGTCGTACCGCGGGAAAAGAGGCAAACATCTTCCAAGGTCTTTGTAGAAGAACCAATAGAAGCATCATGAAAATCATGACATGGACCAAGAGAAGAAGCACTAGAAGCATGTCCACGACCATGACCTACCCCACTAGAAAAGGAGTCATAAATCCCATCAACAAAAATGGGCTTCTTACTAGGAGCAGAAGTGTTCATGCCATGAGAAGGGCTATGAACCACCATCTTCCTAGAAGAGCGAGCTTGGCGCAAGCGTTTGGCACGCCGATAGCAAAAGCTTTCTTGATGCCCATCTTTCTCACAAAAAGAGCAATGGTACAAAGGCCTATCGGAAGGCACACCATTCTCCGACAAGTGAGAAGTCCCTTGGGGCTTAGAACAAGAAGCATCAACAACCACCTTGGTGCCAACACTAGGAGCACACGTGCCATGGGAAAGGCTACGCGGCTTCCTAAAAGCCTTAGCTCGAATTCGCCGCTCGTGCTTGACACGGCGAAAACAAAAATCGAGCGAATGTCCCTCCTTCTTGCAAAAGGTGCAATGAAAAACCGGATTGGGAGGACGAGTCCCAAAAATACGAGAAGCACCCTTATCAAGAGAAGTCCCTTGGACATCACTCGAAGAAACAGCATGGTTAGGAGTAGCTATGAAAGAGCTATCCGAAACCTTGACACTAATGCTATCGTCAAAAGACTCACGCGCAGCACAAGAACTCAACTCCGGTTGCAAAGATGCAAACTTGGAAATATCAACATCGGAGTTGTAAGAATTGCGTGACTCAAAAGACTTAGCACAAAGGCTCTTGCACCTTTTGGCTAAAACCTCATTCTCAAACATGAGGCGATCACAAGTACCACAAGGAGTGTTTTTCAGATTCTCCATCTCCTCTTTTATGCACTCGGCATATGTGGTACGCAAGAGCTCGACTTCCCTCTCAAGGTTGGCACTCATATCATTGTGCTCAACCAACTTAGCGCTCATATCATCGCACATTTGCTTCAAAACCAAAACTTCTTTTTCTAAATCCATGCATGATGTGCAAATGAAATTGGTGGGAGAAACATCACCATTCACATCAAGCAAAGAATCATGATTAGCACAAGAAGTATGGCAAGCATCTTTATTCAAAGAGCACAAGCTACAAGGCCTAGCATTTATCTCAATAATTTCAGCCCTAGCATGCTCAAGTTCATCTACACATGTGGTGTGAGTCAATTTTAAATTATTAATTTCAGCAAGCAAAGACTCACAAGAATCACATGGTAAAGAAGCTTTTGACCTAAGCAAGGCTATTTCAGATTTAGCATAAACAAGTTCCTTGCGCAAGTCAAAGCAAACAAGACATGGTATGGAAGCATTTGATTTCAAAATATCATTTTCAGATTCTAAGCTAGCAAGCGAAAAGCATAGCTCATTATTCTTCCTAACCATGTCACTACAAGAGGTGCAAGGTAAAGATGCACTAGACTTCCAATGAAAAAGGCCACATTTTAACCTAGCAATGGAGCATTTCAATTTCTTGATCTTTCTATGCAAGGTATCACAAAGCTCATCATATCTCAGGTTATCATCACAACAAGCTTCAAATCGTTGGGATAAAATCCCAAGACTAGCGAGAAGTGTACCTTTCTTGGCCTTGCCAAGTTCACGTATACGATCCTCCGTTGAATGCTCATCATCACCTAGGAAGTCCAGCAAAGCATCCACCTCGCGTTCCGCCTCAAGAGCCGTACTCCTCCTTCTTGCCAAAGTGTCGTCCTCGATCACATGTCCAAGACTCAAACCTAAGGACAAAGAAACACTAGAAGAAGAACTTGGTGCCATCTCGAAAAGCACCGTTAGTGTTAGCCAAACAAAAGCTTAACACCTCGGCAAACCACGCCGGAGGAAAAACCACTCTAAAAGGTCGCCTTCGCGGATCCGGAACCGGTTAAGGTAGAGAGATCCCTAACTGGCTCCGATACCAATTGAAGGACCGAAAATGCTATAGCAAGGCGACCAGAGGGGGGGGTGAATGGGAGCCTAAAAATTTCTTCTCAAAATTATGGCCTCTGTCCCAACAAAATCAACCCCGAGAGCTTCGGACTCAAATGCGATGCCCACGACCCTAGAAAGAGGGTGGATGATCCCTAGGATCACAGCGAGGCACCACACAAGGGAGCAAACCAAAACTCCAAAACTCCGACTCAAGTTCGTGCCTAAAAGACCACTCCCAAACGTAGATAGAGGGCTACGTCGGGATTCCTCCAAATACCGATGCTAACAAGTAGCAAAGATATGTAGAGAGGTTCCTAGGTGAACTCTAGGAGCAAACGAGAAGTCCGGAAGCGAAGCGGAAAAGCCAGGACGGCCAACGCTATAAAACTGCACAAGCTGCAGATTACCGGACAGTCCGCCGTCAGGCTCCCGGACTGTCCGGTGTGGGCCGGACTGTCCGCCGCTGGGGGGCCGGACTGTCCGCCGGCCAAAGAACAAAAACGGCAGTGCCGCTGGATGCTCCTGTGCGACTCGTGGACTGTCCGCGATTAACACTGCGGACTGTCCGCCGGCCAAGTTGCTCAGACAGCAACGCTGCTGGCCTCACACTGCTCGACTCGCGGACTGTCCGCTCCTACTAACGGCGGACTGTTGCGGATACATGGGTGTATGCCGAGTCTCTGTGTGATGAGTGATTGTCAACGGAGATGATGCGCATGTTCTTTGGCTTGTGTTGTGCAGGTGTCGAGCACGGAGACAGTGATCAATGGCGGGTGAAGGTCAAGTTGCGACGTGCCGTGCCGACGGACCGGGCGCGATGAAGGATGGGCGTGCCGTGCGGCGGACGTGCCATGCCGATGTATCGGACGGTGAAGGGCGGACGTGGACTTGGACTGATGGACTGGAGGCCGGAGGATCAGCTGTGGTGGCTGGCAGCCTGCGACAGCGACAAGCGGAGAAGTGCGATCATGTCGGTGGAAGGGGTGCACAGGCGGTGCATCCCCTCTACGACGCCGGTTTGTTGGTAGAGCCCGGGAAAAACCAACGGTGGACGGTTTCCAGGTTTGGGCCTCAAAACCTGGGTGCTGGGTTTCCAGGTTGAGCCACAAAACCTGGGCGTGACGGTTTCCAGGTTGAGCCTCAAAACCTGGGCGTGGGCCGGTTTCCGAGTTTGGGCCTCAAAACTCGGGCGCTGAGGGTTTCCGAGTTTGGGCCACAAAACTCGGGCTGGAGGCTGGTTTCCCGGTTTGGGCCTCAAAACCGGGGGGCTGATGGAAAAGGCTGGTTTCCCGGTTTGGGCCGCAAAACCGGGGGTGCAGAGTGGTGGCGGCACGTGGCGGCGATCTGAAGGTTGCGTGGAGGCGACGCGGAAGACCGTGCGGGCGTGGCCGTCGGATCTACCTACCACCAGCGGGTGGACTAGAATAGCCTTAGGGTTAGGCTGGTCCGCTCTGTAAATACAGTAGTGAGGGGTAGAGTAGAAAATAGACTTAGGCTAGGTTAGTATAAGTAGTCCAGGGGAGACACCCTCCTCCCTATCTCAATCTCAGTTAGCGCAGTCATTTGCTTCCTAGCACCTAGGGTTTCCACTCTCCCATCCCCTGCTCTAGCTAGTTGAGATCCGCAGAGAGACTCCACTCTGTGTACTGTTGATTTGAGGAAGTGAGGCCGTATCCTCACCTTGGAGCACAGATCGATGACTTGATTTGCGTCCTTAATTCAAGTTCGTGGCTGTGATTCGCGTTTTCTCTGTGTTCTTCGCGGAATCCTTTTTCTCCACGATTTTCCCGTCGCTTGATCTCTTTGCTCGGTTCATCTTTTGCAAAACCGTTTGAACCAAGTTGTTCTAGATCGTGAGGCTCTCCTTTCCACCGAAGGAATTAAACTCTAACCTCACGGTCTAGGAGATCGATCGATTTTCGTTTTGGATTGCGTTCTTGCCTCCATGCCCCGAAATTTCTTGATTCACCGATTTGGAGTTAGGTTCGAGCCATGATCTCTTAGAGATAGCTCACTAACATCCTTGTGACCCCTCAGATCGAATCCGAGGCCTAGAGCTTTTGATTTAGAGGAGATCGGGTTGAATCATCAAAGAACTGCGCTGTTTTCGGGAGCATCGGACGCTATCACGGGAGCATCGGACGCTAGGGTCCCTAGCATCGGACGCTCCGGTGACGCGTGTCACGTTTTCGGCGTTTTAGTTTGCATCGGACGCTAGGCATCGGACGCGTCCGTTGTCCATCGGACGCGCCGGAGCCTTTGCATCGGACGCTGGGTGATTACTGTTCACAGCGTCCGATGGTGGAACAGTAAGGTTCCAGAACCGTCCAGTCTGCATCGGACGCTTCCGGTGGTCTGGCATCGGACGCAGGCCAGCGTCCGATGCGACTGGTTTCGCACGGCTTCGTCCGCGGTTCGCTCGTTCGTTGTCGGAATTGATTTCCGTCTTTTGCGTTGGCTTTCTAGAGATGTCTAGTGTCTCGCTGTGCTTCTAGGAAGCATCCACCCTACATATAGGGTCGTGGACATTAGCAAGCTCTAGGGTTCGCTCTTGGGGTCGATTTTGGGACAGTGGCATCTAGTTTCCGTAAGGAAATTTTGAAGCTCCCATTCACCCCCCCTCTGGTCGCTTTCGGTTAGCTTCTCGGTCCTTCAATTGGTATCGGAGCGGGTTAAGGATCTTCCACCTTAGCCGGTTCCAGATCCACCGAAGGCGACATGGATCGCGGCGTGGGCAAACCGCCGTTTTTCGATGGGACGAACTATGCGTATTGGAAGATACGTATGTCGGCCTATCTGCAGAGTCTGGGCGCTTCTATCTAGGATATTTGCAACTCCCCCGATTACGTGGTCTTGGCTGCTCGTGTGACTCAACAGCAAATCGATGAGCACGATGCCAATAGCCGAGCCCGTAATGCTCTTTTCTCTTGTTTGAGCATGGGTGAGTTTGATCGTGTTTCTCACCTCGCTACGGCTCGGGAGATCTGGGACACTCTCATGCGTTTCCATGAGGGCACCTCTCAAGTCAAAACCCGACTCTACGAGTCGTTCAAGCGAGAGTATGAGAACTTTAGACATCAACCTGGCGAGAGCATAGAAAGTTTATTCGCTCGCTTTCAGGTGATAGTCAACAGGATGAGGGCTAACAGAGAGCAGTTGCCTTTTGACGATCATGAGCGTGCTTTGAAGCTTTTGCACACTCTTGACCGTTCGGTGTGGGATTCCAAGGTTCAGGCGATCATCGAATCACCTAACTATGATACCCTCACCTGCGACGAGCTCTTCAGTAAGCTCAAGTCCAGTGAGATCGATGCTATGGCGAGGGCTTCTTTCGAAAATCCTTCTCGCCCGTCCATGGCTTTGGTTTCCGGCTCTTCCTCTAACCCTTCAGCTGGCTTTGCTCTTTCCTGTCTCTTTTCTGTTACAGAGGACCAGCTGGAGACGTTGGGAGACGACGAGTTGGCTTTGCTGGCCAACCGGTTCTCGCGGTTTCACAATAACCGCATGAACCGCCGTCGTGGAGGAGGACGCGCCGGATGCTACGAGTGCGGCGACCCCGACCACTTCATCGCCGACTGCCCCAAGAAGAAGAACAAGCATCTTGGGAAGGGCGATCACGGCCACAGGCGCGACTCCAAGTACAAGGAGAAGCACGTTCCCCCAAGGCACAAGAAGCGGGGCGGCTTCGACAAGGAGTACATCAAGAAGAAGTACTTGGAGAAGCAGCAGGCTGAGCAGCGTGCGTTCTTCGCCACGCTCAGCGACGTCGACGGCTCGGATGACGACTCCGCTCGATCGAGTGATGACGAGTCCGAGAAGAAGAAGCTGGAGGACACGTTCAACGGCTTATGCTTCTTCGCCGGCGACGAAGGCCTGTGTACCATGGCGCTCGGAGATGAGGTCGGTGGCGAGCTGGAGCACACACCTCGGAACGACGACGACGACGACACCTCCCAGGTATCTCTCACCTACGACGAGCTTTCCTCCGAGGTTGAGAAGTTGACTGCTGCCCTCCTTAGCCAAGATAAGTTGCTTAGGCGTGCCGCTAGAGAGCGCAAGGAGTTTAGGCAGAAGTGGGAGGACACGGTGAAGGAGCTTGAGTTCGCTCGGTCCACCGTGGTTGTGTCGGAGGAGTTGGAGTGCGAGAGTTGCACCGCGCACATGACGGATCTTCTCACTCTGAGGAGTAAGCATGCTGCGCTGGTAGATGAGGTGGATGAGCTCCGAGCTAGACCGCAGCTGTTGGGTGCGTGCAAGACTTGTCCTGTCTTGCAATCCGAGTTGGCAGAGAAGAATGCCAAGCTTGAGTCTTTTGAGAAGGCCGGCTCGGATAGCACTTGTGTCAAGAGGTGTGCTTTGTGTGAGGGCCTGGAGCAGGAGATGGCCAATGTGAGGCATGACAAGATGCGTACCGAGGAGGAAAACACATACCTTCGGACCGTCTTGTCATGGGTGTCTTGTGGTGAGCCTCAGCTCGGGATGATGATCTCCCAATTCAAGCGAGCTGCTGGGGCTCCTGGTGTAGGTCTTGGCCAGAGTGTTGATCTTTCAGCTTTTGGTAAGATTGGAGAGTCTAGTGGTCTGAACCCCTGTGAGAAGCCCAACTCCACCATTACTCCCAAACTAACCAAGCTTCCACCCAAAGAGCCTGCCAAGCCTGTCACCAAGGATGGAGTTGTAGTTGAACCCCCCAAGGCTCCACCCAAGAATCCACAATGGCAACCCAAGCCCAATCACCTAAAGAACAAGCTTGACACAATGCCACCCATCCGAGAGGAGTTGCCACAGAAGGGCAAGGGCAAGGTGAACCATACCCACATCCCTGCAAACCAACAACCCCCTTTGCGCGCGGTGAGGTTTCAGTGTGACTTTTGTGGGCGGGATGGTCACCTGAGTGAGTTCTGCTTTAGGCGCAGGAGAGAGGCGCGCCGTGCTAGGGAGATGCAGAACCCGGACATGTTTCACCCAGCTCGTGGTGGACATGCTCCGAAGCCTCAAGGGAGAGCTGCTAGGTCTGGAGGGAAGCATACCCAGCCTAGGCAGCAGGAGAGAGCCCCTAGGAGGGAGACTAGGCCTAGAGGTAGAGCACCTCAGTTTGTGAGGCCTAGGCAGGAGAGAGCTCCGAGGAGAGACGCTAGAGTTGAGCAGCAGGCTCCTAGGCGTAGACCTCGTAGAGAGCGTGCCCGACGGGGTCCTGCTTTTGCAGGTAACGGACCCCGTGGCGGAGGCTTTGTTGAGCGCTTTGTCCCACCGCAGGTAGAGTTTCGCGGTAAGCGCTTCTTCCCCAGCGGACCACGTTTTCCTGTGCGTGGTGATCGCTATCCCCCTAGACAGGTTGGTTTTTACACTGACCGTTCTTTTGAGCAGCCGGCCCAACACTGGTTTCCTTCTTATCTTACTAACCCCAGTGTTGGACCGTATGTTCACCCTATGTCTTTTTATTGATGTAGGAGGAGCGGTTGGAGGACATTTGGCTTGTGGATTCCGGTTGCTCGAGGCACATGACCGGAAATGCCAAATGGTTCTCCAGCCATAGTCCGGTCGCCGGAAAGGAGTACATAACCTTCGGCGACAAAGGTAAGGGCAAGGTATTGTCCGTTGGTGCAGTGCGGGTTAATGAGCACTTTGTGTTGCGCGAGGTTGCTCTTGTTTCTAACCTGCATTTTAACTTGCTTTCTGTTTCGCAACTTTTTCGTGAAGGCTATGAGATTCGTTTCAAACCGAACCTTAGCCGGATCTTAGATCCTCAGGGTGATCTTGTATGTCTGATTTCACCCTTTGGGAATGTCTTTCGCGCGAATTTCTCAAAGTCGTTTGGATCTTCTCGCTGTCTTTTGGCTAGTCCTTCTTCTTCTGATCTTTGGAAGTGGCATAGGAGGCTCGGTCACCTGAGTTTTGACTTGCTTGCAAGACTTAGCTCACTTGGCTTAATCCGAGGATTGCCCAAGCTTTCGTTGGAGAAGGATCTAGTTTGCCATGCTTGCCGGCATGGAAAGATGGTTGCTGCTCCCCACCATCCTTTGACCAAGGTTATGACCTCGCACCCCGGAGAGCTTTTGCATATGGACCTTGTTGGTCCGGCTCGGGTGAGCTCGGTTGGTGGGAAGTGGTATGTGCTTGTTATTGTTGACGACTTTTCGAGGTATTCGTGGGTCTTCTTTTTAGTTGAGAAGTCCGAGACATTCTCCTTCGCTCGCGATCTGATTTTGCGTCTTCAGAACGAGTTCCCTTTGAACTCGATGCGAGCGATTAGAAGTGATAATGGTTCCGAGTTTAAAAATTCGGATTTTGAGAAGTTTTGTAAACGCCTTGGTTTGGAGCATCAGTTTTCTTCTCCCTATACACCACCCCAAAATGGTGTTGTAGAGAGGAAGAATCGGACCCTTGTTGAGATGGCCAGGACGATGCTTGATGAGCATAGGACTCCTAGGCGCTATTGGGCCGAAGCTATGAACACTGCATGCTATATTTCGAATCGCATTTTTCTGAGAGTGTTTTTGAAGAAGACCTCTTATGAGTTGCGTTTTGGTCGCCAGCCCAAGGTGAGTTATTTTAGAGTCTTTGGTTGCCACTGTTTTATATTGAAAAAAGGCAACCTAGACAAGTTTGAGTCTCGTTCTTCTGACGGTGTGTTTTTGGGTTATGGCACTCACACTCGAGCTTATCGTGTACTTAACCTTGACACTAACCGAGTCATGGAGACATCAGATGTCACCTTCGACGAGACTCTTGTTTCTCCTTCTTCTCGTTTTGAGCGTGCAGGTGATCACGAGGTTGGAGAGCCTCTTTTCGATGACGAGGAAGAGGGTGCTGAAGGTATAGATGATCCAGCACCCCCTCCGCCTGCCGCGCCGCCGGGAGCGGCTTCGACGACGACCCGTGGCCCCGAGACGTCTTCTTCCTGGGGGCCGTGGGATCCACCTCGCGCGGTACCTTTTGTACCCGGGGTGGAACCAGCTACTGTTGAGGGGGAGGTTACTTCCTCCCGGGAGGCGCCACGACACATCCAGCGTCAGCACCCCCCTGAACAGATGATCGGCGACATCGACGAGCGAGTTACTCGCTCCAGGTCACAGCACATCTCGCACTTTGCTCATTCTGCTTTTGTTGCGTCTTTTGAGCCCCGAGATGTTGGACACGCATTGACGGATCCGGATTGGGTCAATGCCATGCATGAGGAGCTAGAGAACTTTGAGCGAAATCGGGTTTGGGTTCTAGTGCCACCACCTCCTGACTGTAAACCTATTGGGACAAAATGGGTATTTAAAAACAAGCAAGGAGAGGAGGGCCACATTGTGAGAAACAAGGCCCGGCTTGTAGCGAAGGGTTATAGTCAGAAGGAGGGGATAGATTATGAGGAGACCTTCGCTCCTGTAGCTCGTTTGGAGGCTATTAGGATACTCTTGGCTTATGCTGCATCCATGGGTTTCAAACTTTTTCAAATGGATGTCAAGAGTGCCTTCTTAAACGGCTATATTGAGGAGGAGGTCTATGTCCAGCAACCCCCCGGTTTTGAAAATCCCAAGTTTCCAAACCATGTCTTTAAACTCCACAAAGCTTTGTATGGTTTGAAACAAGCCCCTAGAGCCTGGTATGAGAGATTAAAAACCTTTTTGCTAGCTAAGGGTTTTAAAATGGGATGTGTAGATAAAACGCTCTTTCTCCTCAAGCAAGGCAAAGATACTCTCTTGGTCCAAATTTACGTGGATGATATCATTTTCGGTGGTTCTTCTCACGCTTTGGTTGCCAAGTTTGCAGATACTATGAGCAGGGAGTTCGAGATGAGCATGATGGGCGAGCTGACTTTCTTTCTCGGGTTGCAAATTAAGCAATCCCGAGAGGGGACGTTTGTGCACCAGGGCAAGTACACAAGGGACTTGCTGAAGCGGTTTGACATGGGTGAGGCCAAGCCTCTTCCGACGCCCATGTCGACGACGACTGCCCTGGATGCCGACACGGATGGAGAAGCAGTGGACCAGAAGGAGTACCGCAGCATGATTGGATCGCTGCTCTACCTGACGGCGACACGGCCGGACATTCAGTTCGCCGTGTGCTTGTGCGCGCGCTTTCAGGCTTCGCCACGCACTTCTCACCGTCAGGCGGTGAAGCGCATATTCAGGTACCTTCGTTTCACGCCTGAGTTCGGGATTTGGTATTCTGCTTCCTCCACTCTCTCGCTTTGCGGTTATTCCGATGCCGATTTTGCTGGTTGTCGCATTGAGCGCAAGTCCACCTCAGGGACTTGCCAGTTTATTGGATCTTCTCTTGTGTCGTGGTCTTCTCGCAAGCAGTCTAGTGTCGCTCAGTCTACCACGGAGGCTGAATATGTTGCTGCGGCTAGCTGCTGTTCCCAGTTACTCTGGATGATGGCCACTTTGCGTGATTTTGGTTTGAGCTTTACTCGAGTTCCTTTGCTTTGTGACAGCACGAGTGCCATTAGCGTTGCTAAGAACCCTGTGCTTCACTCGAAAACCAAACACATTGATGTGCGCTTTCATTTCTTGCGAGACCACCAGGAGAAGGGTGATATCGACCTTCGCCATGTCGATACTCATCACCAATTGGCTGATATTTTCACCAAGCCTTTAGACGAATCAACCTTTAATAGGTTGAGGGGTGAGCTTGGTGTGTGTTTCCCCTTTTAGATGGGGGAAGCATTTTGAGATGTACAGACTGACTCTTTTATTTTGAGGATCTTTTCTTTTGAGTTTCTTGAGTCTTTCCATTTGGTACCTTCTTTCTTTCAGTTTTGTGTCGGGCATACGCATTTACATTCTGAGCTTCATGTCTATATTCACTAGAATGTAATTATGCTCTTGTTAGTATTGCTCCGATACTTATGATGATGCTTGTAGCTTATGCTCTTTCTGATCACTGTTACATGTTATGAGCGAGCTATTTTTTGGAATGGTGAATTATGCCTAATGTATATAAATCTGAAAATGTTCACCATTGAGATATGCAACTAGCATGTGTAGGGTGTGTTGAGTCCATTCCTGCTTTTCATATATGCTAGGTTGCTATGTCTCTAGTTCTGAGTCATTCACTTGCTTGGTTGTTCATAACTTGCTTAAAATCTGAACCAAGTATTGTTGAATTGAAAAGATCGAGATGGGATTGCTTGTCAACACCTCATGGTATTGAGACTGTTTCTCATTGCACTTTGAGTTAAACTTGAGCCATGTAGTGTATGACCGAAACCGTTGCTTTAAGCTTCTGATTGCTTCGGCATAGGCTTCGCACGGTTGAAAAGTTAGGCGATGACAAGCTTTCAACCTCTCGCAATCACATGCTAAAAATGAACTTGTGAATTCTTTTACCGCTGCAACTCCGATATGAATTTGAAATCACAAGTATATGCTTCATTCCTATGCATGATGATTGAACTTTGCTAGGGGTAGTTCACCTTGTATATATGCTTAGCACTTGTTTGGATTCCTTCTATACATGTCTAGTACTATTTTGATGGTGACTATCCTTTTGGCTTAAAACTGCACATGCTCATATGCTTCATATTTCGTATAAGTGATCAGTCTGAGCCTTTGCTAATTGAGTGCTTAATTGAGATGTTGGAGCTATACTGATTAGAGCCTCTTTGCACTCTTTTGCCTATATACTTGAAGCTCCTAACTTGCATTTTGACTTCATGTGCATTTTGGAAGGAGATCTTGTGTTTAGGGGGAGTTTATGTGAAGCGAATTGCTTCTCCGATACCTTTTGGCCTTGATAAGTGCATTTTCAACTAGGGGGAGAAATTTATGCAAATCATATGCTCCTGTGTTGATCAACTAAGGGGAGAATCATTTGTCCTAGTTGCTTGCATTTGTCGAGGGGGAGTTTGCTAGTTGTGTTGAGCCGTTGCCTCTGTCTTGAGGGACTAGCAAACGTTCCTAGCTTTTCATGAGCTTTCATAAGCTTGTTTCATTTGGCTTTCAATTGGTATCGTCTGGTGTGCTTTCCCATTTGGTTTGGGTTGATTTCCAATTGGTTCGGAGTGATTTTCTTGCTAGTTGTGTTGAGCCTCTGTGCCTCTATCTTGAGGGACTAGCATTTTGCTTCTGTTGTCCTCCGATCTTCAATTGGTATCTGCTAGCGGTGTTGAGCCTGTTCTACCTCTTCTTGAGGGCTAGCTTTGCTTTGCTTGGTTGCGTCGAGCCGTTGCCCATGTCTTTGGGGACCAAGTTTTCGCTTCATCCACTTGACCTTCTTTGGCTTTTGTTAGGCTTTTGGGTCATTTGGTTGGGTTTTTCTCTTCTCACTCCTTCCTACCTCCTTCTTCTTATTCATGTTTTGTTGTGGAGTTGACAATGCACTCATCAAGGGGGAGATTGCGGATACATGGGTGTATGCCGAGTCTCTGTGTGATGAGTGATTGTCAACGGAGATGATGCGCATGTTCTTTGGCTTGTGTTGTGCAGGTGTCGAGCACGGAGACAGTGATCAATGGCGGGTGAAGGTCAAGTTGCGACGTGCCGTGCCGACGGACCGGGCGCGATGAAGGATGGGCGTGCCGTGCGGCGGACGTGCCATGCCGATGTATCGGACGGTGAAGGGCGGACGTGGACTTGGACTGATGGACTGGAGGCCGGAGGATCAGCTGTGGTGGCTGGCAGCCTGCGACAGCGACAAGCGGAGAAGTGCGATCATGTCGGTGGAAGGGGTGCACAGGCGGTGCATCCCCTCTACGACGCCGGTTTGTTGGTAGAGCCCGGGAAAAACCAACGGTGGACGGTTTCCAGGTTTGGGCCTCAAAACCTGGGTGCTGGGTTTCCAGGTTGAGCCACAAAACCTGGGCGTGACGGTTTCCAGGTTGAGCCTCAAAACCTGGGCGTGGGCCGGTTTCCGAGTTTGGGCCTCAAAACTCGGGCGCTGAGGGTTTCCGAGTTTGGGCCACAAAACTCGGGCTGGAGGCTGGTTTCCCGGTTTGGGCCTCAAAACCGGGGGGCTGATGGAAAAGGCTGGTTTCCCGGTTTGGGCCGCAAAACCGGGGGTGCAGAGTGGTGGCGGCACGTGGCGGCGATCTGAAGGTTGCGTGGAGGCGACGCGGAAGACCGTGCGGGCGTGGCCGTCGGATCTACCTACCACCAGCGGGTGGACTAGAATAGCCTTAGGGTTAGGCTGGTCCGCTCTGTAAATACAGTAGTGAGGGGTAGAGTAGGAAATAGACTTAGGCTAGGTTAGTATAAGTAGTCCAGGGGAGACACCCTCCTCCCTATCTCAATCTCAGTTAGCGCAGTCATTTGCTTCCTAGCACCTAGGGTTTCCACTCTCCCATCCCCTGCTCTAGCTAGTTGAGATCCGCAGAGAGACTCCACTCTGTGTACTGTTGATTTGAGGAAGTGAGGCCGTATCCTCACCTTGGAGCACAGATCGATGACTTGATTTGCGTCCTTAATTCAAGTTCGTGGCTGTGATTCGCGTTTTCTCTGTGTTCTTCGCGGAATCCTTTTTCTCCACGATTTTCCCGTCGCTTGATCTCTTTGCTCGGTTCATCTTTTGCAAAACCGTTTGAACCAAGTTGTTCTAGATCGTGAGGCTCTCCTTTCCACCGAAGGAATTAAACTCTAACCTCACGGTCTAGGAGATCGATCGATTTTCGTTTTGGATTGCGTTCTTGCCTCCATGCCCCGAAATTTCTTGATTCACCGATTTGGAGTTAGGTTCGAGCCATGATCTCTTAGAGATAGCTCACTAACATCCTTGTGACCCCTCAGATCGAATCCGAGGCCTAGAGCTTTTGATTTAGAGGAGATCGGGTTGAATCATCAAAGAACTGCGCTGTTTTCGGGAGCATCGGACGCTATCACGGGAGCATCGGACGCTAGGGTCCCTAGCATCGGACGCTCCGGTGACGCGTGTCACGTTTTCGGCGTTTTAGTTTGCATCGGACGCTAGGCATCGGACGCGTCCGTTGTCCATCGGACGCGCCGGAGCCTTTGCATCGGACGCTGGGTGATTACTGTTCACAGCGTCCGATGGTGGAACAGTAAGGTTCCAGAACCGTCCAGTCTGCATCGGACGCTTCCGGTGGTCTGGCATCGGACGCAGGCCAGCGTCCGATGCGACTGGTTTCGCACCGCTTCGTCCGCGGTTCGCTCGTTCGTTGTCGGAATTGATTTCCGTCTTTTGCGTTGGCTTTCTAGAGATGTCTAGTGTCTCGCTGTGCTTCTAGGAAGCATCCACCCTACATATAGGGTCGTGGACATTAGCAAGCTCTAGGGTTCGCTCTTGGGGTCGATTTTGGGACAGTGGCATCTAGTTTCCGTAAGGAAATTTTGAAGCTCCCATTCACCCCCCCCTCTGGTCGCTTTCGGTTAGCTTCTCGGTCCTTCAACTGTCCGCCGGTCAAAGTGACCGTGAGCAGTGCGCGCTGCGCTGTTCTGGTCTGGCCGAACCCGATGGCCGGACAGTCCGCCACTGGGGGGCCGGACAGTCCGCCACTAACCAGAGACCCCAAAAACGCCTCGGTTCAAACACAAAATCGATTGGATCTTCACCAAATCGAATGGGGCTGCAACCAAACTTCTCCCAAGTGTTCTTCTACGTGTTGGGAAGCTAATCCTAGGATATCATTGCTTCAACCCAACTCAACCATGAGAAATCCAAAGAACACCGTAAAAGGGGAAGAACGAAGAACGAAAACGATTTCGGCTCGATCTACTTGTTCGTGAGGGTAGGGATGAATTCCTCCGGTCGAAATGTTCCCCTCACATCAAAGAACAAGTTGATTCAAACGGAATCGCAAAAGACGCAGCGTAGAGGGAGATCGGGGGAGGAGAAAATCGTGGAGAAAAGGAGAACGCGAAGAACACGAAGAACAAATTCAAAACGCGAATTCCACCATGAATTTGATCCTTGGATTCAGAGGAATGGATGATTCATTAAGCACTCGGTGTCGGGCTACAAGCCACTCCAGCAGATCAAAGCTTGGATGGCGAAAAGCTCAAGAACAAGAGCCAACTCTCCTTAACCCTAGCCTTCTCTCACACGAACAAAATGAGAGAGACACCACCAAGAATTTCCCCAAGAATGGCGGCTGCCCTAGCAGCCCCCTCATATATATAGGCGCATATCCGAAGACCAAAACGCCCTTACATTAAGCACTCAACCCAAATACCCCCCAGGGGTAAAACCGTCTAGTCCGGTCAATCTTCATCCGACGGCCACGCCCGCACATCTGGTAGCTTCGCCTCGACGCGACCTCCTTGATGCCGCCACGTGCCGCCACCGTCGACCGCCGCGCCTTCTCACCGATAGCTTCGCCGCAACGCAAGCCTCTCGGTGCCGCCATGCGTCGACCGTCCTTTCGGACCAACACCCGGTTTTGAGGCCCAAACCGGGAAACCATCCACCCCGAGTTTTGAGGCCCAAACTCGGAAACCCGCAAGCCCAGGTTTTGAGGCCCAAACCTGGAAACCGTCCATCCCGAGTTTTGAGGCCCAAACTCGGAAACCCGCGCGCCCAGGTTTTGAGGCCCAAACCTGGAAACCGTCGATGGTAGCTTTTTGAGGCTCAGCTACCGAACCCGCACCGAAGACGGGATGTGGTTCGCACACCCCGACCACCGGCACCGATGCTGATGCATGTCCAGCCTCCACGCCGGGCACAACGCCTTCGCCTTCCTTCTTGACTCGGCCGACGGCACTTGCGCGGCACGCAAGCCCGTGTTCGACCTCCCGCCAAGTGACACAACTCCAGCGCCTTCCTCCCGACTCGGCCGATGCACCGCACATCCCCATGTGCTCCTGCTCGCCGATGCCACGTGCCAGCTACCACAGCTGGTCCTCTGGCCCCTGGTCCGTCAGTCCAAGCCTCACGTCCGCCCTTCACCGTTCGGTCCATCGGCATGGCACGTCCGCCGCACGGCACGCCCATCCTTCACCGCACCCGGTCCGTCAGCACGGCACGTCTCAACTTGACCTTCACCTCGCCATAGACCACTGTCTCCGAGTTCAACACCTGCACATCAACACAGCCAAGAGACACATGTTGCACACGCACACCAACACAGAAACACCACACAACTCACACCACCGGTTAGTCATAAACAATAAGCGCATAGCAAGATATGGACTAAACCGGGTAAAAGCCTCAAACCTTCCTCATCAAAGTCAATCATTCATCATATGTATTCTCAACTATGGAGTTGGTACTAGAACCAGTGTTGATGCAAGAGATACGTAAAGGTCAGATGCAGATGAGAAGTTGAAGCAGATAGCAGATAATATTGTTCTTGGAAAATCATCAGGTTTCCAGTTAGATGATGATGGTACGTTATGTCATGGGAATAGGTTATGTGTGCCTAAAACCAAAGAGATACGTGAGACTATACTACGAGAAGTACATGAATCAGCTTACTCCATTCATCCTGGAAGTACTAAGATGTATCTTGATCTTAAGAAAAAGTATTGGTGGGATGGTCTGAAACGAGATGTGGCTGAGTATGTAGCTCTGTGTGATACCTGTCAGAGAGTGAAGGCAGAACATCAGAGACCTGCTAGTTTGTTGCAACCAATGAAGATACCTGAATGAAAGTGGGAAGAAGTCAGTATGGAGTTTATAGTTGGATTGCCTTGTACTCAGAGAGGATACAACTCTATATGGGTAATAGTGGATCGATTGACTAAAGTTGCTCACTTTATACCTATCAAGACTACCTATCATGGACCAAAGTTAGCAGAGCTATATATGGAAAGGATTGTCTATCTACATGGAGTGCGGAGCAAGATTGTGTCAGATAGAGGTTCGCAGTTTACATCACACTTCTGGAAGGGTATACATGAATCATTGGGTACATGTTTCAGTACTGCTTATCATCCATAGACTGATGGACAGACTGAGAGAATAAATCAGATTCTAGAAGACATGTTGAGAGCTTGTGCGTTACAGTATGGGACTAGTTGGGACAAGAGTTTGCCTTATGCGGAGTTCTCATACAATAACAGTTATCAAGAGAGCCTTAAGATGGCACCGTTCGATGCCTTATATGGGAGACCGTGTAGAACGCCGCTATTCTAGGATCAGACAGGTGAAAGTCAGGTGTTTGGGCCTGATGTGTTGAGAAGTGCAGAGGAACATGTCAGAATAGTCAGAGATAACCTGAGAGCAGCTCAATCTCGACAGAAGAGTTATGCAAACAACCGTCGTCGAATCTGTCTTTTGCAGTGGGTGATTATGTCTACTTGAAGGTGTCACCGATGAGAGGTGTGAAAAGGTTCAATAAGAAAGGAAAGTTAGCACCAAGGTATATTGGACCGTTCAAGATTCTCGAGAGACGTGGTGAGGTGGCATATCAGTTAGAGTTGCCTGAAAGCTTGTCAGGAGTTTATAATGTGTTCCATGTTTCTCAGCTGCGAGTGCCCGAAGAGCAGATACCGTTGGAAGAGCTCACAGTTAAGGAAGATCTGTCTTATGATGAGTATCCGACTAAGATTCTGGAGACAGCTGAAAGAGTTACCAGGAGCAGAGTAATAAAGATGTGCAAGGTTCAGTGGAATCGGTACTCAGAGGAAGAGGATCTGAGGAAGTCATACCCGCAGTTGTTCGAGTAAGTACCGCTGGAATCTCGAGGACGAGATTCTTTAAGAGGGGTAGATTTGTAACACTCCAAAATTTGCATCATTTCAAAATAGGCAAATTGATTTAATATTGCATTTGGTGTGTTGCATAAAATCTAGACAATAAATAATATTTACAAAAGCTAAAATAAATCCTAGGCCAAAGATCATGCTGGTGCATACATGCTGGTGCATATTTTATTTTGTGATGTGTGGTTTCTGTTCAAAACCTGTTTCAATTAAAATTTGGATTTCAAAATGCTTTTGGAAACTCAATCAGAAAATGGAAAAACATTTTTTCCTTCTCTCCCTCTCCCTTCCTTGGCTTCTGGCCCGGCCTGCAGCCGGCGCCTCCCTTCTTCCCCCGCCTCCGGCCCGAAGGCCCTTCCCGCCGACCTGCCTTCCTCTTCTCCCCTTTGCCACGTGGGCCGCCTGCCTCGGCCCAGCTACGCGCTTCGCAGCTGCGGGGCGCCCGCTCCTCCCCGCAGTCGCTGACGTCGCGCCCCACTCGTCAGCGTCCTCCCCCTTCTCTATTCGCATCCATGTTGGACTCGAGCCGATGCCCGACGCCAACCCTGGCACGTGCCTGTGCCTGCCTAATCGGCTGCGCCAACCACCTAATAAAGCTCCCGAGAACCCGCCGCCTCTCCTCACGTAGCAAACTCATGCTCTCGGGCCCTAAATCGCCCACACCGAGAGCTCCGCCAACCGCAAGATCGCCGCCGCTGTCTGCTCAACGCTCCGGTGGTTTTCAGCCGCCACAAACCTTCGCCAGAGCTTCGGGTCGACCTCGTGATCGCACTCGACTTTCCCTTTTCTTTCTTCTCCATCTATTTTGCTCGCCCGAGCTCGCCATTGTTCGCAGGGGACCCGCCATCGCCAAACTGTGCAATACACCATTCCAGAGCTGTCTCAGTCGCCCTCTTCACCGTAGGTGAGATCCCCTTGAATCCCTCTTTCGAATGATGCCTTTCCCGTGGTCCCTACTATTTCCTAACCCTAACCCGCGCTAGCGCCGCCGCGCTCCGGCCATGGCACCACCACAGACCCTGTTCCCGTCCCCAACTCCAGCAATAGCGCCGCCCAGCACCCCCAATCTAATCCAGTGTCTCCGTCTTAGATCCGACGGCCGCTGGAGATCGATACCATTTCGGTGTCAATCTTGCTAAAGAGACCCCCTAGACTCTGGATCTAAACCCGTGGTCCAGAGAGCACTGCTCAATGAGTCTTCGAATTCTTCCTTCTAAGCCCCTGCGTTTCTACCTTTTGAGGCGCAGTCCAAACGAATCTGCAATTTTGTTTAAATTGATTTAATTTCAAATTCAATTTCCGTTTATTTACAGTTTTGCCCTCAGTTTCAAATGCTTATATCTTCGTTGTTTTAAATCCGTTTTAGTCCGTTCAACTTATGTTAGTTTCATTTCAAAAAGATCTTTCTGGATATGCGAAAATATATAGTGTTTTCTGTATTTAAAATTTGAGTTAGATCTAATCTACTAATTAAGGTTTTGAATCTTGTTTAGCTCATAACTTCTCCGTTATAATTCCGTTTTTCGTGATCTACGCGTTTGTGTGACCGTAGTAGATCGTAGATCTGTTTTCAAACCTTTTTTATATTATTTAATTGTTGTTGGTGTAATGTTCTAATTATAGTTTGTTTGCTTTGCATGAATGTTGTCCAGATGGTTGTGTGTTGATGTGGTAATCGAGTATAGACGGTGAGACATACGCCGGTGATCAAGAGCCCTACTTCGACAACTCGGAGCAGCAAGATTTCATGGATCACGACAAGTATAGCATGGGATCCTCCTTGATGTCCTAATAACCTTAATTCTCTTTAATCATCATATGCATGTGTCTACCTTGATGCGTATTTAGATTTATCCTAGGTGTCGATCTTGTGCCTTGTTAGACTTGGTATGCATTGGGTAGATCTATGCTAGTGCTCAACTTAAACTTTGATCATGTGAACCTGAACTAATGTTATATGAGACCTGATAAAATTGGCTTTTATAGCAACATGGTTTAGGAACTACTATAAGGGATCACCCGGGACATACGGTGCAACCATGAAGGCTATATGGCTCTGACCTTAGCTTAGTATAAGGACCTTTTCTAGCTTGTTAGTGGTTACCCGAAAGGGCGCATTAGGCGCTTGCAGAGACGGGTATAGTGCGTCATCTGCCCACGTGTGTATAAGTTGCATGT
Source organism: Coix lacryma-jobi var. lacryma-jobi (assembly GCA_009763385.1). Lineage (NCBI taxonomy): Eukaryota > Viridiplantae > Streptophyta > Magnoliopsida > Poales > Poaceae > Coix > Coix lacryma-jobi. Next base: position 111,373,645 of record CM019831.1, on the reverse strand, counting down.
TGTTGTGCCACCTTGAAGGAGGGCTCTACATCCCCTTGACTTAAGACCTAGCGGCCCTAACTTGTTAGACGAACCTTTGAAAGGCTTCGCAGTGTATCCTGCTCGCTCACCTTGGAAGTGTTATGGGAGTAACTAACCCGGGCATTTGGATATCACGACTCATTGGGTAAAGTGTACAACCTCTGCAGAGTGTAAAACTGATATATCTGTCGTGCTCACGGTTACGAGCGGCCTGGAATTCTTATGGTATAGTTGTTGCTTAATAATGTTTAATATGATGTTACTTTGTTGTTCAATGAATTCATGTTCACAATGATCATATGTTTAACATGGGATGGATATCATTGATGCTATTTAATGCTAAAACCATGCCAAATAAAAGCTACTGCAGTTAAACCCGTGTCAGCTTTACTTGAGCCTCATGAACCCCATGTTACACTTGTTAAGTACGAGATGTACTTATGCTTGTTTATTTTCTCTACTTGGATAAAAATCTCGGATGGGTAACAGATTGCTACGGTAATGATGATTTCCCCAAAGAGTTCTAGTCTTGTGGTCAACCAGTCAACTTCCCTGTGATGGAGCTGCCGTGAGAGTTATCTTATTTATCCGCTGCTATGTAAAGACTTTGAATAATATTCGTTATGTAATAAACATATGTGATGGTACTCCTTAATTTGTTGGCTTGTGTGTGTGTCTCATCTTCGGGCGCACATAAGTTATTGCATTCAATTTTATCCTTAAAATTGGGTGTGACATTTTTTATGTTTGGTGTACTATTCTAATAGAAGTATATTTTTTCATGTAATGAATGTTTGGACCCTGTGTTTGGTGATTGTTCGCGAGTCCAGACGGTGATGTGTTCGAGAATCAAGACTTTCAAGAGCAACACCAGGACCAGGCTTGTGACCAAGGCAAGTATAACCTACAGTTTCCTTGTTACCCAATAACTGCAAGAATTAATTAATCATTATGCATGTGTCAAACTTGATGAACCATAGGACAATACTAGAATCACTTGATCTTTATTACCTTGTACCTATGGGAGGGTTATGCATAATATGATTAGAAATGCTATGCACTACTTTAATGATAAATGATTTAATACTGGTTAATGACTATGGAATAAATGTTAAAAGAGGCTTTTTAACCACATTTAGAGTATTGGAGCATGCTTTTCTCTCAGTAACCCACCCCAGGGGCTATATTTTAAAGCGACTACCTGGGAGATCCCGTGTAGCCTTGGGAATTACATGGCTCTGATCTTAGCTAAGTACTCTGATTGTTCTAGCTCGTCTGGGCAAGAGGGGTGTACCATGTAGTTATGGCCCAGTACCACTAGGGTAATTACTTTGGAGGATGGGTGTTACTTTAGTGGGGAGGTTGTTCATAACTCTTGGGAGACAGAAACCTTAGTGGCTACGACTTGTTAGACCGACTTTGGAAAGGCTTCGTAGTGAAACCCTGCCATACTTCCATAGAGGAGGTGATGTGGGCCTTTGCAAACCCTGGCATATGGGAATCACGGCCTAAGGTGAAAGTGTACAACCTCTGCAGAGTGCAAATCTAATATATCAGTCGTGCTCACAGACACGAGTGGCTCGAATCCTTTTTAAGTAGTCCATGGTGGGGTATGTTGGTGGTTGGTGGCTTACCTCTTTTTAACATAATAATTATTGCCTATCATGGGGCAACAGGGTTTATACATGTAGTAACATAAGGATTAAAATAAAAAATGAATAACTTAAAATGCTTGCCGCGGTTAACCGAGTCAAACCTTTGAGCCTTGCATCCCCGTAGTTGTACTTGCTGAGCATGGTGAGCTTACGCTTGTCGTTGGTTCACATAGAAATCCTGGATGGGTACCAGATGGAGGAGACTTTGAGGAGTATCCTGAAGACATGTCGGACTTCTGAGGTTGGCGTACCCCCAGTCGGTTTCCCTGTGCGAGTCTACACACTACTGTTGTAATAATGGGCCGTTGGCCGATGTGATAAACACTTCCCCATGTGATGTAATAAGTTTAGTAACATTTTGTTCATGTTGTAATGATATACATTTTTTGGTAAATGTGGATTTGGGACTCCCTGGGCCCAAATATGCTTTGCTATTCGTAAATCCGGGTGTTACAGTAACCCCTAAAACATGATTCCTACTTTTAATTTAAGTACTTCTCGTACTTTTGAGTGTCTTATTTTTTAGGCTGCACTCCAACAGTGCAACTCAAAATAGAGTACTCAAATTCATTTAAATTGTTAATGACATGTGGGACTTGATTGTCATAAACTAACTTGGGCAAAACATAATATGGATCCAATGGTGCGGGCCGTGACGGGGATGTGGCCCGATGTCGACCATCATGATGGGTTGAGGGAAGTCCGCTGTTGTGGGAAGTCCGACGACCATCGCGGGAAGGAGAGGGAGAGCATCGACGGGAGGAGAGAGAGCGCCTGCAGTGATGGGGGCCGAGCTATTGGGCTAATAGGAATGAGGTTTTAGGGAAGGATTTGAGAGCCCACCCAAATTTCAGGACCCTATAGGGGCCGTGCAGGAGTTCATTTTTTTTTACTGAACCCTCATATTTAGCTACGAAGTATTAAGTAGGGGTCCTGCTAGGGTTGCTTTGAGGAGTGGCAAGACAAACATCAACACACTACCCTAGATGTTCACAACACTATCGGTTCAAACTTCCCTTTCACTCTTGGATTTTAATGCGACAGTACCATACTAGCAGCAATTCTTAAAACACAACAACGATGTAAAATCTAAAAAATAGGCTAAAAATAGGAAAAATAATTTTAAATTTGGCGAGTGGCTTCATTGGAACACAAGTGTTTGCCAGTGCTGATGTTGGAACCCTTAACCTCTTGCTCCACATGTCCATCCCCTAACCACTTCAGCTACAACTTGTTTGTGTCCAAATTAGATTTTCATCCTGCCATTTTATATCAATCTAATATATAAATGAGTATTTAGGACGCAAAACGAAGTCAAATGAAAAAAATATCAACTACAAAGTTTTAAAACTTTTTAAGATCTACAACTTTCATTTTGGTCCGATGAACACCCGTTTGGTCAGCTGTTTTAAAACTACAAAATTTTAAAACGAAGTCAAATGAACACCCGTTTGATCAGCTGAATTTTACCGAGTGTCGGGGCTAGAAAACACTCGGCAAAGTTGGTTTTTAGAAAAATAAAAACACTTTGCCCAGTGCTCAAGGATGGCACTCGGCAAAGTTAGTTTTCAGAAAAATAAAAACACTTTGCCCAATGCTCAAGGATGGCACTCGACAGAGTTTATTCAAAAAAATTAAAACATTTTTTTACCGAGTGCATGACAGCTGGCACTCGGCAAAACTGATGGTAGGTGGCCGCCGTCACGGTCCACCTAAGTATTGCCGAGCGCTTATCTTTGCTGACAAAGTCTAGATTTACCGAGTGCCCTACTTTGCCGAGTGCCTGGCACTCGACAAAGCCTTCTTTGCTGAGTGCAAAATTTTGCCGAGTGTAAATATAGCTTTGCTGAGTACCACGATATTTTGCACTCGCTAAAATCTGAGACACTCGGTAAAGTACAGTTTTCCAGTACTGTTTGCAATCTTAAAGAAACTAGAAAAGTGTCATGCTTGATTTGTTGTCCTACGTACTTACCTCAAGGTCAACCCTGATGTTCTGAACATACTACCATACTAGCTAGAGTTCTGTAATGTTCTCCAACTTCTCTTCCATGATTTGACAAGCTTTGTCAGTAGGCTAAATGTAATCCTGTAGCACTACAAATATTGTCTATGCAACAATCATTAAGGTACCTTTTTTTATATTTCTTTGCCACTTTTTTGTTGGAAGAACTCGCTAGAAAACTGGCATTATAACATATGAATGCAGCCTCCACCAGAGGAATAACGGTGCATGCATGCTCTGACTCTATGACACAAACCACCCGGATAATATATTTGCATCGAAAGAAACATCCAGCCAAGAACGGAAAGTCCAAACGACCCTAGCTTCTGACTTGACAATTATTAGAAAAAACAATGCTACCAAGGATGAAAGCGGTCGGGTTCAGTTAAAAAGATTGTGCGTGGCTCAAGCAGGCGAATACAATTCACAGCTTGAGATTCACAACAATAAGAACCATGAATTGTCCAGCCTTTCCAATTTTGTTGGGGGCCGCGAATCGGCATGGTTGGATAGGTTGACTCTGGAATTGTAAACTCAATCAGATGATCTGGCCTTCTCTGAATACCTGACAGCTGGTGCTAATCTGCTGTCTGACGATGCCGGGTTGACATGGGTGAGGCGATTAAAATACAGGCACAGTTCAGGTTGACATCATTTTCAGGATTGTCACTGAGGATAAGCGTGCAATCGACAAGATAAATTGGATGTTTTTATAGTTGGGGACCATGCATGCTGCCTGGGAAGTCATCTGCTGCTGAAGAATGCATTGCCCCTGCATGATCGATATGACGTGCCTCCCTCATTTGTCAAATCTGAATGACCTTGAATAAGTAGTAGACCATTTCAGATTTCCTTAGAAAAAATGTAGCCGACTGTTTCTTGTATATTATCTATTTTTAATCACAGTATAGACTATTTATGTTTCATGCACCTAGGAAACCACCTGTCCTGGACTCCTGGTCTAACCCTGTTTCTTTCCTGTAAGACCATGTGCAAAGAATTGCTCTGCTTTATAAACAAGAAATTGCTCACTTCACCCTCTCAAGATATGCCACGTCATATTGACCAGTAAACAGGTTGAAAGTAACCTTTGGTTTCAAAAAGGTGTCCTAAAGGTTTCCATATTTTGTATCTAAATATTAAGCATTGATTTGCAGCAGATAACAAAACAACTTAAAACGTTGTTGTGGCTCTTGAAAAACAGAGAACGTGGGCTATATAAACCCTGCTTCTTGAAGCCTGGAATCCCAAGGCCCAACCCACTTTGTGAAAATCGGTCCCGACTGCTGTGAGCCTTGAAGAGCCTGCGATGATCAATGTGCCTTCGGTCTATTATAGTCGGCCCACCGGCCTATGACTATGACCTCACTTTCCTCCAAATGCTAGTACACAAACTAATAATTTTTTACTACAGGAACCAAACAAAAAATATCAAAGAATAGGTTTTCACTACTATAACATTCCAATTTATACTATTGAACAAATAAACATTACAGCTAGAAAATCTTAAAACGTAAGGAAGAATTAATAATTTCTTTTCATAATTACTAGAAGTAGTACTAAGTACTATATCCCCTGAAAATTAAGACACCATATCGGCAGATTTGTAGAGAGGTAAGATGACCTTGGTTGTCTCATACCTAGGCCGTGTTGTAGCTTAAATAAAAGTATATTCTTATCATAGAAAGAGAAGTTCTAGATATATGTGATGTGATCGGCTAAATGTAACTTAGTCCTCTCCTTTTTTTTAGTCCGTTCGGTTTTCTCAGAATACACCAGGAACAATTTCAGCTCCTAAAGTTTAGTACAAATAAATTATTAAATCATTCAAGCTGGGAATTATTTCAAGGCACTATTCTAAATCAACCGAACAAGCCCTTGGTCACTTTGGAGTCAAACACTATGAATAAATGAGACTAAATAACATTTAGTTTTTTGTATCTGTAGTCACTTTGAAGTGACTAGATAGGACTAAACCATTTAGTCACTCAGGTTTGGTTGAACTCAACCTGGACTCTAAACTAAAACCTCATAAAATGGAGAAAAGATTCTCAAATAATTCAATCTGGCTTTGGGCCAAATCTGCTGAAACTGGTCCATAGGCCCACATCACAAATCTCTACTGTTCCTATCAGTCATCAACAATTATGATACAAATATATAAAAGTAAATAATGTCTTGTCTTCTTGACTGGTCTGTGATTCCTCCCATAAATTAGTTGGCTGGTAATGCAATAACGAGGCCGGGAATTCAAATTGCAAGACAAGAGACCAGCGTGAGGGGGACTGTTAGATTTAATGTGGGTCTGACCCATATTTTATTTAATTAAATCAAATAAATTCTATGACCATATTAGATGCTAGGTGTAATAAAATAGTGGACTAAATGTAGTTGATGGCTGGACTAGTAACGGTTATAATTATGGTTGCGGTTACTAGTAACTCTCATAGTTATGGTTGCAGTTACTAATAACCCCCATGGTTATGGCAAAGGTTACTCGTCATTGAATGACACTTCATGACGTCTAGATTCATCCTGTACACTTTATCTTGCTTATAAAAGGAGATCTCTCCTTGAGCTGCAAGTGTAAGAGAATAGACTGCACCACTGTTTTGTTGTTGAGTTGCTTCCATGTTTCCCCGTCCCAATCTTCTGCGCGCATAGAAAGTTGGGAGAGCAGGCCTCCGGAAACATCATCTGCATCGAGACACTTGCTCGGGTGTGCGGGCGATAAGGTTTTTGGGGAGCGTCATTGTGACTGCTCGCTTCTGATCCGATCGACTCTTCTTCATGGCGATCGACTACTTTTTTCGGTGGACGTTCGAGGGACTGCACTGCGAACCTCTCCCTATCCCTCGTGCTTATTTTTCTGTGAATTTTCCTATACTATTTATTAGTATCATCTATGTTCTTGCAACTATTAGTTCACACTAGCATACAACTATTTACAAGAACTGTTGACACAAAATCTCGGTCGGTCACGCCAACACACTCGAATGCACGGTCCTCAGAGGGGTACGGAGCAAGGTCCTGACCTCCTGAACCTTCAACGGGTGATGGAGTCGAATTTGACCTACAATTGACAAGGATAAGGAAAAGACTGTTAAATCGTGGAACCTGCCGGTTTGGTGCCAGACAGTTCCAAAATGTACGGCTCTAATATAGTCACTTGTCTTTAGGATATTGACTACCAAGTCAACTCCCAGGAGATTATATGAAAAGCATTGAAAAAGATATAAAGCATGCCGGCTACGATATGTGTAAAGAAGCACTTAGAATAAACAAATAGCCGATGAGCTTAGAAGATGTTAACAGAATTGAGATCTATGTGTACATCTAAGCGACATGAAATCAACGTATCGACTATTTGCACGAGCAGTTCTATTCATTAATAGTGGGGTGTTTCCATACAGCCATAATAACAAATAGATTGATAAAATAGCTTAAACATCAACAATGGGGTGTCTCCATACAGCCATAATAATGACCAAGCTAGATCACGTCTCGTGCAAAGAGTAGATCCGTTAAATTCAAACCACTTAGGAATACATATTATGAAGAAAGCGTAATTGGATCGGTTATTTTAACCGATACATGGTCCATGAAGCACGAACAAGATCTAACCGTTAAAACCATGGTTTAACTTAAGATCAAACAAATCTAATATATCATATATATCAGTGGGGTTCGGAAATACAGCCGTAATAGACATGATAGATCAAATCTATCTGCTCTTAAATCAGGTCATGATTTTATCGGATATCTCGAACGCACGACAAGATTGACAAGATAGTCGATGAGAGCTTATATCAGCTCTTTCCTCTGCTGTGAGCGTGTAAACCTCAGAACAGCCGAAACTAAGCATCCTTTAAGCTTAAGCCGCTTTGTCAATCCTGATTGGGCAAGATGTTGTTTAAAACATAAAGAAACTGTTAAAACATAAAACAACATTGATAACTTGATGAATCTATTGGCTTGCCAAACCAATAGAGCCGATAACTAGTCAATATCGACTAAAGTAAGAGATTGATCAGAGTCAAGACAGTCTCACAAAAGATGAACTTGGGCCGATAACTAGCCATGCCATAGCTTAATGCGAACACACGGTTGATATGTGCCCTTGTGGTTCCCTTCCTGAGTGATGAGTGATCGGTCAACGAGCAACATGTCCCTTAGCTGTGTTGGTGTGCAGGTGCGGAGCTCGGAGACAGTGGTCGAAGGTGAAGTGAAGGTCAAGTAGAGACATGTCGTGCCGATGGACCGGGAGCGGTGAAGGGCGGACGTGAGGCTTGGACTGACGGACTGGGAGACCTGAGGACCAGCTGTGGTAGCTGGCACGTGGCATCGGCAAGCAAGAGCACATGGGGATGTGCGGTGCATTGGTCGAGTCGGGAGGAAGGTGATGGCGTCGTGACACTTGGTGGGAGGCCGAGAAGGAAGGCGAATGCACTGTGCCCGGCATGGAGGCTGGACATGCTCCGGCATCGGTGTTGGAACTCGGGGTGTGCGAACCACATCCCGTCTACGGCGGGGTTTGGTAGTTGAGCCTCGAAAAACTACCCTCGACGGTTTCCGAGTTTGGGCCTCAAAACTCGGGGTGGCCGATTTCCGAGATTGGGCCTCAAAACTCGGCGAGGACGGTTTCCAGGTTTTGGCCTCAAAACCTGGGCTCGCGGATTTCTGAGTTTGGGCCACAAAACTCAGTCGGAGGATAGGTTTCCCGGTTTCAGCCTCAAAACCGGGGGAAGGCCCAGGTTTCCCGGTTTTGGCCTCAAAACCGGGGGGAGGTCCGTAAAAAGGACGGTCGACGCATGGCGGCGTGGAGAGGCTGGCACGGTGGCGAAGCTATCCACGAGGAAGGCGCGGCGGTCGACAGGACGACACGTGGCGGCATCCTGAGGCTTGCGTCGAGGCGAAGCTAAGGATGAAGAAGGCGCGTGGCCGTCGGATCAACTACCAGCAGAATTGGACCGGGATACCCCTAGGGTTGGCCGCTTCGCTCGTGTATCTAGGGGTAGAAGCGGATTATTGTTTTAGGCTATAAATAAGAGAGACACCCCTCCTCTCTCTATCCTTGCAGCATTTGTTTCCTGAGCTCTCTCTCTCTAGCCCTCGCTTAGGTTCCAATCATACCTCACTGCATGTGATCCGCAGAGACGAGAATCATACCTCTATGTATTTGGATCTTTTGAGGAAACGAGACTGTATTCTCGTTGTCTCCTCGTGTGGAGCAATTTCGGCTGAAATTGAATCGAATCGCGTTTTGTGTTTGTGTTCTTCGCATTTCGGTTTTTCATCTCCTAGAGATTTGTCTCATTCTCCCTCTCTATGAGATGATTTTCAATTCCACTTGAATCAAGTTGTTCTATGTTGTAATCTCCTTCTTTTCACCGAAGGAATTCTTCCATAACGTCTTAACAACATAGATCGGGCTGATTTCACGTTCGTTCTTCGTCTTTCCCTCTTTTCCGGTGATCCTTGGATTTCTTGTGATTAACTTGGTTTGGTGCGATGATTTCTTAGGATTAGCACCTCAATACGTAGAGGAACATCTGGGAGGAGTTTGATCGAAGTTCCTTTTGATTTGGTGGAGATCGAATCGAATTGGCTTTTGTCCTGAGCTGCTTTTCTGCTCTCTGTTCATCCGCGGACAGTCCGCGCCCCAGCGGCGGACAGTCCGGGACTCGGGACTCAGCAGGATCCGAACAGCCCAGCGTGATACTGTTCTCGGTCTCGTGAACCGCGGACAGTCCGGTGTTCAAACCGCGGACTATCCGGGACTCGTCCAGGGATTATTCAGAACAGTCTGTTTTGGGCTCGGTTGCCGGCGGACAGTCCGGACCTCCAGTCGCGGGCATTCCGGCAGTCACCAGACAGTCCGGGACCCTGACCTCGGACAGTCCGCAAATCTGCAGTTTGTGCAGTTTTGGTTTGGGGCTTTTGTGTTTGGTTTCGGCTGTTCTCCGGAGGTTCCGCTGTACCACTAGGACATCTCCTAGGGTATCCACCTACTCGTAGGTCGTGAACTCTCCGGTCGTTTCGAGTCTTTGCTTTTTGGGTGATTCTCTAGGACAAGGGTCATTCTATTCACGAGTTGAATTTGAGGCTCTCATTCACCCCCCTCCGGTCGCCAATCCGGTCCTTCAATTGGTATCAGAGCCGGTTGAGGATCTTGTCTACCTTAATTGGTTTCGGATCATAAGGGCGACATGTATCGATGGAATGGCAAGGCTCCCTGGTTCGATGGGATGAACTATCCCTATTGGAAGATTCGGATGCGTGCTTATCTTTGCAGCATCAGTTCTTCCATTTGGGAGATATGCGAGATGGGATGAACTATCCCTATTGGAAGATTCGGATGCGTGCTTATCTTTGCAGCATCAGTTCTTCCATTTGGGAGATATGCGAGAACACTGATTACGAGGTCCTTGCGGCTCGTGTGAGTCAGGTCCAGATTGACCAACACGAGGCCAACTCCAAGGCTCGTAACGCTCTTTTGGCCAACATCTCCCTTCTTGAGTTCAAGCGTGTCTCTGAGCTTGAGACGGCACCAGAGATCTGGGTGAAGCTTCAGAGCTATCACGAGGGGACCATTCAGGTCAAGACCAGACTCTTCGAGACGTACAAGCGCGAGTACGAGAACTTTGTTCAGTTGGAGGGAGAAACGATTGACGATATGTTTGCTCGTTTCCAAACGATTGTGAAAAAGATGTGTGCCAATCAGGCTAACCTACCCTATGATGATCATGAGAGGGCTCTCAAGTTGCTATACGCCCTGGATCAGAGGGTATGGGAGGTGAAGGTGTTGACTATCATAGAGTCTCCGTCTTATGACACCATCACCGTGGACGAGCTGTTCAGCAAGCTCAAGTCCACCGAGATCGATCACCTGACTCAGGCCAAGCTAAAGAACACATCTTCACATTTTATGGCTTTGGTCTCAGGCAAGGGTGGATCGATTTTTCCTGCTGACGCTTCACCTCCTCTCTTTGCTTTGTCTTCTTTGCTTACAGTTACAGAGGAGCAGTTGGAGGCGTTGGGAGACGACGAGCTCGCCCTCGTCATCATCCGGTTCTCGCGGTTTCAGAACAACTGCCTGAATCGTCGGTGTGGTGGCGCACGCGAGGGCTGCTACAAGTGCGGTGATCCAGATCACTTCATCGCGAACTGCCCCAAGACCAACAAGAAATCTTCCGGCAAGGCTCGCAACTCGAGGCACAAAGAGAAGCCGGAGTACAAGACCGAGAAGAAGAAGGACACCTTTCGCTGGGAGGACTTGGAGAAGGCTTTCGACGCCGGTCGGCGTGCCCTCTTCGCCACCACAAGCGATGGGGACAAGACCTCCGACAGCGACTCTAGCGACGACGGGTCCGAGCACAAGACGGAAGATCGCTTCAACGGACTCTGCTACTTCGGCAACTCCTCCAAGGTCCTTTGCACCATGGCCCTGGACGAAGAGTACCGCAAGTGTCAGGCCAAGGACGCCGATGACGCCGACAACGACGACGACGACAACAGTTCCGAGGTATCAACCTCTTCTCTTGTCGATCGTCTCACCGAAGAGCGCGATCCCGGAGATGCTAAAAATCAGCCCAAATTAACCGTAGCTGGCTATATATTTGACTAACAATTAGTAATTAAACACTTACGGTATTAACTAACTAAAGAATCAGCCCTCTCGCTGGATGCGCTGGGGCCAAAAATTAACTGACTACAAACAATTAGCTCAAACATACCCTAAATAACTCATATATATAAATAAAACACAGAAAAGGGTCAGTTATTTATTTAAGATAACTACTATGGGGATATCATATCAGGTATGTACGTTACGTGCGTGGTGATTGTGTTTATTGATTAACAAAAACCTAAATTAAAAAAAAAAAGACAAACAGGTGTAATCATAATGTACGAGTAGGACGACGCACCGGATGATGAACTTGGCTGCCCTCTCCGCCGCCATCTTCGCGGGGTGCCTCTCCAACTCCAACTCCATCGAGACGCCCGCTGGCCGTCCCTCGCCGGCGTCCAGCACCTCCCTCGGACCACGCTGCAGGACGCAGGAGACCGGGCCACGCGTCGTCATGGGTGATATGATCCGGAAGGAAGACTGGAAGACGCGTACGGCGCGGCGATGCTTCTTTCCTTTTTTTTTTTTTTGTGCCGACTGGAGTTTGGTCTCTCTCAGTATATTCTTATATCCGAATTGGAGTTGGCCATGTATCATAAACCACCACAGACACACGTACTCCCTCCGATTCTATAAAATTAAAGAAGTTGTGCTATTAAGTTAAATGTATTTTAAATTTTGATGACTACAAATAAATTCTTTAAGTTAAGTTTAAAAATATGAAAGTGATACGAGTAGATTCATCTCGAAATGTAGCTCCAAATTATAACTTGTTTTGAACTTTTTTTGGTACATCGATTTTACTATATATCTAGACATATTACTATATCTAGATACATAGCAAAGTGGATGTGCTGAAAAAAATCAAAACAACATATGATTTACAAAATTGGGAGTATTGATTATATTTTATAGCCAAAAAACAGTGGTCAAAGTTATTTTTTTGAGACCATATTAATGTCCAAAATGACTTCTTGTAGGGACCTATAGGGGAGTATATATACTACTAATTCTTGAGACAAACTTCCATGCATTAGATGCCTTAGGAAACTCTTTTCTTTGATGCTCTCATTGTAGTGACTTCTAGAACAACAACTAATAGATTCTCCTAAAATTGCCAACATAAAAAAACGAGAGGACTATTAAGCAATATATATAACTTCATATTTGGCCCATTTAACTCTGATTTATGTACCCCCTGCCCCCAAACAATTAGAATGTTTGTTTGCACATCACAATTTTTCATTATACTATGTAAATGCTGTTGTGCATTGCAACGCAAAAAAATAATATCATGATAATTCAAACATGAACATGTGTTGTACTATCGTAAAAAAAATGATACTTTCACTACTATGACCAGATTTATTGCACTACTACAAAATATAGATATTATAACACATTCTTGTAACATATCTAGCAATGTGTTAAAAAGAAGTTTCGTAGGAACACAAAACCATAGGTTACAACCATGGTTTGTAACACACAACATTTGTTCTATACAAATATGTTACTGACAATGATATAGTAACACAAAATTAATGTTACAAATAAAATATTACAATATGGTAGTGTTTTGTAACACATAACTAGAACATATAGAATATGTTACAAATACATATGTTGTTGTAACACAAAATAATATTACAGACAAAGTGTTCCCAATGAACATATCTAGCTAGGTGATGCTCTAAGTCATGTGGAGAAAGACAACACACCTGGAGTGGTGGTAGAACATTCTACCAACTGATGTAGTGATTATGTCACAACCGTCCGGATGCTTCTTCCATACGAATCGTGAAAAGATTTGGTCTTATTTTGTCATACCGATCCACTTTTTCTCGAAGTTCAGTAATCACTGGTGATTGGGATTGGAGAGGAAGGCGACATTGAGAGGTGGTTAGGTAGAACTTGGGGGGCAAGGAGGCCAAGAACAATTTTACAAATGTTTTCGAGGAAGTTTAATTATCTCAATTGTTATATTCGTAGTTTTCTATTGTCATATCATATTTCATGACTTAATATAATAAAGGTTTAAAATGTCTGAAAATTTTAAGTTTAAAAGAACACTGAAAACTTCATGGAATTATTTGTGCACATTTGTTTTTTGGTAAAATATTTGCAAACTATTCATGGCATTTGAAAAAACGATAAATCAGGGAAAAATTGTGTCATACATAAGGTTCGAACATCAGCCAGAAATATTGGGCAGCAACCACCTAACCACCAAACAATTATTATTTCATTGATGTCAAAATTTTGGTACAACTAAGTGAAGGATGTATATATTTATAAACAGTGTTTAGTCCCAGCTCAGTAAAATTGTTTGAATTTCTTACGGAATGCTTATGAGCCTGGAATATGTTGTTGTGTGCATTTGTAGGATTTTCTGACCAAACTAGTTATTATTGTAAATATTTTATGAAATTACTATATAATATTTGTAGTAGTATCTAAACTTGGTTGGAAAATTATAAAAACTTGCATTGTAATATCCGTTGGTGCATTAGCATTCCATGAAAATTTCAAATCATTTTTAATGCAGTGGTTTTGCACATTGTTCATAAATAGATATATCTCTCACATAGTTATATTTAACTAAGTGATGATATATCTATATGTGAACAATGTATAGCCCTTAGTTTATTAATATTGTTTGAATTTTATGGAATGCTTATGGGTCCAAAATATATTGCAAATTTAGTTTAAAAAACTCGTGACCAAATTTAGATATTATTATAATTATTTTTTGGCAATTATTTCATCATTAATATTTTTTCTTTTGTATTAGTATTAATATTAAAATTAACATTAGCCATTACCTTAAAATATTTTAAATCGATTAATATTATTAATATTATAAAACTTACATAAGTAGTCACTGCTCACGAAATAACTTGTAGTTAGTTTAATCTAGTATTATATAGAATCAAATACAGAAAATAAATCAAAATTTATTTTTATAGATCCATTTAGTATTCTTAAATTGAAGGAATTCATTTTCCTCAAAATTTTGCAGGAATGTGATCCGTACTATATGATTAAAGGGATGCTGGAAATTTCGGATACAGACACTCTTAGATATTCTTACATTTTTTTCACAAGGCAAGCTAATTTGATCTGTACCTTCTTGGAAAAAAAATGGAAACTGATATATACTCGTACGTGTTTTCCCAAGCCAAGCTTATTTTTCCACAACAAATTTTACAAAGCCAAGCTAAATTTTCAACCACCAAATTTTCCCTCTCAGAAATCTATGTACCGCAAAAGTCAGAAATGCCTGTAGTTACCGCTCACCGTCACATATCCAATCATCTAGCGAAAAAAGAACAAGTCCCTCCTCATTTCCCTCCAACTGATTTAATTGAACCCAAATTGTAGCGAGGCTCCCAGGTCAGCGGCAGCAACTTCCTTGCCACAATATTATTATTTATTGGGTTTAACGTTTCAATTCATCGATCGTTAGATGGGAAGCCCATCACAGTGTGGGGATCGACGGTGGTGGCATCCCCGGCCATCACTGACGTCGAGCTTGAGGTCAAGTTGCATGTACACTGGAACATCAGGCGCCCTTCGGGCGCCCTGCCATCATAATTTGGCAACACCTATAACTATTAAATTATTATATATGGTCAAGTAGCCATTCTGTAGCAACTGTTTTAAGATGTAGCCGCGCCAGTGCACCACGACAAAAACTACCAGGATCAAACCATTGACATAGCAAATGGTAGGAATAAATTGTCAACAACATTATGGTCTTTGAATTTGCAAACAACAAAATCTGTATAATAATTTGGTTCCATTACTGTCAAATGATCATTAGCAACAACATACAAGAATTAGATGGCACATCCCATTAAGAGTGCTTGCTATGATGGTTCAAAACATTGAACATCTGTAGGATTATAGGAAGTTCTGACAATTGATAACATCCATAGAAAAACTTGTTCAGACAACTGAATTTGAGTTAGATAATAAGAAAGTTGGTATACAATATGCTTATAGCATCTTCTAGTTTAGACCCTCTAGGTCCATTTCCTATGAAGTCTCTGATGAACAATATGCAGTCAATCTGGTTCCTCCTCAAAGTAGGTCGGAAAAGAGGGAGCATCCTTGCTCAGTAGCTTGGGATTGCTGAAGGACCAGATGAATACAGCGCTGCAATGGTGATGAGCAACATTATCAATTCTTAGTTCATCGATTTAAAATCTTTACAAAAACTGAACCACCTTGTTTAGAGTTCAAATTTCAGTTTACCGCACACCTGTCTTGCTTGATCCTGGTAGACAGATTGCAGATGGAGATATATGTGGATAGTAGATTTCATCTCTCGTTATACCAAAATATGTAGTCGATGAATAGAGTAGTATGTTAGGTTAATTCAGCAATGACAAACACCAAGTGATGACCATTGACCAATACAGATCATACAAAAGGTCTGGCTGCAACCACAACTGCTGGAGACAAATGGGGATGATCTAATTTATTTTTAATTAAGCATTTGTGTTTGCTCTTTGAACAGATAAATTATAAGAGGCATAGACAACAAAGAATGGACAGAACTAACTGATATTAATAAAAGGCATATCAGACATGCAGATGTCTATCCGCCTCTCTATATGTGCAGTCGTGCACTCCACCAGATCCTCCCAAATGGAAAATTCTGGCTATCCCTACAAACAAGCAATATACCTATTGTGAATACAATCCACACCTTGAGATTCAAAACGATAAGAACCAGAAATTGTTCAGCCTTTCAAATTTTGTTGGGGGCGCGAATCGGCATGGTTGGAGAGGTTGACTCTAGAATTGAAAACTGAATCGGATGATCTGGCCTTCTCGGAATACCTGACAGCTGGTGCTAATCTGTTGTCTGACGATGCCGGGTTGACATGGGTGAGGCGATTAAAATGCAGGCACAGTTCAAGTTGACATCATTTTCAGGATTGTCAATGAGGATAAGCATGCAATCGACAAGATAAATTGGATGTTTTTATAGTTGGGGACCATGGCCTTGGAAGTCATCTGCTGCTGAAGAATGCATTGCCCCTGCATGATTGATATGACGTGCCTCCCTCCTTTGTCAAATCTGAATGACCTTGAATAAGTAGTAGACCATTTCAGATTTTCTTAGAAAAAAATGCAACTGACTGTTTCTTGTATATTATCTGTTTTCAATCACAGTATAGACTATTTATGTTTCATGCACCTAGGAAACCACCTGGACTCCTGGTCTAACCCTGTTTCTTTCCTGTAAGACCATATGCAAAGAATTGCTCTGCTTAATAAACAAGAAATTGCTCACTTCAACCTCTCAAGATATGTCACGCCAGATTGACCAGTAAACAGGTTGAAAGTAACCTGTGGCTTCAAAAAGCTGTTCTAAAGGTTTCCATATTTTGTATCTAAATATTATGCATTGATTTGTAGCAGATAACAAAACAACTTAAAACGTTGTCGTGGCTCTTCAAAAAACATAGAACGTGGGCTATATAAATCCTGCTTCTTGAAGCCTGGAATCCCAAGGCCCAGCCCACTTTGCGAAAATCGGTCCCGACTGCTGTGAGCCTTGAAGAGCCTGCGATGATCGATGTGCCTTAAGTCTATTATAGTCGGCCCACCGGCCTATGACTATGACCTCACTTTCCTCCAAATGCTAGTACACAAATTAATAATTTTTTACTACAGGAACCAAACAAAAAATATCAAAGAATAGGTTTCACTACTATAACATTCCAATTTATACTATTGAACAAATAAACATTACTAGAAATATTAAAACGTAAGGAAGAATTAGTAATTTCTTTTCAGAATTACTAGAAGTAGTACTAAGTACTTTATCCCCTGAAAATTAGGACACCATATCGGCAGATTTGTAGAGAGGTAAGATGACCTTGGTTGTCCCATACCTAGCCCGTGTTTTAGCTTAAATAAAAGTATATTCTTATCATAGAAAGAGAAGTTCTAGATATATGTGATGTGATCGGCTAAATGTAACTTAGTCCTCTCCTTTTTTTAGTCCATTCGGTTTTCTCAAAATACACCAGGACCAATTTCAGCTCCTAAAGTTTAGTACAAATAAATTATTAAATCGTTCCAGCTGGGAATTATTTCAAGGAACTATTCTAAATCAACCGAACAAGCCCTCAGTCACTTTGGAGTCAAACACTATGACTAAATGAGACTAAATAACATTTAGTTTTTTTGTAGCTGTAGTCACTTTGAAGTGACTAGATAGGACTAAACCATTTAGTCACCCAGATTTGGTTGAACAGAACCTGGACTCTAAGCTAAAACCTCATAAAATGCAGAAAAGATTCTCAAATAATTCAATCTAGCTTTGGGCCAAATCTGCTGAAACTGGTCCATAGGCCCACATCACAAATCTCTACTGTTCCTAACAGTCATCAATAATTATGATATAAATATATAAAAGTAAATAATGTCTTGTCTTCTCGACCGGTCTATGATTCCTCCCATAAATCATTTGGCTGGTAATGCAATAATGAGGCCGGGAATTCAAAATACAAGACAAGAGACCAGCATGAGGGGGACGACATGAAAATGGCTGCCTCGGATCACGGCGTGATGAACATGTGTGCAGAGAGTTGGCCTCCCGACTGGAACCAATTAACCGGCGGCCAAGAGCAACTCACTCGGCCATGCATGCATGACCTCTTTGTCTCTAACTCCAGTGTGTGCATGCTAGCTCATTTGATCTCTGGCCAATATAAATAGGAGCCCAGGCCACTTGCTCATTCATCGCATCGTAGTTGCATAGCATCCACCGATTGTAGAAAGATGGCAGTGAAGAAGATGATGTCGTCGATGCAGGTCGTGGTGGTGGCGATGCTTGCGTTGTTGGTGGGCGGTGCCTGGTGCGGTCCTCCTAAGGTTCCCCCGGGCAAGAACATCACAGCCAGCTATGGCAGCGACTGGTTGGAAGCGAAGGCGACGTGGTACGGCAAGCCGACAGGTGCCGGGCCCCCTGACAACGGTGGTGCGTGTGGGTACAAGGATGTGAACAAGGCCCCTTTCAATAGCATGGGTGCGTGCGGCAACGTCCCCATCTTCAAGGACGGCCTTGGCTGTGGCTCCTGCTTCGAGGTCAAGTGTGACAAGCCGGCCGAGTGCTCTGGTGAGCCCGTGGTGGTGTACATCACGGACATGAACTATGAGCCTATCGCCGCCTACCACTTCGACCTGGATGGCACCGCGTTTGGCGCCATGGCCAAGAAGGGCGAGGAGGAGAAGCTACGCAAAGCGGGCATCATCGACATGCAGTTCCGGCGGGTCAAGTGCAAGTACGGCGAAAAGGTCACCTTCCATGTTGAGAAGGGATGCAACCCTAACTATCTTGCGCTGCTGGTCAAGTACGTCGATGGTGATGGTGACGTTGTGGCGGTGGACATCAAGGAGAAGGGCTCTGACGCGTACGAGCCCCTCAAACACTCCTGGGGTGCCATCTGGAGGAAGGACAGCGCCAAGCCGCTCAAGTTCCCTGTCACCGTCCAAATCACCACCGAGGGAGGCACCAAGACTGCCTACGAAGATGTCATTCCCGAAAATTGGAAGCCCGATACCGCCTACACCGCCAAATAAACTCGTCGACCTACCGGTCTGGGCTGCATTGGGATGGATCGCACTTCCCAAGCAACACACTATGCATGCATTGATCCATGCATAATATATCCATTTTCTACTCTTGCTGCTACGACGATTACAATGTCCTTCTTCGACTGCTAGAGTCATGCTCCTCCTTGTTATTATTAAAAAAGAGAAGAGAGGAGCGGAGAGACCGAGAGATTTGAGAGTCTTATGTATAATAAAAAGGATCTAAGAGCAACTCCAGCAGTAGCCCCTAAAACAGGATCCCTACTTTTAATTTGAGTATTTCTCGTACCTTTCAGAGTTTAGTTTTTTAGGCTACACTCCAACAATGCAACTCAAAATAGAGTACTCAAATTCATTTAAATTATTAATGACATGTGAGACCTGATTGTCAGACTAACTTGGGCAAAACATAATATGGATCTGATGGTGCGGGCCGTGACGGGGAAGTGACCCAAAGTCGACCATCATGGGTTGAGGGAAGTCCGTCGTTGTGGGAAGTCCGACGACCATCGCGGGAAGGAGAGGGAGAGCGTCGCGGGAGGAGAGAGAGCGCCTGCAGTGATGGGGGTCGAGCTATTGGGCAAATAGGAATGAGGTGTCAGGGAAAGATTTGAGAGCCCACCCAAATTTCAGGACCCTACAGGGCCCTGCAGGAGCTCGTTTTTTTTGACTGGACCCTCATATTTAGCTACGAAGTCTTAAGTAGGGGTCCTGCTAGAGTTGCTTTGAGGAGTGGCAAGACAAACATCAACAGACTACCCCAGATGTTTACAACACTATCGGTTCAAAATCCCGTTTCACTATTGGATTTTAATCCGACAGTACCATACCAGCAGCAGTTTTTAAAACCCGACAACGATGTAAAATCTAAAAAACAGGCTAAAAATAGGAAAAATAATTTTAAATTTGGTGAGCGGCGTCATTAGAACACAAGCGTTTGTCAGTGCTAATGTTGGAACCCTTAACCTGTTGCTCCACATTCCCATCCCGTAACCACTCCACCTACAACTTGTTTGTGTCCAAATTAGATTTTCGTCGTGCCATTTTATATCAATCTAATATTGAAATGAGTATTTAGGACCCAAAACAAAGTCAAATGAATAATATCAACTACAAAGTTTTAAAACTTTTTAAGATCTACAACTTTCATTTTGGTCCGATGAACACCCGTTTGGTCAGCTGTTTTAAAACTACAAAGTTTTAAAACGAAGTCAAATGAACACCCGTTTGGTCAGCTGAATTTTGCCGAGTGCCGGGGCTAGAAAACACTCGGCAAAGTTGGTTTTCAGAAAAATAAAAACACTTTGCCCAATGCTCAAGGATGGCACTCGGCAAAGTTGGTTTTTCAGAAAAATAAAAACACTTTGCCCAATGCTCAAGGATGGCACTTGGCAGAGTTTATTCACAAAAATTAAAACATTTTTTTACCGAGTGCATGACGGCTGGCACTCGGCAAAAGCTAACTGTAGGTGGCCACCGTCACGGTCCACCTAAGTTTTGTCTAGCGCTTATCTTTGCTGACAAAGTCTAGATTTACCGAGTGCCCTACTTTGCCGAGTGTCTGGCACTCGGCAAAGCCTTCTTTGCTGGGTGCAAAATTTTGCCGAGTGCTACACTCGACAAAATATAGCTTTGCCGAGTACCATGATATTTTGCACTCGGTAAAATATGAGACACTCGGCAAAGTACGGTTTTCCAGAAGTGTTTGTAAGCTTGAAGAAACTAGAAAAGTGCCAAGCTTGATTTGATGTCCTACATACTTACCTGAAGGTCAACCGTGATGTTCTGAACATACTACCATACTAGCTAGAGTTCTGTAATGTTCTCCAACTTCTCTTCCATGATTTCACAAGCTTTGTCACCAGGCTAAATGTAATCCTGTAGCGCTGCAAATATTATCTATGTAGCAATCATTAGGTACATTTTTTATATTTCTTTCCCTCTTTTTGTTGGAAGAACTCACTAGAAAACTGACATTATAACATATGAATGCAGCCTCCACCAGAGGAACAACGGTGCATGCATGCTCTGACTCTCTGACACAAACCACCCAGATAATATATTTGCTCTGAAAGAAACATCCAGCCAAGAACTGAAAGTCCAAACGACACTAGCTTCTGAATTGATGATTATTAGAAAAAATAATGCTACCAAGGATGAAAGCGGCCGGGTTCAGTTAAAAAGATTGCGTGTGGCTCACGCAGGCGAATACAATCCACAGCTTGAGATTCAGAACGATAAGAACCAGGAATTGTTCAGCCTTTCCAATTTGTTGGGGCCGCGAATCGACATGGTCGGAGAGGTTGACTCTGGAATTGCAAACTCAATCGGATGATCTGCCCTTCTCGGAATACCTGACAGCTGGTGCTAATCTGTTGTCTGACGATGTCGGTTTGACATGGGTGAGGCGATTAAAATGCAGGCACAATTCAGGTTGACATCATTTTTAGGATTGTCAATGAGGATAAGCGTGCAATCGACAAGATAAATTCGATGTTTTTATAGTTGGGGACCATGCATGCTGCTTTGGAAGTCATCTGCTGCTGAAGAATACATTGCCCCTACAAGATCGATATGACGTGCCTCCCTCCTTTGTCAAATCTGAATGACCTTGAATAAGCAGTAGACCATTTCAGATTTTCTTAGAAAAAATGCAGCCTGTTTCTTGTATATTATCTATTTTGAATCACAGTATAGACTATTTATGTTTCATGCACCTAGGAAACCACCTGTCCTGGACTCCTGGTCTAACCCTGTTTCTTTCCTGTAAGACCATGTGCAAAGAATTGCTCTGCTTTATAAACAAGAAATTGCTCACTTCACCCTCTCAAGATATGCCACGTCATATTGACCAGTAAACAGGTTGAAAGTAACCTTTGGTTTCAAAAAGTTGTCCTAAAGGTTTCCATATTTTGTATCTAAATATTAAGCATTGATTTGCAGCAGATAACAAAACAACTTAAAACGTTGTTGTGGCTCTTGAAAAACAGAGAACGTGGGCTATATAAACCCTGCTTCTTGAAGCCTGGAATCCCAAGGCCCAACCCACTTTGTGAAAATCGGTCCCGACTGCTGTGAGCCTTGAAGAGCCTGCGATGATCAATGTGCCTTCGGTCTATTATAGTCGGCCCACCGGCCTATGACTATGACCTCACTTTCCTCCAAATGCTAGTACACAAACTAATAATTTTTTACTACAGGAACCAAACAAAAAATATCAAAGAATAGGTTTTCACTACTATAACATTCCAATTTATACTATTGAACAAATAAACATTACAGCTAGAAAATCTTAAAACGTAAGGAAGAATTAATAATTTCTTTTCATAATTACTAGAAGTAGTACTAAGTACTATATCCCCTGAAAATTAAGACACCATATCGGCAGATTTGTAGAGAGGTAAGATGACCTTGGTTATCCCATACCTAGGCCGTGTTTTAGCTTAAATAAAAGTATATTCTTGTCATAGAAAAAGAAGTTCTAGATATATGTGATGTGATCGGCTAAATGTAACTTAGTCCTCTCCTTTTTTTAGTCCATTCGGTTTTCTCAATATACATCAGGAACAATTTCAGCTCCTAAAGTTTAGTATAAATAAATTATTAAATCATTCCAGCTGGGAATTATTTCAAGGCGCTATTCTAAATCAACCGAACAAGCCCTCGGTCACTTTGGGGTCAAACACTATGACTAAATGAGACTAAATAACATTTAGTTTTCTGTATCTGTAGTCACTTTGAAGTGACTGGATAGGACTAAACCATTTAGTCACTCGGATTTGGTTGAACTGAACCTGGACTCTAAACTAAAATCTCATAAAATGGAGAAAAGATTCTCAAATAATTCAATCTGGCTTTGGGCCAAATCTGCTGAAACTGGTCCATAGACCCACATCACAAATCTCTACTGTTCCTAACAGTCATCAACAATTATGATATCTCCTACTACTTATACAACTAATAATAATAATAATAATAATAATAATAATAATAATAATAATAATAATAATAATAATAATATAATAATAATAATAATAATAATCTCTTCTCTACGACTAAAAAAGATCCGGACGTTATCGTCACCGCACCAACTAATAGGACCGCTCCTTCCTAATCCCCGCGAAAAAAAACTCCCATGCTTAATACCGCTCCACGTCCTGAACCGCCTCCCCACGTCTCCCACATCCACGCCGCTCCCAATCCCACTTCGCGCACGGTGCGTCCACCTCGCTGCCCGTGGCCCTAGCCCTCGCAGGGCGTAGTCGCGATTTTGGAGCTGAGCCAAGGCGCTGCCCCAATCGTGTCTCCTCTTTTTCTCGCCACGGCCCAGCCCAGCCCTGCTCCACATCGCCGCCGCCCCAATGAGCAGCCATGAGATCGCTCCAGGCCAGATTCATAGGTCACTCAAGAATAAAATGTTGTTCTTTAGTTGTTTTATTTCTAAAGAACGTTTTCGTTTCTATATGCATGGTGAATTTTGTTGGACTATACTACATCGAGGACCAGTTTGACCTGTTACAGTTCTTGAAGGTCGTTAGAGACGCTGGGCCGCTGCTCTTGATCCTGCACATCGGGCTCTATGTCACCACCGAGTGAAATTATGGGTCACCTTTCTTTCTTCACTGTAACACAATTAGTTGTAATTTTAAGAGTTTTTTTGGGTTTCCCTAGCGATTAATATGGCTACTGTGTATGGAGTTTCAGTGGCGTCCGGGTTTGGTTGCACTGCATACCAGAAACGGTTTTCAGAACAAACGTACCAGGGACGGTTTTCAAGATAAATAATGAGCTGGTGGACATATGAATTTGATCAAGTGTCTCTGCTAATTATTAGTTTGGTGCCAGCTGTACTTCTGTAGTGATTTTCTGGATGCAGACTTGCAGAGCCATATGAAGAGTTTCATGACATACATCGTGAATATGATGAAGAAAGAGCAGCTCCTTGCTTCCTTGGGAGGGAATACTATCCTTGCTCAGGTTTCATACTATTTTGAATTCAGTTTTCATGTTTTCATGATAAACAAGCTTTCTGATTGAATGCTGTCGATTTTACATTGCAGATTATATTATGAACAAGATTTGGTCCTTATATTGATTGCTTCACAATTTTTAAAGTGCTTGATAATTTTCATACTTGATATTGTAAATGGATCTATTTCCTTCTTCTAAAGGAAAATGAATTATTCACAAGTTCCAGGAGATGAAGAAGACGGGAGTTGATTAATTGGATAATGAATTCAGCTATACGCAAGGCAATGTCCAAGGTCCTAAGCAGCAACAGCAACTGAGGAGTCAAGGCAATGATGCTGATCTCTCTTCGTCTTCTCTACATGAACATCATTACAATATTCCACATCTAACAAGTGAGTAGCAGGTATAACATATATATGGCCACTACATAATAGCAGGCAGAACCTTGCAGACCCGTTTTTTGTCTTGTAATCCCACTATCCCAGTAATTTCTACTATCAAAGATGTTCTTCTGCTTTAGCCTTGTAGCTTAAAGCTAAATCCTGCCTTAGCCTCAGTGTCACTGGTAGAGTGGTACTCGATTGTAGTTGGTACCTTCCTGTTTTTAGACGACCAAGTGTCCCAAAATGCATTCTTTGGTTGTTCATATGGCCATATACTAGAGATGGGTACCTGAGTGCCCTTAACTGTCACTAGATAGTAGACAAAAATAGTTAACCTAGATGAAAATTGATTAGCATTTTAGTAACCTACATCACATTTCACTGGATAGTAGATTCTTCTGGATATAATTCCATTGGATTAGGTGGTCATTGTGTTTAACTTTAAAACTTCCTTAAGAATAATTTGCCTTGGTGTCGACTGGAACATTGCCACTTATCTTCAGATTTCTAGAGATATACTACATTTGATGTTTATTACCATTTTATTTGCAGCTGAGACTATGCTGCTGATTGATTTTGGTACGAATGAGAGATATTTGTGGACGACGAGTCCGCTATTTGGAGCTCAAGCTGCTAGCATACTATGTTTGGAGAAAAACAGAGAGGTGCTATTTTCTAAACTGACGAATAGAATAAGGGATTTGATGGAGTAAATTGCTTTGGCTCTATGGATGGGAAGAATTGAAGAAACCATGGGAGGAGTTGGAGATAAACTGTTGTTCCGAGGCGGCTGTGGTGTGACAAATGTGCCTTATGACGAGTGCACAATGAAAGAGAGGACAAACGTATTTGCCCAAATTTGTATTGCTAAAGTTAAAATTTGCAAAACATTTATGAACTCTGCACTTAAAAATAATTAGATAATATGAAGATAGTCTCTATTACTCAATATTTGATACCCGTAGCAACATACGGGCATATTTACTATAATAATAATAATAATAATAATAATAAGAGTAAAAGAGGGACAGGTTTTTCGTGCGGAAAAAAATTTCGCTACGCCAACGGTCCGCCTCTACATCGGCCTAGAAGGAAAGAACGCCTGCGTATGCCCAGAAGGAAAGAACACCCAGCAAGGAAAGAACGCATCTGTCTCCTCCACCCGCTCCTCTGCCGTGAAATCCCCATGTGTTCCCCCACCTGGCAATCCTCGGCCTCCTCCGCCGCTCCGACGTGCTCTCGGGAAAGGCTGGAGGCGTCGCGGCTCCTTCCCCTCGCGGGATCCCGCTTCCTCGCCCTCACTCTCCATCGCCGCCACGGCTGCGCCATCTCTAGAGCCACGACCAGAAGACCTCGCTACATCGGGGAAGGGAAGGGAAGAGAGGTGGCCGCATGCCGCCAGGGAAGCGAGAGAAGTTTCTGGACGCCCTCGCGGGTGATGCGCCCTCGCCGTCGCCCTCGCCCCTGCCGTCGTCCTCACCCTCGCGGCAGTGCACGCGATGCTGGTGCCGTCGCACGACATGGCCTTGTCGTAACCCCCAATGTCCCCATCGCAGTCCCTCTCAAGTCGTACGAGATGGACACAGTCGATGGCGTGGCCAGCCTGTTAGCAATAGAGGCGAGAGGAGGAATCGGAGTTGGGGTTGGGAGCAGAGCAGTAGGCGAGGAACGGAAGAATCTCGATTCAGTTTAGAACATGTCTGTTTACAAAGTTCATAGCCTCTCCTCCTCTCGTTCTAGGTACTTAAGCGGCGGCGGCGTGACCTGCTTGCCTGGACGAGCTCACGGCTTCTTCCAGTCTGGGCCGAAGAAGCGAGGGTTCTGGGTCCTAGGCCTAGCAGGCCAGCCCATTCCTTCCTTGGTCTTGACACCGGTCTTGCTGATGGCTTCAGTCGTAGTAGGAGCGTAGCTGACATCCCCTCATCCTTGCGCGCCTAGATGTTCCCAGATCAAGGCGCGAGGAAATTGCTGATGCAGGGTCTCAAGGTCCTCCCATGTAGCCAAGGACGACGACAGATGTGACCACTTGATCAGGCCCTGCGAAACAGATGAGTTACCTTGCCGAAGAGTCCGTCGCTGTAGGATGGCCTCAGGCACACTCCATTTGACCTCGTCAGCTGGAAGTGTTGTGGAGATAACATGACGAGCGCCCACTGCTTTTTTCAGCTGAGATACGTGAAAGACCGGGTGGACAGAAGACGAAGGCGGAAGTTCCAGCTTATAAGCGACAGCACCGAACTTCGCGATAATCCGATGCGGACCAAAGTAACGGAAGGCTAGCTTGTGATGAGATCGATCTGCCAGTGAACTCTGAATATATGGCTGCAGCTTAACATAAACCTGATCCTGGATCTGGAACTGACGTTCAGACCTGTGTTTGTCGGCTTGCTTTTTCATGCGTTGCTTGGCACGCAGTAAATGTTGTCGGACTAGCTCTGTATTGAGTTCACGATCATTCAGCCAGGAAGCCAAGTCTGTAACAGGCTGATCACCATCTGAGCTGATGCCGAAGTGTTGAGGTTCATAGCCGTACATGACTTCAAATGGGGATCGACCAATAGCTGAATGAAAACTTGTGTTATACCAGTACTCGGCGACATCCAGCCAACTGCTCCGTTGCTTGGGACAAGCATGCGTATAACAACACAGAAATGTTTCGAGACATTGATTAACCCTCTCGGTTTGTCCATCAGATTGAGGATGATAGGTTGTAGACATACGGAGGTTGACCTTGGCCAACTTGAAGAGTTCTTGCCATAATTTGCTTGTGAATATCCTGTCACGGTCAGATACTATGGCCACGGGCATACCATGTAACTTGTAAACATGAGACAAGAACAGCTTGGCAACATAGGCAGCCGTGAATGGGTGCTTCAATCCGATGAAATGTGCATACTTGGAAAAGGTATCAACCACTACTAAGATGCAATTGACGGTACCTGATACGGGCAATCCCTCAATGAAGTCCATTGAGATCACCTTCCAAGCGCGATCAGGAACCGGCAGCGGTTGCAGCAAACCACGAAGTTTTGATCGATCCGGTTTGGCTTGTTGACAAGTGGAACAAGCTGCAACAAAACTGTGGACTGCGGCTTTCATTCCCTGCCAAGCAAAGGTTTGCTTCAGACGGCGAAATGTGACTGGAACACCAGAGTGGCCGCCAACAGCGCTTGTATGCAGGGCAGCAATCAGACGCTGCTGTAATTCGAGGTCATGGCCAACCCAAATGCGGGACTTGTAACGAAGGATGCCATCCCGAAAGGAAAAGTGAGGAACTGATTGAGGATCCAGTAGCAATTTTGTTATAATCCCTTGGGCGTGTGCATCGGCAGCATAGGATTGCTCCACTACTGAGAGCCATTGTGGATGGCCAACTGAGATGGTTGTACAGTATTCTGCCGGCTGTAGATAGATAAGGCATCAGCTGCTCGGTTCTCAGACCCTCTGCGATAGATAACCCGATAAGAGAGGCCCAAAAGCTTGGAAAATACCTTTTGCTGCCACGGCGTATGCAGTCGCTGCTCAATCAACTGACTTAATCTTTTCTGATCTGTCAATATGTGAAACTCGCCATACTGTAGATAAGCGCGCCACTGGTCGATGGCCAACAGAATCGCCATGTATTCTTTTTCATAAGTAGATAATCCATGTGAGCGCGGCCCAAGCGCCTTGCTCAAGAAAGCAAGAGGATGACCACCTTGCATAAGAACCGCTCCAATTCCCACACCACTGGCATCCATTTCAATGCAGAAAGGTTTGGTGAAGTCAGGAAGAGCGAGAACTGGAGTTGTTGTCAAAGCTGCTTTTAGAGCCTCAAAAGAGTTAGACTGCAACTCGGTCCAATGGAAAGGGCACCCTTTTTTTAGCAACTCGGTGAGAGGCTTGGCGATGATGCTAAAGTGATAAACAAAACGTCTGTAATATCCGGCGAGCCCCAAGAAACTTCGGACCTCTTTGACAGATGAAGGTACCGGCCACTGTTGCACCGCGATAATTTTATCTGGATCTGTGGCGACGCCCTCGGTGGAGATAACATGGCCCAAATAGCGAAGCTGACGCCTGGCAAAGGAACATTTGGAGAGCTTGACCTGCCATTTATCCCTGCGAAGAAGCTCCAGAACAAGACGAATGTGCCGGATATGTTCCTCCTCAGTTTTACTGAAAATAAGGATATCATCGAAAAAGACTAGCACACATTTCCGCAAAAGTGGCTGAAGTGTTGTATTCATGGCTTTGA
This sequence comes from Coix lacryma-jobi var. lacryma-jobi, assembly GCA_009763385.1. Classification (NCBI taxonomy): domain Eukaryota; kingdom Viridiplantae; phylum Streptophyta; class Magnoliopsida; order Poales; family Poaceae; genus Coix; species Coix lacryma-jobi. The sequence continues at coordinate 111,345,129 of CM019831.1, read as the reverse complement.
GAAATGTCGCTGGAGCGCCGGATAATCCGAATGCCATGACGCGGAATTCATAGTGCCCAGAATGGGTTTGAAATGATGTCTTGTGCTCTTCTCCCGGACTCAGCCGAATCTGATGATAACCAGCTGTAAGATCCAATGAAGAAAACCAGGAAGCGCCAATTAATTCATCCAACAATTCCTCTAACTGGAACTGGGTACTTGATCTTAGCCGTAATGGCGTTGAGTTGCCTGAAATCCACACAAAAACGAAACGTTCCGTCTTTCTTCTTAACCAACATGACAGCTGATGAGAAAGGGCTGCGGCTGGGTTGGATGAGACCATGCTGCAGCATGTCAGACACTTGCCTCTCAATTTCATTTTTCACGGCAGGAGGATAGCGATAGGGTCTTGAACCGGAGCGGCACCAGCAAGTAGTGGAATGTCATGATCACAGGGTCGCGCTGGTGGGTAACCAGTTGGAGGGGCAAACACATCTTTGAAGTCATTCAGCAGTGCTGCAACTGCTGGCGAGAAAAGTGAGGGACTGTTGTCACCGTTTGCTGACAGAAGCACTGCCACCTGAATAACTGAACCAGGAGGAAGAGCATCCAACTGACCCTGCAACTGAACTTGTGAATCACCATAAGGAATTATGAGCCATTTGTGGCGCCAATCCACTTGCATGGGACTATGGATGGATAACCAATCCATGCCCACAATGAAGTCAAACTGAGAAAGAGGCAGCACTTTGGCCATGGAGACAAACAAGCACCCTTGAGTAGCCCACTGTAACTGTTGAAATTCTGCGGAACAGAGTAACTGACTGCCATTGGCGACCATCACCCTGGTGGGTTGAGTGCAATCAGAGGCTCCACGCAACTTGGCTGCTAGAGCTGCACTGACAAATGTATGTGAGCTGCCTGAATCTAGAAGAATCCGAACTGGATGTCCCTGAATTTCCCCAATAAACTGCATAGTGGTGGTGGAGGGACGATCAGACAAAGCAACCGCAGAAAGCATCAGAAACACCTGTGCATCGCCCTCATCACTCGCCGCTGTTGTTTCACCTTCATTGTCTTCAGCATAACAAAGGTCCCAAACTTCTTGAAGCACATGCAGCTGAATTGCTTCAAGACAGCGATGGTCGCGTGACCACTTTTCGCCACATCTGATGCAGAGTCCGCGCGCGCGGCGGTAGTCGCGCAGGGCAGACAATTTGGCGTCCACGCCACGCCCGCGACAATCATCACCTCCGCCAGCCGCCGGTGCCAGGCGCTCCGGCCAGTCACCGCGTCCCGGTGGAGTCGGTAGAAGCAACGGCGTCCGCGGTACCGGCTTCGCCCATGGAAACGACTCCAGCCAGCGGGACTCTTTCTTCCGAGATGGATCCAACATCTCCTCCTGCAATAATGTGAGAACAACAGCAGTATCCAAGGTACTAGGGCGCTGCATATGCACGACAACACGAATATCCTCACGCAACCCATCTACAAATTTCATTGCATAGTAAATAGGATCTGTGTTCTTCCCATAAGCTATCAACCCATCAACCAGAGAAGCAAATTTATCAGCATACTCTTGCACAGAACCTGTCTGCTTAATGTGGAATAGCTGACGAATCAAAAGCTCGTGCTAGCTGACGAATCAAAAGCTCGTGCTGATCTTTACCAAAACGCTCAAGCACAAGAGTGCAGAATGATGGCCATGTCATCATAAGGACTTGATGCTCTACTGCCGGAAACCATCGCGCGGCTGCTCCTGATAGATGCATCGTGGCTACCTTAATCCAGCGGCATGGGGCGACATCATACATCTCAGAGTAATCGTTGCATTGGCGGATCCAGAGACGAGGATTTTCGCCATCAAATCGAGGAAAAGTCAACTTAGGCAATTTATCCTGAGAGGAGTGGGGATCCCAGGATGAATCACGAGCCCCCCTTGGTGTGTTGTGACCCATTGGATAACGTGGGTCACCATCATCGATCATAGAGCTGGAAAACGACTTGCGCAATGTGAAGATAGGTTTGGGCAGGGCATGGGGTTGCTGATGGTGCAGGGAAGAGTGGTAGAGAGGTGGATGCGTACCCTTGACCGGGGACAGAGTTTTGGACTCGAATCCCTGGTGATGTTGTGGAACGCCGTGCCCAACGAACGGGCCAGTGACCTTGGGACCGGCGGAAGACGATGTTCCGGCCGCGGTCGTCGACGGATGGGGTAGAATGCCTGATGCAGCGGGCAGAGTCGAATCCAGCACCGTACGGCTCACCGTCTTGCGGAGAGCCGTCATCTCCTCCCGCATTTGTCCATGTTCTCCTCCGACTTGCGAATGGACGCGTTGACATCGGGCTTCCCGTCGTCGAACACCTTGGCTGCGTCCTCAAGGTGGCCGAATCGGTCGGAGATAGTGCGTTCCACGGCACCGATGCGATTGCCCAGCGAAGTGGATACCGACGCGATGCTGCCTTCAAGAGACGACTTCATGGATTTCATCTCATCGATCAACAACTTGAAGTTGGGTTCCATGGCTCCTCGCTCTCTGCGGAATCAGGTGAAGTGATCGTGATCTATTTGGTGGGGCTCCAGGGTAGGGTGGATCAGACAACAACCTTCGTTTCCGCCGACCAGATCAGCCTCGGCTCGGACCTACGGGTTCACCGATCTTCACCAAAGTGAGAGAACGATAATCAACCTGCCGACGGGAGTTACGATCTGAGATCAAGACGAGAAACGAGAAGCAGTGCCGAGGAACTTGTCTCCGAGTACCAATTGTTAGCAATAGAGGCGAGAGGAGGAATCGGAGTTGGGGTTGGGAGCAGAGCAGTAGGCGAGGAACGGAAGAATCTCGATTCAGTTTAGAACATGTCTGTTTACAAAGTTCATAGCCTCTCCTCCTCTCATTCTAGGTACTTAAGCGGCGGCGGCGTGACCTGCTTGCCTGGACGAGCTCACGGCCAAGGTTTTGCGATTCGTCCGAAATGGGCCGAAACTCGGTGGGATTCATCCAATTCGGACAGGCCCGAGAAATAATAGTATCGGACAAAATAATTCAGCCCAATTTGAATTTTCACCCTGGCCCAAGGTGCCTAGCAGCCCACATAAACCCTCCATACATATAAAAGCACAAACTCCAGCCGTGTGAACCCTAGAATTTCATTTTTCCTCTTCCCCTTCCTTTGGCCGGCGGCGGCTCATCCAGAGCGTTGGGTCGCATCTCCTTCGAATCTACTACTCCCCCATCGTCTTCCCTTCTACTTCTCTCCTCCCCTACAGCCATATGCTGAATCTCCCAATGCTCATTTGAAATACGTCTCTTTCGAGTGCAGGTCTTGCTCATGGAGAGCAGCCTTTCTACGTGCGTGGGGTGGATAGCAGATGAGGGTTGGGGCAGTGCAAGCATTAGCCTTGGTGATGCTGCTGATGGGCATGAAAGGGCTACGGCACCATGGCACACCGCTTGTGAAATTAAATTTGTGTTCGCTCTAGTATATATGTGTTTGAAAAATATTGGAGTATTTATTATTTCTATAAGCCTTGGTCAAAGTATGGTATTTTTTTGATATTTTTTAATTGATTTCTCTGTTGTTCTGTTTTGTATCAAAATTTCGGACTACATTTGTCAAAATTCAGAAAAAATTCGATCAAAATTTGGGCAAATACAAAATGTTTGACTGGTCAACTTAACTGAAAACCGGTCCGAAATTTCCGAATTTCGTCAATTTCGGTGACCACCGAAATTTTTAGCATTTTGAATCCCTAAAATCCCACATGGCACTTGGCAAATCAGACTTGTTCATGCGCAAATATACGCGCAACCCAGAGCCGCGCATCCACGGAGTTTCCCACGCGCGCCTCCTCGTCCCCAGTTCCCGCGCTGCCTCCCTCCTTCCCGCGGTTTCTCGTCCAGGTGAAAGGATCTGCCGGAGCAGCAGCTAGCCACGGCACCTGAGATGCGTACCTCCCTCCTGCTGCACTGCTGCTTGCTTCCTGAGATGCCTACATGTTGATGCTGCTGCCGGATTTTATCCTGCTGATGATGCGTATGTGCTGCCTTTGCCGCTGCTACTTGCCTGCGGCTGCTCTGCTAGTGGCGTATATGCTGCTGCAGCTACTACTTTTCACAACAGGAGGCAAGTAGAGATTTATAGAAGAACTCATGGCGTCTATCCTGTTTCTGAATCACAACAGCCTCAACTGTTGACCGACGGCTAGAGGGTGCCGCCCCTGCTTGCTTACGATGGAAACTCAACCCGACGGCGACCTAGATGCGAGGCAGGGCATGATACAGCGACGAAAAAAATGGCGCAGGAAATAGATGTGGGACCAAGTTTTTTATTTTTTGGAAGTTAAATATGGGGTACTCTTGGAGAGATGACTTTATTTTTTTCTCTCAATACTCTTTTAGGAGTTGGAAAACATAGAGTTTTGGGGAGAAAAATATGCGACACTCTTGGAGATGCTCTGACATCTGATTTTACTAGGCGTGTGCATTCATGCTCACCATGTGTGTTGCAAAATATCTATATATTCTATTTTTAGCTTTTTTGGTTGTAACATATGCCATGGTATTGAATTTATTAATCTCCTTGCAATACTGAGTATTACTTTGTGGACCAAAAAATAAAAATGTAACTGAGGTCCAAGGTTCATAGAGCCTGGAATGCGCTTTTCTCAATTACACATTCAATTACACATGTGAAATTTAACTTCCACAGTTTCCCATTTTCATATATAATACGAGATGAGGAAGATTTATTTAGTCAGTCAATACAGAATATGTCTCTGTAAGAGTTTGAGGTTTGAGGTGTCCACATGTGTTCACTAAGTCCTCATATATTAACAGAATCAATATATTACAATGCACCCTATACAAAGTCATCATTTATCTGATTTACATTCCTCAGGTTTTGCTACCTCAATGGACCAGAGAACAGATCAGGATATTGACCATTACATATGTGTTTGTTGTCTATTTTGGTAATCCCCCATCATACTCAATGTGTACTATTACCATCCTCGCAATGTGTACTATTACCATCCTCGCAATGTGTACCATATTATGTTTTCATCAGGTTGGGAATTCTAAAATCATGGTACTAAAATAGAAATTATCTTGAATCACCGTCATATTTTTTTTTGAAATTGCAGAAGCACAATAGACATATAGTTGCAAAGGTAGTTTATATTTCTTTGATTATCACCTTTGCATCAGGTTACTATTTTTCCCTCTTATATGTCCACCCTGGTAATTTTTTTTCCATCTTATATGTCCAGCCTGGGAAAAAAATTCTGATTTTTTCTCTAACTGAATACTGAAGTAGTTTGTTTCTATAGGCAATAGCTCTAACAGTTGGTTCCAGTGAATATTTTTCGTACTTCTATATATTTGCTCTTGATTTGTGTTTATGGGATTCAATTTAGATGTGTTGGTTGTAGTGCTCCACGCAACCACTTTCGTAGACTTGAATGAACTGTGCCATCTTGAACATTGCGTGGAGGCCTTGCGTGGCTCCAAGTCTGATTGACAGAGCAATGACAATACAAATCAAGTCACCGCTGAACGAACACTATTGCACATCGTGGTGCGATTCTCCTTTGGGCCTTTGAGCTATGCAGGGTGCTACGCATGCTGCTGCAAAAGCAAGCAGCGTTGTGTAGGTGGCCCCATGTGCCCGTGAGTGGAAGCGAGAGAGATGGCACGTTATGCAGGCTGACCGCTGTCGTTGGTTGCAAGCATATATAAAGGGATGGCATTTGTGGGTGCTGGGAAGCGAGAAAGATGCGGAAAACTCACTGATAGCTATGCCTGTTCAGTTTTTTGTTCACCAGAATGTGAACAAAGATCGTGCAGTAATAAAGTATTACTGAGTAGATGTAAACGAAAATTGGTGCACTAATTAGCTACTAAAATAATGAATAACGGATGAATGGGACGCTTCAGGTTGCCTTAATTTGGATGGCTGGCTTTGAGTGGATGTAAACGAAGATCATGCACTAATTAGCTGTTGAAAGGGTGGAACACTTCGGATTGCCATCCTGTTGACAGGGTGGAACACTTCGGGTTGCCTTTGGATGGCCGACATTCGTAGAAAGGATGATGATGTGGCCTCACGAGAAGCTAGAGAAATAGATAGTGGAGAAATTATTAACAATATGAAAATGGTTTTGAAGGAGCAAGGACTGAAATATAGATGCAGCTGTAACTTCTCATAGTGTTGTATGCTAGACTAGATTTTTTTTCTTTTCTGGACAGTGCATGGTGGCATTTTGTTTCTAACTATATTGAGTCTTGTGGCTTATTCAATATCATTTCATGTCATGTGGGGCTGACAGTACAGCCGGCGTCGCGCCGGCGGCGCAACCACCACGGCTGGCACCAGCTCAGGCGGCGCAGTCACCACGACAGGCGGCGCTGTCACCATGGTGGACCAGAGCCTGAGTGGCTGAAGACGATGAGTTTAGATATGCAATTAAGTGGCTAGGATATGAATCAATTAAGGGGCTCCGGCCGTTGTAATGCCGCACGGCAATCTAGGAGTTAAGCTCCTATATGTATCAATGAACAATGAATGGAAAAGCAAGCAAGAAGTATTATCCTAAACCCTCTCACCTTTCGGCTTCTCTAAGTCTCATCCCCTTCCTGGCGCCGGCAGGACCCTGGCGCCACCATACCCCGACTCCTACGAACTACGCAGTCGAGGAGCTCCTAGCCACGGCAAGGAGGACCTTGACAACGTGGTATCAGCTCGCCACCGATCCTCATCCTCCCACCAGTCCACATCGTCCCCATCCTCACCCACCCACTCCTCCGCCACATCGCCAACCATGGCGGAACCCACCACCAGTGACCTCGTCCAGATGATCGCGGACATCTCCAAGAACATGGTGGCCATGCAGCAGCAGATCGTGTCGCTCCAGCAAGCACAACAACCATCCGCGTCTTCGGGCTCGCTGTAACACCCCTGGTGTTTAATTAATTAAAAATAAATTAAGAAATGGCCAAAATCCTAGAAGGAGGAAAATCCTAACCAGATGTTTGTTGCATTCATGCCGTTGCACGATTTTTATTGGGTGAAAAAGAATTTATTAAACCCGAATAGGGCGAATCGAATTTATTCTATTTAGAAAAGCAATAAAAAGATTTATAAAAGTTTGTCAAAAAAAAACAAACTTAAATTTTATTTACAAAATCTAGGGAAAATATTTCCAAAATTTTACAACTATTTTGATTTTCAAATTGATTTGAATTTGGATTTGAAAGGAGTTTACAAAAGAAAAGAAAAAGAGAAACAGGGCAACTGGACCTCATCTCTCCCCTCAGCCCACCGCCACGACCCAGCCGGCCCAACTCCTCTCACTCCCTCTCCCCGGCCCATCCCCGTCTCCCTCCCGCGCCCACCTCCTTTCCCCCCCCCCGTGCGGCCCGTCTCCCCCGCGCCGGCCCACTTCCTCACCTTCGCGCGCCAGCACACCGAGCCGGCCCGCTCGCCTCGGCCTAGCGATGCCACACCCCCACCTGTCAGGTCGTCATCCACCTCCAGTTGCCGATTTCACCGGCCAGCGCGAGTCTTCCGCACCGGCTTCGACCGCCATCTGCGCGCACGCCCCCCCCTCGCTCCCCTCCTCGCCCCATAAACGGATCCAGAACTCCGCAGAAGCACACCGCCGCCGCCTCTCCCAACCCCGAGCGCTCTCCCTAACCCTAGCGCCTCCTTCCAGCCGCCAACACCATCGCCATCACCGTGACCGCCTCGGCGTCAGTAGCCTCTGAAGGTCCCTTGGCGTCGAGGACAACACCATCCAGCCGCCGTGAGCTCTACAACTGTTTCCGCGATTCCCTACGGTCTCCACGGACCACTAAGGGTGTCTCCAAGCAAGGCCGTGACACTTCCTCCATCGCCGTCCGCCTCCGCCAGGAATCTACCCTCCCCAGACTGCAATCGGCGCCAAGAACGGCACCACTGAAGTCTCGGTGAGCTCCCCGTCCCGTTCCACCCTTTCCTGTAGCATCTAGCGACCCATAGCTCAAGACCGAGTCGCGCGGTCATGGCGCCGCCGCTTGGGGTTGTAGCACCGCCGCGTTTCTGGCACCGGCGGCAAGCACTCTCCCTCTTTGTTTCCCTACGCCGTCCAGATCCGAACCAACGGTGTAGATTAGATCCAACGCGAAGCGGTATGAGCCGCGTCCATGGGACCGTGGACCAGACGCTCTGTCGCCGCGTCAGTAGTCCACCCCGCCAGCTGGTGCACCGCACCCGTCCGCACCCGCCATGTGGCGTCCACGCAAGCACGCACGCGCCAGCTATGGTGGTTTTGCAGAAAACCCCTTCCCGTTTTTAGAAACCAACCCGCACTCCTATCGGCACTGTGCACTGAGTCACGGAGAACTTACAGTTAGGCCCCTCCGTTTGCGTCAAAACGAGGCGCAGTCCACCGCATCGCTCCGCCTCGCCGATCTAATCACAGCCACACGTCGCCGGATCAACGGCCGAAAACAGAAGATACCTCTTCGCCGATGCCATTTTGCTAAAGAGACCCTCCCGTTTTCTTGAATCAACGCGCCGTCCACTCCTACTATTCCTTGAGTCTGCATTTTCTTTCAATATAAATCCTGACCTTTCTCCAAAATGAGGCCCAGTCCAGCGCTGTTTTAATTTCAGTTTTGAATTATTTAAAATACGAAAAAAAGTTCAATCTATTTACAGAATTGCCACTCAGATTCAAATGCCCATAACTTGCTCATTTTAACTCCGATTTGACCCGTTCAACTTGCGTTAGATTCGTCTCGTCGAGCTCTACACAGTAGATCTATTTATGTTCTGTTTTCATAATGTTGATGTACTGTTATTTATTTGTCTTGTTTGGGCCATGTTTGATGTTTGATCCAGCGAGCGCGATCTACGCGGAACCCCAGAATCCAGCCTTCGTCTCCGTTGATTCGACCCAGTCCGAAGGCAAGTGTCCTTGAACATCTTGCACCTACTTTATTTTACTTTTGGTACTAGAGTAGTTAGATCTTGTAGAGGCATGCTTGTCATTAATTTGAATCTCATGTTAGGGTTTACTAGAATTTGTATATATTATCCTTGTCGCCTGTTTTGGGATGTTCGGGTAGGTGTCTTGCTTAGCCCTGCAGTCATGGATGGGATGAGAGTTAAAATGTTTATAAACTTGATTAATGAACTATGAAACGAATGTGGACATGGTAATTTTGTAGTAACATGGTTATTAGGTAAATCCGGCAGGATGGACCCGTATTGGTGGTTTTGTGCCGTGGGACTCGGCAGCTGCTTTTGGTTTTTGGTTCGGGGCTCGTGCTAGACATATCCTGCCTGGATCCCTAGGACCCGGTTCTTGGACAAGTAACCCGGCAAAACAGCGCAGCCATGAGATCTGGATGGGCTGGACCTGGCTAATTAATTAGTTTCCTCTAAGTTATGCTACACGGGGGTTGTGTAGTGGCTCAAGAGGGGTCCCTTGGGGTCGTTGACTTATGGACAGGGGAGAAACCTTAGAGTACGTGTAACATAGACTTGGAGGGGCTTTGTAAAGGCCTTGCAGTGCAACCCGCTATGCACCTCGGCAGTGTTTAGCGTGACGGGATCTGCACGACTCATGGGTAACGATGTGCAACCTCTGCAGAGTGTAAAACTGATATATCAGCCGTGCTCACGGTCACGAGCGGGCTTGGACTTCTTCGAGATTAGTTGGTGGTTTGGTTCTGGTTCGTTAGAGAAGCCTTATGTGGTCATTAGTCCTATATGACATGGGTACAGAGGCTTCTTCTACGCGGGTTACTGCTTGGTACGGGAGTGACTCCCAGGCTCGGGCACAGACCTGGTGTTATTACGGAAGGTAGCTCTCTATGTCGTGACGTATGGAACTAATACACATAGGACTCCTTGAAACGGCCTGGTTCGGGTCATCTGATGGACTTCAGGTGTGGTTTGCCTGATGGACTTCAGGTGTGGGTACTTGGTGCGACTCCAAGTGCGGTTGCTTGGTGTGACTCCAAGTGTTGGTCGCTCGGTGTGACTCCGAGTGTGGTTTGCTCGGTGCGACTCCGAGTGTTGTTACTTTTCTGTTGGAGACTGTGGTTATAACCTAGTAAATAGGTGCATAGGTTTAATAGGATTTAATAGGGTGTGTCGCTTTAGGCGCTTGAGTCAAACAAAGTCAGCCTACCTTTGTTATAAGCCTCATAAGCATATATTTCCCACACTTGCGGAGTACATTTCGATGTACTCACCCTTCCTCTTTGTCCCCCCTGCTACCCCACCCAGAAGCTGGAGACTACGCGTACGAGGAGCAGGAGTATCCAGAAGACGGAGACTACGACCCTGACGACCTGTACTAGGATGGCGCAGCCCCCGGTCGACCTTCCTGTGGAGATGGCGTCCAGTTTCCGCGAGTCTACATTAGAGTTAGACTGAGAGTCTGTACTTTTCTTTCAGACCCGAGAGTCATTTTTGTAATAATGTTCGATATATTAATAAAGCATTGTTTTGATATTTACTATGATGTGGATATATGTATGAAAATTGATCCTGGCATACATATATTGTGCTCCAATTTTGTTCTTAAAATTGGGGTGTCACACTCGCGGGGCTCGGGGTTTTCCGAGCACGGTGGCGACAGACCACCGTGATTCCAGAAGCTCGACTTCCCCAAGTCCGACGGCAAGACGGATCCTCTCGCCTTCCTCAACCGCTGCGAATCCTACTTCCACCAACAACAAATCCCAGACGAGGAGCAGGTTTGGATGGCCTCCTACAACTTGGAGGGCGGCGCCCAGTTGTGGTATATGCAGGTTCAAACCGACGAGGGCACACCGTCGTGGCACCGGTTCAGCAAACTCCTAAATCTCAGATACGGGCCGCCGGTACGCTCCAATCCGATGGAGGAACTGATGAACTGCAGGCGGACGACCACCATGGCAGAGTACCAAGATCGTTTCGAGGCGCTCCTGCCGCGCGTCGGGACCCTGGACGAACGCCAACGCGTCCAGGCATTCACGGCCGGCTTGCGGCCGCCGCTCAGCATCGACGTCCAAGTCCAAAACCCGCAGACGCTGGTGCTCGCCATGAACCTCGCGCGCACTTTGGAGCAATGCGAGCAGTACTACGTCGTCCCGCGCACCGCTTCATCAAGCCAAACGTCGGCTACGTTCAAACCGACAGCACGAGGTCTGCTTTCGGGTCCTCCACCATTACTGGCGTTGCCGGCGCCCACGCCGTCTCTCCCCCGGCCGCCCCGGCTGTCATCGAAGGTCGCCACCTCAAGCGCCTCTCCCAGTCCGAGATGGAGACGCGGAAACGCCTGGGGCTCTGCTTCAACTGCGACGAGAAGTTCGAGCGCTGGCACAACCGGGTATGCAAGCGGGTGTTCCTTCTGGAGTTGTCCGAGGCGGACGACTTCGACGACGAAAACGCACCTCTGGAGGCGGCAGGTGACCCCCATATCTCCCTGCTGGCCATGGTGGGCGTCCGGTCCCGCGACACCATGTAGGTCCGCATCACGATGGGGGAAGCGACGCTGCTCGCCCTCCTCGACAGCGGCTCGACTCACAACTTCATCTCGGAGGACGCCGCCGCCCGCACCGCACTCCGCCTCCAGCCGGGTGGCGCCATGAAGGTGACAATGGTCAACGGTGACCGGGTCCCATGTCCCGGTGTCTACCGCGACGCCGCCTTCTCCGCCGATGGCGAGACGTTTCGCACCGACCTCTTCGCGCTTCCCTTGGCCGGCTATGACGTGGTCCTGGGTACGCAGTGGCTCGCCTCCCTAGGACCCGTCCTATGGGACTTCGGGGCCCTCACCATGTCCTTTTGGAAGGACGACCACCGCGTGTGCTGGCATGGTGTGGCGGGGCCCTCCAGCCCGGGTCTGCGCGCCTGCTCCAACGACGACCTTCTCTAAGTGCTCCTTGCTGAGTTCGCCACCGTCTTCTCCGAGCCCGCCGGCATGCCGCCACCCCGGTCGCAAGACCATTCCATCACTCTCGCGTCGGGGTCTCTGCCGGTGGTAGTCCGGTCGTACCGCTACCCAGCGGCGCACAAAGATGAGTTGGAACATCAATGTGCGTCCATGCTCAAGCAAGGCCTGATCCGGCGCAGCTCGTCCGCCTTCTCCTCGCCGGTGTTGCTCGTCAAGAAGGCTGATGGGGCCTGGCGCTTTTGCATCAACTACCGAGCGCTCAACGCCATCATGGTAAAAAAATGCATATCCAATCCCCGTCGTCGACGAGCTCTTGGATGAGCTCAACGACCCCGTCGTCGACGAGCTCTTGGATGAGCTCAACGACGCCAAGTTCTTCACGAAGCTTGACCTTTGTTCGGGGTACCACCAAGTTCGCATGAATCCAGCCGACATCGACAAGACGGCCTTCAGAACCCACGATGGCCTCTACGAGTTCATCGTCATGTCGTTCGGCCTCTGCAACACGCCGGCCACCTTCCAAGCCCTGATGAACAACCTCCTGCGTCTGTTCCTCCGCCGGTTCGTTCTTGTTTTCTTCGATGATATCTTAATCTACAACATCTCCTTGGCCGAACACCTTCGCCACGTCCGCGCCGTCCTCACCGTCCTTCATCAACACCGGCTCTTCATCAAGAAATCCAAGTGTGCATTCGCCACGCCGTCCATCGCCTATCTGGGTCACGTGATCTCGGCCCAAGGCGTGGCCATGGATCCTGACAAGGTGCGCGCGGTCGTCGAGTGGCCACAACCTCAGTCCGCCCGTGCTGTCCGGGGTTTCCTCGGGCTTGCGGGTTATTACCGCAAGTCGTCCACGGGTTCGGCGCCATCGCCGCCCCCCTGACGGGCCTGCTCAAGAAGGAAGGCTTCATCTGCTCCGAGGCGGCCGCGTCGATGTTCCTGCAGCTCAAGTTGGCACTCACAACAGCGCCTGTCCTGGGTATGCCTGACTTCGCCAAACCATTCATCGTGGAGTGTGACGCAACCACCTACGGCTTCAGGGCGGTCCTGCTCCAAGAACACCACCACGTCGCCTTCTTCAGTCGCCCAGTCGCGCCTCGGCACCAGTCCTTGGCTACGTATGAACGCGAACTCATCAGGATGGTCCTCGCCATCTGCCACTGGAGACCCTACCTCTGGGGCCGCCGCTTCCTGGTGCGGACCGATCACTGCAGCCTAAAAGTGCATTCGCCCCCAATGTGGGTTTTGGCTAATTAATGACAATCAAATTAGGGACTAACCGGTTTATAAAAGCATGTATGCAGGTGTTAATCCTAAGAAAGATTTGAAACGATAAAATCTCATGAACAAAGCACGTAGGATACATTTGGACATAATGTTGCCTAGCTCAAGTGGTAGTTTAAAATTTCATTTTAAACTTGAGTTATAGGTAAGCCGGACTATGAAGAGGGTCACAAAGTAGGTTGGCTAGATGTGGAGAAAAGTGCTCAAATCGACTAACCTTAGTTCGCTTGAGAGACACCGCACAATCACGAACACGTAGAGGGTAATTTTATGTGGTCGGTGGTACCGACCATGGGTGGTCGGTGGTACCGACCACAGCTTCTCTGCGCAGCGCTCAAACACCCTCTCTGTGTTGGTCAAAAATGACCTGACGGTAGTACCGCCATAACCTCGGTACTACCGGCCTTGGTGGTACCGACCCTGGTCGGTAGTAACTTGGTTTTGCAACCCTCTCTATGTAGAGTTGTTTTTGACCTAGCGGTAGTACCGCCATAACCTCGGTACTACCGGCCTCGGTGGTACCGACCCTGGTCGGTAGTAACTTGGTTTTGCAACCCTCTCTGTGTAGAGTTCAATTTGGCTTGGCGGTAGTACCGCCATAACCTCGGTAGTACCGCCCCTGGTGCTATCGACCCAAGGCCGGTAGTATCCAAGTTTGTAGGGCTCTCTGGTCTGTCATGTTTCTGACCTGGCGGTGGTACCGCGCTTTTATGTCGGTACCACCGACCTCGGAGGTACCGACCCTAGTCGGTAGTTTCCGAGGAACCAAGTCCCTCTGCGGAGCTCTCTGTCTGCGGCCATTTTTGGCCTGGCGGTAGTACCGCAGGGAAGTGAGATTAGAGAGTGGGAAGCTTCGATCTACGACTTGAGCACTTGGTTTCCATCTTGTCGGCTTGATTTGTGTCTTTTACTCTTGAGCTCTTTGAGCTCTAGCTGGTTAGGTGTTCTTCGTGGCTGCCCGTATTGATTTACTTGTGAGGGCTCCCCGAAGCGTTTGTATTACCCTAAGATTTCTAGTAGAGATACTCTCGTAGCCTTTGTGGTTGCTTGAGTGAGGCGAGGAGGTGAAATAGACTCCGACCTTTGTGGTCACCTCAACAACGAGGACGTAGGCACTCCTTTGTGGATTGGCCGAACCTCGGGATAAATCGCGTGTCCCGTGTGCTTGTTGTTGTTGTCCCTGTTTTCTCTACTTCACTTGTTATTGTGTTCTTCGAGTTCTTCCTATCCCTACCTTCTTCTTAGGTTGGAAAGACTAGATCTACATCAGGGGAAGCTACCAAGGCTCGGTGAGAATAGATTTGCTATCTACCGTACTTAGGATAGTGGGGTAAATTCTTGTAGTTCACTTACATTGGTTTTGTAGTTCCTTTTAGGATCCCGGTTGTGCCGTTTGTTTGTGTCGGTAGTACTAGTGTTCTACACCCGGTAGTACCTACCCAAACAAACCGGCCTTTCCGGTTGATATCTAATTACATCTTCTAGTTTGTGAAGTTGCAGATTGTTAAAAATCACCTATTCACCCCCCTCTAGGCTGATTCGGTCCTTTCAATTGGTATCGGAGCCTAACCCTTGTGTTAGCGCTTCACCGCGTAAGGGAGAATCATGTCTACCATAAGTCAAGAACAGCTTGATGAGATTGTCAAGCAGGTTACTGCTCAGGTAATTCAAGATCAAGCAAAGAAGCATAAAGATGAGATGAAGAGGATGAAAGATGAGATGGAGAGTTTGAGGCGAGCTTTGGAAAGCAAAGCCGAATCATCCGGAAGCGGTGACAATCAGCCGCTCAAGGATGACAAGAAGAAGGAAGATGAAGAGAAAGGCAAGAGAGACACCGAGTTCACTAGAGTGCCATATGACTATAGCCAAATGGGCAAAGTCATTCAACTGCCTAACGTCAATCTAGGCAAGCCACCCGCCTTTGATGGAATCAACTACAATGATTGGGCGCACAAGATGAAGCTACACCTTCTTGCCGCAAGAGTTTGGGAGATTGTCGAAAATGGACAAAGTCATGTCGAAGGTCAAGAGCACACCGACAATGATGTGATTGAGTTTCAACAAAATGTTCAAGCCGCATCATTGATTCTGTCATGCCTCAAGCCCGAAGAAAGCAACAAGGTACATGGAATGGAGAGTGCCAAGCTGATTTGGGACACTCTCCGGATATCATATGAGGGTGATGCAAGTGTGAGGAAGTGCAACATAGAGCTTCTTCAAGGAAAGATTGAGAACTTCGCTATCCGGAGTGGTGAAACCACTCAACAAATGTTTGATAGGTTCATGACCTTGATCAACAAGATTAGAGCTCTCGGAGACAAGAAGTGGGATGACAACTCAGCTGCAAGAAAGCTATTGAGAGCGTATAGAAAGAAGAACAAGAACCTTGCGTCAATCATCATGGAGAAACCCAACTATGAGAGCATGGGACCTCATGAGATGCTTGCCAAGATAAAGCATCATGAAGTCTTGGATGATGAAGATATAGAAGAACGAGAGGCAAGCAACAAGAAGGTAGTAGCACTCAAGGCTAATCAAGTAGAAGGAAGCAAAGCCCGAGATGACTCTTCAAGCGAAGGAAGTGAAGACTACGATGATGAGCTGGCCCTCATTGTGAAGAACTTTAGAAGATTCATGAGAAAGAAGATGCACAAAAAGGGCAAAGGTGGATACTTCAAGAAGTCCAAAAAGAGAAATTGCTATGAGTGTGGTGCGGATGATCACTTCATTGTTGATTGTCCACAAAAGAAGAACAAGAACAAGTATAGCAAGAGTGATGACAAGAAGCAAAGAAGAAGAAGAGGTGGTGAAGCTCATCTTGGTGAGGAGTGGTTCTCGGAGGATGACTCAAGTGATGAAGAGAAGAGCAAGAGCAAGGAGAAGGAGAAGGGAGCGGCCAACATTGCCATACACAAGATCTCTTCTCCAAGCCTCTTCTCCAACATGGCTACTTCGACAACTTCATCACGCTTGTTCGAGAGCCTCTCCGACGACGAGGATGACTTCACTCATTCTTGCTTCATGGCTTAGAATGAGAAGGTATCATCTAACTCTCCTACTTGTTCTAGCGATGAATATAGTGATGATGAAATGGATGAATTTGAGCTTAGCATAATTAGAAAATTTGGCAAGAAAGGTGGAACTAAAATTATAAAATTGCTCACTAAATTAGAGAGTTGGAATGAGAGTCTTGCTATGCAAGGGGACTTGATCTCTCAAGAGAGAGAAAAGAACCGTGCATTGGAAGCCTCTCTTGCCGAGGAGAAGTTGAAGGTTGAGAAATTGACCGTGGAACTATCTTTAGCCAATGACTCTTACAAGAAGTTGGCTAAGAAGTGTTCCGCGAGCAATGATTCAATTACTAAACTAAAGAATGAAGCTAGCTTGGTTCAAGAAAGCCTCACAAGCTTTCAACATAAATATCAAACTCTTGAACTAAGCTACAACACTCTTTGGAGTAGTACCTCTTCAACCACTCCTAAGGACTCCGACAACTCTAATGCCTCAACTAGTAATGGTTGCAAAAGATGCTATAAACTTGATATAAATGCTTGTGCAACTAACCTTGTTGAGATAGAAAAGAAAGACAAGGAGATTCATAGGTTGAACATGATCTTGAGGAATGGTTGCAAGTGTAAGGTGCAACAACCAAAAGATATCCTCAAGACCGCAAGGCACCCATCCATCAAGGATGGAATTGGGTACAATAGGTATGGTGGTAAGGCCAATGGTAGAAAGATGGTGAATGGGGTACCTTTTGTTAACTTTAACAAAGGGGTTCCTCTCTTTGACCTAATGAACAAGGCCAACAAGATTGCCAATCCAAAGGCTCCACTTGCTAATGGTAAGATCAACAAGGAGAAGCAAGTGGAAGCCCCCAAGCAACAAAAGCCCATATCAAGAAGCTATACATGTGATTATTTGTGTTGTTGGGGTGATGATGGCAAAATAGTTGTCAAGTATATTGGTGCCCTCAAGAAGAGGGAAATTATGAGAAATGTTTGGGTACCAAAAGCTTATGTGACTAACCCCCAAGGACCCAATCTCGTTTGGGTACCTAAATCTAGAACATAAACTTGTTTTGTAGGAATATGCCTCCGGTGGGTCAAGTTGGGTGTTGGATAGTGGATGCACCAATCATATGACCGGGGCAAAAGATATGTTCTCCTCCTTCCAACCAAGCAACGACTCATGCAACAACATTGTGTTTGGTGACAATGGTAAAGGAGAAGTGCTTGGTTTGGGTAAAATTGCTATCTCAACTGAGAATTCCATATCTAATGTATTACTTTTGCATTTGTTGAGTTACAACTTGTTATCCGTTTCTCAACTTTGTGAAATGGGTTATGATTGTCTCTTTACGGATAAGGGTGTGACCGTCTCTAGAAGAAGGGATTCCTCTATTGCATTTAAAGGCGTGTTGAAGGGAAAACTTTACCTAGTTGACTTTTCAACTAGTAAGGTAGAACCTACAACATGTCTAATGGCAAAATCTAGCATGGGTTGGCTTTGGCATCGCCGACTAGCTCATGTTGGGATGAGGAACTTGGCCCAACTTCAAAGAGAAGGGCACATCCTTGGACTAACAAATGTTTCTTTTGAGAAAGATAGGATTTGCAGTGCGTGCCAAGCCGGAAAGCAAGTTGGAGCAAAGCATCCAATTAAGAACATTGTGTCGACCACAAGACCATTGGAGCTATTGCATATGGACCTCATCGGACCCGTTGCTTACCAAAGCATCGGCGGTAACAAATACGGTTTCGTTATTGTTGATGACTATTCTCGTTTCACTTGGGTGTTCTTTTTAGCAGATAAAAGTGAAACGCAAGGCATCTTTAAGAAGTTTGCTAGAAGAGCACAAAATGAGTTTGACATCAAGATCAAGAAAGTGAGGAGTGACAACGGGACCGAGTTTAGGAACACCAACATAGAAGAGTATCTTGATGAAGAAGGAATCAAGCATGAGTTCTCTGTTCCATATACCCCGCAACAAAATGGGGTTGTGGAAAGGAAGAATAGAACTCTTGTTGAAGCCGCAAGATCTATGTTGGATGAGTACAAGACTTCCCATGGCTTTTGGGCGGAGGCAATGAACATGGCGTGTCATGCAATCAACCGCCTCTACCTTCACAAGCTAAGAGGGAAGACGCCATATGAGCTTCTAACCGGTAACAAACCGAAGGTGCATTACTTTCGAGTTTTTGGCTGCAAGTGTTTCATACTTAACAAGAGAGCCAAAAGTTCAAAGTTTGCACCTAAGGTACACGAAGGCTTTCTACTTGGTTATGGTACTAACGAACATGGCTACCGTGTATTCAATAATGCCACCGACACTATTGAGTTAACGGTAGACGTGACTTTTGATGAATCCGACGGCTCTCAAAAAGAGCAAGTCAATGATGAGCTTGTAGGTAATGACGTGCCTCCATCCGAAGCTATCAAGAAGCTTGCAACCGGTGATGTGAGGCCCGTTGAAATACAAGATGAAGAAGATGATCTATCTCACACTCCACAAGATTCTCATGTCCATCATGTGCATCCAAATGCGCATGATGAAGCTTCCGCAACTCCGAATGGTGGTAGTGTGGGTGATGTTCAAGTGACACATCAAGTTGATGATCAAACACAAGCTCAACATGAAGTCCGACATGAAGATGGGGACATCAACACATATGATGAAGATGGACCCATACAACGGAGATCACTTGTGCCACATCCAAGAGTTCATCATTTAGTTCAACGGGATCATCCCGTTGACAACATATTGGGGAGCATACGGCATGGGGTAACGACACGCTCTCGCTTAGCAAGTTTTTTTGAACATTACTTGTTTGTCTCCTCTTTGGAACCTCTTAGGGTGGAAGAAGCACTTGATGATCCGGACTGGGTGATGGCTATGCAAGAAGAGCTGGACAACTTCACCAGGAATGAAGTCTGGTCCTTGGTGGCAAGACCCAAGCAAAATGTGATAGGAACCAAATGGGTCTTCCGCAACAAGCAAGACGAGCATGGCGTGGTAACAAGGAACAAAGCACGGTTGGTGGCTCAAGGTTTCACTCAAATCGAAGGTTTGGATTTTGGGGAAACCTATGCACCTGTAGCTAGGCTTGAGTCCATTCGTATATTACTTGCCTTTGCTACTCACCATGATTTCAAGCTATACAAATGGATGTGAAAAGTGCATTCCTCAACGGCCCCCTCTCCAAATTGGTTTATGTGGAGCAACCACAGGGTTTTGAGGATCCAAAATTCCCCAACCACGTCTACAAGCTCGACAAGGCGCTCTATGGGCTCAAACAAGCCCCTAGAGCTTGGTATGATTGCCTTAAGGACTTCCTACTCAAAAAGGGTTTTGAGATAGGAAGGGCCGATGCTACTTTATTTACTCGCAAAGTCGATAATGATATCTTTGTTTGCCAAATATATGTCGACGACATAATATTTGGTAGTACTAATGTGGCTTTTTATGAGGAATTTAGTAGGATCATGACTAAAAGGTTCGAGATGTCCATGATGGGTGAGTTGAAGTACTTTCTTGGATTCCAAATCAAGCAACTCAAGGATGGCACGTTCATCAGTCAAACCAAGTATACAAGAGACATGCTAAAGAAGTTTGAGATGGACAAGGCCAAACCCATCAAGACTCCTATGCCTACCAATGGACATCTTGATCTAAATGAGGATGGTAAGTCAGTGGACCAAAAGGTATATCGCTCTATGATCGGTTCATTGCTTTACCTTTGTGCATCTAGGCCCGATATTATGCTTAGTGTGTGCATGTGTGCAAGGTTTCAAGCTAATCCGAAAGAATGTCATATTATGGTCGTTAAGAGAATCTTTCGATACTTAGTGCACACTCCGAATCTTGGCTTGTGGTATCCCAAGGGCTCCACTTTCGATCTACTTGGCTATTCCGATTCGGACTATGCCGGTTGCAAGGTAGACCGAAAGAGCACTATCGGGACTTGCCAATTTATTGGGAGGTCTTTGGTGTCATGGAGTTCTAAGAAACAAAATAGTGTTGCCCTATCCACCGCCGAAGCCGAGTATGTGGCGGCCGGTGCATGCTGTGCTCAACTACTTTGGATGAAGCAAACACTAAAAGACTTCTGATGTGAGGAAAACAAAATACCACTTTTGTGTGACAATGAGAGTGCTATCAAGCTAGCAAACAATCCAGTAAACCATTCTCGCACAAAACATATAGACATCCGACACCATTTCTTGAGAGACCATGAAGCCAAAGGAGATATCGCAATATGCCATGTGAGCACCGAAAAGCAACTAGCCGATATCTTCACAAAGCCTTTAGATGAGTCAAGATTTTGTGCTTTGAGGAGTGAACTAAATATCATTGATTCTCGTAACATGGCTTGATGTCTTGCACACATTTGTTTTCACCTAGAGACCTAGATAAATGCTTTGACAAAATTTTGTGTGTGATTTCAAAATCTATTTTGCATGCTTCACTTATGTCCATGGCTATGTATTGGTTATATGAAATTTGGACATATGTGAAGTGTGTGTAGTATACCACACTAGATTCCCTTGGAATACCCCTCTGTTCCCTCCATTTTTGTACTGTCGGTGGTACCGCTATAGGGCGGTAGTACCGACCCTATGGGCGGTACCACCGACCGGGTTTGACCCGAGTATAAAAAGGGGCGCGGTGAATCTTTTCAACCCTAGTCAACCTGTTTTGACCGCGCCGCCCCTTGCCTCCTTGCGCCGCCGCTCGAGCCCGTGCAGCCGCTGTCTCCGTTTCTCCTCTCGGATCTCCCTCCTCCTCCACCCAAATCTCAATCCCTCCGGTGGAAAGGTGCCTTGAAGGTTGGAGATCGTCTTGGTGGTGTTTTTGAAGCCCCGAAGTTCTTCCTCCATTGGATTTTTGGCCTCTTCTTCACGAGAAGCAAGGTACTAGGGTGTTCTTGCCCGATCTCTCAATGTACCTTGTTCTAGGTCGATTCCTTTGGTAGGTTTGCTCTATCTAGTGTATAGATGCCTCTAGGATGTATGGTTTGCAAGTTCATGGCGATTTGTGAGATTGGTTTGAGAAGAACCGCACGCTGCTGTGCGGTCGGTAGTACCGCCCGCTGGGGTCGGTAGTACCGACCGCGCACAGCGAGGGGTTTTTCTCCCTAATCTCGATCGTTGTCCTCGCTACATCCTTTGAAGTTATCATCTTTGTCTCATTTCGGTCTATGCTATCCTTTTTAGATGTCGCATAACCGGAGGCCCTCTCGCGCTCGTATCGTGAGTGATGATGATGATGAGGAGTATGCCGTCATGGAACAAGGTGGTCATGAGCAAGGTGGTCATGAGCAAGGTGGACTTGAGCAAGGGGAGCCGCAGCGACGCAATCCTTCGCGCCGTGCTCGGTCCGCCGGTGGGAGTATGGAGGATCTCTCCCATCAAGTCCGTGGTCGCTCGTCCGGGGGCCAAGGCGCTCGTCGCAGCATGGAGAGTGCCAGGGGAGTGGAAGCGGCCGTGCCCGTGGCAGTGGGCATGCTGCTTTTCTGCCTCCTCCGTCTCCTCCGCCCTCTGCCGTTGGTCCGCCCGGGCGCCTGCATAGCGTCATCGTGGGTGGAGTGCCGTCAGCGCCTGGTCCTGATCGTGAGGGTCGCTCCATCGATCCTCACGTTGAACCGGCATCCCCTCCGACTTCAGGGTTGATGCTTATCAACCGAGCTTTTGAGAGGCACCCTGAAGCCGAAGCCGTCATGACCATCCCTGCGAATCATGAGAACACCATGGATAATTCTGACAGAAAGAAGGGGAACTTGATGAGGACGCAGCGTACGGAGAACCCCTATCTCTTTATCAGAGATCCGTCTGTGGATAGGAGGTTTTGGTCAAAATTCCAGCAGGATTTCTATGTGTCAGTTTGCTGGAAGGCTTTTTGCTCTAAGGGCCAGCCCCCTCTCTTTGAGCATAAGCGGTTGGTTATCCGCTCCTTGACTGACAAGGACTCAGAGGAGATTCAAGCTCTGGTGCGAAGCCTCGAGGAGTGGAGAGTTTTGGGTCTGATTTCTGGTGAGCGCAGCTATAACCAGGAGATCATCTACCAGTTTTGGGCAACGCTTTTCATTGATCAGGAGGCTCGCGTGCTGCACTGGATGACCCAAGAGGTCCATTACCGGTGCAACTTCGTCACGTTTGCTCGGCTGTTGGGTTTCGACCATGTGGACAGAGCTGCCCCTCGCCTTTCAGAGATGTATGGAGGAGGTATGTACACAGCGCAGTTGGAGAGCTCAGGCATCTACTTGGATGGTGCAGCGGCAAACTTCAAGGTCCCTGGCCTGAAGCCCGCTTTCTACGTCCTTAACAACATAATGTGCCTGACTCTGGATCCAAAGATTGGAGATCAAGATAACTTGAAAGATGATGCTGCCAAGGTCTTAGTCCGGTTTGCTTTGCCAGATGGGCGGTTTAGCATCTCCCAGTTTTTATGGCAGAAGATCTCAGATGTGTACAATGACCCTCACAAGGCCCTGCCCTATGCTCCATATCTTATGCATATCAGTGAGCATGTGGTTGGAGCCACCTTCGAGTATGATCGTACCATGAAGGAGTACAGTGTTCGCAAGTTCACCTCGGCTCCTTCCAAGGACAAAGAAAAAGTTGATGAAGGTGGTGAGGCTCCAGCAGATGCAGCAGCGCCTGGCAAGGCTCAGCCGGATCGTGGAGGTGTTTCCCCTGCTACCGCTCCTCCTCCGCGTCGTCCGAGGCGAAGGAGTGGCGGTCTTCGCTCCGCCCTCGGCAAGATCTTTGAGTGGATGTGCTATCGGGCCGATCGCGATGAGCGACATTAGCAGGAGGTGCGTCAGCATCTCGGTCTTCCTCCGCGCTCTCCGGTCCGTCCCCATCCAGATCCCTTTGCGGAGTATGACGCTCAGGCCCGGCGTGATGATGATGATGATGATGATGATGATGATGGTAGTCAGCAGCAGCAGCAGCAGCCCCAGCAGTAGCAGCCCCAGCAGCAGCCCCAGTATCCAGGTGGTGGTGAGGCTGGTTTTTACAGCTCCATGTTGTATCCACCCCATCAGTTCTATCCTCCGCCACCACCTCAGTACCAGCCTGCTCCCTTCTACCCTGACTATGGTATGGGTCCGTCCTTTGCTGGTGGATCTACATCATACCAGGGTGGTGGTGGCGGCTCGTACATGGGCTTTGTTAGCCCCGACGCCGATCCAGCTGGGAGTGGTGGCCCTCGCGACTCTACCCCACCACCGGATTCTTCTGCTCTGTCATCCTTCCCTGGAGTGGTATGCTACATTTTATTTGTGATGTGTTGATGTGATTGAGGATGTAAAACATTTATGCTTAATGTTATATTCATGTATGGTTCATCCTCGATATTTATGCTCTTGTCATGGTGATTGTTGTTTTTGATATGGCTATGTGATTTGAGTTCTTTTCCTTCTTCAATAGCCATTCGCTTTTCTTATTACATTGTTATGTGAATCACCATGTCATATCGCTTATGCATCACAAATTGATATATATGATGTTGTCACACACTTAGGCACCCCACGGATTACAAAATTTAGGGGGAGCTCTTGTTCTTGTGTATGCGACCTTGTTTTTTAATCAAGGTTTGAAGTTCATATCCAAAGCATACACTAAGGGGGAGCTTGACCTAACTTTTGGAATTCAAAAGCTTCAATTCTTTCTATCCTTAATTGTAAGCCTAAGTTGGTTGTCATCAATTACCAAAAAGGGGGAGTTTGAAAGTGCATTCGCCCCCAATGTGGGTTTTGGCTAATTAATGACAATCAAATTAGGGACTAACCGGTTTATAAAAGCATGTATGCAGGTGTTAGTCCTAAGAAAGATTTGAAACGATAAAATCTCGTGAACAAAGCACGTAGGATACATTTGGACATAATGTTGCCTAGCTCAAGTGGTAGTTTAAAATTTCATTTTAAACTTGAGTTATAGGTAAGCCGGACTATGAGGAGGGTCACAAAGTAGGTTGGCTAGATGTGGAGAAAAGTGCTCAAATCGACTAACCTTAGTTCGCTTGAGAGACACCGCACAATCACGAACACGTAGAGGGTAATTTTATGTGGTCGGTGGTACCGACCATGGGTGGTCGGTGGTACCGACCACAGCTTCTCTGCACAGCGCTCAAACACCCTCTCTGTGTTGGTCAAAAATGACCTGGCGGTAGTACCGCCATAACCTCGGTACTACCGGCCTCGGTGGAACCGACCCTAGTCGGTAGTAACTTGGTTTTGCAACCCTCTCTGTGTAGAGTTGTTTTTGACCTAGCGGTAGTACCGCCATAACCTCGGTACTACCGGCCTCGGTGGTACCGACCCTGGTCGGTAGTAACTTGGTTTTGCAACCCTCTCTGTGTAGAGTTCAATTTGGCTTGGCGGTAGTACCGCCATAACCTCGGTAGTACCGCCCCTGGTGCTACCGACCCAAGGCCGGTAGTATCCAAGTTTGTAGGGCTCTCTGGTCTGTCAAGTGTCTGACCTGGCGGTGGTACC
The DNA here is from genome assembly GCA_009763385.1 of Coix lacryma-jobi var. lacryma-jobi. Classification (NCBI taxonomy): domain Eukaryota; kingdom Viridiplantae; phylum Streptophyta; class Magnoliopsida; order Poales; family Poaceae; genus Coix; species Coix lacryma-jobi. The sequence continues at coordinate 111,320,430 of CM019831.1, read as the reverse complement.
GCGCTTTTATGTCGGTACCACCGACCTCGGAGGTACCGACCCTAGTCGGTAGTTTCCGAGGAACCAAGTCCCTCTGCGGAGCTCTCTGTCTGCGGCCATTTTTAGCCTGGCGGTAGTACCGCCATAACCTCGGTACTACCGCCCGCGGTGGTACCGACGTGAGGTCGGTGGTTGTCTGTTTGGTTTGATCTGGATCCTTTCGACCGTTGTGAACTGGTCGGTGGTACCGGCCAGGGGTGGTCCGTGGTACCGACCAGCCTCAGGACTGAGGGAGTATAAATGCTTCCTCTCTTCTCTTTCCACTGTGACCCACTCACTCCATACACTTATTGCTGACCTAACTTGAGACAAACACTCTTCAAGCATTGACTCATCCCCTCTCTCTCCCCCTTTGCTCCGAGATTCATTCCCTTGCGAGATTTGAGCTAGGGAAGTGAGATTAGAGAGTGGGAAGCTTCGATCTACGACTTGAGCACTTGGTTTCCATCTTGCCGGCTTGATTTGTGTCTTTTACTCTTGAGCTCTTTGAGCTCTAGCCGGTTAGGTGTTCTTCGTGGTTGCCCGTATTGATTTACTTATGAGGGCTCCCCGAAGCGTTTGTATTACCCTAAGATTTCTAGTAGAGATACTCTCGTAGCCATTGTGGTTGCTTGAGTGAGGCAAGGAGGTGAAATAGACTCCGACCTTTGTGGTCACCTCAACAACGAGGACGTAGGCACTCCTTTGTGGATTGGCCGAACCTCGGGATAAATCGCGTGTCCCGTGTGCTTGTTGTTGTTGTCCCTATTTTCTCTACTTCACTTGTTATTGTGTTCTTCGAGTTCTTCCTATCCCTACCTTCTTCTTAGGTTGGAAAGACTCGATCTACATCAGGGGAAGCTACCAAGGCTCGGTGAGAATAGATTTGCTATCTACCATACTTAGGATAGTGGGGTAAATTCTTGTAGTTCACTTACATTGGTTTTGTAGTTCCTTTTAGGATCCCGGTTGTGTCATTTGTTTGTGTCGGTAGTACTGGTGTTCTACACCCGGTAGTACCTACCCAAACAAACCGGCCTTTCCGGTTGATATCTAATTACATTTTCTAGTTTGTGAAGTTGCAGATTGTTAAAAATCACCTATTCACCCCCCTCTAGGCTGATTCGGTCCTTTCACAGCCTCAAGTTCTTGCTGGACCAGCGTCTCGCCACCATTCCGCGGCATCACTGGGTGGGCAAGCTCCTGGGCTTTGACTTCACGGTGGAATACATGGCCGGCAGCACCAACACTGTGGCCGATGCTCTGTCGCGCCGGGACACCGACGAAGTCAAGCTCCTCGCCGTGTCCGGGCCCCGGTTCGATCTCATCGACCGCCTCAGGATGGCCAACGACGAGCATCCGGCGCTGCGGGCTCTCCATGACGAGATCACCAACGCCCGCCGAGGAGAGCCCTAGGCGGTCCTCGACGGCATGGTCACCTACAAAGGGCGCCTCTACATTCTGTCGGGTGATCCCCTCCTCGATGAGCTCATCACCGCCATCCATACAGATGGCCACGAAGGCGTTCAACGTACTCTTCACCGCCTCCGCCGCGACATCCACTCCCCCAACCTTCGCACCGCTGTACAAGACTTTGTCCGCGCCTGCACGACATGCCAGCGGTTCAAATCGGAGCACTTGCAGCCGGCCGGTCTCCTACTGCCCCTGCCGGTGCCGACGGCAGTCTGGACTGACATCAGCATGGACTTCATCGAGGCTCTTCCCAAAGTCGGAGCCAAATTGGTCATCCTCACGATCGTGGATCGTTTCAGTAAGTACGGCCACTTCATTGCCCTAGCTCACCCATACTCCGCAGAATCCGTGGCGCAGGCGTTCTTCAACGATATCGTCCGCCTCCACGACATTCCCCAATCCATCGTCTCGAATCGTGATCCGGTGTTTACCTCCAACTTTTGGCGGGAACTCATGCGGCTTGCCAGCGCCAAACTTTAGATGACCACTGCATTCCACCCGCAGTCCGACGGTCAAACTGAAGCCGCTAACAAGGTCATCACCATGTACCTGCGGTGTCTAACCGGGGACCGACCCCGCCAGTGGGTCCGCTGGCTCCCGTGGGCCGAGTTCGTCTACAACACTGCCTTCCAGACGGCCCTCAAGTCCACGCCGTTCACCATCGTCTATGGTCGCGAGCCGCCGTCCATCCGGTCTTAAGAACCTGGCGAGACGCGCGTGGCAGCCGTGGCCAAATCTATGGCCGACCGGGAGGAGCTGCTGGCTGATGCCCGCGCGCGTCTGGTCCAGTCCCAGGCCATCTACAGCCGCGTCTACAACAAGCACCACCACGACCTCCGCTTCACCGTCGGAGATTGGGCGTGGCTCCGGCTCCGACATTGCGCACCGGCCTCGCTCCAAGGTGTCTCAAAGGGCAAGCTTTGCCCCCGCTTTTATGGGCCCTACCGCGTCGCAGCCGTCATCAACGACGTCGCCTACCGCCTCGAGCCCCCCCCCCCCCTCGCGCCCATCTCCACGATGTGTTCCACGTCGGGCTCCTGAAGAAGTTTGTGGGCATCCCTCCGTCGTCCCCACCGGTGCTTCCCCCAGTCCACCACGGCGCGGCACAACCTGTTCCGGAGCGTGCGACGCGCGCCCGCATGGCCCGCGGCGTTCGTCAGGTACTGATCCATTGGCAAGGCGAGCCGGCAGCCTCGGCTACATGGGAAGATTTGCACGACTTCCAGGAACGCTATCCCCACTTTCAGCTCGAGGATGAGCTGCTTCTCTAGGGAGGGAGAGATGTCATGTGGGGCTGACAGTACAGCCGGCGTCGCGCCGGCGGCGCAACCACCACGGCTGGCACCAGCTCAGGCGGTGCAGTCACCATGACAGGCGGCGCTGTCACCATGGTGGACCAGAGCCTGAGTGGCTGAAGACGATGAGTTTAGATATGCAATTAAGTGGCTAGGATATGAATCAATTAAGGGGCTCCGGCCGTTGTAATGCCGCACGGCAATCTAGGAGTTAAGCTCCTATATGTATCAATGAACAATGAATGGAAAAGCAAGCAAGAAGTATTATCCTAAACCCTCTCACCTTTCGGCTTCTCTAAGTCTCATCCCCTTCCTGGCGCCGGCAGGACCCTGGCGCCACCATTACCCGGCTCCTACGAACTACGCAGTCGAGGAGCTCCTAGACACGGCAAGGAGGACCTTGACATTTCAAGACTACAAGTTTACTATGGTATGCTTACCTGACAAAAATTGGAAAGATAAATAGTGACTCAATATTTATTCTAGAGGTTTTCAGTAATGCAGAGGACTGTATTTAACTAAAATTGTGATGTTGTTTGCATGTGCATTGTGAGGATTATCATGATGCACATACCAAACTTATATGATGAATTGTTCTTTCGTGAACCACTGGCAACACAGTTCCATTGTGCTATCATTACTTGGATCGAAAGCCAGCTAAAATATTATGTTGAATCTTTCTGATATTTCTATCCAGTGAATCAGGCTTTACCACATTGTTGAAAGGAAACCTTTCAGGCTTTATGAGGGCAGGTGAGATCTCTTGTATCCTATCTGTTCGTGTTGCTTGTTCTTGACTGGGTAACAAATCCCGTGGTAAGGTTCATTACTTTGGAAAAGTTATTTTGGATTCTGAAAAGAAAAATACTGCCTCATAGACATGTAATTGCTTAGTGTTGATCAAACCACACAATTCAGCATCAGCGAGCATGTATTCTGGATTAAGAATTTATTTTATAGAGGTGCTTAGATGTTTCTTTAGCTAATACTGTAATATTTTATTTATCTTAGTAATTCTGGTCATGATACAACTTCATTTGTTATTACTCAGTTTACTTTTTTGAGAAAGCAGTACTTATCTTCTGTTCCAGGGAAAAGAGCACCAGAAGTAGCATCTCCCAACATCTATTTGTCATAGGTTTGGCCAATCCAGCATCATCGTTGCCTTCATCAATGGTGCCCCTGGCATCAAGTTCGGAGTTGTAAGACCCTCTTGCCTCTCTTGCTGTGTGTAGTGTAGCTAGAAAAATAAATTCATACCTTGTATATGTTACACGTTTTTAATTTAATATAGAAAATATCAACTGAATTGCCAACTAGATCCGTTGAGCATTGCAGATTTGCAAATAGCTATATATATGTATTATAGCCATAGTCACTAAGAGAAAATGATAAGTAGTAACAAAAAAAAATTGTTTTATTTGACCTAACTAGGACATTTGTTCTCAACATTATTAGCTGTGAGATTTGTCTTGTGCTGAGCTTGCCGACACCCTAAGGAAACAACAACCGACAAATTCATGGCCCCAACTTACAAGGCTGAGTTCCATAGCTTTGCCATGGTGATTGTGCCAATTTAGATTTTCACTTTTTCATCTCCAGTTCTTTAAGCACAATTAATTCTTGGTGATCCAACAGTAAACAATTTTGAAATTATTATTCTCTACAAGTGTAATCATGTAGCTTTGCTGGTGCTGGCCTCTCACCAACGATGCGCTCGGTTGCCGGCATAGTAGTAAGGTGAAATCATGTAGCTTTGCCAGTGCTGACCTCTCACCTCCGATGTGCTTGGTTGCTGACCTCCAATGAATTTTTAAGGTAGAAAGGATGGATCCTAATGAGGTAGATAAACAGTCCAACAAACGAGACAACATTACATTAGCTTTGTATTTGTGTAGGGCCTGGTGATCTTGAAAGGAAAAGCATTAGTGGTGCCTACTGATTTTGGGTCCCTGCAATGGACGAAGGGGTTTTTAAGTTCTTACTACTTTTTGCTCTTGAAAGTTTAACATTATGGAAAGGGGGTTGGTGACTTTTGTTCCTATATTTTCTCATATGTAGCATCTATAAAAAGAAAACAAATGTTATGTGGAGTAATAACACCACCATTATTCTTTGTGGTATGAGGAAGATCGCCTTTTTATTGCTTTTGATTGGCTAATGAATGGACACACTATCGATTGGTGCATTAGTGATATATTTCTTGTCAAATACAATATATAATAGTAACTAAAAATTTTGTTTAGCAGATCGATGCCAGATGATTACCATTTATGATAGGGAAACATTTTTTTGGCAAGAGGAGCTATGCATTAGATAGAATCTAACAACAAAACTTTTGCTAACATCCTGCTTGTTACCTTGGCCTAGACGGGGGTTTCTATGAATGAATTGGGTTAGTAAAGTTGTTTTTCTCTTCTGCAAATTGATGCTTGTGTTCCTCTCAATTCTTGACTTAATTGGTTTCATATATGCTTTATACATTATGATTCCTGCCAAACCCATCGTAGATGCAAAGCAAAGAAACAAAAAAGAACATATAGTGAAACACTTTGCTGCAATGTGTGCTTCCATTCTAATTTTTTAGTTTCTACTAATAGCTATTTCCAATCCACAGACTTTCATATTTGATTTGGATGGACCTATAATAATCATTTACCATTGATTGAGTAGTACTAAAATTCTAAAACTGACCACAAGTAGGATTTCTATGTTGGTGAGAATCTCAATAATCCTTGATTGAGACCTTTAAGAATAATATATAATTTTGCATGTCATCGACTCATGTTTCTCCTTTTGTTCACTGCCTTGCTGGTCCTTGCGGCTGCCTAGGGATGAGTTAGTGTAAAACACGATGAAGCTCTGCAAAAGAAGAGAAAAAGATGAAGCTCTACAGGACAGCACACCTAGATCTATGACATGTCCAAGCCTGCACGACGATAGGTGGCAATGAAGCTGAATTGGCTGTGTTGTCATTATCACCGTGACATATCATATATCAGTGAATTAGTGATTACATATGAAAATTTAGAAGATACATTTGAGAACATGAATGATCTTGCAAATACTGTTTGACAAGACATAAGAGTATGTAAATGGTTTTGCAGTTGTCATCCGTTTGGATTGGAAAGTTTAACGCTTCCATTCTATTTATCTATAATTCCACCTTTGAGCAATTGTTCTTGTTTTCAGTTGTATTTGATGATAGTGTGTTATTGTATATAATGGATTTCAACTTAATTTAACATCATTTTTTATGCTTAAGAGAAAGCAATCCAATTATGTCAATATGATTCATTTATATTGATGTGACTCTGTCAGCTTTGAATATAACATCACACTGCATAATTGAGTCTTTTCCCGTTGCAACCCAATTCACGAACATTCAATGTGATGGTTAATTTTAGGATTTTTACTTTTTGGATTAAATATTATTTTAACATTATATTTAATTTCACAGTATTCTATCTTGTCATGCGATCTTGTATTTTTAGTATAAAAGTTTAGATGTCCCGTGGCAACGCACGGGCACGCTACCTGGTAAATATATAAAAGTAAATAATGTCTTGTCTTCTTAACCTGTCTATGATTCCTCCCATAAATCAGTTGGCTGGTAATGCAATAACGAGGCCGGGAATTCAAAATGCAAGACAAGAGACCAGCGTGAGGGGGACGACATGAAAACGGCTGCCTCGGATCACGGCGTGACGAACATGTGTGCAAAGAGTTGGCCTCCCGACTAGAACCAATTAACCGGCGGCCAAGAGCAACTCGCTCGGCCATGCATGCATAAACTCCTTGTCTATAACTTCGGTGCGTGCATGCTAGCTCGTTTGATCCCTGGCCAATATAAATAGGAGCCCAGGCCACTTGCTCATTCATTGCATCGTAGTTGCATAGCATCCACCGATTGTAGAAAGATGGCAGTGAAGAAGATGATGTCGTCGATGCAGGTCGTGGTGGTGGCGATGCTTGCGTTGTTGGTGGGCGGTGCCTGGTGCGGTCCTCCTAAGGTTCCCCCGGGAAAGAACATCACAGCCAGCTATGGTAGCGACTGGCTGGAAGCGAAGGCGACGTGGTACGGCAAGCCAACAGGCGCCGGCCCCCCTGACAACGGTGGTGCGTGCGGGTACAAGGATGTGAACAAGGCCCCTTTCAATAGCATGGGTGCGTGCGGCAACATCCCCATCTTCAAGGACGGCCTTGGCTGTGGCTCCTGCTTCGAGGTCAAGTGTGACAAGCCGACTGAATGCTCTGGCGAGCCCGTTGTGGTGTACATCACGGACATGAACTATGAGCCTATCGCCACCTACCACTTCGACCTGGATGGCACCGCGTTCGGCGCCATGGCCAAGAAGGGCGAGGAGGAGAAGCTACGCAAAGCGGGCATCATCGACATGTAGTTCCGGCGGGTCAAGTGCAAGTACGGCGAAAAGGTCACCTTCCACGTTGAGAAGGGATGCAACCCTAACTATCTTGCGCTGCTGGTCAAGTACGTCGATGGTGATGGTGACGTTGTGGCGGTGGACATCAAGGAGAAGGGCTCTGACGCGTACGAGCCCCTCAAACACTCCTGGGGTGCCATCTGGAGGAAGGACAGTGCCAAGCCGCTCAAGTTCCCTGTCACCGTCCAAATCACCACCGAGGGAGGCACCAAGACTGCCTACGAAGATGTCATTCCCGAAAATTGGAAGCCCGACACCGCCTACACTGCCAAATAAACTCGCCGACCTACCGGTCTGGGCTGCATTAGGTTGGATCCCACTTGCCAAGCAACACACTATGCATGCATTGATCCATGCATAATATATCCATTTTCTACTCTTGCTGCTACGACGATAACAACGTCCTCCTTCGATTCCATATATATAGCTAGAGTCATGCTCCTCTTTGTTATTATTAAAAAAGAGAAGAGAGAAGAGCGGAGAGACCGAGAGATTTGAGAGTCCTATGTATAATAAAAAGGATCTGAGAGCAATTCCAGCAGTAGCCCCTAAAACAGGATCCCTACTTTAAATTTGACTACTTCTCGTACTTTTGAGAGTTGTTTTTTAGGCTGCACTCCAACAACGCAACTCAAAATAGAGTACTCAAATTCATTTAAATTGTTAATGACATGTGGGACCTGATTGTCATAGACTAACTTGGGCAAAACATAATATGGATCCAATGGTGCGGGCCGTGACGGGGAAGTGGCCCAATGTCGACCATCATGGGTTGAGGGAAGTCCGCCGTTGTGGGAAGTCTGACGACCATCGCGGGAAGGAGAGGGAGAGCGTCACGGGAGGAGAGAGAGCGCCTGCAGTGATGGGGACCGAGCTATTAGGCAAATAGGAATGAGGTCTGAGGGAAGGATTTGAGAGCCCACCCAAATTTCAGGACCCCGTAGGGGCCCTGCAGGAACTCATTTTTTTAACTGAACCCTCATATTTAGCTACAAAGTCTTAAGTAGGGGTCCTGCTAGAGTTGCTTTGAGGAGTGGCAAGACAAACATCAACACACTACCCCAGATGTTCACAACACTATCGGTTCAAAATCTCCTTTCACTGTTGGATTTTAATCCGACAGTACCATACCAGCAACAGTTCTTAAAACCCGACAACGATGTAAAATCTAAAAAACAGGCTAAAAATAGGAAAAATAATTTCAAATTTGGCGAGCGGCTTCATTGGAACACAAGTGTTTGCCGGTGCTGATGTTGGAACCCTTAACCTCTTGCTCCACATGTCCATCCCCTAACCACTCCAACTATAACTTGTTTGAGTCCAAATTAGATTTTGGTCCTACCATTTTATATCAATTTAATATTTAAATGAGTATTTAGGACCCAAAACGAAGTCAAATAAAAAATATCAACTACAAAGTTTTAAAACTTTTTAAGATCTATAACTTTCATTGTGGTCCGATGAACACCCGTTTGGTCAGCCGTTTGGTCAGCTGTTTTAAAACTACAAAGTTTTAACGAAGTCAAATGAACACCTGTTTGGTTAGCTGAATTTTGCAGAGTGCCGGTGCTAGAAAACACTCGGCAAAGTTGGTTTTCAGAAAAATAAAAACACTTTGCCCAATGCTCAAGGATGACACTCGGTAAAGTTGGTTTTTAGAAAAATAAAAACACTTTGCCCAATGCTCAAGGATGGCACTCGACGGAGTTTATTCAAAAAAATTAAAACATTTTTTTTTACCCGAGTGCATGACGGCTGGCACTCGGCAAAAGCTAACGGTAGGTGGCCACCGTCACGGTCCACCTAAGTTTTGCCGAGCGCTTATCTTTGCCGGCAACGTCTAGATTTACCGAGTGCCCTACTTTGCCGCCTTCTTTGCCGAGTGCAAAATTTTGTCGAGTGCTACACTCGACAAAATATAGCTTTGCCGAGTGCCACGATATTTTGCACTTGGTAAAATCTGAGACACTTGGTAAAGTACAGTTTTCCAGTAGTGTTTGCAAGCTTGAAGAAACTAGAAAAGTGCCATGCTTGATTTGTTGTCCTACATACTTATTTGAAGGTCAACCCTGATGTTCTGAACATACTACCATACTAGCTAGAGTTCTGTAATGTTCTGCAACTTCTCTTCCATGATTTGACAAGCTTTGTCAGTAGGCTAAATGTAATCATGTAGCACTGCAAATATTGTCTATGCAGCAATCATTAAGGTACAATTTTTTATATTTCCTTCCCTCTTTTTTGTTGGAAGAACTCACTGGAAAACTGGCATTATAACATATGAATGCAGCCTCCACCAGAGGAACAACGGTGCATGCATGCTCTGACTCTCTGACACAAACCACCAAGATAATATATTTGCTCCGAAAGAAACATCCAGCCAAGAACTGAAATTCCAAATGACCCTAGCTTCTGACTTGATGATTATTAGAAAAAACAATGCTACCAAGGATGAAAGCGGCTAGGTTCAGTTAAAAAGATTGCGCGTGGCTCACGCAGGCGAATACAATCCACAGCTTGAGATTGAGAATGATAAGAACCAGGAATTATTCAGCCTTTCTAATTTTGTTGGGGGCCGCGAATCGGCATAGTTGGAGAGGTTGACTCTGGAATTGAAAACTCAAGCGGATGACCTGGCCTTGTCGGAATACCTGACAGATGGTGCTAATATGCTGTCCGATGATGTCGGGTTGACATGGGTGAGGCGATTAAGGGCTTGTTTGGTACAGCTCACAATAGCTTCATTAGCTGTTGTGAGTTGTTTTTTTTTTGCCAAGCACCTTTTTTCCAAAACAGCTTCACAATCCCCCTCTCACAAAACGATAAGCTGACATGAAGCTTAAAAAAAAGTAGTTTTTCACAGCTTACACTTTTATTTCTCTCTTCCAACCATGCACGAAGTTGTTGGTGAAGCTGTTTTGTCAAGCACTTTTTCCAAAACAGATTAGCTTTACCTAGGAAGCTGCTCATGAAACTATTTTCTAAAAAAACAGTTTCACTGGTGAAGCTGAGCTGTACCAAACAGAGCCTAAAATGTAGGCTCAGTTCAGGTTGACATCATTTTCAGGATTGTCAAGGAGGATGAACGTGCAATCGACTAGATAATTGGATGTTTTTATAGCGGGGGACCATGCATGCTGCCTTGGAAGTCATCTGCTGCTGAAGAATGCACTGCCCCTGCATGATCGATATGATGTGTCTCCCTCCTTTGTTAAATCCGAATGGACCTTGAATAAGCAGTAAACTATTTCAGATTTTCTTAGAAAAAAATGCAACTGACCGTTTCTTATATATTATCTGTTTTAAATCACAGTATATAGACTATTTAAGTTTCATGCAGCTAGGAAACCACCTGTCCTGGACTCCTCGTTTAACCCTGTTTCTTTCCTGTAAGATACCATATGCAAAGAATTGTTCTGCTTAATAAACAAGAAATTGCTCACTTAAACCTCTCAAGATATGCCACGTCAGATTGACCAGTAAACAGGTTGAAAGTAACCTGTGGTTTCAAAAAGCTGTCATAAAGGTTTCCATATTTTGTATCTAATAAATACTATTAAGGATTGATTTGCAGCAGATAAGAAAACAACTAAAACGTGGGCATGGATCTTGAAAAACAGAAAACATGGGCTATATAAACCCTGCTTCTTGCCCAGCCCACTTTGAGAAAATCGCTCCGGGTTGGTGTGAGCCTGGAAGAGCCTGCGATGATCGATGTGCCTTCAGTCCATTATAGTCGGCCCACCGGCCTATGACTATGACATTACTTTCCTCCAAATGCTAGTACACAAACTAATGATTTTTTACTACAGGAACCAAACGAAAAATATCAAAGAATAGGTTTTCACTACTATAACATTCCAATTTACTATTGAACAAATAAATTTTACGGCTAGAAAATCTGAAAACGTAAGGAAGAATAATTTCTTTTCAGAATTACTAGAAGTAGTACTAAATACTATATCCCCTGAAAATTAAGATACCATATAGGCAGATTTGTAGAGAGGTAAGATGACCTTGGTTGTCCCATACTTAGGCCGTGTGTTACCAATAAAAGTATACTCTAATCATAGAAAAGAGAAGTTCTAGATATATGTGATGTGATCGGCTAAATGTAACTTTTAAATGTTATGCTTAAAAGAAACAAATGTTTTCACTGCTATAACAATTCAAAGATGAAAGAATTCATTTCAACTATTCGAACAATAATCTCTACCTAGCTAGTATCAAAAAGGAATCGGATAGTGATCCTTCTGTACTTCGTCACATTGACCCAATTATAGGTGGGCCCAACCTGCTCATGCACCTCTCACATGGCTTGCCAAGACTATATTAACATCGTTAGATTTTGTGATGATCTATCTGGTTTGATGGAGGACTGTTGACGACGAATTAGTAGTCAGAGTTCTCCCAACAAAAAGCAAGCAAAACATTTTCAAAAAAAAGCAAGCAGAAACTCATCCATGTCTTTATATATTCGGTGTCAAAAACTTCGACCGTGGACGCTCGTTCCTTCACAGAAACACGCGTTTCATATGTCACATGTCAGGAAACTTTTTGGGCCCACAATTAACAACTAATCTGATACGTTAGATGTACATATAAGAGAGGAGATATAGGGTGGGTAAACTGATTCCAGGTGATAAGTATTTTTTAAATCATTCGCTCCTTTATAGTATAGATAGATAGATATATATATATATATCCCTCAAAGATTATAGCCAGTTAAAAGCACTGTGCATACATATTACAAACTGACGATCCTAGCTACTTAATCTAGCTCCAGCATAGCTGAATTTGACACTTTCGTTGGAAGGATAAATTCACCACAGATCTCCATCAAAAAGCATAAGAAGAAAGTGACGCTTGCAGCGAGAATGAACATAGGAGTCATAGTGAAAAGCACTACTTCTGCCAAATCGTGGGTGGCAATAAATCTTCTCATCAAATCGACCAAATACACCCAAAGCAAAACCAACAGTCCCTGCACACCAGGAAAATATTGTATTCAGAAGAAAATTAGTTCCATACATATACTGAAAATCTTGTTTTCAGAAGAAAATTAGTTCCATTGGTATATACATATATATCACATGTTAGGGTGGATCAATCTGCGTACGTACCCGGACCATGCATTTAGCGATCCTCGCGGCATCCATGTCGAGCTCAGCCTTGATGGCGGCCCTTGTCATCATGGCGTCCTCCGGCACCGGCACCGGCACAGTATGGCCGTTCTCCATGTCCAAGAATGGCGCCTCCTCCGTTGGGACACCGACCTCACTGAGAGGAGGCAGCGACAATGTCGGCTGGCCAAAGACGCAGAACATCTCAGCTAGAGGTACGGCAACAACAATCGCAGCAAACGTACTGAACCGTATATCTCCGCCAGTGTAGTTGATAGCATAGTCTCTCATAGAATTAAACAAATACAGCCACAGTAAGATCAGCAGTCCCTGCAGACAAGAAAATAAACCTGTAGTTAGCACATACGTACCTGACTACAATAATAAGAGCCTGTGTTTTGATCAGATAAAGTTATTATATTAGAGCAACTCCATATACTCCCTCCGTATCGCTTTTAAATGTCGTAGCAAACAGCGACACAGTCTTCAAAGTATAACTTTGACCACTTGAGTATAACTTTGACCACTTGTTTCTTTAATAATATTTGTTGTAGAGTGGTATATATATATATTTATGAAAGTACTTTTCAAGATAAATTTATTTATATGATTTTTACATCTCTAAACTCAATAACTTAAAAGTTATTCATGATTTATTTCTTAATATTTGGCTTAAACCTTGTCCAAAATGACATCTATTTTTGATGCGGAGGAAGTATATATTTTTTTATAATTAACTTGCTAAATCAGTAAATTAGTTATTAGTAACAAAATAAGTAGTACATAGTAACCTCTGTCCAAAAGTTTTCTAAAGTAGCAAGCAGCAAGCGGAACCATTTTACATCGCATATTCATTGGGAACTTTGAACTATTTCCTTATCTTTTACCGTTTTTTCACCTGAAACCTTTTATTTAATTAATTTACTTATATGTTCAATTTGCTCTAATAAGGGGGTGTTTGGGACTGCTCCGTTCCTGTTTTTGCTGCTCCGCTCAAGCTCCACAGTGTCAAACGCGTCCAACTTAAATTAGTTATTAACAAAATAAGTAGTACATAGAAACCTCTGTCCAAAAGTTTTCTAAAGTAGCAAGCAGCAAGCGGAACCATTTTACATTGCATATTCATTGGGAACTTTGAACTATTTCCTTATCTTTTACCGTTTTTTCACCTGAAACCTTTTATTTAATTAATTTACTTATATGTTCAATTTGCTCTAATAAGGGAGTGTTTGGGACTGCTCCGCTCCCGTTTTTGTTGCTCCGCTCAAGCTCTACAGTGTCAAACGCGTCCAGCTCCAAGAACTCAGCTCTGCAAAAAAACATGGAGCTACAGGCCAACTCCACGTTTTTTCTAGAGCACGTTAAGAGGTACTCCAGTTTTTGGAGTTTTGTACTCCCACATGGAGTTGTGAGGTAATTACCCACCTTACCACTTATTAATGACGGGTTATTTCTTCTAATCTCTTTCTCTTCCTGTGGTTGTGTATTTATTTAAAAATGACGAGTGTTTGGTACTCTAGTTTTCTAATCTTTTCTAATTTTTTCTAATCTCTTCTCCTCAAAAATATTTATTTAAAATCTCAGTAATAATAATATCAAGTGCAATTTCAATTAGAAATATAATGGACTATTTGTATAAAAATAACTCATTCCTAGAGCTGGAGTAAAGCTGTGTGCCAAACAAGATCATTTGCTCCACAAACTCTACGGTGGAGCTGCTCCATGGTTAAGTTCGTGAAGCGGAGCAGTAAAAACTAGAGTGGAGTAGTCCTAAACACCCCCTAATTGAAAAATATCACAGAGTTCATCTCGACTACATACAAAAACTTAAGAGTTAGAGATAGTATTTGATGACTTTTTTATTTAATAAAAAAGGTGCTCTTTGACCAACACCGGCCTGTTATTAGAGGGTACTTTTTTTCCTTTTTGATAAAAAAACAAAATAGGAAGTGTTTTACAACGCTCCTGGAGATGCTAAAAATCAGCCCAAATTAAACGTAGTTGGCTATATATTTGACTAACAATTAGTAATTGAGCATCTCCAAGAGCCTTTCCAAATCTCACTCTTTAAATCATCATTTAAAGAGTCATTGTCATGAAAATCGCTTTTTATATTTTCTCACTTTCCAACAGCTTTTCTATATCTCATACACACTCTACAAAATTATTCTCATCTTCTATTAATGGCTAGCGAAAAATCCGGAATAGAAAACGACTATATTTGTATAACTATTTGGAGAAGCCGTTGGAGGGTAGTTTTTCACCAAAATCTCTATTCCTAGCATTTAGGAAAGATATAGAGAGTCTCTTAGAGTTGCTTCCAACGGTTTTGCAAATTGACTTTGCATTCTTATTTTTGTAAAAAAGTCTACAAAACTCATATCCAACGGTTTGACAAATGGGCTTTGCATTTTTATTAACTTGGCAAAATCCTGAAATAGATTGGCATATATGCAAGCTCGTGATCGGCTTGGCATTCCGTCTCGTGTACTACTCCCGCGCGCGCTCTTCCCTCCCGTGCCGCCGGGTTTCCTTTTTTAGATTTTGGCAAGTCAACTTTGCCAAACCGTTGAAGATAACCTTTTTTTTCTCCTCCCCATATTGATTTGAGAGTTGACAAATTTCATGTTTTGCCAAATAAAAAATGCAAAACCGTTGGAGTTGCTTTTACAGTATTAACTAAAGAATCAGCCCTCTCGTCGGATGCGCTGGTGTCACACCCAATTTTAAGAACAAAATTGAATGTATAAACTTATGTGCGCCCAGGAAACAGTCGCACACATAAGGGACAAATTACCAAGAAGGCATCATCACTGTGCTTATTACATAGCGTATTTAATACAACTCATCAATAAAACTAAACATAAACAAGCGGAAGATAAATAACTCTTGTCGAAGCTCCATTCCACAGGGACGTCGACTGGTGGTCCGCAAGACTAGAAATCCTCTGGGAACTTATCTTGCTCATACTCAAATCCATCTGTTACCCATCCGGGATTTTATCCAGAAAGAAGAAAATATAACAAGCGTAAGTACATCTCGTACTCAGCAAGCAACATGGGGTTATGCAGCTCAAAAGGCTTGACACGGGTTTACTACGGTTAGCACTTTTAGTGGGTCAAGATTTTAGCATTT
The DNA here is from genome assembly GCA_009763385.1 of Coix lacryma-jobi var. lacryma-jobi. Lineage (NCBI taxonomy): Eukaryota > Viridiplantae > Streptophyta > Magnoliopsida > Poales > Poaceae > Coix > Coix lacryma-jobi. Next base: position 111,304,941 of record CM019831.1, on the reverse strand, counting down.
ATTAATCATCATGTTGTGCTTGCAAACCCAATTAAACCACATGAAAAATAATTATAATATGGCAACATCGTCCGGAAACATAAATATGATGGTAACGTGAACAAAAGTAAATTTCGTTTAAGTGGTTAGCCTGCAAGTTTTCCGAGCCGCTCGTGACCGTGAGCACGGCTGATATATCAGTTTATTACTCTGCAGAGTTTGTACAACTTTACCCGTGAGCCGTGATCCCCATGTGCCAGGGGTTGCAAATCCCATATCACCTCTTCCAAGGAAGTGCGGCAGGGTACACTATGAAGTCTTTCGAGGTTCCCCTAACAAGATAGTGGCCACTAGGTTTCCAATCGGCAAGCAGATATAGGAACCCCCTTTCCGATGGCACATTCCTTCCCGGCTATACACATGAGACCAGAGGCTGTCCTATACCCGAGTCGTCGAGCCCCTTTTGTGCCCTTTCAGGTAACCACCATCAAGCGAGGAGAGGTCCTCGAACCAACTAAAACCAGAGCCATGTAGCCCTCACGGTTGTACTGTATGTCCCAGCTTTTGCCCGCAGAAGATCATTTAGAGGGGCCAAGAGCACGATGACTCCCACGCCCGGGTCCACATTACCAAGAACAAGATAAGAACAGACGTTGCGCATATCATTAATTATTTTATTAGATCATAGTTATAGGTTTATAGCACTAGCAGATCTACCAAAATGCACATATATCCCACGGTATCAAGGTACAGGTTGAACATCTAGGTATATCCTATGGATATCATTTGACACATGCACATGATTGGTAGATTATAGTGCGTAGGTAACAAGGATGATCCCATGTATACTTGCCTTGGTTTGCGTATTCCTGGTTCTGGTCCTCCTGCTGGTCGTAGTAGATCTGATCTTGGTCACCCACGTACTGCTCACCGTCTGAACTCGAATACAACGCAACATACAAGCACCCACGCACACACATGCATTGCAAACAGATCTAACATTAGAACAGTACACCAACAGATTTAAATAAATAAATAAAAGTTGTAAAACAGATCTATTCGTCACTACGATCACATAGACGTTTGGATCACCGAAATCGGATTTAAAACGCGGAAGTTACGGCCTAAACAAGATTATAAAAGGTCTAAACGAGACTGACTTAAACGTGAAATAAAACTTTTGCAAATCTAATCTACCATGGTACTACTGCGTAGAGCACGAAATTACGAAACTAACGCAATTTGAATGGATCAAAACTGAGTTAAATTGAGCAAGATATAGACAAAATGGTGTAATGGCAATTCTGTAAATAGATCAAAGTATTTTCGAAATAAAATAAATCGGAAAATCAGATTAAACCGCGCCGGCAGGGACCGCGGGTTAATTCGGTAGAAACTGAGGGGCTCTTTTGCAAACTTGCCGACCGAAAGGGTATCGGCCACTGGGGGCCGTCCGATCGGACTTTGACGACCTAGATTAGATCTGGGGGGGTGTTCGGGCGGCGCCGCCGGCTCGAACAGGACCGGTGCGGCGGACGCCACGCTCGCGCGGCGGTGAGCTCGCCGGAGTTGGCTGGCTCGGCGAACCCGTGCATCAATCGCGAATTGGAACAGACCGGGAGAAAGAGGAGAGGACGGGGATCTCACCACAACCAAAAATCGGAGTCGGAGATCGACCGAGGTTGGCGCTAGACGGAGCTTGGCGGTCGGCGGAAACCCTGCAGGTTCGGCGACCAATTAGCTAGCCGACAGAGCACGACAAGGAAATTGAGAGGTTCCCGAGATGTCTTACGGCACGACGAAGCTTCGGATGAGGACCAATTCGACGGTCAACCGTCGAATCGCGGAGAAGAACTCGGCGGCGGCGGCTAGGGTTTCGGTGATGGCGGAGAGCTCGGCTGACGGCGTTGGCGGCTAGTAGATGGGAAAAAGAAAAGCGGCTACGATGCAGGGCTCTTTATAGAGCTCGAGCCCCCGAGGATAAGCGTCCACGCCGGAGAAGTCGGACGTGGAGCGGCGGCGGCTCGCGGCGGAGAAAGCGGGCGGAGGTTGGGGACGCTCCTGACAAGCGGGCCCCACCTGTCATTGAGCGTGCGCGCGGGGCCGAGCGGTCAGCGAAACGCGGCGGCGCTGCCGCGCTGATGGGCCGGCCCGGCTTGATGGGCCGCGCGGAAACGAGACGGAGGCAGAGAGAAGGCAGGCCGAAAGAGAGAGGAAGGAGAGAAGGAAAATGTTTGCTCTTTTCTTTTTATTTGCAAATGTTTTTCCAAATCCTTTCCAAAACAAATTTTGAATTCCAGTTTTCAAATTTGAACTTCACTCAAACAAAAGAATGCAGCAGCATGTATGCATCAACTTGTTACTAAACTAGGATAAATTTTATTTCCCCATCATTTATTTATTTTGCCTATGTTATAATGCCACAGTGAATTAAAATAAATCATTTTAACCTATTTTGAACTAAAGAAAAATTTAGGGTGTTACAGCTGGGGCCAAAAATTATCTGACTACAAACAATTAGCTCAAACAAAACCTAAATAACTTATATATATATATATATAAAATAAAACACAGAAAAGGGTCAGTTATTTATTTAAGCTAACTACTATGGGGGTATCATATCAGGTATGTACGTTACGTGGTGATTGTTTACTGATTAACAAAAACATAATTAAATTAAAGAAAATATAGACAAGCAGGCGTAATCACAATGTACAGTACGAGTACGAGGACGCACCCGGATGATGAACTTGGCTGTCCTCTCCGCCGCCATCTTCGCGGGGTGCCTCTCCAATTCCAGCTCCATCGAGACGCCCGCTGGCTGTCCCTCGCCGGCGTCCAGCAATAATTGCGCGTCCAGCACCTCCCTCGGAGCCGCGCTGCAGGCGACCGGCGGGCCACACGTCGTCATGAGGGATATGATCCGGAACCAAGACGCCTACGGCGCGGCGATGCTTCTTTCCTTTTGTTTCGTTTGTGCCGACGCCGCTAACGTACCCTTTTATTTCCTCGAGTCGTCGAGATTCGATCGGCTAGAGGCTGGTCTCTCCTATATATATATTCTTATATCCGGATCCGAATTAGCCATGTACTCCGCTCCGGCTGGAGGTATCCTAAACCACCACAGACACGTCACACGTACTCCCTCAGATTCATTTTTTTTAGTAGGCCCGGACCTGGGGACGTCCATACCAGGTCCAAGAATTAGATGGGCCCCCTAAGTACGCATTAGTATTTAGTACTAATAGGAATTAGAAATTCTATTAAAAAGAAATTATAAGAAATATACATTACTTTTTTCCGTATCGAAAATAGATGTTGTTTTGAAAGGTTTGAGTCAAACATTGGGAGTATAAATCATGAATAACTTTAAATTATTGAGTTTAGAGATATAAAAATCATATAAATAAATTTGTCTTGAAAAATAATTTCATAAAAAATAGGTATACATATATCACTTTACAATAAATACTTTTAAAGAAACAGATAATTAAAGTTATACTTTGGAGACTACGTCGCTGTTCTAAATGAGATCTAAAAACAACATGGGGGAGTAGGTATCTGAATCCATCTCCCATCCGTGATCAACGTGACTGCGCACGTCGCGACTTCGACGTTTTCTTTCTGGCTCGTGCGGGCGTGTGAGGTCTGAGGGGACTGGTGGCGTGCGTTCTAGGCGTCAGAGAAGCAGAACAGTTGACCAAAAGGCAGGTCGGAGATGGCGAGCCGCACAGCCACAACGCCAGGCGGCCGGCAAGGCTGCCTCTCACTTGATCTCTGATCGAATCATGATCGCTATTCGCCGTATTCCATCGTTCCTGACTCCCTGTTCAGTTTCGATAGTTCCAGTGCCAACAGGTAAGGTATAGGAATCTGAATTCTGAAATTTAATTAGTATTGTTCCCCACGTGATTTCTATTTAAATTTTCTAATTTCAGAGCTAAGGATTCTACCAACCGCTTTGCCAGATAGAGAAATGATAGCTATGAAGATTGTTGACTTTGTTACAGAAGGTGATCGCTATCCTAAGCTAGTACTACTTCTATTGCTTATCGCACCTTGTTTATTATGCCAATGACTATAGCATATCTGAAAGAAACTTTTTAAAGTTAAAATTATTCAAGAACTATTTGAGATCTACAATGTCATATGAGAGGTTAAATGGATTGACAACATGTATATCGAGAAGCGATTGTTGGATAAGATTAATATTAAAACCATTATCGATGACTTCGCATCAAGGAATATTAGAAGAATTCTTGAGGTAATTTAATATGTACACAAATTATTTTGTATAAATATTGCTTTTGCATTAAGTTAACTGCTTTATTAGGAACATTTTGTGTATGTGTGTGTACAAATACTATCAATGGATAGTACTAGTAGTATTATTATGTTCACATAGATAGTTTTAAAATTTTATGGTATGTAAAACGGATGGATGCGGAATCATCGATCCAAAGTTCGAACCTAGCACTCAGCATTTGGTTTGCGTAATATGTTCGACCAATCCATCATCCATAGGTGTCAATCGCAAGTCAGTCAGTGGAACCAACCGATTCTCTGAAAATTCAGCGGATGACACGGTTCGGAATAGACCAATGCCGCATGGGTCCGTCTGTGGAACCAAACACGCTATTAGTTTCGTTCTAGGTCTAAAAAAACTCAGGACCGGCCCTAATTCGCCGCAGCGGTCATCCTCTTCGCCGGCATGGTGCACATCATGCACGTGTCCTTCGACACGCTCGTTGCCCCCTGTGGGAGTTTCCAACCTTCGGACCAGCTGCAAGTATTTTTGCAATTCCAAATCTTTTGCTTTGTAATTTTTTTCTATATGTCCTGCAATGACTTGGGAGTCTGTTTTGATGATTGTCTTTCATAGGGCTCGAAGCTTGGTTAGAGCTAGTATTACCGCCTCATACTCTGTCGAGTTGTTGGTACACTTGAAGTCCAATCATGTGGCGTACTTTAGCTTCGCACCTAATGGTGAGGCTAGGATTGCTGAGATTCCCGCTCCAGCTACAACCCATGCGCCATCGACGTGAACTGTCCAAAAGGGTTCCTCTTGGTACCTTCTTTACGAGGGTCTAGGGTCTATTCTGCTATGAAATCTGCGAGCGCTTGTGATTTAATCGTTGATCTACCCATGTAGGTTATGGCGTAGCTGTTTAGCTCAACTGTCCATTTTGCTATTCTTTCTATAGCCTCGGTGTTCTTGAAGATGTTTTCGAGGGGGTAGTTGAAAGCTACTTGTATCTCATGAGACTGAAAGTAGTGTTTCAGCTTCCTTGAAGCCATGATGACAACATAGGTGGTCTTCTCAAGTTCTGAGTAATGTCGCTTTGGACCTTTGAGGGTTTTTGACACAAAGTAAACTGGGGCTTGCATTGTTTTGTTGCCTTCGGGCTGTTCTTTGATTAATGCTGCGCTGACTGCGTGTGGCGAGGCCACGACGTACAACAACAACTTGTCCCCGGGGCTAGGGCTGGTGAGGATAGTCATATCGGTGAGGTATTTTTTCAGATCCTCGAAGGCTCTTTGTTGTCGAGGTCCTCAGCTGAATGGTGTTGTGCTTCTGAGGGTTTCGAAGAAAGGCAACCCTCTCTCTGCTGACTTGGAGATGAACCTGCTTAGGGCTGCCAGACGTCCCGCTTGCCGTTGTGCGGATTTTTTGCTTGACAGGGGTTCCATGTTCACGATAGCGTCAATTTTCTCTCGGTTAGCTTCGATTCCTCTTGCTGACACCAGGCACCCCAACAGTTTTCCATCGCTAACACCGAAGATACACTTTTTCGGGTTTAGCTTCAGACCCTCTGATCGAAGGTTGGCGAACGTCCTAGTAAGATCAGATATGTGGTTTTCTTGTTGCTGCCTTTGGACTACTAGGTTGTCAACGTAAGCGGATACAACGTCATCATCTTTGAATACCTCGGCTGTCATGCGTGCGAAGGTTGACCCCGCGTTTCGCAAACCCTTTGGCATCCTTCAGAAATAGTAGGTGCTTGTAGGGGTGATGAAGCTTGTCTTTTCCTCGTCCTTTTCATTCATCCATATTTGTTGATATCCCGAAAAATAGTCTAGAAGAGAGAGCATCTGGCACCCCGCTGCTCGGTCAACGAGGGTGCTTATGTTTGGCAACGGAATGTCATCCTTCGGACAGACTTTGTTCAGGCGGGTGAAATCAACACACTCCACTTCTTGTTCTTCTTTTGAACCAAGACCACGTTTGACAGCCACATTGGATATTTTATCGGGCGGATGACCCCCGCGTCCAGGAGTTGCTTCACATTTCCGCCTTTGCTGCTTGTTTCCTTTCTTCGGACATTTTACGAAGCCTTTGCTTGATTGGGCGGTAATCCTCTTTGGTGTTCAGGCTGTGTTCTATGAGTGTTCTGTTTACTCCTCTGAGATCTTCTGCGGACCAAGCGAAGGCATCAGAGTTTTCTCTGAGAAACCTGAAGAGGCTTTCTTCGGTTTAGGGGTCGAGTTGTGCCGAAATGATTACATTCTTTTTGCTGTTTTCTTCGTAGAGTTGAACTGTTTTCGTTTGACCTTGTGGGATGACCCTCTTTACTTTATCAACTTGTGTTCTTTCTCCCTCGTGCAAGTTTGTTGTCTCTAGTTGCGTCAAGTTATGCACATTTCGTTGCTCCAGGGCCACGATACCCTCGGCGGCCCTTGCCATGTCCTGATCCCCATAGACTGGTACTACCCCCTTTGGCGCTGGTAGCTTCATGCAAAAGTATGCAGGATGAATTACTGTGTTGAATGCATTGGTGACACTGCAACCGAAGATTGCATTGTAGGTGTAGAACATGTCAACCACATCGAAGGTTATTTTCTCGGTTCTGTAGTTGTTTTGATCCTCGAAGGTCACGGGCAGGTGTGAGCATCTAGGCCCCCAGTGGGTTTCGGTGATTGGATGACAACGGTAAACTACTATGACTAACGTGTGTTTTGCAGAAACAATTGAGTTAGGTCATGGTAATGATGATCGTAAGGGCACTATGGTATTCATGCCTCTCTATTGATGGAATTCGTTCGGTTTTCAAAGGATGGACGACGAAGACGGTGATAGGCTAGCACTAAGTGTCACTTGGTGTTGAAGGACACTTAGAGTAGCATAGGTCTTTGTTTTATCTTTGGCCGTACTATAAAGAGGGGTTTGAATGGGTAGCTTGACCTAGGTGAGACTTTTGAGTTAGGTGTGGTGCACACTTGTTAACCAAAGCCCTAGGTAGCTTAGAAAGGTCCCTAAGATCATAAGGAAGAAAATTCGTGAAGGGAGCGTCGCAAACCGAAGTCGTTTCGGACTTCAAAATTTGACCGGACGCTTCAACCCTAATGACCGGACGCTGGGGCGTGCGTCCGGTCAGTTGGTTTGGCTAAGAAGCAGGCTTGGCTTCGACCGGACGCTCTTCAGTTTTCGACCGGACGCACCAGGAGGTGAGTCCGGTCGCGTCCAGAGAGGTTCCAGAGAGGGAAATTGATGACCGGACGCGTCCGGTCAGTGGTGATCGGACGCATGGGTGCGTCCGGTCAGTGTATCGTACTGGTGTCAGGGCTAACGTCACGTAGCCGTTAGACACTGACCGGACGCGTCCGGTCACCCCGACAGGTGCGTCCGGTCAGTGTGTAACTGGCTGGACTTACCCCTTCGTGCATGTTTTGAGTTGGGGGGTATAAATATGCTTCCCCCTCATTCATGCTGACTCTCTTGCTCATTTGAAAGGTTCCCAAACACATTGTGATTGCAAGTGAGTGCAAGAGGCCTAGTGAGGTTGAGAGATTTGATAGTTGAGTGATCAAACACCTCATTAGTGAGTAGAGAGTAGCAAGTGTGCATCCACCCATCTCATTAGCCTTGCGTTGGTCAAGTGAGAGTTCTTGCTTGTTACTCTTGGTGATCGGCATCACCTAGACGGCTTGGTGGCGATCGGAGAGCTTGGTGATCATCCGGAGGCATTGTGGATGACCCAAGCCAAGTTGTGACCGGTAGCGAGCGATTCACCGGGCCGGAGTGGCGAAGAATCAGCTCGTAGTGAGCACTTGATCCTTGCGCGGATCAAGGGGGAGCGATACCCTTGCGCGGGTGCTCCAACGAGGACTAGGGGGGTGTGCCGACACCTCGATACCTCGGCAAAAAGATCGTCGAGTCATCTCTACTCTTTACTTACGCATTTACATTCAAGCAATTCAATTCCGCATTACACTTGTTGTTCATCCCAAATTGAATTGCCATGCTAGAGTAGAATTGGCTTAGTGATAATCTTTTGTGCTATTGATTCTTGTCATACACACTTCTAGGCACTAGGGGGTTAATTGGGGCTTGATAGGTTTTGTTATTGCAAGAAGTTTTAGAAAAGCCCAATTCACCCCCCCTCTTGGGCATCTTGATCCTTTCAATTGGTATCGGAGCCTCGTGCTCTCGATTTAGGCTTAACCGCCTAGAGTTAAGATGTCCGGAGGTGATGGTCCACCTCCCATGTTCGAGGGAGACGACTTCCCATATTGGAAAATCCGTATGGAGTCGTACCTAGAAGCGGTTGATGTTAAATGCCTCAATGCCGCGATCACCGGCTTTGCCAAGCCCAAAGAAGGCACTAGCCTCACTCCTAATGAGGAGGAAAATGAAAAATGGAATGCAAAAGCCAAAAACATCCTTTTTAGAGGCATTTGCAAGGATGTGTTCAATCGTGTTCGGAACCACAAAAATGCCCATGATCTATGGGAAAATATTTGTGCGCTCCATGAGGGAACCAAGAGTGAGCGTGAGGAGCGTTATCATTTGGTTGTGCAAAAGATGAACTCGTTTGAAATGCTTGCTCATGAAAATGCAAACGAAATGTACTCACGCTTGAATGTTCTTGTAGAGGAGCTCAATGGTCTTGGCCTCACACAAATGCAACCATCCGATGTTGTGAGGAAGATCCTATGTGTCCTTCCCATTGACAAGTATGGACACATTGTGACCGTGCTACATCAAGGTGATCTTTCCACATCTACACCAACACAAGTCTTGGGGAAGATCAATGCTCATGAGATGTACATGCACATCACACCGAGTGGTGGCTCCTCCACCGACAAGAAGAAGGACTTGGCCTTCAAAGCAAGCCATGACAAGAAGGGCAAGTCCAAGGCTATTGAGGTGCATCATGAGAGCACAAGCGATGATGAAGATGATTCCAACATTGCTCTCATGGTGAAGAAGACCACCAAGATGTTGAAGAAGCTTCACAAGAATGGAGTCAACTTTGACTCAAGAAAGAAGAAATTCTTCACAAGTAGCAAGAGGAGACCAATCTCCGAAATGGATTGCTACAATTGCGGTGAGCTTGGCCATCTTGCCCATCAATGCACCAAGCCCAAGAAAGAGAGCTACAAGAACAAGAACAAGGGCAAGAAGTATGACTCATCAAGTGAAGATGAGAAGAAGGATGAAAAGCCCTACTACAAGAAGGATGGCAAGAAAAAGAAGCAATACCACAAGAAAGGTGGGAAGGCTTACATTGTTGGTGATTGGCTCACCGATATTGACTCCTCCGGTGGCTCATCAAATGAAGATAGTGATGATGAGAAGGAGAAGGTGGCCGCTCTAGTCATTGGCTCCTCTACACCACCATCACCACCGTCACCATCATCATCTACACACCTATGCCTTATGGCCAAGGGTGACCGGAAGGTACAAAACAATGATGACTCTAGTGATAGTGATAGTGATGGTGAATTTGAGGCTCCCACTTATGATGAACTTGTCAAATTGCTAAATGACTACTCTAAAATCATAAGAAAGACTAGAGCTAAAAATGAGAAGCTTGTTGATGAAAATGAATCTCTTGTTGAAAAGTGTGATCATGCTATTCATGCTAGTGATGAACTAAAAGATGAACTTGCAACTATGTCATCCACTATCAAGGAGCTCAAGTCCTCTAACAAGGAGCTCAAAGCTAAAAATGAAAAACTTGATAAGATGCATAGTGACCTTTCCACTAGTCATGCTTTGCTTAAGGAACAATATACTCAAGTGAAAGTAGACTATGATACTCTCACCATTGCTTATGATATGCTTTCACATGAGACACATGATGCTCCTAACCTTGTTGTTAAGTGTGACATAGCAACATCTTGTGAGGACTTGGTTAGTGAGCATGTTGAGCAAAGTGCTAGTGGCAAGGGCAAGAAAGTGGTTGAGGCCGATCACTATGATGACTATGTCAAGATCAAGAATGAGAATGCAAAGCTCAAGGTTGATTTAGAAAAGCTTTCAACCACCAAGCAAGTTATCATTCAATCTCATGACGATGAATATAGCATGACACTTGAGCTAGACATGCTAAAAGAAGAGAACAAGAGATTAAAGATGGAGAGGGACTACAAAATGACACCATCTCAAATGGAACTCCAACAAGAGAATGACAAGCTCAAGAAGGAGAAAGAGCACCTCACCACCGGTTTGAGGAACTTCACCAAGGGTCAATGTCTTCAAAGTGAGCTTCTCATGAACACCGTCATGAAGACCAATAGAAATGGCATTGGCTTTCTTGAAGAGAAGATGAAGCAACGCAAGAGCATCACTAAGCCAAAGAAGAAGAAGATTGGGAGATGCTATGAGTGTGGAAAGGAAGGACACTTTGCTCATGCTTGTGAGGAGCCAAAGCCCACACCCTTGCCCAAGCATGCTAGACCCTTTGCCTTCAATGCTCACTACATGCTTAGACAAGATTCTAGTGGCAAAGTGAAGGTTATGTTTATGGGGCCACCTAACAAGAATAGGCCAAGGCAAATTTGGGTTGCTAAGTCACTAGTTGAGAAAGTTAAGGGACCGCAACAAGTTTGGGTCCCGAAAGCTCAAGCTTGATTTCTTGTGTGTAGGTGAACTACAAGACCGGTGGATCACATTGGGTAATTGATAGTGGATGCACACAACATATGACCGGAGATCCCCGGATGTTCACCTCACTAGAAGAGAATGTCGATGACCAAGAAAAGATAACATTTGGTGACAACTCAAAGGGCAATGTCATAGGATTGGGCAAAGTGGCTATATCAAACGATCATACCATCTCCAATGTGCTTCTAGTTGCATCATTAAGCTTCAACTTGCTATCCGTTGGGCAACTATGTGATCTTGGCTTTCAATGCTTGTTCACCGACAAGGAAGTGGTTGTAACCAAGAAAGATGATATACAAGTGATATTCAAAGGCTTTAGATACAACAATCTCTATCTAGTGGATTTTACCTCCGAAGATGCCAACTTGAAGACATGTTTGTTCACTAAGCAATCTCTTGGTTGGCTCTGGCATAGAAGATTAGCACATGTTGGAATGAACACTCTCAACAAGCTATTGAAGAAGGATTTGGTTAGGGGCTTGAAGGATGTCAAATTTGAGAAGGACAAATTGTGTAGTGCATGTCAAGCCGGCAAGCAAGTTGCAAATACACATCCAACCAAAGCTTTTGTGTCAACATCAAGAGAGTTAGAGCTACTTCACATGGATCTATTTGGACCAACAACATATGCTAGCTTGGGTGGAAATCTCTATTGTCTAGTGATTGTTGATGACTACTCTAGATACACTTGGGTATTCTTTCTTCATGACAAATCCGAAGCAACCCCTTCATTCAAGAAGTTTGCCAAGAGAGCCCAAAATGAGTTTGACTTGAAGATCAAAAAGATAAGAAGTGACAATGGAAGAGAGTTCGACAACACCCACATTGAGCAATATTGTGATGAAGTTGGGATCAAGCATGAAGTCTCCGCAACCTACACACCACAACAAAATGGGGTAGTTGAGAGGAAGAACCGAACACTAATCACCCTAGCAAGGACTATGTTAGATGAGTACACTACACCGGAAAGATTTTGGGCGGAAGCAATCAACACCGCTTGCTATGCATCAAACCGGTTGTTCCCCCATCGTCTCCTTGGCAAGACCCCCTATGAGCTACTCAACAACAAGAAGCCGGATGTATCCTTCTTTAGAGTGTTTGGGTGCAAATGCTACATCTTCAAGAAGCGCCAACACCTAGGGAAGTTTCAACGCCGATGTGATATTGGTTTTCTTGTTGGTTACTCATTGAAGTCCAAAGCATATCGAGTATTCAACCATGCCACCGGGATGGTAGAGGAAACATATGATGTGGAATTCGATGAATCTAATGGCTCTCAAGGAGAGCATGAAAATCTTGATGATGTAGGTGATGAACCATTGAGGGATGCAATGAAGAACATGCCGGTTGGAGTCATCAAGCCTAAAGATGATGATGATGATGTGCAAGTCATTGACAAGCCATCCTCATCACATGTACCACTTGATGATGACAAAGATGGGAGGGATCCAAATGAAGATACTCATGTCTCCCATGATCAAATGGTGGTACACGCTCAAGATGTTGATGCTCCACAAGCGGCCCCTCAAGTGGTTGATCGAAGGACTACTCCTCTACTACAAGCTCATCCTCAAGATCTCATCATAGGGAGTCCGACAAGGGGTGTAATGACTCGCTCTCAAAAACTTGCTTTATTTATGGAACATCACTCCTTTGTTTCTCTTGTTGAGCCTACCATTGTAGATGAAGCTCTAGGTGATCCGGATTGGGTGAATGCCATGCATGAAGAATTAAACAACTTCACCCGCAACCAAGTTTGGACACTTGAAGAGCGACCAAAAGGCGCAAGAGTCATTGGAACAAAATGGGTGTTTAGGAACAAGCAAGATGATCAAGGCAAGGTTGTTAGAAACAAGGCAAGGCTAGTGGCAAAGGGGTTCTCTCAAGTTGAAGGCTTGGATTTTGGAGAAACCTTTGCACCGGTTGCAAGACTCGAAGCCATTCGTATCCTCCTTGCATATGCATCACATCATGACATTAAATTATATCAAATGGATGTGAAAAGTGCATTTTTAAATGGCTTCATAAATGAACTAGTCTATGTTGATCAACCTCCCGGGTTTGAAGACCCTAGATATCCTAATCATGTTTATAGGTTGTCCAAGGCGCTTTATGGGCTCAAGCAAGCCCCTAGAGCGTGGTACGAGCGCCTTCGGGACTTCCTAATTGAGAAGGGCTTCACCATTGGGAAGGTCGACACCACACTATTCACCAAGAAGCTTGATGGAGAGATCTTCATTTGTCAAGTCTACGTCGATGATATCATCTTCGGGTCAACAAATGAAGCCTATTGCAAGGAATTTGGTGACTTGATGTCGAAGGAGTTCGAGATGTCGATGATTGGCGAGCTCACATTTTTCCTAGGCTTTCAAGTCAAGCAATTGAAGGAGGGGACTTTTATATCTCAAGAGAAGTACACAAAAGACCTCCTCAAGCGCTTCAACATGGATGATTGCAAGCCTATCAAGACTCCAATGCCAACCAACGGACATCTCGACCTAGATGAGGGAGGTAACCCGGTTGATCAAACTCTCTACCGTTCTATGATTGGTAGTTTGTTATACTTGACCGCATCTAGGCCCGACATCATGTTTAGTGTATGCATGTGTGCTCGTTTTCAAGCCGATCCTAGGGAATCACATCTCATAGCGGTGAAGAGAATCCTTAGGTACCTCAAGCACACCCCAAGCATTGGCCTTTGGTATCCCAAAGGAGCTAACTTCCAACTCGTTGGGTATTCCGATTCGGATTACGCGGGTTGCAAAATTGATAGAAAAAGCACATCCGGAGGGTGCCATTTGCTTGGGAGATCTCTAGTGTCATGGAGTTCAAAGAAGCAAAATAGTGTGGCCTTGTCTACCGCCGAGGCGGAATACATAGCCGCGGGTGCTTGTTGTGCACAAATCCTTTACATGAAGCAAACCCTTTTAGATTATGGTGTAGTTCTAGAAAGGGTACCTTTGTTGTGTGACAATGAGAGCGCGGTTAAGCTTGCTAACAACCCGGTTCAACACTCTCGCACAAAGCACATAGATATTCGCCATCACTTCCTTAGAGATCATGTTTCCAAGAAAGATATATCCTTAGAGGGAGTTAGAACCGAAGATCAATTGGCGGATATCTTCACAAAACCCCTAGATGAGAGCACCCTTTGTAGATTGCGAAGTGAGCTCAATGTGCTTGATCTAAGTAACTTTGTCAAAAGGTGAAAGGGGGTTGTCTTTGCATTGCATTGTATCATATGCCATGTTTAAATTATGCTATGCACATAGGCTTGTCAGACGTGGTTAAGATAACCGCCCTAAAAAGCGTGTGAAGAAGCTTACCCATGAGCAAACTTGACAAGCAACCTAGATTCAAATTCCGCTTTGCATTGCATATGCATGTTTGTTGCTTTGTCGTTTCTTTTCGGTTATGTTTTGAGCAACCGCTGTGTTCGTCCACCGCTAGGGGGAGCATTTGAGGCTCTAATTGGTTAAAACCCCTAGTTTTGGTGGCCACATGTTGTCTCCTTGGAGCTTTATTGCCTATTTTATCTAAAAATTTAACTTAGCCTATGGCAAATTATTTGAAAATTTTGAGGGTTTGAGAGAGGTCACTCCTCTAGGTTCCAACTAGTGTTTATTTGCCTCTTATTTGAGTTGGAACTTAGTTGCGAGAAGTCGGCGCGAAAAATCGAGTCAAAACTGTGTTTTCCCTGTGACCGGACGCTGCGACCGGACTCATAGGGTGCGTCCGGTCAGTGCAGAGCGCGCGCAAGTGCACAGTGTCTTCGGCGCGTCCGGTCAGGAATTTGATCGTGCGTCCGGTCCATTGCCAGCGGTTGACCGGACGCTGGATGAGTCCGGTCATGTCTGATCGGACGCGTCCGGTCGTGGAAATCACGTTCCGGGAGCTCTCTGTTCGTGACCGGACGCTGGGTGCCGTGCGTCCGGTCATTTCGAGCAGTGCGTCCGGTCGTCACTTAACGAGCGCAATAAACTCATCCAACCGACACGTGGGCCTCACCTCTTCTTCTTCCTCGTCGCGCCAGCGCCCGTGCCGCCGTCTCTCCCGCGCCGCCGCACCACCTCGCCCCCGGCGTGCCCGCTCCCCTGCCGCACCACCTCGCCCCCGGCGTGCCCGCTCCCCGCCGCGCTCGCTCGCCCCCGGCGTGCCCGCTCCCCGCCGCGCTCGCTCGCCCCCGGTGTGACCGCTCCCCGCCCCGCGCCCGCGCCCGTGCCCAAGCTCGCCGGACCTCGCTGTTCGCCGAAGTTCCCCCGCCGGATTCCTCCTCGCCGGCGTGCTTCCCCATCGGATTCCTCTCCGGCTCGTCCTCTCTCCGGCCGACCCTCCGCAGTGAGCTTCCCCCCTCTCCATATACCCTGCCCACCAGGTGTTCGGCGAAATGTCTCAACCAATGTTCCGGCTGTTTTAACTCTTTTTTTGTGGCCGTTTTCTCGCGCAGATCCTTCCGGCGAGACATCTTGGTGCCCGCACGTGTCGGTGTCTTACCTACGCTTCGTCGGCTCATCGTGTCTCGTCAGCGAGTCGGTCCGATACAGTGCGCAGTGGCAGTGACAGCTAAATCCGGGGCCAAGCCCGCGGATACGGAACGAGTCCACGCCTCTGAGGTTCAGTCCCGTCTTCTGGTTTACTTGACAGTGGTCCTCAGTGGCAGTGCGTCTTGTCAGTGGTTGTGATTCTCAGTGGCAGTTGGCAGCAGTTAGTGGCAGTTGTTCTGTTCTTGTAGCGATGGCTCGCTGCAAGAACGTCGGCGGAGGTCCCGGGGACGATCCTCCTCCCCCGCCTCCTCCCTCTGGCGACAAGGGGAAGCGGCCTCAGAAGCTCGTCTCCAAGAAGCGCAAGCGCCGCGATCGAGATTCAGAGGTTGCGCTTGCAGTGGCTCGAGCAGCCGAGAGGGCAGAGCAGGGTGGTTCCACCGGTGGTCTGCGGATTCACGACTCTTCTACAGAGCAGGCCGGTCAGGGCAGCAGTCAGCAGGCTGTTACGCGCATTCGCGATCTCCTTACAGAGCAGCAGGTTCAGGCCTTACTTCAGACAGAGGGTGGCGTCGTCCGGGTCCGCGGTCACGAGTACTCCCTTGACGACCCGGCTGACGTCCTCCCTCCGGACTTTCAGTTTCCGTCCGAGGCAGCTTCAGCCCTCGCCGCAGCTTCAGCCGGCGGTTCTGCTCCAGAGGCCCAGGCAGAGGGTCAGCTAGAGGACCAGCCAGAGGAGCAGCCAGCTCAGCAGCCTCTCCGCAGGTCTACCCGTACTCGCACTCAGGTTTCTCCTCGACCTGAGGGACAGAGGCGGGGTGGACGACCCCCTCCGAGGCCACAGGGACCCCCACCTGTGGAGCACTTGGACCTGCGGACAGCGACAGCACGTCAGGTGCAGGCTCTTCGTTTGATACCGTACGAGGAGTGGTTTCCAGCAGCCCGGCACCCTCAGGCAGCAGAGGGTTTTTACACAGTTATTCAGGAGGACTTCTATCGGGCCTACGTCAACAGTGGTGTGCACATCAGACCACACAGAGTTTGCTCGCTGGAGGCGCTTGTTGCAGTTGCTGGCGAGCCGATCCGCCCGATGCTATCCTACCTGCCAGGGTTAGCGGATCTTCTTGGTCGAGGTGGTTTGTACATTGAGGACTGGGTTCGACAGTTCTATGCCTCTCTGTGGATCTCCCCGGACCACCGGTTTCTCCACTTCGCCTTCAGGGGGAGGTCCTACAGGCTCTACAGCTCACGTGCCAGGGAGTACCTTGGTTTGACAGTCTATCCGACTCGTGTGCACACAGTTTGTTACGGACAGACAGAGCCACCCAGGCGACCACACGCAGGAGAGATTCCCCCCGCAGAGACAGTGCGTGCCTGCTTCCGGGAGCCGTTCGACGAGGGGTCCAGCCGGCGTCCTCGTGACTTGACGCCGACGGCCCGCCTCGTGCACGAGGTTATGAGGCGTACTCTTTTGCCCCGGACAGGTTACAGAGAGGGGTTGACCCGGATACAGATTTGGCTAGTTCACCACCTTGTGTCACAGCTTGAGTTCGATATTTGGGACGTCATTATTTCAGAGATGGAGGACACACTAGCAGAGGGCTTCAAGGGTCACCGCCAGCTTCCATATGCTCACATTATCTGTTTCCTTTTGCGGCGGATAATTCCTGGTCTTCTACCTGAGCTTCTTCAGTCGCCGACCGAGTTCCCTGAGTACGACACTCGCCAGCTTGCAGGGGCTCATCCCGACACTAGGCCCCGAGGTCCGCGCCAGAGGCCAGAGGTTCCTGAGACTGAGGCTCAGCAGGATGAGATAGTCAGTCAGTTGGCAGAGGCTGAGCTCGCAGCTCTTGAGGCAGAGGGAGAGGACCCAGACGACGACTTCCCGTCCGACAGCACCGACGAGGACTACGCTCCTCTTCCGAGGATGCGACCACAGGGTGCTCACGACTCCGAGGCCTCCTCCTCTCGTATGGCCGGCTCCGACCCAGCACTTCTAGCCATTCTCTCACGAATGGAGCAGCAGCAGTCGCGCCTTACCGAGGAGGTTCAGCGTCAGGCTGAGGAGCAGCGCAGACAGGCACAGGAGCAGGCTCGCCTAGCAGAGGCACAGGCAGTGGCAGCCGCACAGGCACAGGAGCGCCAGGACGCTCTCCAGAGGCAGATGATCCAGCTTCAGACTCAGACCCTAGCCTTCATGGAGAGGATGGCCGCTTTTCAGTTACCTCAGCCATCTCAGCTCCAGCTGCAGCAGTCCGGGCCATCGGCCTCGTTCTTCACAGCTCCCTCGTCGACGGTCTCGCCTTTCCCTCAGTACCCTCAGTGGTTCACGACCCCTCAGCCAGGGCAGCCGTCAGGGTGCACGCCGCTCCGCTCCGGATTCACTCCTCCTCAGACCGAGTCGATCCTCGTGACCCCTAGGACTTTGGAGGCTACCTTCAGTGAGCTCACCGGCCTGCCTACACCTCCTGAGTTTCAGTTGCCGGTGACCTCCGCTCCAGATCCAGCTACCGGTACCACAGAGACCATACCCTCCTCAGTCGCGTCGTTTGAGCCTCCGGTCTCTCAGAGTGCGACTTTGCCAGACAGTTCAGTGCCTGCGGCTTCGACGTCAGTGACAGTGGCCGTGACTGAGTCAGTAGACCCTCCTCCAGAGCCAGCGCTCCCAGCGCCAGACACAGCTCCCGAGTCAGCTGAGCAGACCCAGACTGCTTCTCCTCCACGTCCAGTGTCAGAGGGTCAGCCAGCTCTCAGTTCTTCGTCCGACGAGGCAGCTTACCTTGCTCAGTTCGAGACTCTGCCGCGCACCTCGTCGCCCGACTCGTCTGCTCCCATCCCTCCTACCGACCCTTAGGTTTTGGTCCTTGATGCCAAAGGGGGAGAGAGCGTATGTTAGTCTTAGGGGGAGCTTGTGAGAGGGTTTCCGATCTTTTGTGTGATCTTGCACTCATTCGCATGCATGTTTATCTTTTGGCACTTGTACGTTAATTGGATGTCTTTTGGTTGTGACATGTGTTGCTACTCTTGTTTTATATTCATGTCACTTGTTTATGCTCAGTTATGACATGTTATGCTTCACTCGTTATCCTATTCAGGTCATATGCTTATGCTCATTTACTTCGCTTCCGCACTCTTATACTCCGATAAATGAGCATGTTTCATAAGTACTTGTGTTATCTCTTATCATGTTGAGTACTTATGGTGACTTGGTTCGTATAAGCATGCCTAACCCCTTTGATCTTATTGTCACATGCTTATATGAATCAAGCATTTGAAAACCTCCTCTCTTTCAAACATACTTGAGGTTGTCATCAATCACCAAAAAGGGGGAGATTGTGAGCATCTAGGCCCCCAGTGGGTTTCGGTGATTGGATGACAACGGTAAACTACTATGACTAACGTGTGTTTTGCAGAAACAATTGAGTTAGGTCATGGTAATGATGATCGTAAGGGCACTATGGTATTCATGCCTCTCTATTGATGGAATTCGTTCGGTTTTCAAAGGATGGACGACGAAGACGGTGATAGGCTAGCACTAAGTGTCACTTGGTGTTGAAGGACACTTAGAGTAGCATAGGTCTTTGTTTTATCTTTGGCCGTACTATAAAGAGGGGTTTGAATGGGTAGCTTGACCTAGGTGAGACTTTTGAGTTAGGTGTGGTGCACACTTGTTAACCAAAGCCCTAGGTAGCTTAGAAAGGTCCCTAAGATCATAAGGAAGAAAATTCGTGAAGGGAGCGTCGCAAACCGAAGTCGTTTCGGACTTCAAAATTTGACCGGACGCTTCAACCCTAATGACCGGACGCTGGGGCGTGCGTCCGGTCAGTTGGTTTGGCTAAGAAGCAGGCTTGGCTTCGACCGGACGCTCTTCAGTTTTCGACCGGACGCACCAGGAGGTGAGTCCGGTCGCGTCCAGAGAGGTTCCAGAGAGGGAAATTGATGACCGGACGCGTCCGGTCAGTGGTGATCGGACGCATGGGTGCGTCCGGTCAGTGTATCGTACTGGTGTCAGGGCTAACGTCACGTAGCCGTTAGACACTGACCGGACGCGTCCGGTCACCCCGACAGGTGCGTCCGGTCAGTGTGTAACTGGCTGGACTTACCCCTTCGTGCATGTTTTGAGTTGGGGGGTATAAATATGCTTCCCCCTCATTCATGCTGACTCTCTTGCTCATTTGAAAGGTTCCCAAACACATTGTGATTGCAAGTGAGTGCAAGAGGCCTAGTGAGGTTGAGAGATTTGATAGTTGAGTGATCAAACACCTCATTAGTGAGTAGAGAGTAGCAAGTGTGCATCCACCCATCTCATTAGCCTTGCGTTGGTCAAGTGAGAGTTCTTGCTTGTTACTCTTGGTGATCGGCATCACCTAGACGGCTTGGTGGCGATCGGAGAGCTTGGTGATCATCCGGAGGCATTGTGGATGACCCAAGCCAAGTTGTGACCGGTAGCGAGCGATTCACCGGGCCGGAGTGGCGAAGAATCAGCTCGTAGTGAGCACTTGATCCTTGCGCGGATCAAGGGGGAGC
The DNA here is from genome assembly GCA_009763385.1 of Coix lacryma-jobi var. lacryma-jobi. Classification (NCBI taxonomy): domain Eukaryota; kingdom Viridiplantae; phylum Streptophyta; class Magnoliopsida; order Poales; family Poaceae; genus Coix; species Coix lacryma-jobi. The sequence continues at coordinate 111,285,063 of CM019831.1, read as the reverse complement.
GATACCCTTGCGCGGGTGCTCCAACGAGGACTAGGGGGGTGTGCCGACACCTCGATACCTCGGCAAAAAGATCGTCGAGTCATCTCTACTCTTTACTTACGCATTTACATTCAAGCAATTCAATTCCGCATTACACTTGTTGTTCATCCCAAATTGAATTGCCATGCTAGAGTAGAATTGGCTTAGTGATAATCTTTTGTGCTATTGATTCTTGTCATACACACTTCTAGGCACTAGGGGGTTAATTGGGGCTTGATAGGTTTTGTTATTGCAAGAAGTTTTAGAAAAGCCCAATTCACCCCCCCCCCTCTTGGGCATCTTGATCCTTTCAGCAGGGAAATTTTTTCTGGTTTCTCTGACTTGCTGTCCGCTGAAACCGTATAGAGGGTTGCCTGCGGGCTGTAGGAGGTTTCTGTCCAATTTCATGTTATCGGAGGTTGATGCAAAGAGGATATCAGTTGAGCTTCTAGTGTCAACTAATATTTTGGTCACTGTCCACCCTGCGAGGTTTGTTTCAATGACCATGGCGTCTGTGTGGGGGTAATCTCTTAGCTTCATGTCGCTGGCTTTGAAGGTAATCGGGACGTGGGACCATCGGCTAAATCTGTGTGGACCCTCAATGGCCATGTGGTGAACCCTTCGGGCATGTTCCTTTCTTTGTCTTTTGTTACCATGATCTTCATTGGATCCCCCTGTTATGGCCAGGATTACTCCGTAGGTAACGGTTGGATTGTTGATGGTTGTTTTGGGTGTTTAGGTTTCGGCCTTAACCGGTTGCGGAGCTGGCAGGGCTGGGATTGGCGGTAGCGGGGGTAGCGTTTGTTGGTGTTGCTGGGCTGGTGGGGTGGCTGGGTATGTGACTGTATATGGCGTGTTTGGGCGCTGGTAGTTGGCCCTGCCATTTGCTTGGGTGGTTAGGTGGTAAGGGTGCTAGTTAGGGTGTGAGTGGTGAGCGTAAAAAGGTTGCTGCGAAGGTAGGCCGTAATTCACCGGGGTGTATTGGTAGGCAAGGTGGGGTGGGTGGTCGTTTTGTTTCCTGGTGTGGTTTTACGGATCTGTTGGCCGCTGAATTGGCTCTTTGGGTTTCTTAGAACTCCTTCCCCTTGGCGAAGCATTGCTTTGTAGTGTGGCCCTTTGTCGGTCTGCAGAAGTGACAGTGCATCTTTAGAGGGTCCTTTTGTTGATTTCTTTGTTCAGGTCGCGGTAGTGCGTCTTGTGAGGGTTGGGTGCTTTGTGATTGGATGTTTCTCCTTTCTTCGTCTGGGTGAGACGATCTGTTGATGGCCCCAACGTTGCCCACGTCCTGACGAGGGTTGTTTTCCTGTGCCGGGGGTCTCTGCTGAGGTTTTGACTGAGACCGGCGAGCCTCGGATTTCACCCGGAAATCCGCGTCGGCTCCGCTGTATCTTTCTATCGTTTCATGCAACCTCTATCGTGGTGGTCGGCTTCCTAGCGAACTTGGAGGAGCAGGGTCCCGGGCGTAAGCCACTTACTGTCGTGAGGATCATTGCCTCATCAGATATGCCTGGTGTTCTTGCCCTAATCTAGATGAACCTTCGCCAATAGTCTTGCAAGGGCTCGCGCTCTCCTTGCTTGCAGTTGAAGAGTTCTATGGGGTTTGACGGATTTGCGGTGATGCCCTTAAAGTTGGTGCATAGTTTGTCTCTGAGGTAGGCCCAGGAGTTCACTGTTTCGGGGCATAGATTACTGTACCATGTTTGGGCGATGTCCCGAAGTATGATGACGAAGGACTTGGCCATGGTGGCCTCGTCGCCTCCTCCTGCTGCCACCGCTGCTTCGTAGCTCATCACAAACTGACGCGGATCTGAATGACCATCGTATCGTGGTAGGTTTTGTGGATTGTACGATGGTGGCCAGGGTTTGGTTTGAAGGATTTGCAAAAGTGGTGATTTTGGGTCATAAGGCATTGACTGTTGTTGAATTCGTCGCTGGTTGCGGACGTTGGGCTCTCTCTCTTCTGGGTATAAATTTGGTTCTCTTTCTTCTGGGTATAAGTGGTTGAAACGTGGGGGTGCTCTTGGGTTTGGTGGTGGTGGGGGTGGACGGGGGATGTTGTCTTCGTGTTCCGCGACACCATCCTCGCGGGGTAGCGCGTCCCCTTGCTCGTCCCATCCTTCGACCTCTGCCTCAGCCGCTGCAAGGCATTCTTCCATTTTGCGGAGCTGCTCCCTGGCTTCTTCCGCCTTTTGACTGATGACCCGCATTCTGTTCTGCCTTTCGATCTGGTCCAGACGCCTCTTCTAGTCCTGCAGCTCTGTGTGCAACCTTTCGAGGGTCTCGAGGCCCCTTTCCTCTTCATCCTCTCCCTCGTGTACTCCCGAGGTGTGTGGGTGTTACTGGGGTGCGGGCTGAGGGTGTGGGTCCCCGAGGCTCACCTCCAGGTCGGCTTCTTCTAGCCTCCAAGGGTCAGCATCCTGCCCGGCGCCTCGGGCCACCGCCGTGACTTCGCCATCCTAGCGTTGGTCCTGACCTGAGTTTGTTCTCCTAATTCCGGCCATAAGCAGATTGCGTGTTCAAAGACGGTTCGATCGGTCCCCACAGACGGCGCCACGCTGTTGGTATTGCACCTGCGCTCACCCCCACACGTGTACAAGAGTGGGGCGAAGGTCACCAACGGTCAAACGGTCATGCGAGGGTTGAGGCGACAACTGACTAAAGATTCGAAGTCTAATTGTGTTACTCAAAAAATCATCCCTTTACACTGTTCACCCTAGGTATTTATAGGGAATACCAGGGGTCGCCAGACAATTTACATTGGGCTACAGTGCCAGTTGTCTAGAGGAGCCAAGGAGTAAGCGTAAAACCGTACTAATATAAGTGAGGAAACCCTAATTCTCCTCTTCTCCTCCCCGCCACCACCAGGCATGCGTCGCACCCTCGCCACCCTCGCTAAGAGAGAAAGTCGTACCTTGCTTTCCTCCTCGCGCCTGCCTCAATAGCTTCGCCCTGCGCAGGTAAAAAGAAACAAGAGGCGACCAAAAGACGAAGGTCAAAAAAGGCGAGCACGGGAAAGGCTTTAGGGTTTCTTTCTTGACGACGGAGCGAGGGTCGCTGAGGGTGGCTCCACCCAACAGTGAGTCTTGGTTTACTCTGTATCCATGCAGAATTGCAGATTAGTTGGCCTATTGGCTATATCTTGTAAAGAATTCGAAGGGGTGAAATTAAGCAAGAAGTGAGTTCTTATGATCAAAGCCTCCTAGGGAGGGCGATCAGGCTCACAACCTTGCCATTGTTCTAAGTCTAGCCAGATCTAATCGCAAAAAAAAAAGTCTAGCCAGATCTAATAAAGCCAATCATCTAAGCCATAACACGCATAGACCCTGCATAGTGTAGATCGAGAGAGAGAGAGAGAGAGAGAGAGAGAGAGAGAGAGAGAGAGAGAGGCTATCTATTTGCATGGAAAGAATGAGTAAGGAATATGTTGAGAATGGTTTCTGCAATGGAGACGCCAAGAAAAATGAGTGCGTATGTGCATTGCAATGCATGCTTTCACTTTTATGGTATGTAACTTAAACATGCGACTTGTCATTGCAACAAAAAGAAAGGCAACAGGTCCTTTGGGTAGCCATATTCATATATCGGTTTGCGTCGAAATTCTATGCCTCTCGTTCCCATAGAGCCACGACTGCATCTTCCCTGTTCCATAAATAATATACACATAAGAATTGAGTATAAGGCATGGTCAAAGTGAAGATGAAATACCTGCAATAGTTGTAACACATTACATACTTTCCATTTGTTATATAGACAATTCAGAGTGGTTTTATACCTTAGCTTGTAGGCTGCATTCTCATGTGTGAACATCATATCCTTTCAAGACACCAATGGTATCTATTTGGTCATGAAAAATCAGCACTTGTTGAATGCTAGAGATTAAGTAAAGTAAAGGAACTCTTTTCATGTGTGATTTTTAAAAGCAGACATAGATAGCCCCAGAGGATGGCATAATGGCATGCAGAGAAGTAACAGATAGTGTCAGAGATTAGTAGGTATACATAGAAGTGATAGCTGTGTATTGCGCAGTACATGTTATAGGCTATACCTGATGTATAGTGATGTGCAATCTGTCATGAAGCACACTGAACGGGACTGCTGTACGTGCATATAAAGGAAATGCATCTGGAACTAATTTGATTTCGGTAATCTGGGTATGGCTTGTAAATCTTATCATGTAGACATGATCCACTGGGCAAAAGGAAGTTTTGGTGCTGACAATCTGAAAAAACTTAATGTAGTAGACTGAATCTTCTTTCAGGCAATGTCTGCAAGTACCGATCCATCTCTGTGGTATCTGGGCTTCTATGGCTTTACCCTGCACAAGTACCTTACTAGGATGGATGAATTTGTATACACAGGTACATAGTACTATATTGAATAGGCAGGTCATAAAAACAGGTACCTCTTCATCTAAGAGAATCATGTCCATTCATTGTAGCTGTCTTGGGGTGTCATTGTTGAGGTAGTCTCAGAATCTAACTGCCTTCACCTTGGTTGTTGCCTGGACTGATTCCAAGGTGATGTCCTTCAACAAAACATGCTGCATGGTGGGTGCCTATTCAGGGAAGTAATAGAACAGTCATATATTAGCGAGGATGATAGGTCGTTCTATAAATAATGGAAAACAATGAAATCGTCTGCATGATTTACCAATGAAAGAACAGGAAAACAACTTTGCTGCAGATGATCCAAGTATAGAGATTGATGGATCTTGTTTTAGCGTTTAAAGCTATAAAACGACATTACATATTCAAGTTGTTTATAGACATCATAATACACACCTGAAGCACTAAAAAAACACAAAGTTCACGGTTGCATAGAAAATCAGAAATTTTGTTGTAAAACGCAAATGCAAGCATTGATAATCCTGAAAGGATGAAAAGAACAAAGTATAGAGCACAAACTGTTCAGGCATATAGTACTTTGTCTTTTGTACATAGGAAAGCAGCCACTGATCAAGTTGTTTTACATAGCTCTGAGGAATAAAAGCACACAGGCAGTACAGCCATGACAGGCTTACACATATTTCATCAGTACATGAAAATTAACCCAACAACATTGTTTGTGTTAGCCAGGAACTTGCATTTGTTTCAGGCTTCGATGCTGCGGGAAGTTGTTGATAACAATAGAAATTCACATGGGTATAGCATCGATTAGTAAGATGGTAGTTCTGTTGAATTGGCAATGGTATCATAAATTACATATCTCGAATAGAGCCAGGGACTCGCTGAATCATTGGACAATAGTGTTCACTGGACAAACAATGCATCTCTGCGCAAGATAGTCATCAGAGGCATAATTATGCTGGAAACTAACGTACACTGCATCAATGATGGCCGGTATCTTTGGTCCATTTGGCATGAGAAGGAACGCTTGAGGAATCTATATTCAATTTTTCTCTGTATCACCAGGTCTTATGAAAGGATGCACACATGCCTCACTAATCTCAAGAACCCAGTTTGCAAATTACTGCATGCTGGCATTCTGATCAATGACTTGTGAGAATTTGTTGGGACATCAACAGATACAATATCTCTAAAGGTGCGGTCTACACCTCTAAACAATACTTGTGTGACATCTGTGCTTCATCCCATATAACCAGAGAAGCTCTTGCGATAAGGCCAGCTAACATAGTTTCTCTGCCCACACTACACAAACTATTTTCATGTATTTCCAAGGGCATTTTAAATCTTGTGTGGCTGGTGCGACCTCCAGGAAGAAGGTGATATGCAACAGCACATGAGGAAAGAATCAGCGAGAAGAGTAACCATGTCATAACCCCCTCCATGGCCAGAGATAAAGTAGAGGAAAGAATGGCCACCTGATACAGATTCAATAACCTTATCATAACCCTTTGTTCAGAATTTAAAGCACTGCACATTGTTAAAGAATCAGCGAGAAGAGTAACCATGTCATACGATGTTTCCTCTAGAATTAATCTATTGTTGCAACATCATTGATTGATGATCTGGGGATAGACTGGAGATCATAGGCTGTAATAGACAATCCATTACTAGAAAACATGTCTTAGGGTCTGTTTGGTTGGTGACCAGAACTTGCCACGCCACAGATTCGTCGTGCCACAGTTTTTCTGGCAGTCGTTTGGTTCACTGCCACAGCTATGGCACGCCACACTTTCTTAGCACCATGCCCCACACGTCATAGACTCATTTTCGTGCCAAACTTTGCCACAAGTGTGGCTTCGATTTTGCTCGCCACACTTTCTGTGGCAGCCACAGTTTGCCGAAGATCAGACGTGGCAAGTTACGGTCACCAACCAAACAGGCCCTTAATTCTCTCATGAGGCTAGATTGTAGTGTGCCATCAGGAATAACATATGATAGGATTTTGCAGTGCTGGACGCAATCAATGCTTGATATCATCAGCCATATATTTCCAGAACTTCTCAAATAAGGCCTTAACGTTACCAACCTGACAATAAACCAGGATGGTCATAAACAGGTTCCTTAGCTGGTATGTCGTAACCCATATCACTGCTTCAAAAAGGAAAAATCCATTCACTGTCATCTCCAATCAAACCTCTAGCCTGGCATGCCTCCCGAAACGTGCTATCAATCTTTCATGGGTCCTAACATCTTCATAGCTTTTAGCGCCTTTAACAACCATGAGAAGCTTCCTAAGATAAAAATTTTCTCCTGTGCTTGGGTGAACATATCGCAATGTTCCTATTTTGAAACCTCTCCTACGCAATGATCAAGCTCCCATGTAATAACGATGCAAAATTGGCAATAGGTCAAGTGATGACCAGCTGAAGAGGACTGATTTGCTGTAAACCATCCAGTGAGCATGCTTTTTTGTGAATCAGGATCATCAGCAACCTCTTGCAAATCATCTTCATCATGCACAGTAACAAAATTCATCCCAGGGAGATGCACAAAAGGCACTCAACTGCAGGGAATTTACCATGTATCTTGAATTCAAATAATCTCCACACAGCCTCACAGCAGGACAAATGTCTTGATTTAATTTATTCACCTATCTCATCTACACCATCACTACCTAAGTCTAGCTCCTGTACTGCAGACTGTGTGGCTGGCTGTACCAAGGCCACCTTCAATTGGTTCTTGGACAATCGAAATCTTGCAGAATCAAATCCTTAGACCAGATATGTTTTGTTGCAGGCTTCAACATTTATATTGGCCTGGTATTTCTTGAGGACATCAAGATTGTGAGACACGACCCACTGATTCGTAAGATGAGTACCATTCCTGTCTACAACTTCCCCGTTGTCCCTACAGCGATATAATGGATATCTGAATCAAATCTTGTCTCAGGCTGGAATGTCTTAGGATATCTCTTGGAACATATATTGTTTTTCGTGCAAGGACTTTTTGGCTGCAATGGCCACATGGACCATGCATCATGAACTCTTGCACCAAGGAAAACCCAAGAGGATCAATAATAAGATCTGGTAGTTCAGCCGAGATATACTATTGGATTGCCATACCAGAATATGTAAATGCAGTAAACTGCGTTTTTGGAACTAATTTGTATGGGCAATTGCAAATAAAAAGAAAAGGCAAGAAAATAAGAGTGAATTAGGTAACATGTTTTAGAAAGCAATGCATAGCATGAATAGCAATGGAATGAGATAGTATAGGTACAGGACACGCACACACATGCACACACGGGACCAAACACATGACCTCTGATATCTTCAAGATATCAATCAAGTTTCATGTAGAAAACACGTGCAACCATATCTCCTCTGTCACATGATTTCTGACCTGGTTCAAACCTAATTACCTCCAGTATCTCACTCATGCCAAGAGGGCCATAGGTATAGCATATGGCCAAACAATCATGGTAGTTCTGCCTCATTATCTTTTACTCCCAATAAAGCTAGCAGGCAATGTTTTCTTAACACCAACATCTTTTCCTGTTAACGATCCTTTTCCAATAGCACCTGAAATTCCTTGATAGGTTCACAGCATAGCTGATCTTGATTAAAGAAATGATAGCTCAGTCTAGACGCCCTCCACGGCCAGTAGAAATAGTCAGGCTTCCGTGACCATGAACAGCCAAAGTCCCTCGGCCTTGTGATGTTACGCGTCCACTGGAAGGGCGACGAGGCACCGGTGGCCTTCAAGCCATGGCACATTGAAAACAGCAGCCGTCTAACAGAAAAGGGCACTCGAAAAACCAGGCAGTTGACATGAGCACCGAATAGCAGAAAGATAAGGGCACTCCAGAAACCGAGCAGTAACATTGGCATTGAACAAAAGGAAGGGAAGCATCACGGTATGAAAATTAGCACACCAAGTGGCACAACACATACGATAGGAATAACACATTACATGGAACCATCTACTCAGCATAGCACAGAAGAAAAAACATAGGCAGAATCCACCAATACTCAAAACTAATAGACAAACACTAAAATCAAACAAACACAGCTTAGGACAATCTAACAGTGAGTGTATAAAAGACAATGGAGATAAAAAGAGAATTGACTAATTCAGGCAAGCAGCAGGGAGCACATGCCGAAAGGGACACACACATGACCCAACTACAACCAAAAAGCGCGCGCGCACACACACACTGTCAAGGGCGTTAAGCCCTAGAGTTGCTGGGCCACGGCTACGGAGCTCGTAGCCAACGTTGGTAGAGGCGTCGGAGCTTTTCTCCGATCGCTCAATGGTGAAGGAGATGAGATTGAGACTAGAAGGTAGATTAAGAAATAGTTTATTATTGCTTAGCCTGATCAACCCGTACAAGCCTTATATAAATAGTCTCTATCTAATAGACTTGGAAAGCAACTAGGACTCTATCTAACAAACTTGGAAAGCAACTAGGACTCTAACAAACTTGGAAAGCAACTAGGACTCAGCCCGGCAAAGGCCAGCAACTAATCAGGCACCTACGGCGCAGCCAGGGCGGCGTGTGCAGCCCTAGACACATCCCTGGTGCGGGCCCGGCGAGTGTAATGTCGTCCCCACATGACACACACACAGATCAAGCCTAACATAGGACATGTAATATCACAGGAAGTGGCTTTCTGCACCCCTGCATGAAAATGCTGATTTTCTTTAGGATAACTCAACTGAGATTATTTGAAAATCTTACCGTGCGGCCCCTGTTGTGTAGAAAAACATCCTAGTTCTGGATTGCTGCTGCTGTTAAAAAAGGATGCTGATAAAAAAACACAGCATGGATAAATAATTATTTTTTTAAACCACACATGCAGTGGCAGAGCTCACAACAATATGTAGAGTGGCGATTTTGTTTATATGAAATGAACTTGTACCCAATATGAAGTAATTAGCTTTCAAATATAGAATATAGCATTCCTACTCAATTTCATCAGAATTGGCGATGTAGTACGTGAGCTTCAAAAATCAGAAGAAACAAAATTAAGAAATAACCAGAACTATCTTCAATCTTTCTACCTGCAGAAAAACCGTGAGTGACTAGCAGTCTAGGATAGATTGGATTGGGGATCTGAGGGACTGAGGAGCACAGTAACATGAGAGCTTCGGAGTCAGCAACGGAAGTCTGGACTCCATAGCGGTGCACAGGATATTGTGAAGGCCACATTGCATAAGCGTCCTTACACCGGGTGAAGACCATATGGTGACTCTAGTGCATCCAGGGAGACAACCATAGTGTAAGTCTGCAAGAGCAGTAGCTACCTATGTTTGGGTCACTAGACTCTTGTTCATCCATCGACTATCAAACAAATTGCTAAAATTATTCTCTAGGCCAAGGGGGGCCGCGACCCAGGTTGGCTGACATAGCTCCGCTAGTGCACACATGAAACCTCCGGATACGCAGGCTATCAGGCAAGCAACTATGAGACACGCAGGGTATGAGGCAATCAACCAAGCAAGAAAGAGGTACACAGAGATAATCTTCAATGGTATCAAGGCACCCCATCATTTGCATCAAAAACAGGCAATGTTGCCGGCCATTATCTTAATCAGAAGACAGACTGAATACATACGTACGTACAATAGAAACAATAATAAAGAAAGAAGACGGACATGGATTGTACTCACCAGTCACCAATCACTTTTGATCTGAAGCACAAAAAAGACAAAGGACTCCCGCAACGAGAAATGACTCCAGCAACACGGGCCAACCAGAGGAACAAAGAAGAGGAAAGGGAATAGTTAGTAGAAGCAAACAATATATACTAAAGAAGGCACAATGAAGGAACCAGAATCCAAAGAACCCAAATGCATACTGAACCCAAACAATCCAAGGGAAGCCAAGCGAGAGCATAGAAAAGGAACAGCTTGAATGTAGTATGTACAGAGACAACCTATGCACAGGGCACCAAGGACACCACATCAGGACACACTGAACCGAAATAATCCAGGCAAAGCGGAGCGAGGGCATAGGAAAGGAAACGGCTTCAATCTAGCATGTATGGCGGCAACCTTATGCACAAGGCACCGAGGAGAGGACACTGGGAGCGAAGTAAAGAGCAGACCAGAGAAGGGTGCAGCAGAAGGAGCAGCAGATCTGAACTAAGACGAACAAAGCAAACGGAAAATGGAAGAAAAAAAGGGAGAAGCAAACCGAGGTGTGCCACCGCAGCAGATATGGAGGAACCCAGAAGAAACAATGGGCGACACTAGCGAGCATTAAACAGCATTTAACTATACCTTGAGTGTAAGAGGAAATTAACAATGTCATGTAGTAATTGTCAAAAAATATTAGTGCCTGCGTGTTTCAATTGGAACTATACAAACTCGCACCATAATATTCATGTGTCGTCATTGACGAATATATCAAAAATAATGACTTCAAAACCTAAACATATCTTGCAGTTCAATTCAACATCTTGTTTCAAGATCAAGGTGACTAAACCAAACAAAAAGATAGCAGTGCATTATTATATTTGCACTGAAGGGAGCAATGCTTCATGCATAAGCAGGAGGTACACATCACCTTACCCTTCAGAATGAGAGAATGAGACATGAAAAATATAGCCACTGCTATGAGCAAGGAATTGGATTTGATAAAAAAGGATTTGCAATCTCCGGCACCTGAATGCTTCCTTAGAGCTGTTGTTGAGCTCCTCTGCATGTCTTCACTCTTCTCTAATCACAGCCGCCGAGTAACCCCCACCTAAAATTTCTTCAGCAGTTTACGTGGAATGTCAAAAGAAGATACAATGTAGCCTCTTATCAAATGCAACTTTATTTCTGCTAGTCAATGATTGCAAAAAACAAAAAGTCCTAAAGTGTAAAGTGTAGTTAGCAGACACACTCACCATGAAACACAAGTGATGAGTATGAACCTGATCTGGGTGGGAAGCAACGAAGTAACGAACGTCGAATGCCTGGCATACAACAAAATGGTCCAGTTGTATAAGCAGAAAACTAATGACAAGCATAAGAAGGTAATCAACAGGAAGAGTAGTAGTTGATTTTCCCATGCAGGCTCTTGAAGAAGTACCACAGCCATATCTAAAAGGCATTATGCAATTGACAGTTCTGAACTCTTCCCTCCAAACAGGATCCTTATATCCACAAAATATGAAAAGAAAAAAAGGGAGCAGTGAGATGGACTGAGGTGATGGAGATGGACAGTGGACGTGTGGCGCTCAGTACATTGGCAATGGTGTGCATGAGGCGGTGATTGCTGATCTGACCAACTCAGAAAGAAACACAAATGACCAATGACTGCTCTCCGCAGATGGTACAGTAATTTGACTAATTTCAATTTGTGGAGGTTGCTAGGGTTATCCAGTACAGTTTCTTGAACACTAATAATCACAAGATAGATTAAAGAAACTAATGATATTTACAAAGGCCCCAATTTACTGGTTAGTGATCATTCGGCTACAGGTTATCAGTTATCACGAATTAGAAGAGTATAGTTGCCAGGTCAACACAAAAATATGTAAAATGTCACTCCTAGGGAAATAAATTGTTGATCTACCCAGACTAAAGGAAAGTATACTGTGACTTGGGCAGTCAACAAAGTAGACACTGTTGTGCCACAACATTGATCACCAAGTGAATCGGAGGAATGAAACCATTTTTCACATTGGACATCATACAACCCGAATCTTGTACCTGAATGATATAAGATCAAAAAGGGAACCTGGAACCAGAGCAGCTGCACAAGAAGAAACTCGGGAGTTCAATTAACAACAAAATAATTCAAAGGGCCCAAAATGCAGAAAGATCAAAATGTATAGGATTGGATTCCAGCAATCTACCAGATGCAAATTCTCATTGGCAGTTACCTTTGTTTCAGTTCCCACACTTGAGCTACCAGAAGAATGGTAAGGAACATGTCTTTCTTGATGACCAAAATCCAAAATGTCCATACTGCTGTAACTCATATGAGATGCTCCTTGTCATACAACCTCTAGATATTCTTGGATTACTACAGTAATCAGGAACACATTCACTCATAATGAAAAATAAACACTCAAAGAGCTCTATTTCCTTCTTATGAGTAATTTGGTCACATAACTGTTAGAATTATATGGGCTTGCCCATTAACAAATTCTGAAATTCATAATAAATCTCAAAGACCCATTCATGTGTGAGCAAAGAGGGGAAGTGGAACTCTTTAGTCCCACCTTGCTAGTGGAAGGGGAGGAGGACTTGCTTAAATATGGAAGTCCTCTCCACTTCCTCAAGTCTAGTGTGAGAAGGAGAAAGAGAAACCCACACGCGCGCTCTCGCTCGCCTCGCCTCGCCGGGCCGGGCGGGGCGGGGCGGGGCGACTTGCGCGGGTGCGCGGCACCTGCGGGAGCGCGGTCTCCTTTTGCAGTTTTAGTTTTTGGTTTCTTGGCCTTCAAGTTGCAGAGTTACGACTCAAGAGTCCTAAACCGATTTAGATCGTGATCGCGACACGAGGTCGGTTCAACAGGGCTATATAAGCAACCTATCGGCCACGCCAAAACGTATCTCAACACCTCTTGAGCTAGGGTTTGCCTCATATCGCTTTTGCGCTGCCGTCTAGTCGTCTCCAGTCCGTTCGCTTGCGTGCACCAGCGACCGGACGAGCAGGTCTCCGGAACCCTCGTCTTTGTGATCCTGCACCGGGAGAAGGCGAATAAGGTTTTTGGGAAGCGCTCGTCGCGCGACTGCTCTCGTCTTTAACAACGGGTCGTCTACCGTCCAAGTCAGGCGGCGCTGCGTCAAGATGTACTCGTCGTCAACTGCTCCGAGCTCTTCCTCCAGCGCTCATCGAGGATCGTCCAGCGCCGACTCCGCCACCGTCTTCTCCAGCATCAGAAAGGTACGCCGTTCGTGATCTAATTTCTATGCTTATATCAGGTCTTATGCCTTTGTTCTTGCTTTTTAATCTATCTGGTGTACGAGCTATGTTTACACCGGTTGTCATGTACGAGATCATGTTATGCATGTTTTGTTATGCTAGTAAACAATACAATCTGAGATATCTAGATCATCATTTTATCATGATTTATATTCTGGTTTTAATCTGGAAATTGCCTATTCCTTTAACAATAACATCATGTACGAGCTACTGTGCAAACATCCACAAGATCACAACCAGAAGAATTTCTTTGCTTTGATAAAAGGTTCTCATGCTTATTATACAAAAAAAAGAACAGAAGAAAAGGTCAGGAGAGGGCTGGACGAACAGTCATGGCCACCTCCCCGTCGCATCTGGCAGCTATAAAGCGACCGCCAAGCCATGGCGTTCCTCGACAACCAACGAGCGGGCGGGAGGCGGGTGCAGCGCGATGCGGGAAGCACAGACGGCGAGAACGGGAGCTGCCTCACCGCCACGCCCGCCGGACCGGCCAAGCCCCTCCTCCTCGGCGGGGCCCGGGGTCGCCGCCGCCGCCGCCGCCGCTCGGATTGGGAAATAAAGCGCAGCCGGGTTATGGGCTCTTGGCCCAGCAGCCACCAGCCAGGCCCATCAGGGCGTGGATGATATATCGTTAGAAAACTCTCGCTGACTGGCCTATAGGAAGTGACAGACGACGATCGTGGCGGAGACCATCGCCGGCCGCCCGGCGGCCCGTACACACCGCCGCCACCGGGCAAATCTGCGAGAGAGGAAGACATATGAAATGGGTCCACCCGGAGGCCCATACGGACCCACTTACTGGGTCCAACAGCCAGCGGATGGAAAGGACCTTTATAATGATTTCGCTTCGCGCTGAACGCTGCTGGTGCCTCTCATAGCTTCTGGCCTCGCCACCTCATGTGAGCGAGCGTCCCCCGCCTCTGCAACCGCTCCGCCGACGGCGAGCGTCCCCCGCCTCTGCAACCGCTCCGCCGACAACAAGGGGGAGAAGGGAGGACGACGACGAGTCCCGTGCTCGACCGGATAGAGCCATAGAGGTACGGGAACTTCCATCCACCCGTCTCCACGCGCTGAGTTTTTAGTAGCGCTATTAATGGAATGGGTGCCGATAGCGTTAAGGGTTTGGTGCATGTCGGGGTTTGTCGGCGAATTGTCACCACGGCCGTCGGCCGCGCGGTCAGTAGATGATCACCAGTCGGTCGTGCGGTCAGCATTTCAGTTGGGAGGGTTGGAGGGTTAGGGGGTGCCTGTGTTAGGGGTGCCTCTCAACCGAGCAACTACAGAGGGTTAGGGGGGCGCCACGAGCAGAGAGGGTTGAGTCTGCTGGTTAGGGGTGGGTTGGGTCTGCTGGTTAGGGGTGGGTTACAGAATGGAGATGATTAGGGGTGGGTTGAGTCTGCTGGTTAGGGGTGGGTTACAGAATTTGAGATGATTATATGTAGGGTTACATGCTGCTGTTAGTACTTCAAGATGCATACGTGCTAGTACTTCAAATGAATTTCACATGCTGCTGCAATACGTATCAATATAGCTGTACCTCAAGATGCAGACTGTTCTTAAACAGTTTGGACTTCGGTTGGGTCTCAATTACAGTTGGTCTGTACAGACTCAATTACAGTTGGTCGGGTAGTAAGGTGTTGGTCAATCTTAAACAGTTTGAACTTCGGTTGGGTCTGTAGCTATGCCCCGAGCACTGAGCACATGCCCCAGAAATTCCGAACTGCCTTGTGCAAAAGAACATTTGGACAATTTTAAATAGAGTTTGTGTTTCCTGAGCAACAAAAGTGTCCAGTAGATGCTGCACATGGGCTGTCATAGACATACTGCACACCAAAACATCATCTAAGAAAACCACCACGCATTTATGAAGAGGACCCAACACAAAGTTCATTGAACTCTGAATGTACCTTATACTCATAATGACCGTTATGCGTTTGGAATTCTCTTTTGAACTCATCCCCAACCTTGATTGTTATTTAATGGTATCTGGAATGACGATCAAGCTTGGTGTCAACACTGGAATTGGGAATTTGTTATTCACTGTGAATGCATTGAGACACCTGTAATCGGCGCACATGCACCACTCACCATCTTTTTTCTTGACCAATAGGACAGGGGAAGCGAATGGACCACAACTATGTTGTACAATTCCATTTTGGAGCATTTCTTGGACTTGACTTTCAATTTCATCTTTTTGCTGCGGTGTATAGCAATATTGTCATGACAGAAATGGTTGAACACCTGGCAGCAGTGGTATAGCGTGATCATGATCTCTCCGTGAAGGCAGTCCCTTGGGGTCCACAAACACATAAGTAACTTCAGCCACGACTGTCTAAATGGTGACCGGCCATACTGGCTGTCTGCCCACTGCATTTTTCACTGATAATTCCAGAACTTGCTCCAGTGCCTCTCACCAGATGAGAGCTTCCAGTTGATCCCAAGTCAACATTTGACAATCATTTGTCCTGGGCAGAAAACCTTGTAGCTTGATCATCTTTCCCTTGTACTCAAACCGCAACCACTTCTGTGTCCAATGGACTGTCATGGAACTAAAGATTTCCAACTAATCCATGCCACGGATGATGTCATAGCCACTGAGAGGGGGCACCTTCAGGTTAGTGAAAAATGGGTGCCCTTGACAAAAGAAACTACAGCTTGGTATGATAAACTTGCTCCAAAGTAGGCCACCATCAGCTAACTTGACTGAAACTGGTAATGTCAGCTTCTGAACTGTCGGCATGACTCCCAGCAAATGACTACCAATGAAACTTGATGAGCTGTCCAAGTCCACTAGAATAAGAACCTCCTGAAAATGCACATTGCCCCAGAGCCTGATGGTCTTTCTTCTACCTTCACTGCCTTTGACAGCCTGCAATGATAGAGCTAACACTTGCTCAGTTCCTTCAATGGGATCGCTCTGACTGGTTGGTGAAATGAGATCTTCACTGAACTCCTCAATTGACATTGCCCACATCTCTTTCACACATCTCTTTCACCAGGTGCAACGAGACAGATGCCGACCAACGGTGCATATGACTCCAACGTTCCCCGCATTTGTAAGAAAGACCCTAGGCAAGGCAATAAGCCTTCAATACCGACAACCTTGCATCTTCAGGAGGCTGGGGGGCTTGACAGGGTACGTCGGTTGCCTGTTGTTGGTATCCCAGTAGACTTTGCTGACGGCAGTAGTAGAGGTAAATGTAGTGATTGCTGCTGCACAGGTGGTCTTGGTGACATCACCATGTCCAGATGTTTTTCCCTCCTGCCATGGTTGGAGCAGCAACATGTCTTCCTGCAAAAGGGCAAGAGAGCAAGTAGAATCGAGGTCTTGTGGTCTTTGAATAAGAACAACAGCATGAATGTCATATCACAAACCATCAAGAAAACACTCGACCACCACAGTAGGTGGCATGCTATTTTCATGTGCTAAAAGCTGATAAACTAAGCTATGAAACTGATCCACATACTCTGAAACAACTGCTGTATACGAAAAAAAACCAACGCACCAGTGCACTATGTTGGTCCTGACCCAACAGATTGCACAAATATAAACCTAGATCATGCCATCCCATCTCCTAGATTCTTCCATATATTGGGCCCAAAATTGCACCGACCCTCAAAGTGAATCACAGCCAAACAAGCCCAAAGCTCGGTGGGAATGCTATAGAACTCATAATAAGTTGACCCATTGAACACTGGGGCTTATCTGAGGCATATTGGATCCCCAACTCAAATAGCTAGGATTCGTAATATTTGCACCAGAATCAAGCAGATTTAAGGGTACTGGAGAGATGTTTGGAAGAACCGGACCTGCGATCGGCGTAGATACCAGGCTAGTGACCACCAGAGCACCCAGCATCCAGTGAATATCTTCCTCACAGTGGCCCATTGGCATGGATGCCACCGCCATCGCAGAAGCAAGCTTCCAGATGGACAGAAGCCAGCACCCTCTGTTGTGCCAGGGTTGGTGATGGCACCTTCTTCAGGAGCTCATGGAGGAACACGTCCGCCTTGAACTTGATGTTCTCAACGGTGATGTATAAGTCCGCCAGAGGGACAGGATGTGGGGGAACCCAGCAGACCAGCACCAGTAGCATGGGAGATCACGGGGTGAAGGTGATGGGACTGTGCTATTGTGGGCTGATTGATTTCGGTAATTAACAAGGGTAGATTACCAGTCAAATACCTTATTTTTTAAAACGGACAGAAGAGAGCTAAATCATTTTCGTTTTGATTATCAGGTGTTTTTACAGTTCTTGTTTCCACTTTATCCGTAATTTCAGCTTGTCTAAAAATAGTTATGCATCTCACAATATTAATATTTTATTTTAGAGAGATGGCTGCAGCGTTCGAAGGTATAGAAAACTTCATGTTGAGAGACTTTCTTAGCAAGAACACACTCAAGAAGAATTATGCAAGGGATAACACGCAGATGACTCCAGATGCAGTAAGAAGTTCATTATAGTATTTACAGTACAAGATTTAGGATGCAATTTTTAAATGTCATTCAATATAAAACTTGTTCGCTTTTCAGTTAGACAAGAGATTCGACGGGTATCAAAAGATCTGCCTTTATGGTTTGGGATCCGTGTTTTGGGGAGCCGCAAATGGTGTCCTCAAAACTATACAGGAGAAGCATTCAGGTTGGATCTTTTGGGGAAGCACCTACTTCGTCAGTTCCCTTGTTCTCATGTTGAATGGACTAACCGCTGCAAGCTTTTCGAGCTCAACTCCTCTAGCATTGGATACGGCAGGCCTAGGAGCATGGACGGCATACATTTATATGCTGGCCACATTCCATGTGGCATCATTGAGCTTTCACTCCAGTGAAAAGGAATGTATCTACTCAATGGTCGTGTCATCTATTGTCGTAACAATCCACTGGACCTACAGCGCCCAGGACCCTTTGGTGAGACAAAAAAATTGTTCTTACACTATCTAAATGAGTAATGATATGGCTCAGTTGCACTAATCTACGGTACAATTTTTCAGGTTTTTCTTCTATTCGGCAAGTTAATTCTGTGGCTGGTGCTTATAGTTCCTTTTCTTGCTGTCAAACTTCTCTTGAAAGCTCCATCTGGCACTGCCAAACTCTGCTCACTAATTCATTGGGCTACTGGATCAGTCATCAGGTCAGGAATCAGAAACTGAAACTGTAACAAATGTTCCCTTTCTGTCTATAAGTGGGAATTAAATATCTTACCTGTTGACCAGTACTTTGCGTGGCCGGATCTGTAAAGATGGAAATCCTCTAAAGAGTTTTCTATTGGCAAAGAAGAGTGATCCCAACAAAACAACAGGGTATGACCTATATTTTTCTTCCTCTTGATATGATATTTATTTGTATCTTGACATGACATTTTTTCAGGAGTGCTGAGCCAACTCATGTATAGCTTATCTGGCTGACTAAAAACAAAATGCGGTAATTATTCAACCATTGATGTTTTTTTCTTTTTCCAAAATGATGACCTATTATACTGAATGTTTTCTTCTCTCTCAGTGATAACATTTTGTTTCCTTCTACAGGATACAAGAGGTTACTGGAGCTAGAGCAACTTGTCAGTACCATATCCATGCTGAGCTGGAGCAAGTTGTCCAATAGTGTTCCCATATACTGCTCAAAAGTATAGAGAGAATGAAGTAGTTAATTGGATCGATAGGACTGATGATTCTGTATTTGGGGCCTTTTCATCCTTTCTGCTCCGTTGGACAGGGAGAGAACTTGGTACTAGGCAGAATGATAAACTAGTGTTTGGCACACATAGGATCTTTGCAATTCTATCTTAATAAAGCTTGACAATTGACATGATAGTATTAGATGTGACAGTGCATAGTTCTTGACAAGATACAAGTAGCTTGTAGAGCCTTATTCAAACTTATGTTGCTTCGTCACCAATATGTGACATACCATGGAAACGTAGTGAATACAAGTACATGCAAAATATCTATATTGTATTTGCTCCAGGGTGTCAAGATTTAATAAAAAAGATTGTAGGGAAGGACCTCAACCAATATCCATCAGTTTGGTTATACAAAACATCAAACTTAATATCTGTCAACCCAAACAGGACATCAGGTTTGGTCAAACTAAGAGATGAAGACTTGTTGATTTGTCGTTCAAAAATATAAGGCAGCCATGTGGTTTTTGGCAACCCATTGTTGTGGCAAATTCCTTTCTACCATTTGCTCGTCACCTTCCTCTCCAACTCTTATAAGCTTTGACCTGCATGTTGCCTGTGTGTATGAACTTAAGCTAGAACTTGCTGGAAAAGATGGAGCTGCGATAAGCTGATGCTCGGCGGCAAGTTTAAATACTCCCTCCATGCAAATTTACAAGTCATTCTGACCATTTTAGCAGAGATTAAGGTAGTGGATGAATCGTCACTTCTGCCCCTCACTTTTGTCCCTCTGGCAACAAATTATTTACACGCAACTGGTCATGCGGCTGCCCAGACACCACCCACAAGAGACACCAGCCAACTCTATCCCTTTGATGAATTTGCATTAAAGTACACGCCGGCTCTGTCCCTCTGACACCACCACCAATAAATTTAAAATTCCTTCCTCCCTCCCATGTGGATTACAGCTAAATCAACAATCCATGTGGATTACGGCATAAGTATAACGCAAGCTTACCATGTGGATTACAGCTCTGGAAGTTGAAACGAAGGCACCATGAAAGGGTATTGGCTAAGAGCTGTGGCATGCTCTATCGAAACAGTACTCGCACTGCGGTCTAAATCGACAGGAAGGCCTTAAAAACAGACGATGGACTAGATTTTTAATGTTACCATTAGATTTTTAAGGGAACAGACAATAGAGTGGTTTTTCGATCCTTTCTGCTTGACACAATTGATGGATGGATTCAGCTTCCGTCCAGGGTGGATCTATAGGGAAAAGAGCTCCTGAGGTAGGCAAGCAGAATAACAATCACTCTGAGAAAGCAAGTACTCTTGCTTACACCAACTAGACAAGATTCAGGGAATGAGCCATTAGCTCGGACGTCGTTCTCTCCAGTGTGCATGTGCTGTATTAGTTGGTGCGTGACTGCGTGTGTTCAGATACTGCAACTTGTTATCCGAAGGTTGAGGGAAAAAAAAAACTAGACAAAATTCACGAAATAGTACCAACAAAAGTCAGGAAATATTCAGAGTCCTAACCGTCCCCAGAACTGGGGATACTCTAACTAATCCTTCGTGATTGACAGACACTGCTAGTCCTTTGCAATTTGCAAATCAGTAATAAAAAAACAGAACGGATTCAACGCGAGGTGCCTGCCTGCTAGCTTGCGTAGCATGCATATAGCACCCACAAACTAATTAACCGAAAAGACCATGTCCATGCAGTACACTACACTAGCTTAATCCGAAGAAGGCAGCAGGCGTCGCGTGTTCGCGGGGCTAGAGCAAGAGAAAAAAACCCGGAAAAGAGAGATTTTTCCTTACGTCTTCTTCTTGGAGGAGCTCCAATGGTCACCTCGTCGCGGTAGCGGACGGAGGAGCGGCCCCGCCGGACCCGTCGCGGTCACCGGAGGAGCGGCTGCCGGATCTTGTTGCGGTCGCCTCGTCGCGGTCAAGTACCCGTCAGATCCGGTCGTGGTAGAACGGCCGCCGGCCGGACCCGTTCGCCTCGTCACGGCCGAGAGGCCGCCGAACCTGCTTATGGAGGGAGGAGACGATCCGACCCGCGCAACAGAGGCGCGGCCGCCGGAGTGCCGGATCCGTTCGCGGAAGGGGCGGCCGGGCGGGGGAGGAAGGCACGGGTGGACTGAGCGAGATGAGCCGAGGGCAGTTTAGACAGAAGCAAAATGAACACGGAGGGGTACAACGACTTGTAATTTGGTGAAAGATGGTACATATAAATTGCCATGGAGGAGGGAGTAGTACATATAAGACTACCCGCATTCACGTTCCTCTATTTTCATCTTCTATACTGTCTGGTCATCAAGATTCTCTCTTCTATACTCATTTCTCCCGCATTCATTCATCTTCTATATCATCATCTATCTACTGTGGGCTCACTTGTCACTTTATCTAAATATATCCATGAGAGATCTAGTTTCGAAGAATTAATTGTAACAAATTCAATGGCGCAATCGAAATTTAATTTGAGATTTCAGTTTGTGAGATATAGCATTTTTTTGAAACGAAATTGGATGAGGCTCATGTCGTACTCTCTCCTTTCTCTCCTCTCCCTCTCACGCGTGTTGCTCCTCTTCACACGCTATATGCTGCCGCCTCCGCTATTTTTACCGGGCGTACGCGTAGAGGACGAAGTAGCGGCTCCTGCTGTACCGGCCTCCGCTGATTTGTTTCCGCTAAACGCTTTTAGCGGACGCCGTGGCGTATGTCGGTGCGGATGGTCTAAGAACCGTATAAAAAGAGTACTTGTGACCTATTAGTAACCTATACTAGTACAATTGTATGCTCTATTTATGAACTCCAAAACTGTTTGGAGTAATATGCAAATTTATATGTACAAATTATATTAACTATCTTATGCCGTATGGAATCTGGCTTCATCGGTGCCTCTTCTGCCTCCATATCGCTCCCGCATCTGACACGTGTTAGCTGCCCTACGCTGTCAGCTCATCGGGCCGTCGCATGATGAACGCAACCGTCCCCGCGTCGCGTGTCCTTCACTACTTACATAGCTTCGTTGATAGGCAAAGAGTCCTTCGTGTGCCTAGAAAAATTCGCTGTATTCCTGTTCATCGTTATTTCCTTCGCCTCAGACCGATGGCTGCAGCATGCTTGGATCTGAGCAGTACCGCTACAGAGGCTTTTAACTACATATCATTATAAAAGATATGGTCCAACCTATACGTCACTACAAAAAAATTCGAACGCATCTCTGTAACATCGTGTTTCTCTCTTTTAACCTCCACGTCATTCCGTCTATATTTGCTGCTAACGATGGCTAATGGTGCTACGAAAAGACGTAAATGCCCTTGGGATAAAAAGTCAAGATAAAGTTTTGTTTTCCCTTGTGCCACTAGGGGTGATTTGGCATCAAACTGATTGCGTGTTATTCCGTATTTGAGTATGTAATTTGGCACCAGACTGATTGTCATTAACCATTTTGGACCATACTAGTTTAATTAGTATTTATTTTTTTTTAATTTTTATTTTCGATCAAGCTCTTATCCAAGACTAAAATCAAAACAAAAAAAATAAATAAATACTCCCTCCATCCCAAATTATAAGACATTCCAAGAATCTTGGAGAGTCAAAGTTTTTCAACTTTGACCAAAATTATAGAAAAAATACAAAGATTTATAACATCAAGTATGTATATTATGAAAATATAACTAATAAAGAATCTAATTGCACTTAATTAAAATCATAAATATAATTATCTTATCATATAAATTTGGTCAAAGTTGAAAAACTTTGACTTTCTAATATTCTAATATTCTTGGAATGTCTTGTAATTTGGAATGGAGGGAGTATATTATTTCGTCCGTCTATCTTCTGTGTTGTGTGTCTGTCTCCCGTTCAATATTTATCCTCTCATCTCTGTCTGACTCCGACACATGTGTGTGTCTCCCATTCATTCTCTCTCACTCATCTCTATCTCTCTGCTCTCTCGAGTAACATGGGCGTCGGTGGCTTGCTGCTGCTTGGGCGCTTGGCCGTGCCGAGTACGAGTACGATACCGACGAGGGGCGCCTGCCTTGAGGGCGCTGCAAACAGTGAACTCGTTGTATGACGGCGCTGTCCACTATTATATTGCTCCAGCCACCCAGCGCGGGGCGGGACACCATGATGGACGGCTCCTGCCTCCTGGAACGCCTGACGCGACCGCGACGACGGTGCGGGTGCGGCCGAGTACTTCATCGACCGCGACCGGGCATGCTTCGTGGTGCTGCTGGACCTCCTCCGCACGGGCGGGCTCCACGTGCCCCGGTGCCCGCCAGCGTCCCCGAGGCGGCGCTGTACCGCGAGGCGCTCTACTACGGCCTCCTGGACCACGTCCGCGCCGCGCGCCTTCGATGGCGACCGCCTCCGCCTGGCGGTGTCCGTGCCTGGCCCGGGCGCGCGCCGGGCGATGGCACGGCCGTCCGCGCCGCGCCCGA
Organism: Coix lacryma-jobi var. lacryma-jobi; assembly: GCA_009763385.1. Taxonomy (NCBI): domain Eukaryota; kingdom Viridiplantae; phylum Streptophyta; class Magnoliopsida; order Poales; family Poaceae; genus Coix; species Coix lacryma-jobi. The sequence goes on along the minus strand of CM019831.1, from coordinate 111,261,698 downwards.
CGGCGGCTGCTGCGTGGCGCACGGCGGCGCCGTGCGCGTGTACAACTGTATGCTCCAGGAGCGCCGCCCCGTGTACCTCGGCCACGCGCCCGTCAACGACGCCGCGTACCTGGACGCCGCGACGACGACGGCGTTGCCGCTTTCTCCGCGCTCACGGGGGACCTCCGCCACCGCTTCCGCGTCGCGCACGGTCGCCAGCCCAGGTCGTTCACCGCCGGCGCGCTGGCCATCGACGGGAGAGGGTGCGGCGTCTTCGCGAGCTGCAAGGGACGGCTCAATGAGTACGGCGTCGGCGTCTGGGACCGGAACACGGTTGAGCAGGCCGACTTCTTCTACGAGCCGCCCGGGTGCGCGCTGGGCGACGCGGACAGGCTCCAGTGGCTCGACGGCACCGGCACTTTCATGGTGGGGTGGCCACCATGTTCCCGCGGACCGACTCCTCCTCCGTCGGCCTGCTCGATTTCCGGGACAGGAGCGTCGTCTGGTCGTGGTCCGACGTCGGCACGCCGTGTCGCTCGAGGACAAGCACGCGGTCCACGCCGTCGTGATGGAGGACGGGAGGTCGGTGTGCGTGATCAACCAGTACGACGACCTCGGGTTCCTCGACCTCGGAGCACCGCCGGCGGCGTGCGGTGGCGGTCGAGGAGCAAGCTGGCCGGCGACGGGCGGGAAGACGAAGGCGCTCGTCAGCGAGGAGGTCTGCTATCCGAAGCTCGCCACGTACGGCCCCGGCCACGTGCTGACGTCGACGCTGTGCGGCAGCGAAGGCGGTGGCGCCATCTGCGACTTCTCCATCGGCGGCGACCGCCTCTTCGCCCTGCACAGCGAGGAGAATGTTTCCGACGTCTGGGAGAGAGGCTTTTACCCACGCGCTTGCGAGCCCCGGCGCCCGGACGCCCACGCGGCCACGGCACCACCTCGGCACCTCCGTGCCGCTGGGGCCGAGCTCGCCCGCGGCCACGGCCCGCCGCGCCACCACGCGCGTGCGTGAAGAGATGGAGAACGACTGAACGAGAGAGTTAGTGACGAATCTAGAACAAGTTGTCACGGGGGTCGGCACTCGACACATACGCAAAGCCACACTTTGGTCACGTCTAAGGTCAATCTCAATGAGAGTTCCATTTGTATTAAATATGGTGTCACATAAGCTTTTTTGATGACATGACAATGTATTTAAGAAGAGAGAGATGAAATGACTTCATACACCTTAAAGTTCATAGAACGAAAAGAAGTTTTTTGGAGGCCCTTATCCTCATTACGCCTAGCATTGAGTGGGCTGGATATTTACCTTGTCAACTAGCAAATCAATAGGGGTTCTATTTGAGTAAGCACCTGAATTGGCACCTGAATCGGACTGAACCGGCTGTTTGTCATTGTCAGGCTACTGTTCTTCTATTCTTTCGAATCCATGAAGTAAGACATTGATTTTGCAACAAGGTCAATTATGTTCATTGCATAATAAGTTCCCTTGAAAAGCATTGGCGCACGTGTAAACGAGTTGCTCTACCGAACTGAGCTATAGCCCTTGTGAGAGATATCTTAACATATAGATAATTTCTTGTCAAGATGAATATTCTATAATGCCAGAGGATATCCCTTTGATCCGTTTACTATATAACATAAACATAATAACATAAACATACCAATAACGGAATAACATAACATAAACATACCAATAATGGAGCGGTATTGCTTATAAAAAGGATGATGAAACTCTCTTGGCACGGATACCAACTCTCTATGAGTCATGAAATTTCATGTCTATGAAACTTTAAATGAAACTCTCACTCTCAATGGAGAGTTTTATTCTTCCATATGACATGTCAGTCTTGGAAACACCAAAATAAAACTCGCCACTGAGATTGGCCTAAGGGCGTCCGCAATGGTGTTTAAATTGCTAGCTATTTGGTCTCTAGGAAGAATATTATTAGCTCTTAATGGCAATATACAAATAACTAACTATAAATAAATACTATTTTGATAAGACAACTTACAAAAGTAGCAATCTTACTTTTCTATTATTTTTATACGTCATCTCGCTAGCTATTTGTAAAGTGTTATTGAGAGCCAATATAATTTCTTTTAGCTAGCTATTTGACAATTATTGCGGATGACCTAAGGCGGGCTAGTAAGTTTGTTAGTTTGGATAAAAAGTACAAATACATATAGACATGAAGCAGTGGCGGAGCCACCGCCCGGCCACCCCGGGCGGTTGGCCGGGCTCTCCACGCCAAAGTTCAATAGAAAATTTTCTTTATATTAAAGAAGAATCTTGTGATTTTCTAACTAAATACTCTTGTATAATGAAATTTGCCCGGACTTCTAAAAGCTTCTGGCTCCGCTACTGACACGAAGAGTCCAAGGTTCCCAAGTTCCCAATGCAAACACCTACTGCCTGTAACTTTTGTCATAGTAGCACATGTCTTCTTTCTTTTCTGACACTTTGCACAACAGGTCACCATGGGCAGCTCCAAAACGTGTTCCGAACTACTGCCTCCCGCTTTTGTCAGATGAAGCCAATATATTTTCTGCAAGAAACTCTGGTACATTGCGGAGCTACAATACACCATGACATAGAGGACCAGTTTAGGGTCTGTTTGGAACGCAGGAATTTTACGACAATCAGAATTTCACATGAATCAGTTCAATTTCATAGGAAAAACGCAGGAACAGGAAAAAAAAACTCGCGTTCCGACCCTTAGATGTGGCATTTGAGGCATTACGCCATGCTAGAGCGTTGCAGAAGCTCTTATAATATAGAGCCGTTATAATATATGCTGCAAAAGCTAAGCATTCCTAAAAGATAAAGTTAGCAATGATGTCATCTAAGAAATAAACTCTTTACAATAATAATAGTGGTTACCGGCCTATTATAACTTCACTCTACAGGTACGGTCATCCATATTTTGAAAGGAAACTACCATATTATCATTTGTAATTGCATCAAAAGAGAAATTCTTATATTCCACAAAGATATTGAGACATTCACTCATAAATTTGAATAGGTTCTTGCAGATTTGTCTTATAGTTTTGACTACTGATAAAGTTCAAAAATAGTCCTTTTTGCTTTGATTACTTATCAAATTAGTCGCACAATTAAATATACTAGAGGAGATACTAGATAATGCATAAGCAATCACACTTGACACTTATATGATTAGGAAAAATCCAATTTTCTTCACTAGCATCTTGCTGGAATGAGCAAATGGGGAGTAGAGAAGACAACTGTCGGGTACGTAGAAAAGGCGTACCCAAAATCTCGATTACGAAAAACTAAACCACGACAAAATCCATTATCACTCTCTCAACCTCAACATCTAAACCAGCCCAAGTACCGAACCGTACTGGGCCGGCCCACGAGTGGACCTCAGTGACGCCGCCAACACACCTTCGAGGAGTCCCTTCTCGAGACCACGTCGAGTCCGCTCTGGGGACACTTCGGTGACGGAAACTCCCCGAGCGAACGAGGCACACCACGGTGACAGAAACTACCCGAAGCGAACGGGGCAGGCCTCGACAGCCTTGCCTCACACCCTCTCACTCCTCGAGCAGCCCTCGAGGAGTACTCCTTCGAGCACTCCCAGGGCAGGCCCTCGACAGCCTCGACACACATCCTTCGAGGGGCATCCCCCGGACGTCCCTCGATTACGGAACCCTTCCGAGTGAAGGAATGTAACGTAACAGCTCTAATCCCATGGCCCACTGATCACCGTCAACCACTGACAGTCGATCCGTACAGCCAAGAGATTAGGACCGGTTCCGCTACTGGGCTACATCAGTGCCCGTTGTCCGCAGGATCATCTCACAATTCAGTTACAATCTCTTTAACACTTTGACAAGTAACATCGGAGTAAATAGCGGAAGACTTAGATAACAATAGTTTTACAAACCAGGGTTCAACATAAAATTAAAGTGAAGTTATTACAGACCATAGTTCAAATAGATAGAGTTGGCAGAGTAGCATATGACAACAACTAAAGGTAAAGATACTTCACCCAGCCCGAGGGTGAATAATCACTCGTCGGCCTCATCGGCCTCTTCCTGAACAACAGTCACACAGCAGGGTCCAAGGCATACTGAGGAATCTGCCATACCTGCAACATGGGTAATAAAACCCTGAGTACAAAGGTACTCAACAAGACTTACCCGACTAAAGAAAAAGGGAGAAGACTCAGGAATGAAGGCTTAGGGTAGTCAAGGTAAGGCTTAAGCAAGATCAAGTATTTTGCAGAAAAGCATTTTTGTAAATCTTATTTTATTTTGAAAGATTCAGTATTCCTCAATTCTTCATCATTCATGATTCATTTTACATTTCAAAACATTCCTAGTTGAGAACCACTCTCCGTTGACAGTCAGTGGACCAAGTCTCCATAACCGAGGAGCAACGTTAATCCGGATAAATAATACTCAGCTGAGGATCCCTATCCACACTGCATATGTAGCACCCAAGCTTGCATATGCCAACTCGTCTACCACGATTCCTCCAAGATTGGGCCCGGTCCTACGCCACCCGGAAGTACAGTACACCACTCCAATCCGGGACTCTAACCCACGTGGGTACATGCTACTTCCGCCATCTCTCCACTCCTAGTGCGCGGTTGTCGGTCCAATAATGGATTTCTCGGAGCCAGAGCTTTCCGTAGTATGTGAATAGTTACAAGTCTTGACCAGCAGGCCCCCATACGGATGGTCCCTACATTTTCCAGCCAGCGACAAGCACCTCGGGACTCTAACCCAAGAGTACAGGTCCTGTCAGTTTTTCAACCCTGTCCCGGTCGGTGTCAACTGTTGAGTCCCGGACTACAACATGACGGCACCGTACGCAAGGACAACATCTCCTTCCCATTGACTAAGTACGGATCAGATACTTAGCCAATAGTGGGAGTAAAGCCAAATTCCCATAAAAGTTCTTTAAGTGATCACACTTTTGAAATTGGCATTTTTATTGCAAATCTATTTAATAGCATTGCTAAGCATTTTTCAAACACTTTTTGAAAAGCAGGTATCGGGTGTTTCAGTGGTCAAGGTGGGTAATGCATCAATTAGGATAGCACACAACTCCTATAAACCTAATGCAATAATTTAACTCAAAAGCATTTAAGGAAACATTTTATAAAATTCAAGGAAAGGGTTAAATGCACCGGGGCTTGCCTTGGATGGCAAAAAGAGCAGACTCGGGGTTGGAGTAGGTGTCGAAGCTCGGGGTCGCCTCGGGGACAGATCCTTCGGTGGCTACCTCGACTTCAGGTCCTTCTTCGTCAACTATACGGATGCAATGATGAATGCTCATGAGAATGATGATATGGACTTAAGGTGCAAGACAATTCCACTGATTCTAGATTACTTTTAAGCAAGGCATGATTGAATTCTAGGTTGAGCATAAAAGGTAATCATTTCTTCCTTAAGCAATATTGATTAACTAGCCCTTAATATAATTATCCTAAGCACCAACCAAACATAGCATCACAAACATCATAGACCAAAGGGTAGGGGTCTATGAACATCAATCAATCCAAAGATCACATCATCAACACTTATTACCAACCCTAATCCATCTTTTCTATTTTCTTAATTTATTTAAAAGGTCATTTTATGAAGTTGCTCCAAAAATTACCAAATTAATCACATAAGTTCATTATGGTGTAGATAGATGGCGAAACAAATTTCATAATTTTTGGAGGTCATTAAGGTGCTCAATTAAATCTAGACATTTAATTAACAAAAGGTACTATTTGGGAATTAAAATAAAAGCTCAAAAATCAACTTGTTCCAAAAGACTTCAAAATTTTACCAGAGACTAAACATGGCATAAGAAGCTCACAAAAATTTGTCTCATGATTTTTGGAGTTATAAATCACTCTCCAAAAATACCAAAACCTTCATTTTTCAATTAAAAGGGGAATTTTACATTTTCAAATTTTTGCACAAAACTCAAGTTTCATATTTTTATAAAATACTCCAGAGCATAAAGAGTCTACCACAAAAATTTCAGAATTTTTGGATGCACACAGAAAATCATACAAAAAAGAGAAAACAGAACACTATTCACAACTATCAGAAAAAGAGAAGAGCACTGTGCTCCCTCTAGGCCGGGCTCGGCGAAATGCGGGGCTCGGGCGAAACGGAGAAGTGAGCCTCGGTCCGAGGCCGGACTCGGGCGAGACGGAGAGCATGCGTCGCCGAGGCTTGGGCTCGGTCGAAGCGGAGGGTCATGCGCTCGCCGAGGCTTGGGCTCGGGCGAAGCGGAGAAACAGGCCTCTGCCCGAGGCGTGACTTGGGGGCTCGGGCGAAGCGGAGTTGAAGCAGAGGCCGAAGGCTCGGGTGCTTACCACGTGACGGAGGCAGGGCTCGAGGGTGAGGCTCGACTCGAGGGTGAGGCTCGACACGAGGGTGAGGCTCGACACGCTCGGGGGAGAAGATGACCGCGGCGGCGCTCCGGCGGTCCGGCGGTCCTGCGCAGCACATGCAACCGCAAGGGCCGGGTTAGAGTCGCACGGGGCCAAGGAACACAACACGGGGGTCGGTGAGAGATGATCATGGCCGGAGACGGCGAATTCCACGAACCCGAGTTCACCGGTGTTCGGTCGGAGATCGGAACGGCGAGCTTACGCCGGGCAAACGGAGACGGGGAAGGTGAAATTGGAGGGTGGGAAAGCTTCACGAGCTCAAGGCGGAGCTTTAGGGCTAGCTGGTGGAGAGGCGGAGTGTCTGGAGAGGTCCGGCCACGGTGGCGGAGGTGAAGTGCGGAGGTCGGGCTCCGGCGGGCTTATATAGCCACGGCCAGGGGCCGGTAGAGACCTCGGGGCTACGCGGGTAAGGTTTGCGGGGGCGTGCGCACTCGATTGCGCTCTGGCGGATAAGCTGGCGCGCAGCCGGGGCTCGGGCGCAATGCTCGGCCGGCGATGGCCACGCGGCGGCGGCGGCTGGGCACTGTAGGGGCCGAGAGCGATGGTCAGCGCTCGCGTGCGGGCGCGGAGGGAACAGGGGAACAGCGGCGACAGGTTGGTGGCGCGTGGGGAGCAGCCGCCTGCGCTGCAGCCGCAGCACCGGCGCCATGGCCGGGCCCCCCCCTGGCCTCTGGCTCTACGGGAAGAAGAACAGTGCTAGAGTCTAGGGTTTGACTTTTGGCTGGTTTCTGGATTTTGCAAAAATCTCCCAAAATTTGAACTGTGCGACAAAAACTCAAAACACCAAAGTTGTTCAGAAAAGTGAGATCTACAACTTTGTCAATATGCACATTTTCAAATTCCAAATAGTTTTTGAACTATATTCAAAAACAGAAAAGGGGACACTTTTCAAATTTGATTCAAATCAAAATTACTTTGGATTTCAAACTGAAACTTGAAAATCTTCCAATATGAAAGTTGTTCCATTTGACAAAACCTATAACTTTGCTAATACACACTTTTTCTGAAACTCAATAGTTTTTGAATAACTTTTTAAAACTGAAAAGGGGACAAAAACTGGAATTTGAATGAATTTGAAATTACTCCAAATTTTATATAGAAACATGGAAATCTGTAAATACCAAAGTTGTTCCTCTAGGTCAGATGCACAACTTTGCTTTTTAAACCAACTCAAAATTTTAAATTTTGAAAAAGTTATTAAAAAGGGAATAAATCCAGGATTTGGGAATTTAGGGTTTTGCAAAAGGGATTTCAAATCAAATCTGATTTTTGAACTTTGATCGAAGCAACAAAAATCAGGGCACTAAATTTGAACAAGAATTTCATAGAACTAGGCACAGAGGTGAAATTACCATTTTGCCCCTATAGGAAGAAGTGGGCTAATAAGGGTTTTTGCAATAGAGGTACATCACATAAAATGATACACTAAGCAAATGCATACACATGAAATCATGATCAAGATGATTAATGATGCTAATGATGATATGTCAAGTTAATTACATGTTTAAACACCAGAGGTGTTACAGCCTTCCCCCCTTAAAGAAATCTCGCCCCGAGATTCTACGTCTTAAGAAAGGACAAAGAAGGGATAAAGGCAAAACTTTACATAGACAGGGATTCGAGAAAGTCGGGGTAGTTCTTTGCCAAGAAGTCTTCAGATTCTCAAGTAGCTTCTTCTTCTGAGTGCTGGTTCCACTGGATTTTGTACCACCTTGTGGTAGTTCTCCGAGTAACTCGATCTTTGTGATCCAACACGCGAACTGGATATTCCGAGTAGGATAGATCAGGCTCTAGCTCGACACCTTCAACTTCCACGACATGTTCTGGTACTCGGAGGCACTTCTTGAGTTGGGAGACATGGAAAACATTGTGGACAGCAGAGAGATGATCGGGCAACTTCAGCTTGTAAGCTACCTTGCCACAACATTCCAAAATCTCAAACGGACCAATGTAGCGGGGTGCTAACTTTCCCTTTACTCCAAAACGAGTGACTCCTTTGGTTGGTGAGACCTTGAGATATACGTAATCTCCAACTTGAAACTTCAGAGGTCGACGTCTCTTGTCAGCATAACTCTTTTGTCGGGATTGGGCAATCTTCATGTTCTCTTGTATCTGCTTGACTTTCTCTTCCATATCTTTGACCAGGTCAACTCCAAAGAATTCTCTTTCTCCGGGCTCAGACCAACTGAGGGGTGTACGACAACGACGACCGTACAGTGCTTCAAATGGTGCCATTTTGATGCTTTCTTGATAACTGTTATTATATGAGAACTCTGCCAAGGGCAAACAGTCATCCCAAGTATCTGCGAAGGTGAGCACACATGCTCTCAACATATCCTCTAACACTTGGTTGACTCGCTCAGTTTGTCCATCTGTTTGTGGATGATATGCTGTACTATGCAAGAGCTTGGTTCCAAGTGAGGTATGGAACGCTTTCCAGAACTTTGCGACAAATTGAGTACCACGATCAGAGATAATGGTCTTGGGTATTCCATGAAGCTTCACTATGTTGTTCTTGTACAAGGCGGCATACGTGGGGACGGCATAGCTGGTCTTGACTGGCAGAAAGTGAGCTTGTTTGGTGAGTCGGTCCACTATTACCCAAATGGAATCAAAACCTTTCTTAGTCTTGGGTAGTCCATTGATAAAATCCATGCTGATATCTTCCCACTTCCAGGCAGGTACAGATAAAGGCTGCAATTCTCCTCCAGGCTTCATGTGCACGGCTTTGACTTTCTGACAAGTATCACAGCGAGCGACATAGCGAGCGATCTCAATTTTCATCTTTGTCCACCAGAATCTCTGCCTTAGATCCTGGTACATCTTGTTGCTGCCGGGGTGGATGGAAAACCTAGACCGGTGTGCCTCATCAAGGATCAACTGTCTCAACTCAGGCACCTTGGGAACTACTAGACGGTTCTTGAACCATACCACTCCTGCATCATCAATCCTGAAACAGTCAGCTTTTCCAGCTTGAATCTTTTCGATGATGTGCTTGATTCCAGGGTTATCTTCCTGTGCAGCGATGACTTGTTCCTTGACCGATGTTTCTATCCTGACATTGTTCAGGCTTCCTTGCGGAACTATCTCAATTCCCATCCTTTCAAGAGTATAGCACAAGGAAAGATCATAGGGCTTCGTCGTCAGACAGTTGCAGTATGACTTGCGACTGAGGGCATCGGCAACTACATTTGCCTTTCCCGGATGGTAATGCACTGCGATATCATAGTCCTTGATTAACTCAAGCCATCTTCGCTGCCTCATGTTCAGCTCTTCTTGGGTGAAGATATACTTCAGGCTCTTGTGATCGGTGTACACGTTGCAGGTACTGCCCAACAGATAATGACGCCATATCTTCAAAGCATGCACCACTGCTGCTAACTCAAGGTCATGGGTTGGATAATTCTCCTCATGTCGCCTAAGCTGCCGTGAGGCATAAGCGATCACTCGACCTTCTTGCATCAAAACACAGCCTAACCCAGTACCCGATGCATCACAGTATACATCAAAGGGTTTCTCGATGTCTGGTTGAGCTAGGACTGGTGATGTAGTTAGTAGCTTCTTCAAGGCTTGAAAAGCTTGCTCACAGGCTGTTGACCAAACAAAATCCACGGAATTCTTCAACAACTCTGTGATAGGCTTGGCAACTCTGGAGAAGTCTGGGATGAAACGACGATAGTATCCAGCCATTCCCATGAAGCTGCGAACTTCGCGGACAGTGGTAGGTGGCTCCCAATCCAAGATATCTGCTACTTTTTCAGGGTCAACTCACACACCTTCAGCGGACAGGACATGACCAAGGAATTGAATTCGATCTAGCCAGAATTCACATTTACTGAACTTGGCATACAGCTGGTGATCTCTGAGACGAGAGAGAACGACACGAAGATGATTGGCATGATCTTCAGGAGTTCTTGAATAAACAAGGATGTCGTCAATGAACACGACTACAAATTTATCGAGCTCTGGCATGAACACAGAGTTCATGAGATACATGAAATGAGCGGGTGCATTGGTCAAACCAAAAGACATGACCAAGTACTCATATAGGCCGTATCTGGTGGTGAAAGCTGTTTTGGGAATATCTTCGGGACGAATTTTTATTTGGTGATAGCCAGATCTGAGGTCGATCTTGGAAAACACTCTGGCTCCAGATAACTGGTCAAACAGAAGATCAATACGAGGCAAGGGATATTTATTTTTGATGGTGACCTCGTTGAGCGGGCGATAGTCAACGCACAGACGAAGGCTTTTGTCCTTCTTCTTCACAAAGATAGCAGGACAGCCCCAAGGAGATGAACTTGGGCGAATGAGACCCTTATCCAATAGCTCTTGCAATTGGATCTTCAGCTCTGCCAACTCTCTGGGAGGCATTCGATAAGCTCTACGGGATATAGGTGCAGTCCCGGGCTTTAGCTCTATAGCAAACTCAACATCACGGTCGGGAGGCAGACCAGGTAAATCTTCAGGAAAAACATCAGGGAACTCACAGACTACAGGGATGTCTCGGATCCCTTGATCATAGGTAGCATTTAGCTGAGTGGTAGCTGGTTTTGAAGGCATAGGAAGTTGGAGAAGGAGTTTGGAGGTACTGTTAGGAATATCCACTCTCACAACTCTATTCAAGATGTCTATCATGGCTTTATACTGACACATCCAATTCATGCCTAAGATGACATCTATCTCTTGATCGCGCAGTACTATCATGGTGGTAGGAAAGGCATGTTTCCCCAACATTACTGGTATACTGCGGACCACTTCCTTAGTATTTATCCGCCCTCCAGGCGAAAGTATGCAGAAACTTTCTTTTAACTCCCCCATGGGCAACTCATGCTTGATGACAAAAGTGCGACTGATGAAGGAATGCGATGCACCAGAATCAAACAAGACGACTGCAGGATGATTGGCAACAGGGAACCTACCGAGCATGACGGGCTCTCCTTCTGGGATGTTACTGACGGTGGTGAAGTAGACTTGCCCGTGCTTCCTGACAAGCTTGCCCTTCTGGACGTGCTGCTGCGGTGCACGGTGCTGCTGCTGTGATCCTCCAGGGCCTTTCTGTGCATGCTGGGCACTCTTCTTGGGTTTTGGGCACTCGCGAGCCCAGTGACCAACTTGGCCACAGTTGTAGCATGGATGGTTATAAGCTGTTTGTGGGGTGGTGACACGAACACCAGGGGCGTTCGGCTGAGTGGCACTTTGCTGGTTGGCATTGTGGGTGGTGGCCGCGGTACGAACGACCACTTGCTGATGGGGGTATGGGGCACGGTTTTGGTGGTGGCTGGGGTGGTAGATGATTCTTGGGCGCTTATGGTTGCTGGAGAAACTGCTAGACCCAGCCTTCTTCTTCTTCTTCTCTTCCTGATACTGGCGGTTGCTTTCCTCGAAAGCAACAGCACGGTCAACGACATCATGGTAGGATCCGTTTAGGTTGTTGGACAGACCTCTGCGAATCTTAGGGTGCAGACCCCTGAGAAAACAATCTCTCTTCTTTTCCTCTGTGTTGACATAGTCAGAGGCATACTGACTGAGGTGGTTGAATTGTCCCACGTACTGCATGACGGTGGAATCTTTCTGTTGCAGGGCCAAGAACTGATCCAACTTCATCTTCATCAATCCCGAAGGGATGTGATGTGCTCTGAAAGCAGTGCGGAACTCTTCCCAGGTCAGCTGGTGACCTTCCGGCTGGGCCGCCAACAGGTTGGCGTACCAGGCACTTGCAGGACCACGGAGCTGCTGAGAAGCGAACCGAGGCTTCTGGATCTCCGTGCAGTGCAGAAGACTGAACTTCTGTTCCATGGTGCGTAACCAGTCGTCAGCCTCGAGAGGTTCATCGGCTCTGGTGAAAACCGGTGGACGAGTTTCAGTGAAATCCACATAGGTTGTCTCTTGGTTGTTGCGGCGACCACGGTTGCCGTTGTTCTGCTGCCCTTGATTCTGAGCCATCAGATTGGCAGCGGCGGCCAAGGCTGCAATGGCATCAGCTAGGGTAGCTGGCACAGGTGGAGGGTTTGGGATGTTGGCATCATCAGAACCTCCAGCTCCGGTACGGGTGTTCACAGGCATCTGTATAAGCAAGTCGGAACTCAGCATATATGGACAAGGGTTCTGAAACAACTTGATTGATAGCTTCACTGATACAAAGATAGCTGACTTGATAAAGATGACAACAGACTGATAAGGTACGAAAAGAAAGATACATGCCAGACTTGGCAACAGACAGACTAACGCCCCCAAACCTAGACTAAGGTTTTAGGTAAGCAGATGGTACAGACACAAGGAGTCTAATCATCATCGATGAAGATCAACTCTTCGTCATCATCATCATCCTCGATGATAAGCTCAGGCTCTTCCTCCTCATCTTCATCTTCAACGTGGACATCTTCAACAGGTTCCACTTCCACATTCTGATCAGGCTCATGTTCCACTTCAGGTTCCTCCACGATTCCGTCTTCAGGGTCTTCCATAACCGGGGGTACCAAGGGATGGAGTTGATCATACAGCTGATGCACTTCCTCATGAAGCATATCATTGTACTGCTCGATCTGGGCGGTGTATTGCTGCAGTCCATGGAGCTGGGCTCTGGTGACATCCTCTCGGATCCATGTTGCATCACGCTGCTGGATAGCGCGAACCACATTCCGGTTAGCCTTCCTCAAGAGCGGCTCGTGCCTCATAAAACTTCATGCGGGAAAGGTTAAAGTCATGCTCCATGTTCTCCATTTCAGCCTTCAGATTCTTGATTTCCTCCTTCAGCTGCTTGCGGGTGCGGCGGGGAAAGCGACGACCATTGGAGGATTCTCCAGTCTCTTCTCCGGTGCGTGGCGCCAGCCGGTGACGCGGCACACCGTTCGGTCCAGTCGACTTGCGGGCAGTCCGCTTGATGATGGCCATACCTGGACAAGAGGTTATAGATGAGAAAGGCTAGCAAGAAAAAGGTATAGGCATACTAACCCAACGAACTCTTTTATATACTTAAGTGAATGTGACATGATGCATGAATCGTTCCTACGGAACAAGGCAATGCAACTACTAAGGTAAGGTACATAGGGCTTATACAAGTTGTCTTGCTACTAGTTGCCAAAGACAAGATGAGATGAGAGAAGCAATTTGGACTCAAAATAGTCAAGTTTAGTTTTTGTTAAAAACATTTTGAAGTTTTCGCAAAAAGATTGCAACGTCATAGCGAGATGCTCCGATACCACTCTGTAACGTAACAGGCTCTAATCCCATGGCCCACTGATCACCGTCAACCACTGACAGTCGATCCGTACAGCCAAGAGATTAGGACCGGTTCCGCTACTGGGCTACATCAGTGCCCGTTGTCCGCAGGATCATCTCACAATTCAGTTACAATCTCTTTAACACTTTGACAAGTAACATCGGAGTAAATAGCGGAAGACTTAGATAACAATAGTTTTACAAACCAGGGTTCAACATAAAATTAAAGTGAAGTTATTACAGACCATAGTTCAAATAGATAGAGTTGGCAGAGTAGCATATGACAACAACTAAGGTAAAGATACTTCACCCAGCCCGAGGGTGAATAATCACTCATCGGCCTCATCGGCCTCTTCCTGAACAACAGTCACACAGCAGGGTCCAAGGCATACTGAGGAATCTGCCATACCTGCAACATGGGTAATAAAACCCTGAGTACAAAGGTACTCAACAAGACTTACCCGACTAAAGAAAAAGGGAGAAGACTCAGGAATGAAGGCTTAGGGTAGTCAAGGTAAGGCTTAAGCAAGATCAAGTATTTTGCAGAAAAGCATTTTTTGTAAATCTTATTTTATTTTGAAAGATTCAGTATTCCTCAATTCTTCATCATTCATGATTCATTTTACATTTCAAAACATTCCTAGTTGAGAACCACTCTCCGTTGACAGTCAGTGGACCAAGTCTCCATAACCGAGGAGCAACGTTAATCCGGATAAATAATACTCAGCTGAGGATCCCTATCCACACTGCATATGTAGCACCCAAGCTTGCATATGCCAACTCGTCTACCACGATTCCTCCAAGATTGGGCCCGGTCCTACGCCACCCGGAAGTACAGTACACCACTCCAATCCGGGACTCTAACCCACGTGGGTACATGCTACTTCCGCCATCTCTCCACTCCCAGTGCGCGGTTGTCGGTCCAATAATGGATTTCTCGGAGCCAGAGCTTTCCGTAGTATGTGAATAGTTACAAGTCTTGACCAGCAGGCCCCCATACGGATGGTCCCTACATTTTCCAGCCAGCGACAAGCACCTCGGGACTCTAACCCAAGAGTACAGGTCCTGTCAGTTTTTCAACCCTGTCCCGGTCGGTGTCAACTGTTGAGTCCCGGACTACAACATGACGGCACCGTACGCAAGGACAACCTCTCCTTCCCATTGACTAAGTACGGATCAGATACTTAGCCAATAGTGGGAGTAAAGCCAAATTCCCATAAAAGTTCTTTAAGTGATCACACTTTTGAAATTGGCATTTTTATTGCAAATCTATTTAATAGCATTGCTAAGCATTTTTCAAACACTTTTGAAAAGCAGGTATCGGGTGTTTCAGTGGTCAAGGTGGGTAATGCATCAATTAGGATAGCACACAACTCCTATAAACCTAATGCAATAATTTAACTCAAAAGCATTTAAGGAAACATTTTATAAAATTCAAGGAAAGGGTTAAATGCACCGGGGCTTGCCTTGGATGGCAAAAAGAGCAGACTCGGGGTTGGAGTAGGTGTCGAAGCTCGGGGTCGCCTCGGGGACAGATCCTTCGGTGGCTACCTCGACTTCAGGTCCTTCTTCGTCAACTATACGGATGCAATGATGAATGCTCATGAGAATGATGATATGGACTTAAGGTGCAAGACAATTCCACTGATTCTAGATTACTTTTAAGCAAGGCATGATTGAATTCTAGGTTGAGCATAAAAGGTAATCATTTCTTCCTTAAGCAATATTGATTAACTAGCCCTTAATATAATTATCCTAAGCACCAACCAAACATAGCATCACAAACATCATAGACCAAAGGGTAGGGGTCTATGAACATCAATCAATCCAAAGATCACATCATCAACACTTATTACCAACCCTAATCCATCTTTTCTATTTTCTTAATTTATTTAAAAGGTCATTTTATGAAGTTGCTCCAAAAATTACCAAATTAATCACATAAGTTCATTATGGTGTAGATAGATGGCGAAACAAATTTCATAATTTTTGGAGGTCATTAAGGTGCTCAATTAAATCTAGACATTTAATTAACAAAAGGTACTATTTGGAATTAAAATAAAAGCTCAAAAATCAACTTGTTCCAAAAGACTTCAAAATTTTACCAGAGACTAAACATGGCATAAGAAGCTCACAAAAATTTGTCTCATGATTTTTGGAGTTATAAATCACTCTCCAAAAATACCAAAACCTTCATTTTTCAATTAAAAGGGGAATTTTACATTTTCAAATTTTTGCACAAAACTCAAGTTTCATATTTTTATAAAATACTCCAGAGCATAAAGAGTCTACCACAAAAATTTCAGAATTTTTGGATGCACACAGAAAATCATACAAAAAAGAGAAAACAGAACACTATTCACAACTATCAGAAAAAGAGAAGAGCACTGTGCTCCCTCTAGGCCGGGCTCGGCGAATGCGGGGCTCGGGCGAAACGGAGAAGTGAGCCTCGGTCCGAGGCCGGACTCGGGCGAGACGGAGAGCATGCGTCGCCGAGGCTTGGGCTCGGTCGAAGCGGAGGGTCATGCGCTCGCCGAGGCTTGGGCTCGGGCGAAGCGGAGAAACAGGCCTCTGCCCGAGGCGTGACTTGGGGGCTCGGGCGAAGCGGAGTTGAAGCAGAGGCCGAAGGCTCGGGTGCTTACCACGTGACGGAGGCAGGGCTCGAGGGTGAGGCTCGACTCGAGGGTGAGGCTCGACACGAGGGTGAGGCTCGACACGCTCGGGGGAGAAGATGACCGCGGCGGTGCTCCGGCGGTCCGGCGGTCCTGCGCAGCACATGCGACCGCAAGGGCCGGGTTAGAGTCGCACGGGGCCAAGGAACACAACACGGGGGTCGGTGAGAGATGATCATGGCCGGAGACGGCGAATTCCACGAACCCGAGTTCACCGGTGTTCGGTCGGAGATCGGAACGGCGAGCTTACGCCGGGCAAACGGAGACGGGGAAGGTGAAATTGGAGGGTGGGAAAGCTTCACGAGCTCAAGGCGGAGCTTTAGGGCTAGCTGGTGGAGAGGCGGAGTGTCTGGAGAGGTCCGGCCACGGTGGCGGAGGTGAAGTGCGGAGGTCGGGCTCCGGCGGGCTTATATAGCCACGGCCAGGGGCCGGTAGAGACCTCGGGGCTACGCGGGTAAGGTTTGCGGGGGCGTGCGCACTCGATTGCGCTCTGGCGGATAAGCTGGCGCGCAGCCGGGGCTCGGGCGCAATGCTCGGCCGGCGATGGCCACGCGGCGGCGGCGGCTGGGCACTGTAGGGGCCGAGAGCGATGGTCAGCGCTCGCGTGCGGGCGCGGAGGGAACAGGGGAACAGCGGCGACAGGTTGGTGGCGCGTGGGGAGCAGCCGCCTGCGCTGCAGCCGCAGCGCCGGCGCCATGGCCGGGGCCCCCCTGGCCTCTGGCTCTACGGGAAGAAGAACAGTGCTAGAGTCTAGGGTTTGACTTTTGGCTGGTTTCTGGATTTTGCAAAAATCTCCCAAAATTTGAATTGTGCGACAAAAACTCAAAACACCAAAGTTGTTCAGAAAAGTGAGATCTACAACTTTGTCAATATGCACATTTTCAAATTCCAAATAGTTTTTGAACTATATTCAAAAACAGAAAAGGGGACACTTTTCAAATTTGATTCAAATCAAAATTACTTTGGATTTCAAACTGAAACTTGAAAATCTTCCAATATGAAAGTTGTTCCATTTGACAAAACCTATAACTTTGCTAATACACACTTTTTCTGAAACTCAATAGTTTTTGAATAACTTTTTAAAACTGAAAAGGGGACAAAAACTGGAATTTGAATGAATTTGAAATTACTCCAAATTTTATATAGAAACATGGAAATCTGTAAATACCAAAGTTGTTCCTCTAGGTCAGATGCACAACTTTGCTTTTTAAACCAACTCAAAATTTTAAATTTTGAAAAAGTTATTAAAAAGGGAATAAATCCAGGATTTGGGAATTTAGGGTTTTGCAAAAGGGATTTCAAATCAAATCTGATTTTTGAACTTTGATCGAAGCAACAAAAATCAGGGCACTAAATTTGAACAAGAATTTCATAGAACTAGGCACAGAGGTGAAATTACCATTTTGCCCCTATAGGAAGAAGTGGGCTAATAAGGGTTTTTGCAATAGAGGTACATCACATAAAATGATACACTAAGCAAATGCATACACATGAAATCATGATCAAGATGATTAATGATGCTAATGATGATATGTCAAGTTAATTACATGTTTAAACACCAGAGGTGTTACAAGGAAGCAGGCCCCGTACCGCCTCACCGCACACCTCCTCGGATATCTACCTCCCGTACGACTCGAAGAGCATTAAATGCGCTCCACCTGCTCCACTCTAACTCGTATGGCTACAACGAGCACCACAGTGGGTCGTACCCCGGTTAAATCCAATTTGAACCGCCCATACCCAGAAAACGAGTGTGTCGTGCAGCGCAGATGCATCATGTCACGCACTGTGCCTCGTCAGGCGCCTCCTCGAGGCACGCTTGTCAACGCCTCTCCCGCAATTTCCGAGCTCCGACCTCATCGACTCAGGCCTCGACCGCCTCGTACAGCCTCATACTCCCTCGAGCACCCCTCGGGTACTCCTCGGATGCCTCCTGTGCAACTTCAGAAGCATTAAATGCACCCTACCTACTCCTGTCTAAGTCGAATGGCTACAGCCAGGGCACAGTGGGTCGTACCCCGGTTAAATCCGACTTTAACCGCCCATGCCTGGAAAAGGGAGCGACTTGTACGACATTGTTAGGGGCGGACCCATAGGGTATGCAGGGTGGGCCACCGCATACCCTGTGGTCCGCCTATCATAGAGATAGGATAGAAATTTTTGGAGTAAAAAAAAGAGTAACAATCTGGCTTCCTCCGTTCATTTCCACGCTCCAGACTCCACATTCGACGTTCGTGACTGTGACATTGCGCGGCCTCGATCTGGCTTCCAATATCTGCGCATGGACTCTGCAGAGACGAGGCGACGCCGCAAGCCCGCGAGTCCACGACTGGACCAGCCTGGCCGCGGCGCGATGACAGGCGAAGGCGATCAGGTCCTGGCTCCCGCGCTCCGGACTCTGCCCTCCGGTGCCCTCTCCCATGGTCGCTTCACCGCGAGCCCACGATGTCGTCGCCGCGACTGCCCGATTGCCTGGCGATCTGCCCTGGACTGCTCCCGGCGATCCGGCGATCCGCTTCGGACAAGGCTGCAAGATCATCAGTAGGGCCCTGGTGAATTCCAAACTTGAGTCAATATCGCATGTGAATTTTCAGTTTTGTACTTTTGCTAATTGGTAAATAATTTTCAGCATTGTTGAATGATGAAGAGAAGCGGAGGAGACATTCGATCCATATTTGACAAAGGAGCAAAGTAATTGAGACATTCATGTCATTGAGAAAGCGACAGATGAACAAGTAATATTGTAAGTCTCTTATATGGCTTTATTTTAAAGTATTTTGTATTTTATTTGAACAGTTTATATGGTTTTCGAATATAAATTTACCGAATTAGAATATGGTTTTTCGAATTGTATATGGTTTACCAAATTGGGTAAGAAATTTTTTTGCTACGTATACCCAGAGGTAAAAAGCTAGATCCGCCACTAGACACTGTTACACCATGTTGCACACTGCTCCACGCCAGACACCCCCTCGAGGTTCGATTGTCAACATATTTCCCGTGTTTCCCGGAGCTGGACCCTGCTCGCGTAAGGGCTCGACCCCATCCATGCGGGCCTCGACCGCCTCGACCACCCCCTCGAGCACGACTCAGCCAGGACCGGTCAGCAGTCCAACAGCTCCCGACGTGACGTCTCCACGTACGCCCGCGCATGGGCGTCATCCTTCACCGACATTGCCAGCCACATCGCTACAAGGCCGAGCATGTCTCTACAGCGGCGTCGACATGATCAGCAACGTCATCGCCAACATCAACGTTAACGTCAACGTCATCACCTAGACCAGCCCTAAACTCATGTAACCCTACGCCTCCCCTTCGTCTATAAAAGAGGACGCTAGGGCTTAGGAAAGGGCAGGTTCTAAGGTCTCTAATAGACTTACACGCAGCACGGCTTGCACGCACAGCACTCAAGCTCTCCAACTCTCACCATTGCCTAGGACTCCAGAGCCCAATTCTCTAGTTCTAGCTTCTTCCTTCACACCCCCATTCTCTCACGCCTGTATTCGCCCCTGTACAAGCACTTCGGTGCAGGATAATACAAACTCTCTTCCCCCCGCTGGATGTAGGGTCTTCTCTTGTCCGAACAAGGATAAATCGTTGTGTTCTTCCTGCATCACCATCCAGATTTGGGAGCACGTATTTATAAATTCACTCGTTGGTGTTGACCCCCCTCGGGTTCCGAACACCGACAACAACTCTTTTAATTTTTTATGAACCCAACTAGTAGGATTTGTTTGCTTCTTGAGTTTAGATTATATCAAACAACTAAAAAGGCAAAACAAAAAAATATAAGATTTCACAGGATTTAGGAGTAGGGGCATGCACCCAGGTTGAAGGGAACACCAGATAAATTAATTAGACAATTGTATAATGGGATCTAATCTAGCGCACTCATAGTCTCATACGGTGTAGCTTGCAGACGGGCCGACTGAATTCGTGAATAGCAGGATGCAGCGATGTTGTCATCAGGTGTGAACGCATCTTGACTCATAGTGGGTTTTGCTGATTGGATGAAACACAAGATTACTGTGACTAACGTGTGTTTTGCAGAAACAGGGATGAGTTAAGTCACGGTAATGGCGATGATACGGGCATATGGAGTTCATGTCCCCTGGCGATGGATATCGTTTCGGTTTTCAAAGGACAGTCGTTGAAGACGGTGGTAGACTAGGCTAATGTCATATGGTGTTGGAGGACACTTAGGTAGTCTTAGGTCTTTGTTTTTCCTTTGGCCATACTATAAAGGGGAGCGTGAATCAGTAGCTTGACCTAGATGAGTCTATTGAGGTAGGTGTGGTGCACACTTGTTATTTCATAGCCCTAGGTAGCTTAGAGAGAGCCCTTATGTCGCTAGGATAAAAAGTCGTTAAGGCCGCGTCGCGATCCGAGTTAGTTTTGCCTATGAAACAGACATCGAATGCTGGCCTGGTGGGCATCAGACGCGCGTCTGATGCTCACTAGACTTGGGTTTGTCTGGTGTGTGGCATCGGATGCTCCGATGTTGTCACATCGGACGCGCCTGTGCCACTGTTCCAGAGAGGATGCCCTGAGGGGCACATCGGACGTTGGCATCAGACGCTGAGGGCCAGCATCCGATGTCCATGCAGAGAGGTTCCAAAGAGGTCTGTTTTGCATCGGACGCGTCCTTTGCGAGGGCATCAGACGCTGCCCAGTGTCCGAGGCTCCTTTAAATAGTCTGACAGGTAGTACAGTTGACCGTTGGGTCGAGGGCATCGGCGCATCCGATGCCAGGCATCGGAGCGTCCGATGCCCCTGAAAAATGCCCTGTTCAGTGCTCTTTTGGATGGCTGGTTGGGGGAGTATTTATAGTCCTCCCCCTCCTCCATTAGAGTGTTCTTGCCACTTTCCTCTGCTGAGAAACATATTGTGAGTGTGAGAAAGAGCAGGAGTCATAGTGAGGTTGAGAGAATTGCTAATTGAGAGAATTAGTGACCTTTTAGTGAGAATTGAGTAGTAAGTGTGCATCCATCCATCTCTTTGGCATTGTCTTGGTCAAGTAAGAGTTCTAGATTGTTACTCTTGGTGATCGACATCACCTAGACGGCTTGGTGGTGATCGTGAAGCTTGGTGATCATCCGGAGGCTTGTGGATGACCCAAGGAGGCTTGTGACCGGTAGTGAGCGATTCACTGGGCCGGAGTGGCGAAGAATCAGCTCATAGTGAGCACTTGATCCTTGCGCGGATCAAGGGGGAGCGATACCCTTGTGCGGGTGCTCCAACGAGGACTAGGGGGTGTGCCGACACCTTGAAAGGTCCAAATTGGCTAGAGGGGGGGGTGAATAGCCTAATTAAAAATCTACAAAATTACTTAGGCAAACACTATTAGTATAACAAATGGCGAAGCTTGTTGCGCTAGCCTAATAGTGTGTTGCAAGCCACCTATCCAACAATTCTACCTAATATTTCTATGTCACACAATCAACTAGAGCTAATGACAAATGCGGAATAAAACAATCTAGCTCTAGCACAAATATGATATACAAAGAATGTATATGAAACAAGTGTGTGCACAAGATATATTAAGCAAACTAATCACAACTAACTAAACAAGATATATGACAAAGGAAGAATATCTACGCAAATGAAATAGCTCAAGGTAAAAACACAAAGTAAATGAACTAGATAGAGATGGTTTCACCGAGCCTTCGGGATCGCCTAGTAGAAAGCCAATCACCGCTGAAATCCACTTGTGAAGCCAATCACCGAGAAGAATTCACAATCACAATAAGCACACGGGACACCAAGATTTATCCCGAGGTTCACGTGCTTGCCGGCACGCTACTCCACGTTGTGTCGACCAACACTAGGTGACTCGGTGGCTAATCGGCGCAAAGCCAAACTCACAAAGAGCGCCACAAGAATCTACCACTAGTGAGGTAGCTCAATGACACGAGCAATCTACTAAGGATGCCTCTTGCCGCTCCGGCAAGGTGAGGCTCCAAAACCTCTCACAATCACGAACGGTGGTGGCCAAGAACAATCACCAATCTTGCCAAGAACCACCTCAACGCCTCCAAGCCGTCTAGGCACTGACAAATGCCAAGAGTAACAAGAAAGCTCAATGCCGATGCGAAGAACTAGTGCCACTAGATTGAACTCTTTCAAATCACGCACTAGATCACTCAATCTCACTTGGTTTGATCAAATCAACTTGGGAGATGAGTTGGGAGGCTTGCCAAAGCTCACTAGAATAATTAGGAATCAAAATGTGCAAGGAAGAAACCAAGTGAGTCGGCCAAGCCTCTTAAATAGGCCACCCAAGTCGGCCTAGCCGTTGGGCCCGAAACAGGAGCATCAGACGCGCCGGTGTCGGGGCCATCGGACGCTGCCCCAGCGTCCGATGCTCCGATGAGCACCACGTGTCCCCCAGATACGAATTCGGCCCGTTAGATCCCAACGGTCATATCTCTTCGTGCGCCAGTTAAAGTGGCATCGGACGCTCCGTTGCCTCTGCTCATTACAGTTCATTTTAGCGCTCCATCGGACGCGCAGGGACTCTAGCATTGGATGCTCGACCCCAACATCCGATGACACACCAGAGGGGTTCCAGAGAGGGCAGAAACACATCGGACGCGTCCGATGGTTCCACATCGGACGCAGGCCAGCGTCTGATGTCCCTTGGAAAGCGCGCTCGTGCCATGTCATCTGCATCAGACTTTGCAACAGTATTTCCACAGCGTCCGTTGCCAGCGTCTGATGCTTCTACGAATTCTGATAGTAGCTAGGGATAACCATCGGACGCTCGCCCAGCGTCCGATGCTGCCGCCTCCAGCGTCCGATGCTGATTACTCAGCACCTTTCGCTTTCTAACTTTGACCCTTGCTCCCATGCACCAACACCAAAATGTTTCAACACTTGAGCTTGTGTGCTAGCATTTTACAAAGCATTTTTCAAGGGTTATGTTAGTCACTCACTAGGTCTATAGCATCAATATGTTAGAGAACTCCTAGTGGCACTTGAGCATCGCATAAGCCATGAATTAACTCCTCTTAATAGTACGACTATCTATCCTAAATGTGATCACACTCGCTAAGTGTCTTGATCACCAAAACAAAGAGCCCTATAGGTTATATCTTTGCCTTCGGGCCTCTTTGCTCCATCTCTTCTCTTCTTCGTTTCACCAATGGTAGAGCACTTGATCTCTTGAGTGCATGTGGCTATCACCATCCTCCATGGTTGCCACCTTGCTAGCTCCACCACTTGGCTTGGTCATAATCCTTTCTTAGAAGCTACACGCATGCTTAACAATAGGATTAGACCAAATAGGTTTCATCAATTAACCAAAACCAAACTAGGGCTTTCACACCTCGATACCTCGGCAAAAAGATCATCGTGTCATCTCTACTCTCTTTACTTACGCATTTATATTTGAGCAATTCAATTCCGCAATTTACTTGTTGTTCTTTCATACTTGAATTGCTTTGCTAGAGTAGAAATGACATAGTGTTGGTCTTTTGTGCGGTTGAGTTTAGAGAAACACACTTCTAGGCACAAGGGGTTAATTGGGCTTGTTAGGATTTAATTATTGCAAAAAGTTTTAGAAAAGCCCAATTCACCCCCCTCTTAGGCATCTTGATCCTTTCAATTGGTATCAGAGCCTCGTGCTCTCGATTTAGGCTTAACCGCCTAGAGTTAAGATGTCCGGAGGTGATGGACCACCTCCCATGTTCGAGGGAGACGACTTCCCATATTGGAAAATCCGTATGGAGTCGTACCTAGAAGGGTTGATGTAAAATGCCGCGAAGCCGCGATCACCGATTTTGCCAAGCCCAAGGAGGGCACAAGCCTTACTCCTAATGAGGAGGAGAATGAGAATGAGAAATGGAATGCAAAAGCCAAAAACATCCTTTTTAGAGGCATTTGCAAGGATGTGTTTAACCGCGTCCGGAACCACAAAAATGCCCATGATCTATGGGAAAACATTTGTGCGCTCCATGAGGGAACGGGGAGTGAGCGTGAGGAGCGTTATCATTTGGCCATGCAAAAGTTACATTCTTTTCAAATGCTTGCTCATGAAAGTGCAAATGAAATGTACTCACGCTTGAATGTTCTTGTAGAAGAGTTCAATGGACTTGGCCTCACACAAATGCAACCATCCGATGTTGTGAGGAAAATTCTTTGTGTCCTTCCGATTGAGAAGTATGGACACATTGTGACCATGCTACATCAAGGTGATCTTTCCACATCCACAACAACACAAGTCTTGGGAAAGATCAATGCGCATGAGATGTACATGCACATCACACGTAGTGGTGGGTCCTCCACCGACAAGAAGAAGGACTTGGCCTTCAAAGAAAGCCATGACAAGAAGGGCAAGTCCAAGGCAATTGAGGTGCATCATGAGAGCACAAGTGATGAAGAAGATGATTCCAACATTGCTCTCATGGTGAGGAGGACCACCAAGATGTTGAAGAAGCTTCACAAGAATGGAGTCAACTTTGACTCAAGAAAGAAGAAGTTCTTCACAAGTAGCAAGAGAAGGCCAATCTCCGAAATGGATTGCTACAATTGCGGTGAACTTGGCCATCTTGCTCATCAATGCACCAAGCCCAAGTAGGACAACTACAAGAACAAGAACAAGGGCAAGAAATATGACTCATCTAGCGAAGATGAGAAGAAGAGTGAGAAGCCCTACAAGAAGGATGGCAAGAAGAAGAAGCAATACCACAAGAAAGGTGGCAAGGCTTACATTGTTGGTGATTGGCTCACCGACATTGACTCCTCCGATGGCTCATCAAATGAAGATAGTGATGATGAGAAGGAGAAGGTGACCGCTCTAGTCATTGAGACTTCTACACCACCACCACCACCACCGTCGCCATCATCCTCTACACACCTATGCCTCATGGCAAAGGGTGATCGGAAGGTACAAAGTGATGATGACTCTAGTGATGATGAGAGTGATGGAGAGTTCCAAGCTCCTTCTTATGATGAATTTATTGATTTGCTAAACAACTACTCTAAAATCATAAGAAAGACTAGAGCTAAAAATGAAAGGCTTGTTCATGACAATGAATCTCTTGTTGAAAAGTACGACAATGCTATACATGCTAGTGATGAGCTTCAAAATGAACTTGCTACTATGTCATCATATATCAAGGAGCTCAAGTCCTCTAACAAGGAGCTCAAAGCTAAAAATGAAAAACTTGATAAGATGCATAGTGATCTTAACACTAGCTATTCTTCCCTCAAAGAACAATACACTCAAGTGAAGTCCTTCTTCCTCTGTGCGACGCAGGGCAGTCGCGAGGGGATGGTGCGCCAAATTGAGGCCGACCGAGCCGCACAAGAAGGCATGGCCTGAGCCGAGGAGGAAGCGAGGAAAGCCAAGGAGGAGGCCACGGCGGTGGAGGCGGAAGTGGTGAAGGTGAAAGAGGAGGTGTCGGAGGCGAGGGTGAAGGAAGCGAAAGCCCTCGAGGACCTTGCTTCGAGTTCAAAGCGAGTTTCAGATCTCGAGAGCAAGCTTGGCGGGGCCGAGGGCCAGATTAAGGGCCTCGAGGAGGACATATCTAACATCGGTGCCACGATCGAGGAGGAGAGGGTGCAGGTCCAGAGTCTATCTGCTGAGCTGGAGACGTCGAAGGCGGCCCTTATTGAGAAAGACCTCGCCGCTGCCGCTACTGGGAAAGAGATGGAAGAGCTGAGGGTTAAGGCGACGAAGGCGATCCGTGCCTTGAACCGGTCGGAGGAGGGACGCGTCGCGGCGGAAGACCGTAATACGGCTCTCCACACCCATTGTGCTGGTGAGATTTTATTTCCTGGTTTCGAGTCTTGCGGTCCTGAGGCACAGCTGACCGTGGCTAACCCTGGTTTTTGTTTTCAGCCCTTGAAGAGAGTCTGTCAGCCACAAAGATGGCTAACTTGATGTTACAGGAGGGGCATCGGGACGAAGCGACTATGACCAACCGACTTCAGGGGGGCCATCGACAGTCTTGGAGCTGTGTGGGGCGCCGGCTCAGCGAATGAGGCTGACGACGAGGTGCGGGGGGATGGTCTCATCGACCATCTCTGCCATCTGGGCGTCACCCTGAGGGACCGTGTCAGGGACGCGCTTCACCATGGTGTGAAGCGGGCGATGGTTGTGGTCCGCTCCGGCTATATTTATGACATGGAACTAGTCTCTGGGGGCTTCGTTTCCGATACTAGCAAGACTGATGATGAGAACGAGGAGCAGCACCTCGCTATGGTTGCCGAGGCGGAGAAACCTAGGGCAGCATTGGCGAAGCTGTTTGAACCTGATGTTCTCCCCCCCCCCCCCCCGACGTCGAGGAAAGCTTCGAAGACTTGGCGGATTACGGCCTCGACGTCAGAGACGGAACCAGAACTTTTGATTAAGGGGGCCGGACAATGCGATTATACCTCATAAATATGATAAATATAAATATCTCAAGAGATTTTCAACATTTATATATATATATTTAATATTTTTAACGAAAAAACATACTATTATCATCAAAAAATAGTGAATTTATATATTTTTATCTATATAATTAAATTTTTTATGCATATTAAAAAATTCACTTTTCATGGGGGGGGCCACGACCCTTGCTAGCCCCCCTGGTTCCGTCTCTGCTCGACGTCACCGATGAAGGCTTAGGTGGTGGCGGCCAAGGAAGCGCCGAAGCCTGAGACCTGTGTTGGTATAAATTAACGCACACTCTACTTTATCCGCAAGCGCACAGATAACATCTACCGATGTAGCACTTCACCAGAGTAACCCAGTTTTAATATCGAACCCAAAGGAACAGATAGTGTTAAGTCTCAAGTCTAACCCCTGAGTAGCTAACAAGGACGGAGAATCTAGAAGCATAGAGGGGATCACTAAGGTTGTCTAATTCCAATTTAAGAGTGATATGTTTATATTATTCTTAGTGGGGAAGTTGCCATAAAAGGTCACAAACAGAGTATGAGTCTTTTATGCAAATGTATAATCCTACCGAGCCTACACACGGGTAAGTGGACTATAGAAGAATCAACAAGGCTATAAGAGTCACCCTTGCGAACAACCACTACTACCGGCGTTATAGGAGGCATTTATGAGCTATCAAGTCTAAGCACCACGCTTACACTATCCAACAACTCTAACTCTAGAATGACTAGAATTAAAGTACTCAAAAGAGAGTCACAAACCTTAAGAATAATAAGAACAATAGCCCAAACTTAAATATAGACGTTGATTACCGAAACAATCGCTGAAGCAAGTTGAAGATGAACTTGAATCCGCAGGTACAAGATGAAGAAGTTGATCCGACAGGTCGGAGCTCCTTCTTGATCTCTTCCTCTCTCTCTCTCTCTCTTCTAGTTCTAATATAAGACTAGGTTCTAAACCTAAACTAGAGGGGTAACTAGTCTTCTACTTAGCTGGCTCCTGAGTACAACTAGATGAACTAGACCTAATTCTAGATGAACTAGAAGAGATTCATCTAGAGGGACCTCTACTTCTAATTGAAACCCTAGTTTCTGATGTGGAGATGAATAATGAAGATGGAGATGCCTGGAGAGGGGGGTCTGGGGCTGCTTATATAGCCCTGAGGGATCAACTGTGGCCGTTAGATCAAACCGACTTCAGGGACGGTGGAGATGAGTCCTAGGGTTCGGTGGAGGAAGCTTGCAGAAGACGGAAGCCAGCGGGCCCGGGGGGAGACCGGTCGGTCATAGGGTGGGACCGGTCAGTCCCACCTGGTAGCCTCTCGCGGTGGTCGACCTCCTGGTGTCTTCTTGCGTCCTCTGGAGTCTTCTAGAATAATCCTAACGTGGTGGTGGCGTTATCTCCCGTCGGTTTCCTTCTATGGGAAGCTATCGGTGCTGATTTCCTGGTTTAGTCCCTGCAGAATCATAGTTCACCAAAACTCGTGGAATATTGTCAGTTGAAACCCTAAACCTTTGTTGGTGATCAAATTCTTGCCCTTTTCATATTTATTTATCCCTTAATTATGGTAGATAACCAGTGTCAACAACCTGCAAGACATAACTGGGCGAGAAAGCTTGTGTAAAAATTAGTGTCTTTTGTGGTGATGTGGCCCTTTTGTGGTCTGAAGACTTTTCATGAGTGCCTGGAGAGGAGAAGAAACATTTCTATGTTCGAATCTCTTTTATTTTTCTTTGCCCGACTTTTGCTTTTTCGACTAAGTTTTCCGACACAGGCTCGAGATTTTTGTGGGAGGGAGTGAGCGGAAGTGGCACGACCCGGAGGTGCAGGAGAACTCCCGTCTCAACACCCCTCGACTCTTAGAGAGCTCGTGATGTTTTTTACTTAGTTGTGAAGCGCTTTTGAGGCATAGATGAATAAAAAGACGTCGAGTTTGGTAAAAGTAAAAACGCGCGAGTTTTTTGGGAACTTAGGGGGAGGGACCTCCCTAGGTCAGCCCTCGAGGGAGCCTTGACTCCGAGGGAGCTCCTCGAGTTTAGTGGGCTCAAGCTTCCTTCTTCTGAGGGTAGTTGGTCATGACCAAGTCCCCGGGCCTTTAACTCGACGAGTCTCGTCCGCCGGTCAGGCTTTCTTGGTTCGATCGTCGATGTTAGAGCTTGAGGAGGGTGGTCTTGTCTTGCCCGTGGTACCACAGGCCTTCGACAGGCTTTTGCACTGTTGTGGGATTCGCAGGGAGCGAATCACTGCTGAGCTCTTCTTTTGGGGGTCTGTGTTCTGGCGGTCAGCGGGGCATGGCGTCAGGCCACCTGCTGCATTAGCGTCCTGACGAGACCCCTCCGTCGGAGCCTTTGAAAAACCATCGGCCTTCTAGGCGGGTTGCCTTGGTTTGTCCGGTCCGTTCCGAGTCTTCGTGTGCTTTTTCCCCTGCTGGGGTGTCAGAGGCTCGCCCGGACGTGGTACCATCTTGCGTGGCTTGATTTTTCGTCAAGCTCTCGCCTAAGACTCAGGTCCCCGGTTTTTTCCTGCGAAGACACGTATTAGCGCACCATCCTATGATTTTTCTGAACCCGTCGTATCTTTTTTGGGAGGTCATCACGCAAACGCCTCTCTTTTTTCTTTTCGTGTCACCTTTCGGGGTTTTGCTTAGCTTTTTGTTCAACTGACCGCTACCCTGAGGGGAGGCGAGAAAAAATGGGCGTTTGCGTGGTCTTATTGTTGTGCTTATGTTTGTTTCCACCTTTGTTCAAGCATCAGGGAAATTCGTCTGCTACCGAGCCCTTAGTTTAGTTTGGGGGCGTCGCTAGCCCCTGGGGGCGGTCACGACCGGACCACGACCAGCTTCCCTAAGGGGAACACGGTTGACATTATCCCCCGTGCTTGGGAACAAAGGTGTGACGCTCATAGACGGAACGACGAGGCCTTTATTATGAGATTTCTCAAAGAGTTGTTTTATCATATTATCAGAGAACGAACGGGAGCAAAAAATAGAGATTGGAACGTATCTTTGCGGGCCGTCGACACTGTAGGCTGAATTGGGACGTGCACTACTCTTCCTCTGGTTCCCTTTTGATTTTTTAGCAAAGGGACTCTTCGAAAGAGCCCTTTGCAGATAATTCCATCCTAGGGATGTGGCGAGGTCTGTGCTCGCCCGTGGTTCTTGGATGCTCGAATAGCAATCCTCTTGGAACGAAGGGAGCTCTTTTATTTTATTTCCCGAATTACAGAGATACATTGCTGGCGCCCTTCTGGTGGTACTTTTTAGAGGTACACAAAGGAGAGGAAGAGAGGGATTCAGTGTTGAATCCATGAGATCCTATCTCCTTTGCGAGCGGCGAAGGGTCATCAGGGTTGATGCCTGCTTCGTCCTTGGGCTCAGTCCCTTCTCTGACTCGTTCAGCACGGCCTCTCTAGGGCGGTGTCTTGTGAAAGGTCCTAGTTTGGTTTTGGTAATTGAGTGACAACTTAGGTGGACTAATATGTGTTTGAAGTGAATTACACAGGTGATTAGTCCATAGGTGATCATGTGTGAGCAACATATGCCATAGAGGTGAAATGGCTTGGAAGATGTTGCAAGGCTCACACATGTGAAGAAGGAGCTTAATGCACATGAAACATGACATGTGGTCATGTGGCTAAGATGGTGAAGATCAAGGCAAGACTTGGCTTGATGGACCGGTTGCAAAGGTGAAGGGCAAGTTGGAGGCTTTGAAGCCGTTGGTACCGAGTGTCGGGAGGCTTAAGCAAGACTTGGCGCCGAAGGACCGAAGCGATGGTGAAGAGCAAGTGATGTCAAGATCGATGGACCATGGAGGCCATGTGATGATATGAAGTGGATCATATCATTTGATGAAGAGGTTGGTGCATGTGTTGCATCAACACATGAAGGAGATGGAATGGAATGCGCAAGGCAAAGGTATACTTATAGGGCATTTCATTTCACCGGTCATAGGTGTGTAGAGAAGATTATGACCGGGTTTAGGATAGATGGCCGTACTATTAAGAGGAGCAAACTTGTTTGCATATCGGTCATCTAGTGCCACTTGAGCGATCTAACTTTGCGATGTTGTTAGGATCGAGTGGCGTGGTGAGAGCAAGTGAAAATCCTTTGAAAAATGATTGTGAAAATGCTAACACACATGCACATGATGGTGTACACTTGGTGGTGTTGGCACATTTGCAAAGGAGAAGTTGTTGGAGTTGATTTGGATCAACACAGAGAAGAAAAGGGAAGTTTTCTGAGTATGGTCGGTAGTACCGCCCATGGGTGCTGCGTGCAACCTTCTCTGTGTTGGGGCTGATTTGGCCTGGCGGTAGTACCGCCATAACCTCGGTACTACCGCCCGCGGTGGTACCGACCAGAGGGTCGGTGGTACCGTGGCCCTGAAGGGTTTTGCAGGCTCTCTGTGTTGAGCTGAGTTTGGCCTGCCGGTAGTACCGCCATAGGGTCGGTACTACCGACCGTTCGAGGTTTCGAGGTGTGAGGAGTTTGGAAGCTCTCTGGAAGTGGCCAGTTTTGGCCTACCGGTAGTACCGCCATAGGGCCGGTAGTACCGACCAGGGGGTCGGTAGTACCATGGTATGGAGGAGTTTTGGATGCTCTCTGTGTAGATCCAAAGTTGGCCTGTCGGTAGTACCGCCATAGGGCCGGTACTACCGACCGTCGGTGATACCGACCAGGAGTCGGTTGTTCGTTTTGGTCAACGCGCCGTGTGTAACGGCTAGTTCTGACACTGTCGGTACTACCGCCCAGGGGGGTCGGTACTACCGACCGAAGCGCAGGAAAGGGGAAACGGCTAGTTGGCCGCTCCCCTCTATAAATAGGGGTGGAGGCCGGCTGTGGGCCGGTTGCTGGAGCACTCCAAAGCCTTGGTGGCTTGTGTGGATGTGCTTGTGAGCCCTCTAACACACATATGCTTTAGTGCTTATCCGATTGTGTGAGAGAGTGATCCTAGTGCGTTGCTTTGAGAGATAGCATCGAGTGGCACTAGGTGTTCGAGTTGCAAGCCGGTGGTGCTTATTACTCTTGGAGGTTGCCACCTCCTAGACGGCTTGGTGCGTGTCTCCGTCGTGAAGCCCGCGTGAAGATTGTGCGTGGCTCCGGAGAAGCTTTGTGAGGGGCATTGTGCTCGCCCCTCTGGAGATCATGAAGAGCAACTCTAGTGGAAAGAGGCGTGAAGAGCGCCAAGTGGTCCGGCCGGATCAAAAGCTAGAGCTCTTGGTGAGCACTCCATCGTGGAGAGGTTGGCTTAGTGTCACCACTAGCGAGAGGATCGGCGGCAACCTTGGGCTTGCTTCAACGGGGACTAGCTTGGTGGCAACCAAGTGAACCTCGGGATAAAATCTTGTGTCCCTGTCCCTTGTTGCTCTTATTATTCTTGTTTCCTTGCATATTACGCTTGTTCTTGTGTTCTTCCTCCCTCTATCACTCTATCTTAGGTTGGGAAGGCTCGATCCACATTTTGGTAAGGAATCAAGACGTGAGGAAGCTACAATCGTCATCTACAACATCTAGGGAAGTGGGGTAATTGCTAGATCTGAGATTGCATCTCACCCCCTTCGATTTCGTAGCTTCCTGCAGGTGCTCGGTAGTACCGGCTTGGAAGCCCGGTAGTACCGGCATCGGTAGTACCGGCCCTACAGCTCGGTAGTACCGGCCCTACAGCTCGGTAGTACCGACTGCCTGCTGTTTGCACTAGCTTGTATTGCAATATTTATTCTTGTGCTAGTGTTTAGTTGCTTAGTTTGTGTAGCTAAGTTGAGCTCTCTAATTTGGCTTGGGTAGCCTTGTTATTGAGCTTTGCTAGTGAGCTTAGGCTTGGTGCTTTGCTTGCTAGATTGCTTAGGAGCTCCCCCGTGCTTGAAGTACTAGTTGCATAGGCTTGTGTGACCTTGCTTCTAGAATTGGTTAGGTGAGCTCTAGCTAGCCCGACACCTTATTTGCATTGATTAGGATCTTTTGTAAGGTGTCATAGAGTATAGGTAGAGGGGTGTAGTCTTGGCTAGACCGATAGTTTTAATTCCGCATTTGTTTCGGTTAGCCGCTCCAATTAAGTTTAATTTTAAAAGGGACTATTCACCCCCCCTCTAGTCCGCCATCTCGACCCTTCAATTGGTATCGGAGCAAGGTCTCTCATTTGTGGTCTTCACCGACCCGAGAGGATGGCGTCTAGTGGGCTAGATGATGTGTGTGATACACATATTTTTGATGGCACACACTTTGCACAATGGAAACACCATATGCTCGATCATTTTCGTGCAAAGGGGCCAAAGTTTTGGTGGATTATCACTAGTGGTCTCACTCATGTTTTGGACCATAGAAATCTCACCAAAGCTCAAAAGGATCTCTTTGAACTTGATGCAAATGCTTATTGTTATCTAATCGATGCATTGAGTTTTGAGTTGTTTTATAAGATAAACTCCAAAGGGACCGCCCATGAGATGTGGGACTCCATCAAGCACACCTTCGGTGACTCATCTACATGGGATGATGGCAAGTTCAAGGAGGATGAGACCAAGGTGGTGGCACATGAGGATGTTGAGCATGACCACAACTTGGTAGTTGTGGAAGATTGCTCCACCTCATGGTCAAGTGATGATGATGATGATGATCGATCTACAACAAGCTCACTTGACAAGGTTGATGGTGATGATTCAAGTGTTGCAAGTAATGATTCTACTCCAAGCACACTTGATGATGTTGATGGCTCATGCTCGGGTGATGATTGTGATACTACTACAAGACCATCACCATATTGCTTCATGTCACAAGGTGACACCAAGGTATCTAATGCTAATGTGGTTGATCATGTTGATTCATATGATGAGCTTGTTAGTAGACTTGCTAGCATGACCATGTCTTTAGAAAATGAGAAAAATAAAACAATGAAATTAGCAAATGAAAACTCATTTCTAAAGAACTCATGTGAAGAACATAAGCACTTACTTGATGTTCTTAGAGCTTCACATGATGAATTAGTTGAAAAATATGGCTCTCTCATTAAAGCTTTTTCGAAGGAACTTAAAAACAATGAGAGCTCATTACATGGATCAAATGATCAATTGCAAAATGATGCTAACCCATGTGATGTAGGCAAGAAGAATGTATCCACCTCTTGTGATGATTTATTAGCTATGCCATGTTCTTCACATATAGATGCTTGTTCTACTTCTTTGTCTTGTGAGACTAACCTTTTGAAGGAGAACAATGAGCTCAAAAGTGAAGTGAAGAATTTGAGCAACAAGTTAGAGAGGTGCTACAACTCCAAAGTCACCTTTGAGCATATGTTGAAGAATCAAAAGAGCTGCGGTGACAAGAGTGGCATTGGTTTCAACAAGAGCATGTCCAAGGGGGAGAGAAAAAGATTGAAGAAGATGAAAAAGCAAGAACAAAAGAAGCTAGCTCATTTCATGTGCTTCAAATGCCATGAGATGGGACATCTTGCAAATGCTTGCCCTAATGGAGAAAAGCTCAAGTTGAAGAAGGAAGAAGAGAGGCTCAAGCGTGTCAAATGCTTCAAGTGCCGCACTAGAGGACATCTCACCTCTATGTGCCCAACCAAGAAATTGGTGAAGCAACAAGATGAGCCTCAACCAAAGCCACAAGTTGAGCAAGAAAAGAAGCCCCAAGTTCAAATCAAGAACAACCATCATGATGGTGATTTGATGATGAAGAAGAAAACAAGAAGGGGCGGAAGAGCAAGGCATCCAACTCATATCCATGATGCCAAGATGATGATGAGCAAGAATGAAGAAAAGAAGAAAGATTTGGCTCACATCAAGTGCTACAAGTGTGGTGACATGGGACACTTTGCCTCGGAGTGTCCTACCAAGCTTGAGAAGAAGGCTCAAGCAAACAAGAAGAGGCAAGGCAATGAGAAGCAACAAATGAGCAAGGAAGAGAAGGCTCAATCAAAGAGAGTTTGCTACTCATGCCGGGAAAGGGAACACATGTCAAATTCATGTCCCCTAGGTAAAAATTCTAAGCCTATTTCAATTGATGATGATAATGTGCTTAGAAAGGATGACAATGGTATCACATTGGTTGCAATTGCAAATCATCCCGCTACTCATACTAAGGCTATGTCAAAGTATGTTGCACCTAACTTGAGAGGACCCAAACAAGTTTGGGTACCATCAACTAGTGGATGAATGTGTGTAGGTACCATGGCATTGGAGGCTTGATTCAATTGATTTCATGTTGTTCATCATGTGATTGAGTCAAGTAATGAAGCTTAGTGCACATCCAAACCCAATGCCAAGTCAAGTGAAGTGAAGTCCAAGTGCTACAACATACAAGTGCAAAGATCAAGTTGTGGTGGTTGATTGGAATTATTTGAAGGCTTGCAATCGAATTGAGTAGAAGCTTGCTTTTGGATGATCATGAGCTACTAAGGTATATCTCTAGTTGATCATGTTATTTTAGATGCATATGAGATGATTGAATCGGATATATATGCATATGTTGCTTGCTATAAGATGATTGAATGGATTTGATGCTTAGTGATCAAAATTGAGTTAGTTTGAATGGATATGTTTATGAGACTTCTTTTAGTAAGTGATTTGAATGGATATATGTCTTGTGAGAGTATTCAAACATGTTAGCTCAAGTTTGATTCAAATTGGTAGAGTATAGCTCAATTGCTCCAAGTTGTCAAAAATCTGAAATCTGAGCTAGCTGTGATAATAGCCATGTTTGAATGATCAAATCTATTTGGATTGGCTTGAAATTTGGTACACATGCTCTACACTTATGATATTAGTTTCTGTGCAAAATTCATGATTATTGGATAAGATATACTTTGGTTTTGGAGTAGATCTTGTCAACTATAGTGCAGCAGCTTTCAGCATGTAGTACTATGGAAAGAATTGAAATCTGGTAGCAATCTAGAAAGCCAATGAAGCTCAAATTTTTATGGCTGCTATAACACTTAGAGAGGCACATCTCCACCAAATTTCATAGTCATTGGACTTATATTTTGGGAGATATGCATGTTTCTTTGAGAATGACAGAATCTGCCAGAAAAGTGACAATTATTGGATTAATCTAGAGTCACTTTGATTGAAAGGCCCTCAAGTTGGAATCATGTTTATAAGTGTTTGAGGGACCTATGTTTGGTTTTGAGATGAGCTAGAAGTATGACAAAGATGAGTACAAGTTCATTTGATTGAAGAGTGTATTTGGCACACATTTGGTACTCAAATTGAAGATCAAGACCAACATCATGATGAAGAGAAAGATCAAGTCCTAGTATCAATTGAAGATCATTTGGAAGAAAGAAAAGGACTCAAAGAAGGAAGAGTTGAACTCAGGCAACCTTGCAAGAAGCTTCCATCATGATGAGTTCACCATTGGATCAATCAAACAAAAGGCATTTCGAGTAAGGATCAAGGATGTTCTTTGGAGAGAGGTCACTTCTCCCTTATGTAGGGGCTTGCCGCCTTTTGTAGGTTAACCAAGTGTGGTACTTGGAAGGCTAATATGGAAGTGGTGATTCAAAGGATATTTGAGATGCTTAGTTGAAGCAATGAAAGGATTGACCAAGCAAAGCAAGCAACATCCAAGATAGAAAAGCAAATCTTGCCAACTCAAGTGGTATTTATATGCAAGCAAAGGTCAAATGAAGAAGCAAGCCAACCACAACAAGATAGTGCACTTGATCATATGGATGAAGATTTGATTCTTTCAATTGGTATCTATTGGTCTTCACCATGGACTTCACATTGCTATTTTCGGAGTTGGAATCAAATGACTAACCTCTACTCCAAGATAGCAAGGTATCATTGTTTGTCATATGCATTCATACTATGCTTAGGACTTGATTAGAGCATATAGACATCCTTGTGATACTATCTAGGAGCATCCATGAAAATCAAATGTTTTGATGCTTATATGATGCCACTATTGCTTCTATGCTTTACATGATCTAGTGGTAACATATAACATGTTTATGGGCTTGCAATCCTAGTGTTTAATCTAGAGAATGAGCAATGGAACATTTAACCAACGTGAGTAAGATAACCATTGCAAAAATGTGTGAAGAAGCTTACTCTAGAGCAAACAGTGTTAAATGTTTCATGCAAATGATCTAGGTTGAACCACAAATGAAATGAAACAAACATCTCTCTCTCTTAACAAATTTGAACCTCCTTTATGCAAACCTTTTATGAAAATAGATGACAAAGGGGGAGAAAGTATAACAAAGATAAAATGAATGGGGGAGAACAAAGATAAAATGAGGGGAGAGAATGTAAAGATAAAATGAAAATGTTTTTGAGCACACAAGTGTCGGTGTTTCGAACCCGGGGGTATGACACCAACGAGTGATGTGATCGCGTGCTCTCTTCCTGGATGGTGATGCAAGATGACACAAGGATTTATCCTGGTTCGGGCAAAGAAGGCCCTACGTCCAGCGGGGGAGGAGGTTCTTGTATTACTTGCACCTAAGTGCTTGTACAGGGGCGAATACAAGCTCAATGAGCGTGGACCGGAGTCCGGACTCGAGTGTGTACGTGGGTGGACTTGTGTGTTGTCTCTCGGAGTTGTGTAACCGCGGACCTGTCTCTTGTCCTCCTCGCGCGAAGGGCCCTGGCGTCCCTTTTTATAGAACAAGAGGAGGCCAGGGTTTACACAGGATAGATATGTATAGCGCTCGATATGGCGTAGGGTAGGAATCCTGTCTTGTCGGGGCCACTGGAGCCGTCGTGGGCGTCGCTGTTGAGGCGTCCTTGGGGCGTGGCCTCCATCCCGGGCTCGGACGTGATGGCGTGACGATGCTGAAGCCGTACAGCACCCATTCCGGCACGTACAGGACACGGCGGGGTCCCTCCGGATCTTGGGGTACCTGTCTTCCAATAGCATGAAAGCGGTTAGGGCTCGAGGGGCGCGGAGCCGGCCTCGAGGTGGCGCCTACGGGGGGGGGGGCTCGAGCCCCCGCGAGTATGGGCAAGTCCCGGGACGCCCGGGCGTACAGCGGGAACCCAGGCTCCGGGATGGGGCTCGAGCGTGCGTCAGTGCAGGGCATGGCCTAACAGTGCTCTACTGGCGCCTTTTTGCCCATGCTTGTGGTGAAAACGAGACTTGACTCTGCCCTGGTTACTGTGGTACACGTCGGGCTGTAGAGGACGTGACTGGCGTAGGTGAAGACATTAAATGCACGGTATGGGGCTGGCGTCCGATGCCTGTGCCGCTCGAGGGAAGCATAAGCGTCTCGAGGGATAGGCTGCCGTGCCAGAGAGGCTCGAGGTCCCCGCGTGGGGTCTCGAGGTGCGGTGTTCGGCTGTGGGGGGCTCGAGCCCTATATGCTAGGACTCGAGGTTTTAGTGGAGTGCTCGCCCGAGGCCTGGCTTGGCGGGCCAGCGTTGTGGGCCTCGAGGGGTTGGTCTCTTTTAGGGGGTTAGGCTAGCTAGGTTTGTTATTTACCGGTGTAATAGGTTTAACCTATTTGTTCGCGTTGATTGGGGGTACCCCTTTTGTGGACCCCCGACAGTAGCCCCCGAGCCCTTGTTCGAGTGCTTGCACTCGAGTAGGGGCTCCCGATTGGGGACTCGAAGGTTAGCTAACTGGTCTCGAGGGTTTGGTCGTTTTGATTCCGTGGGTGTCGTGCGAGCGACACCCGCGGGTGTCGCCCCCGAGGCCACGGGGGAGTGGTTAAAACTCCCTCGTGGGCTTTTTGCGAGTTTTAGTTGCATTTTTTAGGTCCGGGAGTGTTGAGCCCCCGAGTTTTTTAGACCCTCTTTCGTCGAGGGGTGCCAGGCTGAACCGGCCGGCCGGCTCTTCGAGCTGTCCGGCACGCCGGTTGCCCTGGCTTGTCATCCCGCGAGTCCTTTCGATCGGATGCGAGGGGGGATGCCTCGTACTACCACGAGCGGGCGAGTATCGAGGTTCCCGGCGAGCTGGTAACGGGGAATCCAAGTGAGACCTCGTGCCCCGTTCGATAGGGGTCGACTGTAGCCCAGAGGCGATCTCATAAAGCATGGGTGCTCAGTCTGCAGGAGTGCCGGGTCCATTCGATAGGGCCCGGTGGCTCGATGCCTCCCTCCGAGGGGATCTCACTGCACGTCGTGCTCCCTGCCTTGGATACACGTGAGGGGCCTCGAGGGCTTGGCCCTCAAGTGATGCCACGAGTGGCGCCCCTTGGTGTCCCTGACTCGGGTGCTCGAAGCCGGCTGTCGAACCCTCTTCGAGGGCCAGCCTTCGCTGCTTCGAGGCTTAGGGCCGGGGCCCGTTTTTACCTTCGTGAAGAAGCCTCCGTCGTCTGGGAATCCTTCTGCCCGTTGGGCGCGCCTTTTTAGGTGGAAACCGTCGGGGAGGGCGGCGGACGCGAAGCCGGAGCGACGGTCGTGGCGGGCCCGGGTAGTGGAGCGAATGGAGAGCTGCCGCGTGTACCCTGCATCCGGCTCAAGACGCGGTTAGGTGGGCTCATTAAATGCATGCAGTTACCTTTTTACGTCGTGGGAGATCCCGCCCGTCGGGGTTTCCCCTTATAAATATCGAAAGAGGGGAAAAGGAACCCTTTACTTTGCCTTTGCCTTCACCGCCGTCGTAGCCTTCACTCGCCCTCTCCTTCGAGCTAGTCGATTGGGGATTTTCCGGCTGCCCGTCCGCTGCTCGGGTCCGCGCCGCACCATCGCCATGGCCGCCCAGACACAAGTGCTGTCGGCCGAAGACTGGAGCCCGTCGAAGGTGACGCAGAGCGAGATGGACTCGTTGGTGGCCCAGGGGCTTCTGCGCCCCAACCCGGAGGAGGGACCCGCGTGGTGGGTTATCCCATCGGCGGAGCACCGGGAGCCGCACCCGCCGGAGCGTGGTGAGCTTCGCGCGCTACCACCGTATGGGGCTCGGCGTCCCGCCGAGCCGCTTCATGCGGGGGCTAGTCCACCACTTCGAGGTGGAGCTGCAGCACTTCTCCCCCAACTCCATCTCGCACGCCGCCATATTCGCCGCGGTGTGCGAGGGGTACCTGAAGATGGAGCCGCACTGGGAGATGTTCGTCCATCTCTTCCGGGGCGAGCTCTTCATCAAGTCCCTAAAGCCCAGTGGGAGGCGGCCCGTGCGCATGGGCTCCCTCGCCATCACTGCGGGGGCTGGGACCTCGTCGGCCAATGTCCCCCGCGAGTTCCTGCGATACAAGCTTTCCACCAACCAGGCCGGGTGGGACGACCATTGGTTCTATCTGCGGAATGAAGGTGGTCTCTTTCCGCAGTACACCGGCAGGGTCCTCACTCAACGCCCGGAGAAGTGGACCTGGGGCGTCGCGGCGGACAGGCAACGCCACCTGGCCCCGCTGATGAAGA
Organism: Coix lacryma-jobi var. lacryma-jobi; assembly: GCA_009763385.1. Taxonomy (NCBI): domain Eukaryota; kingdom Viridiplantae; phylum Streptophyta; class Magnoliopsida; order Poales; family Poaceae; genus Coix; species Coix lacryma-jobi. The sequence continues at coordinate 111,221,715 of CM019831.1, read as the reverse complement.
TGATGAAGACGCTGGTGGATGAGAAGAAGTTGACCGTGCAAGCGGTCATTTGGGCGTTCCACCAGCGAAGGGTTCTCCCGCTGGCGGACCGCCCCCTTCTTATGCACGAGATGGGGCCGAAGGCCCAGCTCGAGGCGCTTAATCGATCGAGGATGGCCGAGGAGAGGCTGTCCCGGAACGAGGGCGTCTCCCGGGTGTCAATCACGATCCATGGGCCGTTCATCCCTGAGTACACCGACCTGGTCGCCATGGCACCCGACGACGGGTGTCTCGACCTGGTAAGCCTCCCTCAAGCTGAGCTGTCCCGAGCCTCCTCCCCCTTTCTCCTCCTTCGAACCTTTTGCATCCTTCTTGTGGTTTGTCTCGTCACACTTCTTCTTTTTTCAGGGGGCGTTTACTTGTCGCGCGTCGAGGCCCCCGGTGAGGGAGGACGCCGCGGATACTCAGGTGAGGCGCCTCTCTGCTCAGAAAGATAAGGAGAGCAAGGATGCCAGGAAGAAGAAAGAGAAAAACAAAAACTTGCGTTGCTTGGCTCGGGAGCAGAGGTTGGCGAAGGCTCGTCGCAACCGTCAGCCTGGAGACGGGTCTCCCGAGCTGAGCTCCTCGAGCTCGGAGGAGGAGAGCGATGATGAGGAGGAGAGCAACGACGAGGGGATGGATGCGCGCCTGAGGCGCGCGGGGGTCGTCGATGACAGGGCTGACTGCTCCTCTGTGCAGGAGGGTATACTGGAGGTCCCCCCGGCGAAGGGACCGCGCAGGGCGCAGCCGCGGATGGCGGCGCCGATCCCTGCCTCGTCGGGGGCCCGAGGTCCGTCGAGCTCTGCACCGGACGTGCCCCCGGTCGTGAGGAAGCCCCGAACCCGGAGCGCCTCTGCCGCAGCACCAACGGAGGCCGCCCCCGCGTCAGCCCAGGCGGGAGGTCTCGAGAAGGGCCGAGTCTCGAGGGGCAGTGACCACGTCGGGAGGGGCTCCGGGTCCGACCGCCGCGAGCCATCTAGGTCGGGGTCGAGCCCGCGGAGGGGCGGGCGTCAGGAGGAGGCGTCGAGCCCGCACCATCACGAGCGTCGGGGAGGGAGCCCCCGGGTGCCTCGTGACCAGGGGCGTGAGCGTCCCCGGAGTCCGTCGCCGCACCGCCGCCGGGACACAGGAGCGGATGCGGGAGGGCGCGACCGCCAGTGCGAGCGCCGGAGCAAGTCCCGGAGCCCGCGTCGGGGCGGGCGCCATGATGACAGCACGAGGGAGGTGCGGTCGCCCTCCCGCGATGTGGGGCGGGAGGAGGGATCTCCCTCGAGGTCGAGCCACGGGAGGCGTCGGGAGCCCTCCCCCCATCCCAGCCCTGTGGAGACGGCCCAGGCGCAGGGCTCGAGCCGCGGGGTGGGCTCGAAGCCCCTGAGTGGGTCCGGCGATTCCGGGAAGAAGCCCAGCCGCCGCTTTGGGTGAGTAATTTTCTTGGTCCTCGTCGGTAGCGAGGCTTGACCTCTTTCCTTTTGATGATGCATGCCATCTCTGGTTTCTCAGGGGGAAGCGCTCCTACCAGGAGGTGGACCTCGCTGCGTCCAAGCGGGCGAAGACCTCGAGCCCCGTCGAGGCACAAGCACCTCGAGGTATGGCACCCTCCTCCGCTAGAGAAGCCGCTTGGCTGGAGAAGGCTCGAGCTGCCATGGCTCGGGGTGGCCAGATGATCGTCGCGAATTTTGGTGAGGCCGTCGCCATCGACCGCAGGGGTCGAGGTATTCCTCCCGGTTCTGATATCACTGTCATCTCGTATTGCAGGGGCCACAGCTCATGGCATCGAGCCTGCCACTACCACGCCCACTGAGGCGCTGCCTCCTCCCCCTCCTCCTCCTCCCGCGATGGCGCCAGCTGGGAGAGCCACCCTTCCCCCTACCACGACGGCTGTTTCGGGGGAAGCGCCTGGGGCGAGCATGGCCCCGCCGGTGTCTGGGGCTGAGGAGACTGCGCTCCTCGAGGCCCCGACCGACACAAGCCGGACTGTGGAGGAGGGAAAGGGGGGAGAGGCGTTGGCGGAGAAGGAGCCAACGGTGGAGGACCTCCTGAACGAGCTGGAGCAGGGGCCGCTCCTCGCCGGGGGCTCGACGATGATGGAGGCGCCCGAGGCGCCGGCTAGCGCTGACAAGACGCCGGAGGACCCGGCCAGGGAAGAGGGCCCGGGGTCGAGCCTTCCTTCGATCGACCCGCCGCCGCTCGAGCCTTCGCCCCCATGCGAGGTTGTGACGCCGCCTCGGGAGGCGGCGGAACAACAGGAGGTGCCGGCGGAGGGACGGAGGGAGCCGGGGCCCATGCCGTCGGGCGGCGAGCCGCAGTCGGGGCAGCTCGAGGCGGAGGAGGATCTGCCCGACATCGAGCTTGACCGACCAATATGGCCGTTTCCCGTCCCGCTGAGCCCGTCCCTTGCCGTGGTCCCCGTCGAGCAACCGGCCCAGCGGGGGGCCCCGCGCGAGGTGCGGTCCATCTTCCGGAAGGTGGCCGAGCTTATGGCGGAGGCGGAGCGGTCCTGCTCCGAGGAGGCGGGCCGGTCCGCACAGGTGTCGGCCGCCCTCACGAGTGCTGAGGCGGAGCTTCAAGATCTCCACGCTGAGCTGAGCCGGAACGCCCAAATGGCGAGCCGGCTCGACGAGGTGGAGGCGGAGGTCCGGGCGGCTCGAGGTGAGGTCGCTCGATCCAAGGAGGAGGCCGCCGCCGCTCTCGAGGCGTCGAGGAAGGAGGCCGCGGACGCCCGAAGCGAGGCCACCTCCGCCCGGGGTGAAGCCGAGGCGGTGAAGCAGGAGGCCGCTGACGCCCGTGGCGAGGCCGCCACCGCCCGAACCGCAGCGGAGGCGGCGAGAAAAGAGGCCGAGGTTGCTCAATGCGATGCCGCCGCCGCTTGGTCCGCAGCGGAGGTGGCGAAGAAGGAGGCTGAAGACGCCGAGAGTGGTGTTGCCACCGCCCGAGCTGCCGAGGGGGCGGCGCGGCAGGAGGTGATCCGAAAGGATCTGGCCCTTGCGGAGGCGGGCAGGCTGATCGAGGAGCTTAGGTCCAAGAGGCTCCTCATGCTGGCCGAGAAGCGCAGGCTCGAGCAGCGCGCTGAGGGCCTTACCAGCGACCTCGCCGCACTGGGGCAACATTGCGATGGTGAGGCTTACACCTTGTCCTTGTTCGGGTCTCGAAGTTTTTTGTTACGTCGCAGTCTCACTCTTCCTCGTTCGTTGCGCAGGGGTCGAGAAGACGGTCGAGGAGCTCCGCGGGACGAACCAGGCTCTCTTGGACCAACTCCAAGACGAGACGATGGTGGCGGAGCGGGCTCGCACCTCCCTTGACCGGCTCGGCCCCATGTGGGGTGCTCCTCCAGTGGCTGCGGCAGAAGGTGCGGTGGCCCGAGGCGACGCCTTGGTCGACGCCTTGTGCTTCCTCGACGCAGCCACGCGGGACCGTGTCCGGCAAGCTCTCCATCATGGCATAAAGCAGACGCTCGCGGTTGTCCGCTCCGGCTTCCGCTTCCCGGTCCACGTTGTCGCCAACGGCTTCATCGAGATCGAGGGGAAGGACGAGGAGTGGAACAACCGCCGTGTCGACAAAATTTTGGAGAAGATGGAGAGGCCGGGGACGTCGCTTGCGAAGATCTTCGAGGAGGACGTGCTGCCTCCTGACGCCAGCAGCGGTGTCGAGGGCCCTCCTCCTTCTAGCTCGGGTGTCGAGGCTGAGCCCGCCGTGGAAGACCTCGGGGAGGAGTACCACACCGACGAAGATTAGGGCCTGCGTGCCAAATTTGGGCGTCGAGGCCCCTGTAAGAATTTTATGACATGGATGAGGGTCCGTCGAGACCCGTATGTATATACGACTTGTTTGTTTAAAGGAGTTGTTTTCTTTTCAAATGCGTTTGACCGCTTCTCTTTGTTGCAAGCTCGAGTTTCTGCTAACTTAGTCTGTGTTCCTTCGATACGTCGCGAGCCCCTCGAGGGGAGGCGTAGGTATGGCACCGTAGCCCGGGGGCGTAGGTGGCCGTCTACGTCGACGCCTCCCGACCTTTGGAGGCTCGAGGTATTTTAGGATTTAGGCGTCGCTAGCTCACTCGAGGCACGAGTCGAGACGAGGGTCGAATTTTTGAAAAGAAAACGCGCATTTTTTCCGGAGTCTGGGGGGCGGTTACCCCCTTGTCAGCCCCCGAGGGAGGCTCGACCCTGAGCAAAGCAGGGTCGAGGCTACCTTAAGATGCTAAGCAAAATGAAAGACAATGCACGAGTTTGTTCATTCATTTTGGGCGTGTTTGTACAAAGCAACAAAATGAACAAGGCCTCGAGGCCCTTAAGGGTAGAAGCGACGTAGCTGAGATATGTTCCACGCGTTCGCCAGGATCCTGCCTTGATCGTCGTAAAGCTTGTACGTTCCTGGCTTGAGTACTTCAGCTATGGTGTATGGGCCCTCCCACGGAGGGGTAAGCTTGTGGCGCCCTCGATTATCTTGCAGCCGTCGAAGCACGAGGTCCCCCACCGCCAGGTCCCTCTTGCGCACGTGCTTGTCATGGTAGCGTCGAAGCGTTTGCTGGTAGCGCGCGGAGTTGATGAGCGCCACGTCTTGGGCCTCCTCGAGCTGGTCCTTGGCGTTGGCGAGCCTTTCATCGTTGGTTTGCTCGTTGTAGGCTCGAAGTCGAGGGGAGCCGTATTCGAGGTCCGTAGGCAAGACAGCCTCGGCGCCGTAGGTTAGGAAAAACGGAGTGAACCCGGTGGCTCGACTCGGCGTAGTCCTGAGGCCCCACAGCACCGAGGGGAGCTCTGCGGCCCACCCCTTTCCGAAATTTTTGAGAGTCTTGAACAGCCTCGGCTTCAGCCCATGGAGTATCATGCCGTTGGCGCGCTCGACCTGCCCGTTGCATTGAGGGTATGCGACCGAGGCCCAGGTCACGCGAATGTTGTTGTCATCGCAAAAGTTGGTGAACTTTTTGCCCGTGAATTGGGTGCCATTGTCGGTGATGATGACGTTAGGCACCCCAAACCGGTACATGATGTTGGCGATGAACTCGACAGCCTTCTCGGAGGTGGGGTTGCCTATCGGCTTAGCCTCGATCCACTTGGTGAACTTGTCGATGGCCACGAGCACGTGTGAGTGCCCTCCACTTGTCTTTTTGAGGGGACCTACGAGGTCGAGCCCCCAAACGGCGAATGGCCAAGTAATTGGGATCATCTGCAGGGCATGTGCGGGTTGGTGCGTCTGCTTTGCGTAGAATTGACACCCATGGCATGCCCGGACGAAGCGCTTGGCGTCTCCAATGGCGGTCGGCCAATAGAAGCCTTGACGGAAGGCGTTCCCGACCAGGGTCCTTGGTGCTGCGTGGTGGCCGCAAGCCCCCGAGTGCATGTCGTCGAGGAGCCTGCGTCCCTCCTCAAGGGGGATGCAGCGTTGAAGGATTCCTGATGGGCTTCGACGGTACAGCTCCCGTTCGTCGCCGTAGATGACGTAGGTCTTGGCCCTTCGAGCGACGCGTCGGGCCTCCGTCTTGTCTTCCGGTAGCACGCCTTGCGTCAGGTAGTCGAGGTAGGGCGCGCGCCAGTCGAGGGGTCGTGGTGAAGAAGAGGCGGGTGTGTCGACCTGCATCGCCTCAGCGGATGTCGAGGGGTCATTCCCGAGGGGTGGCGTTGAAAGTCGAGCCCCCGTGTCTAGCTCGAGGGGTGGCATCGAAGGGCCAGCCCCCGGGTCGATTTTGACGGATGGCTCGAAAACGTCCCTCGAGAAGACGTCTGGTGGAACCGTGCCGCGCGTGGACGCCAACTTTGCCAGCTCGTCCGCGGCCTCGTTGTACCTTCGAGCTATGTGGTTGAGCTCGAGGCCGTAAAACTTATCTTCTAGCTTGCGCACCTCCCCGCAGTATGCCTCCATCTTGGGATTGATGCAGCTTGAAGCCTTCATGACCTGGTTGATGACGAGCTGCGAGTCTCCTCGGGCGTCGAGGCGTCGGACCCCGAGCTCAAGGGCGATGCGCAGCCCATTGACGAGGGCCTCGTACTCGGCGACGTTGTTGGAGGTGGGGAAGTGCAAGCGTAGCAGGTAGCGCATGTGGACTCCGAGGGGTGAGATGAAGAGCAGGCCTGCGCCTGCCCCCGTCTTCGTGAGGGATCCGTCGAAGTACATGGTCCAGAGCTCGGCTTGAATCCGCGCCGGCGGGAGCTGAGTGTCGGTCCATTCAGCAACGAAGTCCGCCAACGCTTGCGACTTGATGGCCTTTCGCGGGGCGTAGGTGATGGTCTCCCCCATTAGTTCGGCGGACCACTTGGCGATGCGCCCCGTGGCCTCCCGATTGTTGATGATCTCACCGAGGGGGAAGGAGGACACCACCGTTACGGGATGAGCGAGGAAGTAGTGTTGGAGCTTGCGCCTTGTGATGATGATGCCGTAGAGCAGCTTCTGGATGTGCGGATACCGGACCTTGGCCTCGGAGAGTACCTCGCTGGTGAAGTACACCGGTCGTTGGACCGGCAATGCATGACCCTCCTCGTGCCTTTCGACGACTATGACCGCGCTGACCACCTGAGTGGTTGCGGCCACATAGAGGAGGAGATGCTCGGAGGGATCGCCACCTTCGGCTGGTTGCGGAGGCACGAGAATTGGTGTGGAAGTCAGCAACCCCTTCAACTTGGTTAAGGCCTCCTCGGCTTCGGCAGTCCACGCAAAGTGTTCCGTCTTCTTCTTTTTGTTGCTGTTATTGTTGTCGTTCTTGGCGTCGTTGCCTTTGTTCGAGCCCTCCGGCGCGGTCGCCGCCTTACCTTTGTTCGTGGGACGGCCAAAGAAGGCCCCCACTGCCTCGTCGCCTGAGGCAAAGCTGGTGACACGATCCATCAGGTCCTCGACCGTCCTGGGACGGTAGCGTCCTAGCTCATGAACTAGCTCTTGGCATGTCGTGCCCGCGAGGAACGCTGAGATGACGTCCTCCTCAGGCACGTGGGGGAGCTCGAGGCGCTGCTTCGAGAACCGTCGAGCAAAGTCGCGGAGGGGCTCGTCCGCCGCCTGCCTGCAACGCCGTAGGTCCCAGGGGTTGCCTGGGCGCACGCAAGTCCCCTTGAAATTCATGTCGAAGACCCTGACTAGGTCGGCCTAGTCGTCGATCCGATCCGACGGGAGCCCCTCGAGCCACCGGCGGGCGGTGTCCGAGAGGTAAAGTGGGAGTTGGCGTATGATCACACGGTCGTCGTTCTTCGCTCCGCCCAGTTGGCAGCCTAGGCGGAAGTCCGAGAGCCAGAGCTTGGGCTCGACCTCCCCGTCATACTTCACGATGTTGGTCGGCGGTCGGAAGCGGTCGGGGAGGGTTGAGCTGCGGATGGCCCGGCTGAAGACTCTGGGGCCCGGGGGCTCGAGGACTTGCCGGTCCTCGTCACTGTCGTAGCGCCCCCCTCGATGGGCGCTATAGCCGCGCTCTTGGGCCCCCTTGTCCTTGCGCCGTCGGTTGATGTCGTTACGGGCGTCATTGGGGTCTCGAGGTGGCCGGTTGTCGATGATCCGTTCGCGGACTGGCCTAGCTCGAGAGGCGTCAGGTTGGTGGATGGATGCCTCGCGCTCGTTGCGGGGGGTGTCCGCCGGCTTCACCGAGGCTGCTCCGCGCCGTCGTGACGCCGAGCTCTCGGCCTGCTGCACAGCGGCAGTCTCGAGGAGGTTCTTCATTTCCCCGAGCATGCGCCTGGCGTCAGGGTTGGAGACGGCGGGTAGATCACGGAGTAGCATCGCCGCCGCCACCACGTTCTGCCCGGCTCGCGGGAAACGCGCCTCGGGGCGTGCTGGCGCCCCGTCCTCGAGGATCTGCCGGTGGACCTCTCGAGCTCGGCCATGAACGCCGGCGCCTCGAGGCTGGGCTGGTTCTTGTGCTAGGGTTTTCTCGAGCTGCAGCAGGCGTTGTCGGTCCTCCTCAGCCTTGGCGATGGCCTCCCGCAGCTGCGCGAGCTGCGCCGCTCGGTTGTCGCTGTGCTGGGATGGTGCAGCCGGTGCCGGGGGTTCATTCCTCCCCTGAACGCGTGACCCGCCTGCCGCAGCCACATCTCCGGGCCCTTCGAGGTTGAGCGCCGGCCTGGTGTCGTCGTCGCCGTCGTCCTCGGCATCGTCTGCGACCCCCTCGAGCTGGAAACACTCCCTGGTGGAGTCCCAGAGGTCAGGGTCATGGTAGTCGTACTCATCGGAGTCGGAGCTGGTGATGCCGCGCCGCCTTGGCTCGTGCCGGGGCTGCAGCTCGCGGTACCACTCCCCGAAGGTGGCTTGACGAGGTGGCCCGACGGCTCGTGAGAGGCCACGGTCGACGCGCGCGGGGTGGACGATCTCCAGGTTGGCCATGGCCTGCAGTAGCACGCCCGGGCGCTCCTCCTGCTCTGCCGGCGGTCGGTCCCGACGGCGCTCGTTGAGCTGGCGGGCGTAGGCTGCCGTGGAGCTGTCGAGGCCGAACGGGAACTGCCGGCGTCGAGCGCGGCACACCCCATGCGGGAGGAGGCTGGGTGGCATCGACGAAGCATGGCTCGGGAGCCTCTGGCCTGGCTCCCGGTCCGTGCGCGTGACAAACGCGAACTCGCCGGGGGAGTGCGCACGCGCCCTGGAAGTCCCCGGCCGCGCGCCTGGCTGGTTTCCCCTCGAGGACCCTGCACCGGCTACGGGGACATGGGTGTTTGCCGCGGGCACCGCCTGTGCCCGGCGACGATGGTGACGACGGCGCCGCTCACGAGGTGGCGACGCATGGTGGTGCGGGCGACGTGTCACGCTCCTCGCACGGGGTGGCGTGACACGCCCTCCACTCGGGCCCTCCGTGGAGAGCAAGGTCAGCTCGTTGCCGTTGCCGGTGGCCAGGAACTCGAGGCTCCCGAACCAGATGACGGCACCGACAGAGAACGAAGGAGTCAAAGCAGCCATCCAGGAAACAGCGAGAAACCGACTCGACACGTGAAGGCCCCTACCTGGCGCGCCAACTGTCGGTGTTTCGAACCCGGGGGTATGACACCAACGAGTGATGTGATCGCGTGCTCTCTTCCTGGATGGTGATGCAAGATGACACAAGGATTTATCCTGGTTCGGGCAAAGAAGGCCCTACGTCCAGCGGGGGAGGAGGTTCTTGTATTACTTGCACCTAAGTGCTTGTACAGGGGCGAATACAAGCTCAATGAGCGTGGACCGGAGTCTGGACTCGAGTGTGTATGTGGGTGGACTTGTGTGTTGTCTCTCGGAGTTGTGTAACCGCGGACCTGTCTCTTGTCCTCCTCACGCGAAGGGCCCTGGCGTCCCTTTTTATAGAACAAGAGGAGCCTAGGGTTTACACAGGATAGATATGTACAACGCTCGATATGGCGTAGGGTAGGAATCCTGTCTTGTCGGGGCCACTGGAGCCATCGTGGGTGTCGCTGTTGAGGCGTCCTTGGGGCGTGGCCTCCATCCTGGGCGCGGACGTGATGGCGTGACGATGCTGAAGCCATACAACACCCATTCCGGCACGTACAGGACACGGCGGGGTCCCTCCGGATTTTGGGGTACCTGTCTTCCAATAGCATGAAAGCGGTTAGGGCTCGAGGGGCGCGGAGCCGGCCTCGAGGTGGCGCCTACGGGGGGGGCTCGAGCCCCCGCGAGTATGGGCAAGTCCCGGGACGCCCGGGCGTACAGCGGGAACCCAGGCTCCGGGATGGGGCTCGAGCGTGCGTCTGTGCAGGGCATGGCCTAACAGTGCTGTACTAGCGCCTTTTTGCCCATGCTTGTGGTGAAAACGAGACTTGACTCTGCCCTGGTTACTGTGGTACACGTCGGGCTGTAGAGGACGTGACTGGCGTAGGTGAAGACATTAAATGCGCGGTATGGGGCTGGCGTCCGATGCCTGTGCCGCTCGAGGGAAGCATAAGCGTCTCGAGGGATAGGCTGCCGTGCCAGAGAGGCTCGAGGTCCCCGCGTGGGGTCTCGAGGTGCGGTGTTCGGCTGTGGGGGGCTCGAGCCCTATATGCTAGGACTCGAGGTTTTAGTGGAGTGCTCGCCCGAGGCCTGGCTTGGCGGGCCAGCGTTGTGGGCCTCGAGGGGTTGGTCTCTTTTAGGGGGTTAGGCTAGCTAGGTTTGTTATTTACCGGTGTAATAGGTTTAACCTATTTGTTCGCGTTGATTGGGGGTACCCCTTTTGTGGACCCCCGACAACAAGTAGGGGGAGCAAGCTCATGAACTTGGTTGTTGCATTTGATATGTGCATAATCATGTGCTTGCTTGCATTGCATAAGCTTTCAAAGCTTTCAAATCTTATATGCATGCTTGTGTGGTGTATGCTAGTTATAGGGCTTAATTGATGATTTGATAACTAGCATGCATAGGTTGATAGCTAGACTTGTGCTTTTCATGCAAACTAGACCCTTGCTTCTAAAGTTGATCTCACGGGGTTTTCTAGTTTTTATGATGTCTAGCTACTCTTGGTGCTAAAGAAGGTGTACAACTATGAACTTCATCGATAACACACTTCAAAGGTTATTCTATACACCTTAGCATTTTTTGGTAGTAATTACTCTCCCACACTTCGATATCTTTGCATATGTGCAAGTTTCATTTTCAAACACTCTAGCACATATGTAGGGGGAGCTAATACTACCAATTCGGATTTGTGCTACTTGTCCAAAATCCTTTACACATGGTAAAATAGCTTGGGCAAGCAACATGAATCCAAACCAAGTTAGCAATTTACATTCTTATGAAGTGCTAGCTTGGAATAAGCTTAATTTCCATATCTTTGTAGAGTTGTCATCAATTACCAAAAAGGGGGAGATTGAAAGGTCCTAGTTTGGTTTTGGTAATTGAGTGACAACTTAGGTGGACTAATATGTGTTTGAAGTGAATTACACAGGTGATTAGTCCATAGGTGATCATGTGTGAGCAACATATGCCATAGAGGTGAAATGGCTTGGAAGATGTTGCAAGGCTCACACATGTGAAGAAGGAGCTTAATGCACATGAAACATGACATGTGGTCATGTGGCTAAGATGGTGAAGATCAAGGCAAGACTTGGCTTGATGGACCGGTTGCAAAGGTGAAGGGCAAGTTGGAGGCTTTGAAGCCGTTGGTACCGAGTGTCGGGAGGCTTAAGCAAGACTTGGCGCCGAAGGACCGAAGCGATGGTGAAGAGCAAGTGATGTCAAGATCGATGGACCATGGAGGCCATGTGATGATATGAAGTGGATCATATCATTTGATGAAGAGGTTGGTGCATGTGTTGCATCAACACATGAAGGAGATGGAATGGAATGCGCAAGGCAAAGGTATACTTATAGGGCATTTCATTTCACCGGTCATAGGTGTGTAGAGAAGATTATGACCGGGTTTAGGATAGATGGCCGTACTATTAATAGGAGCAAACTTGTTTGCATATCGGTCATCTAGTGCCACTTGAGCGATCTAACTTTGCGATGTTGTTAGGATCGAGTGGCGTGGTGAGAGCAAGTGAAAATCCTTTGAAAAATGATTGTGAAAATGCTAACACACATGCACATGATGGTGTATACTTGGTGGTGTTGGCACATTTGCAAAAGAGAAGTTGTTGGAGTTGATTTGGATCAACACAGAGAAGAAAAGGGAAGTTTTCTGAGTATGGTCGGTAGTACCGCCTAGGGGGGTCGGTAGTACCGCCCATGGGTGCTGCGTGCAACCTTCTCTGTGTTGGGGCTGATTTGGCCTGGCGGTAGTACCGCCATAACCTCGGTACTACCGCCCGCGGTGGTACCGACCATAGGGTCGGTGGTACCGTGGCCCTGAAGGGTTTTGCAGGCTCTCTGTGTTGAGCTGAGTTTGGCCTGCCGGTAGTACCGCCATAGGGTCGGTACTACCGACCGTTCGAGGTTTCGAGGTGTGAGGAGTTTGGAAGCTCTCTGGAAGTGGCCAGTTTTGGCCTACCGGTAGTACCGCCATAGGGCCGGTAGTACCGGGCTCGGTAGTACCGACCAGGGGGTCGGTAGTACCATGGTATGGAGGAGTTTTGGATGCTCTCTGTGTAGATCCAAAGTTGGCCTGTCGGTAGTACCGCCATAGGGCCGGTACTACCGACCGTCGGTGATACCGACTAGGAGTCGGTTGTTCGTTTTGGTCAACGCGCCGTGTGTAACGGCTAGTTCTGACACTGTCGGTACTACCGCCCAGGGGGGTCGGTACTACCGACCGAAGCGCAGGAAAGGGGAAACGGCTAGTTGCCGCTCCCCTCTATAAATAGGGGTGGAGGCCGGCTGTGGGCCGGTTGCTGGAGCACTCCAAAGCCTTGGTGGCTTGTGTGGATGTGCTTGTGAGCCCTCTAACACACATATGCTTTAGTGCTTATCCGATTGTGTGAGAGAGTGATCCTAGTGCGTTGCTTTGAGAGATAGCATCGAGTGGCACTAGGTGTTCGAGTTGCAAGCCGGTGGTGCTTATTACTCTTGGAGGTTGCCACCTCCTAGACGGCTTGGTGCGTGTCTCCGTCGTGAAGCCCGCGTGAAGATTGTGCGTGGCTCTGGAGAAGCTTTGTGAGGGGCATTGTGCTCGCCCCGCGGGAGATCGTGAAGAGCAACTCTAGTGGAAAGAGGCGTGAAGAGCGCCAAGTGGTCCGGCCGGATCAAAAGCTAGAGCTCTTGGTGAGCACTCCATCGTGGAGAGGTTGGCTTAGTGTCACCACTAGCGAGAGGATCGGCGGCAACCTTGGGCTTGCTTCAACGGGGACTAGCTTGGTGGCAACCAAGTGAACCTCGGGATAAAATCTTGTGTCCCCGTCCCTTGTTGCTCTTATTATTCTTGTTTCCTTGCATATTACGCTTGTTCTTGTGTTCTTCGTGTTCTTCCTCCCTCTATCACTCTATCTTAGGTTGGGAAGGCTCGATCCACATTTTGGCAAGGAATCAAGACGTGAGGAAGCTACAATCGTCATCTACAACATCTAGGGAAGTGGGGTAATTGCTAGATCTGAGATTGCATCTCACCCCCTTCGATTTCGTAGCTTCCTGCAGGTGCTCGGTAGTACCGGCTTGGAAGCCCGGTAGTACCGGCATCGGTAGTACCGGCCCTACAGCTCGGTAGTACCGACTGCCTGCTGTTTGCACTAGCTTGTATTGCAATATTTATTCTTGTGCTAGTGTTTAGTTGCTTAGTTTGTGTAGCTAAGTTGAGCTCTCTAATTTGGCTTGGGTAGCCTTGTTATTGAGCATTGCTAGTGAGCTTAGGCTTTGTGCTTTGCTTGCTAGATTGCTTAGGAGCTCCCCCGTGCTTGAAGTACTAGTTGCATAGGCTTGTGTGACCTTGCTTCTAGAATTGGTTAGGTGAGCTCTAGCTAGCCCGACATCTTATTTGCATTGATTAGGATCTTTTGTAAAGTGTCATAGAGTATAGGTAGAGGGGTGTAGTCTTGGCTAGACCGATAGTTTTAATTCCACATTTGTTTCGGTTAGCTGCTCCAATTAAGTTTAATTTTAAAAGGGACTATTCACCCCCCCCTCTAGTCCGCCATCTCGACCCTTCATCTTGAACGCGTCGGAGAACCAGTCATGGCGTGCGCGTCGTCGCGTCAATGGAAGACGAAGACGATAGGCACGAGTCTAGCGACGACGATGAGTCGCGAGGACCTTTTGCCACGAATGATTTCCTCATTGTCTGAGGAAGGAAGAAGTGGGTCTGTCGGGCTCGCCTTGCCCCGCTGTGTATCACCTTTCTACCGATCCTTTGGAGGAAACGACAACCCTGTGAACTGGAGTTGTAGTACCAGCACGCAGGTGGTGATGCAGTTCGGGTGAAGAACTAGCAGGCTCTTCGGCTTGCCCGATTATGCCACGGGGGTCGTGGGAGGTATTTCCGGGTCGCTGATCTCCCGAGAAACCCCCACCACCTTCCGTGGCAGCCCGTGGAGGAGGCAGCTGGTTCCATTCCACTCAACGTCCTCTTCTAGCTACGCTGATTCCTGGGCGACATGCATGTCGTTGGCAGTCTCGAGCGAGCTTAGAAGGACGGTAGCGGAAGCGGAGCCAGCCTCCTCTCCATGGCTCCTGTTTCTCCTCCTGGGGCCGACTCCTCCTCTCCGCATGACGTAACATCAGCGAACGAAGAGGGAGAGCAGTGCGTGGAGGCGAAACGAGGAGTGACGTAACATCAACGAACGAAAGTGTTCACTAATGGTGATCTTTCTTGGTCGTTCCTCTGCGGGATCCGAGAGGAGCCATGTCCCGCGCAAGGGACCTGTGGAGCCTCCGAGAGCCTTTCCGGTCATGGTGAGCGGCCCTCGGCCACATCGAGGATGAGCCGTGTCTCCGCGGCTGGGTGGAGGTGTCACCGTCAGGCAGGAAATCTGCCATCCGGAACTGCGGGAAGTCGCTAGAGACACGCGCGGCCCCTACCTGGCGCGCCAACTGTCGGTGTTTCGGACCCGGGGGTCTACACCAACGAGTGAATTTGTGTGCGCGTGTTCCCTGATCCGGATGGTGATACAAGAAGAATACAGGTGGTTTATCCTGGTTCGGGCAAGAGAAGGCCCTACGTCCAGCGGGGGGGGGGGGGGAGATTGTATTATCTTGCACCGAAGTGCTTGTACAGGGGCGAATACAAGCGTGAAAGAGAGAACAAGGTGTGTGAAGGGAGGAACTAGGACTCGGGAGCTAACCCTAGGATCCTAGACTATGGTGGAGAGGTTGAGGACTTGAGTGCTTGAGTCCCGCTTGCCCTAACCTAAGCCTCGACGTCCTCTTTTATAGACGAAGAGGAGGCACAGGGTTACATAGTTCTAGGGCTGTCATAGGCGATGAGGTCACTGATGACGTCAGAGATGACGATGCCGGTCATGTCGGCGCTGCTGTAGCGACGCACTTCGTCCTGTGGCGACGTGCCCGGCGATAGCGGTGAAGTACGATGCCCATGCGCCGGGGTGCGCAGAGATGTCACGTCGGGAGTTGTTGGAGAGTAGACCAATCCCGGTAGAAACGTGCTCGAGGGTGTGGTCGAGACCTTCGTGGTTGGACCCGAGACTAAGCGAAGGGGGTCGAGCTCCGGACCACACTCGGGTCGTGATGTTGTATGTACATCGAGGGGCGTCCTCGAGAGGTACAGTGCACGGCATGGGGCGATAGCTCCGTACGATGTGCTTGTTTCCTGGGGATAGCGGTCAAAGTCCGATTTTACTGGGGTACGGTCAACTGTGTATTCGTTGTAGCCATGCGGGCCTTGATTGGAGTGGACAAGATGCAATTAATGCTTCTGGGGTCATACAAGTGGTAGGTACGAGGTAATCATGGCTTGCTTCCTTTGCTAGGAAGCTTTCGAGGTTGGGGTTCGACCCCTTCGTGTGGAGGGTCGAGGATATACGACGAGGCTTTCATCCGAGACTTGACGCGGAGGGCTCAGGCGAGGCGGAGAATGGGCGTTAGCCCGAGGCCTGGATCGGATGGCTCGGGCGAGGCAGAGAATAAACGCTAGCCCGAGGCCTAGCTCGAGAGGCTCGGACGAGGCTGAGAGTGAGCGCTAACCCGAGGTCTAGCTTGGAACGTGGGCCGCCGCGGCCCACTTCCTCTTGATGGGCTTTCGGCCTGGTGGCCCACGTAACGTTGGTTACCCTCTTGGCCTCGGCTGTGTTTTTCTTGATCGAGGTTTTGGGCCCCCCCTTTTTCCATACCATCGACACAACAATCTCTATCTAGTGGATTTCTCCTCCGAAGATGCCAACTTGAAGACATGTTTGTTCACTAAGCAATCTCTTGGTTGGCTATGGCATAGAAGATTGGCACATGTGGGAATGAACACTCTCAACAAGCTATTGAAGAAGGATTTGATTAGAGGCTTGAAGGATGTCAAATTTGAGAAGGACAAATTGTGTAGTGCATGTCAAGCCAGCAAGCAAGTTGCAAATACTCATCTGACCAAAGCCTTTGTATCAACATCAAAAGAGTTACAACTACTTCACATGGATCTATTTGGGCCAACAACATATGCTAGCTTGGGTGGAAATCTCTATTGTTTAGTGATTATTGATGACTATTCAAGATACACTTGGGTGTTCTTTCTTCATGACAAATCTGAAGCAACCCCTTCATTCAAGAAGTTTGCCAAGAGAGCCCAAAATGAGTTTGACTTGAAGATCAAGAAAATAAGAAGTGACAATGGAAAATAATTTGACAACACCCACATTGAGCAATATTGTGATGAAGTTGGGATCAAGCATGAAGTCTCCGCAACATATACACCACAAGAAAATGGGGTAGTTGAGAGGAAGAACCGGATACTAATCACCCTAGCAAGAAGAATGTTAGATGAGTACTCTACACCGGAAAGATTTTGGGCGGAAGCAATCAACACCGCTTGCTATGCATCAAATCGGTTGTTCCCCCATCGTCTCCTTGGCAAGACCCCCTATGAGCTACTCAACAACAAGAAGCTAGATGTATCATTCTTTAGGGTGTTTGGGTGCAAATGCTACATCTACAAGAAGCGCCAACACCTAGGGAAGTTCCAACGCCGATGTGATATTGGTTTTCTTGTTGGTTACTCATTGAAGTCCAAAGCATATCAAGTATTCAACCATGCCACTGGGATGGTAGAAGAAACATATGATCTGGAATTCGATGAATCTAATGGCTCTTAAGGAGAGCATGAGAATCTTGATGATGTAGGTGATGAACCATTGAGGGAAGCAATGAAGAACATGCTGGTTGGAGCCATCAAGCCAAAAGATGATGATGATGATGTGCAAGTCATTGACAAGCCATCCTCATAAAATGTACCACTTGATGATGACAAGGATGGGAGAGACCCAAATGAAGATACTCATGTCTCCCATGATCAAATGGTGGTACAAGCTCAAGATGTTGGTGCTCCACAAGCGGCCCCTCAAGTGGTTGATCGAAGGACTACTCCTCTACTACAAGCTCATCCTCAAGATCTCATCATAGGGAGTCCAACAAGGGGTGTAATGACTCGATCTCAAAAACTTGCTTTATTTATGGAACATCACTCCTTTGTTTCTCTTGTTGAGACTACCATTGTAGATGAAGCTCTAGGTGATCCGGATTGGGTGAATGTCATGCATGAAGAATTGAACAACTTCACCCGTAACCAAGTTTGGACACTTGAAGAGCGACCTAAAGGCGCAAGAGTCATTGGAACAAAATGGGTGTTTAGAAACAAGCAAGATGATCAAGGCAAGGTTGTTAGAAACAAGGTAAGACTAGTTGCAAAAGGGTTCTCTCAAGTTGAAGGCTTGGATTTTGGAGAGACCTTTGCACCGGTTGCAAGACTTGAAGTCATTCGTATCCTCCTTGCATATGCATCACATCATGACATTAAATTATATCAAATGGATGTGAAAAGTGTATTTTTAAATGGCTTCATAAATGAACT
Source organism: Coix lacryma-jobi var. lacryma-jobi (assembly GCA_009763385.1). Taxonomy (NCBI): domain Eukaryota; kingdom Viridiplantae; phylum Streptophyta; class Magnoliopsida; order Poales; family Poaceae; genus Coix; species Coix lacryma-jobi. The sequence continues at coordinate 111,204,401 of CM019831.1, read as the reverse complement.
AGTCTATGTTGATCAACCTCCCGGGTTTGAAGACCCTAGATATCCTAATCATGTTTATAGGTTGTCCAAGGCGCTATATGGGCTCAAGCAAGCCCCAAGAGCATGGTACGAGCGCCTCCGGGACTTCCTCATTGAGAAGGGCTTCACCATTGGGAAGGTCGACACCACACTATTCACCAATAAGCTTGATGGAGAGATCTTCATTTGTCAAGTCTACGTTGATGATATCATCTTCGGGTCAACAAATGAAGCCTATTGCAAGGAATTTGGTGACTTGATGTCGAAGGAGTTCTAAATGTCCATGATTGGCGAGCTCACATTCTTCCTAGGTTTCCAAGTCAAGAAATTGAAGGAGGGGACTTTTATATCTCAAGAGAAGTACACAAAAGACATCCTCAAGCGCTTCAAGATGGAAGATTGCAAGCCTATCAAGACTCCAATGCCAACAAATGGACATCTCGACCTAGATAAGGGAGGTAACCTGGTTGATCAAACTCTCTACCGTTCTATGATTGGTAGCTTGTTATATTTGACCGCATCTAGGCCCGACATCATGTTTAGTGTGTGCATGTGTGCTCGGTTTTAAGCCGATCCTAGGGAATCACATCTCATAGCCATAAAGAGAATCCTTAGGTACCTAAAGCACACCCCAAGCATTGGCCTTTGGTATCCCAAAGGAGCTAACTTCCAACTCGTTGGGTATTCCAATTCGGATTACGCGGGTTGCAAAGTAGATAGAAAAAGAACATCCGGAGGGTGCCATTTGCTTGGGAGATCACTAGTTTCATGGAGTTCGAAGAAGCAAAATAGTGTGGCCTTGTCTACCGCCGAGGCGGAATACATAGCCGAAGGTGCTTGTTGTGCACAAATCCTTTACATGAAGCAAAACCTTTTAGACTATGGCGTAGTTCTAGAAAGGGTGCCTTTGTTGTGTGACAATAAGAGTGCGGTTAAGCTTGCTAACAACCCGGTTCAACACTCTCGCACAAAGCACATAGATATTCTCCATCACTTTCTAAGAGACCATGTTTCAAAGAAAGATATATCCTTAGAAGGAGTTAGAACCGAAGATCAATTGGCGGATATCTTCATAAAACCCCTAGATGAGGACACCCTTTGTAGATTGCGAAGTGAGCTCAATGTGCTTGATCTAAGTAACTTTGTCAAAAGGTGAAAGAGGGTAGTCTTTGCATTGCATAGTATCATATGCCATGTTTAATTTATGCTATGCACATAGGCTTGTCAGACGTGGTTAAGATAACCGCCCTAAAAAGCGTGTGAAGAAGCTTACCCATGAGCAAACTTGACAAGTAACCTAGATTCAAATCCTGTATTGCATTGCATTTGCATGGTTGTTGCTTCGTCGTTTCTTTTTGTTTTTGCTTTGAGCAACCGCTGTGTTCGTCCACCGCTAGGGGGAGCATTTGAGGCTCCTAATGGTTGAGACCCCTAGTTTTGGTGGCCACATGTTGTTCCTTGGGATTTATTGCCTATTTTTTCTAAAAATGGTATGTAGCCTAAGGCAAAATATTTATAAAATTGAGGGTTTATGCGAGGATGCTCATACTAGGTTCCAACTGGTGTTTATTTGCTTCTTATGTGAGTTGGAACTTGGTTCGGAGAGGGAGCCGCAATGGAGATCTTCGAAACTGCCCAAAATGCAGCATCAGACGTTGCATCGGACGCTGGCTCTAGCGTCCGATGCCGTCACTATAGGCAGCCCTGGCTAGAACACTGACTTGTCAGCGTCCGATGTGTCACCATCGGTGCGTCCGAGGCACCATCGTCCGATGCCGAGGCATAGGACGCGTCTGATGTGAATTTGGTAGTTTTGGAGCTCTCTGGAAGGACATCGGCGCGTCCGATGTAATCACATCGGCGCGTCCGATGCCCCTTAATGCGGCGTGGTTTGTTCTTCAACTGATGTCTAGGACCCACGTGTCACGTTCCCAACGCGCCCAGGCCCGACTCTCGCTCCACCGTCGCCCCCGAGCCCTAAACCCTAGCTCCGCCGCCGCGCGCTCGCTTGCCTCGTCCAACCCTACTCGCCGTGTGCTCGCCGACCGGCCGCCGGGCACGCCTGAGCTGCCTCGCCCAGTCCCGCCGCGCGCGCGCCCGCTGCCTCAGTCGCTCGCCGGTGCCGCGCACCTCGCCGGGGCCGAGCCTACTTCGCCGGAGCTCGTCGGAGTCCGAGTCAACTTCGCCGGAGATCATCCTCGCGCTCATTTCCATCTCCGGCCGCACTTCCCCGGCTAGCCGATTCGCACAGCAGTGAGCATCCAGTTCCCCTCCAAACCCACGCTCACAAGGTGCTCGACAAAATGTCCCAAAGCCAGTTCTTCGCTGTTTAACCCGTTTTTCGCCCTAAATCCTTTGCATATCCCCTTGACATGACTCGTGGGATAACGAACGTCGGTTCTCGTCTTGTGCTTGGGTCGGTTCCTCGGTTCGACAGGTAGCGAAGCTAAACTCCCTTCTTATCCTCCGTTGCTTTGCTTCCATAGGGTTCCTCATCTCTAGAATATATGTTTCTTATATGTATTCTCTCTACTCTATGCAGCCAGTCAGTGACTTGGTCAGCTTGGTCAGTTGAGCAGTGTCAGAGAACCCGGGGCCAAGCCCGCGGGAAAGGATCGAGGCCAAGCCTCGCGAGTGTCAGTGTCGGTTGACGATCAGTGTCAGGGGGAGTCTCTGCCAGTATTGCTTGTGAGTTGAGTCTGTCAGTTGCTCTTTAGTGTCAGTTGGTTTCTCAGTGGCAGTTCAACTTTTTCAGCGGCAACTGTTCTTAGTTCTTGTCAGCTATGCGCTGCAAGAATGTTGGTGGTGCCCCGGGGGACTCTCCTCCTCGTTCTCCCCCTCCGGTCAGCGACCAGGGAAGGGGAAGCTGATTACACGCAGGAAGCGCTCCAGGGCCGAGCGAGAGGCCGATCAGGCCCGTGCAGTTGTAGACGCCGCAGAGTGTGCTGAGCGGGGATGCCGTGGTGGCAGCTTGAGGATTGAGGGCCAGCTTACGCCAGAGCAGAGGAGAGTAGTAGAGGAGGTTGAGCGTCGGCACGGCTCACCGACTGGCACTCTTATGGCCGTCGGTCGTTGTACCACGTTCACCTCTCCAGGTGTTGAGTCGCAGAGTTCACAGCAGGGCCAGGCAGAGGCTGAGACAGCTGAGGCAGCAGAGGCAGAGGCTGAGGAGGAGGTGCCAGAGGAGGTGCCCAGGCGCCGATCGTCCCGTCGCAGGACTGAGGTGCCACCCCGGCCCGACGTCCCTCTGCGGGGTGCACGTGCTCCATCGAGGCGTGCGCCACCGCTGATTTCGTGACTGGACCTCCGGGTGGCCACCTGTTCGCAGATTCAGACTCTACGACTGGTACCAGTGGAGCAGTGGTTTCCCCGGGAGAGGCAGCAGCAGGCTAGTCCAAATTTTTACACAGTGCTGCAGGAGGATTTCTACAGAGGATATAGGAACGCCGGGATCAGTCTGTGTTCCCAGCGTGTTTGCACTTTGGAGGCAGTGGCTTCAGCAGCAGAGCAGCTTCGCCCCGTTCTCACCTACCTACCTGGCCTGGCAGACCTTTTGAGGTGGTCTAGATCGTATATTGAGGACTGGGTCTTTCAGTTCTATGCTTCGCTTTGGGTGCACCCAGACCGAGAGACCATCGAGTTCACTTTCAACGGGGAGCACTACAGGCTATTCTCGTCAAAGATACAGGACTGGTTTGACTTTTGACACTCTGCGACCTGAATTCACGACCTTTGCTACGGTTGGACAGAGCCACCCAGACGCCCTCACGACAGGGAGCAACCCACTACTGACCTTGTGCGTCTATGATTCCGAGAGCCCTTCTGGGAGGGTTCGAGTCGTGCACCGACGGATCTTACCCCTTCGACTTGGATCCTCAACGAGGTGCTACGTCAGACCTTGCTTCCGAGAGTTGGATTCAAGGAGGGTCTGTCGCGACTCCAGCTATGGCTTCTTGCTTATTTGGTTAGGCAGCAGGAGTTCGATATTTGGGATGTTATACTGTGTGAGATGGAGGACACTGTGGCAGAGGGCATTAAGGCCCGGAGGCAGCTACCCTATGCTCATTGGATTTCCTATATTCTTTGGAAGGTAGTTGTCACTACAGGGACTCGTCCAGGACAGTCTCTTACTAGCTCAGCGACCGTGTTCCCTGAATACAACATGAGCCAACTTTTGAGACACGTTCGGGACTGCAGGCAGCCGGAGCAGCAGCGACCGTCCAGCTCGAGACAACAGCTAGAGGTGTCCGAGTCAGCTCAGGAGCAGGACGAGACCGTCCGAGCCCTCGCGGAGCAGGACCTTGCACAGTTAGAGGGAGAGGGACAATTTGTCACTGAGGACCCCACCGACTGCTCCGACGAGGACTATCACCTCCCGCCTCACGTTCAGTCTCGTTCACATGAAACTGAGGCCAGGACGTCTGGCTCCTCCGACCCAGCGCTTCTAGCGATTCTATCCAGAATGGAGGAACAGCAGAGGACTGTGACCTAGGACGTCCAGCGCTTGGCTCAGGAGCAGCAGAGATTAGCGCAGGCTCAGGCCCTCGCTCAGCAGCAGGCATAGGAGCGGTCAGACGCCCTGCAGCGGCAGATGATGGAGCTTTAGCAGCAGACCCTGAGCTTCATGGAGAGGATCATGAGCGGTCCTCCGCAGTGGCAGTGGCAGCAGCCTCTCCCGCAGCAGTAGATTCAATGGCAGCCACCAGTCCCCCCATAGCAGTTCAGCCAGCAGCAGCAGTTCCCTGGCCCTAGCTCCTCCCAGTTCACGAGCTATACCATACCATTAGGAGGGGCACCGCTATTCAGTCCGCTGCTCACTGGTTTCACGCCACGTCCGACAAAGTCTCTATTCGCGACGACCACCACAGTGGCGCGTGACCTGTCAGCCAGCTTCAGCGAGCTCACTGGGTTTCCCACGCCAGATCTTCAGGGCCCAGTTCAGACGTCGATGGCTCCAATGACTTCCACCACTGAGACTCTTTCGAGCTCAGTCGCATCTTCAGAGCAGACTGAGCCAGTTCCGTCTGAGCCTGCCACTTCAGTTCAGCCTGAGTTGTCCACTATACCAGAGCTTCCGCACTCCGACCCTCAGGTTGACACTAGTACATCAACAAAGCAGACCGAGCAGGCAGAGCCGTCAGTGCCAGAGCAGACCCGGACCGCTTCTCCGCAGCTTCCAGCTCCAGAGGGTCAGCAGGCTACCGGCGACTCCTCGTCCGACTCTGAGGCGCTTCTGCAGCAGTTGGAGTTCTCCCAGCGTACTCCGAAGACCGCACCTGACTCGTCTGTGCCACCTCTGCCCTCCGATGCTTAGTTTGGTGTTTGATGCCAAAGGGGGAGAGTGGTCGAGTATAGCGATAGGGGAGCGATGTGAGAGAGTCTTGATTCTTATGTTGTGTTATTTTCACATACACTCTTTACATATCACATCTTTTGCACTATGTTTATGCTTATATATTTGTGCTATGGACCACATGACATGTTTTGTGCTCACTATGATATCTTATATGACATGTCGTTTCGTTTCGCTCGATTGCTTGCACTTAATTCTCACTTGCTATGTATTCGAGCTCTATTACTCTTGCACTTGCTATTCACTCTAACTTGATGAGTGCAGGATGTTGGCATGATATGTATGAACTTGCCCCTAATCATTTTCTCTTATTCATTGTAAGTTCACACATGTCATGATGAAAACCTCTTCTCTCTATACTCGAGGTCGTGTTGTCATCAATCACCAAAAAGGGGGAGATTGATCGCATCTTAGCCCCCAGTGAGTTTCGGTGATTGGATGAAACACAAGATTACTGTGACTAACATGTGTTTTGCAGAAACAGGGATGAGTTAAGTCATGGTAATGGCGACGATACGGGCATATGAAGTTCATGTCCCCTGACGATGGATATCATTTCGGTTTTTAAAGGACGGACGTTGAAGACGGTGGTAGACTAGGCTAAGTGTCATATGGTGTTGGAGGACACTTAGGTAGTCTTAAGTCTTTGTTTTTCCTTTGGCCGTACTATAAAGGGGAGCGTGAATCAGTAGCTTGACCTAGATGAGTCTATTGAGGTAGGTGTGGTGCACACTTGTTATTTCATAGCCCTAGGTAGCTTAGAGAGAGCCCTTATGTCGTGAGGATGAAAAGTCGTTAAGGCCGCGTCGCGATCCGAGTTAGTTTTGCCTGTGAAACAGGCATCATACGCTGGCCTGGTGGGCATTGGACGCGCGTCCGATGCTCACTAGACTTGGGTTTGTCTGGTGTGTGGCATTGGACGCTCCGATGTTGTCACGTCGGACGCGCCTGTGCCACTGTTCCAGAGATGGTGCCTTGAGGGGCACATCGGACGCTGGCATCGGACGCTGAGGGCCAGCGTCCGATGTCCATGCAGAGAGGTTCCAGAGAGGTCTATTTCGCATCGGACGCGTCCTTGCGAGGGCATCGGACACTGCCCAGCGTCCGATGCTCCTTTAAACAGTTTGACAGGTAGTATAGTTGACCGTTGGGTCGAGGGCATCGACGCGTCCGATGCCAGGCATCGGAGCGTCCGATGCCCCCGAAAATGCCCTGTTCAGTGCTCTTTTGGATGGCCGATTGGGAGGGAGTATTTGTACTCCTCCCCCTCCTCCATTAGAGTGTTCTTGCCACTTTCCTCTGCTGAGAAACATATTGTGAGTGTGAGAAAGAGCAAGAGCCCTAGTGAGGTTGAGAGAATTGCTAATTGAGAGAATTAGTGACCTCCTAGTGAGAATTGAGTAGCAAGTGTGCATCCATCCATCTCTTTGGCATTGTCTTGGTCAAGTGAGAGTTCGCTTGTTACTCTTGGTGATCGACATCACCTAGATGGCTTGGTGGTGATCGTGAAGCTTGGTGATCATCCGTACGCTTGTGGATGACCCAAGGAGGCTTGTGACCGGTAGTGAGCGATTCACTGGGCCGGAGTGACGAAGAATCAGCTCATAGTGAGCACTTGATCCTTGCGTGGATCAAGGGGGAGCGATACCCTTATGCGGGTGCTCCAACGAGGACTAGGGGAGGTGTGCCGACACCTCGATACCTCGGCAAAAAGATCGTCGTGTCATCTCTACTCTCTTTACTTACACATTTACATTTGCTCAATTCCACAATTTACTTGTTGTTCTTTCATACTTGAATTGCTTTGCTAGAGTAGAAATGGCATAGTGTTGGTCTTTTGTGTGGTTGAGTTTAGAGAAACACACTTCTAAGCACAAGGGGTTAATTAGGCTTGTTAGGATTTAATTATTGCAAAAAGTTTTAAAAAAGCCCAATTCACCCCCCTCTTGGGCATCTTGATCCTTTCAAGGTGCCATCTACCGGGGTCAGTTTCTAATTTTGCCGGGGTCATGTACAACCAGGTACCGTATGTATAGTGGATTCTCACGAAGTCATCGGGGTCTGCCAACCCCGATGCTATACGGTAGATTCGCCCCTGGTCAGAGAGAGCGAGGGAGAGAGCATAAGGACAAAAGGGGCATTATGGACTTTCCCGATGGTCGGGCCCACATGTCAGGGCTCGCAAACGGCAAGAAACTGACAGAAGGTGGACGGAATGGCGTGGAGGGCAAAAAGTTAAACGTGATGTCATAGAGGTGCGTTCGAACTTTTTAGTGGCATGGAGGTTGGTGTCATCTTTTATAATGGTGATAAAAAGCTCACTGCTACGACGAGCCTATGACGTCGCCGTCCCCGTCCCCGTCCCCCTCGCCCTTCGGCCTCCACGCACATCAGGCCACCAAAGATTGTCGGCCCACAGCCACGGTCCTCGCATGGGGCCGCATGCTCGGATCCGAGCAATATCGCTGTCCTAGACGCCGCTGCTGTCACCCTCGCCCTCCACCTCCATGCGCATATTCCAGTTCAGTTGACCTCGCCTAGCGGTCGGCTAGAGGCGGACGATGCACGGTCCCTAGAGCGACAGCCGACAGGCGTGTGGCGTGCTCCTGCCGGTGGCGGCCGCAGTTCCCATCCACCTTGCCTTCTCCGCGAGATTCCTTCTACGCGTCGCCTCTGCTCATGTTGTCGATCCCGGTCTCCATCACCACTTTTTTTCTCATATTTCCTATATTTCAGGCCTGAACAATTTTGTCTGTCTTTCATAGAAAAAATTATCATTTGTTTCATGTGATTTATGCTAATAGATTTGGACCATTGGATGAAGATTAGAAGGTTGTAGTCGTCGTTTGAAAAGATGTTATATTTTAGGTACCTGAAATATAGCAAATCCTTTTTTTTTCTTTCTCTGCATCCGCCTTGCAAGAGCACAAGCTTCAGGTGTCTCGCCTCTATCCACACCTTCCCACCTTGGCTCGGCTCGGCTCTTCTGCACACCCTCATAACCTTCTGTGTCGAACAGGAGGGAGGAAATTCGCCAGCCTCCAGACATGCATTCTCCATGCCCACAGACATTCAGGCATGCCAAGCACTATGGAGCCCACGGAGCACCCCGTTGCGTCGGTCTCCCTCAAATCAAACCTCCAAGGGTACCCACGCCGACAAACAATCAGTGCACACACCAGGGTGAAGCATATCTGCTACCCTAATCTATTGACTATTGTATATGTGTTTTTAGATGAACTTCTCTACTTGTGTTTCTTCATCTTCCAATCTCCAAATTAACTGAGATGTTGGGTTGCCTGATGGCCTACCGTTTGGCCGTAGCCAGATCCCGGTGCGAATACCGTAATGCATAATTTTGCATAGCCGTTCTCATCTTGCATCAATTGGGATATACAAAAATTGTTGTTGGAGGTGGACTTTGCTCTGTTTCTCTTCTTGTGTCCTGTTCGGGTAGGCCTGACGCCATCCAATGCAGTGGATTTCTCCTCCAAAGTTGTGCAAGACCCTCCTGTAAGAACATATCTTGTGGAAGCTTGTGATATTATTTAATAAAAATTAACAGTTAAACCTTGCTGTCAATTTTTGTTAATCATCCTTCTTTAAAGCACTCCTGATACATTGATATTTGATTATCTCAGCAAATGAAATCCTGCATGACATTGCCTAGCTTGAAAAGTGCTTTGTCTCCCCCTTCAGCATAGGTCGGAGCAACCATCAGAGGCACCAATGTCTGATCAGTTTTTATCGCTTCATCTTCACGTCCTCTGCCAGGTTGTTATCCAGTTTTTATCGGCTTCACCTTCACCTTCACCTTCACCTTCACGTCCTTTGCCAGGTTGTTACCCCGTTTCTCTCTTTCTTTTTTGTTCTTTGTGTTTTTGTTTAGTTCATGTGCCTGCCGTTTCGCCGCGATGGCATAAGCTTGATGGGTTATTTACGTACGTATGTACTCATGGTGGATGTTTTTGGTTTATGATATTGATAGGCTTTGTACTTGGACACATATTTCAATGATTTCCAGCCAATGGCCTTCTCAACTAAAACAAACATTCTTGGCTTTAATAATCTACTGTAAGCTAGAAAACCATCCAGGGCATTCGAGTTGAAAAAGGTTACTTTTCGTTGTATTCACTACTCCCTCTGTCCATGAAATAAGCAATTTCTACAATCCGTGTCACTCAATTTTTTTAACTTTGACTAACTTTATAGAAAAGAATAATAACACTATGACATAAAATGTACATATTATGAAAATATATTCTATGGTGTATCTAATGATATGAATTTGGTACCATCAATCTCGATAGTTTTTCTAAAAATTCGGTTAAAATTTTAAAAGTTTGACTTAAGACAACTCTAGAAATTGATTCTTTTCATGGACAGATGGAGTAGTAGTTGTATCCTCTTGGAAGACCTTGCATTTAATCGTGGCCTATATGTTCCCTCACTTACTTCAATGTTAATCATTTTGTCACCCTACTAGCAAAACAACTGTAAGTTTATTTTCCGAATTTCAACATACTATGATTACAGAGTAATGCACTATATACTAAAGTTTGTGGACCAGATTTACCTTCTTCTATGTTTGTAGGGCATGGTCGAGATAGTTTTCCTTTTTAGCCTTATCACTCTGTCATCAGCAATAGTACAACGTTATAATTATAGCATCATAATATTTATAATTTGCTGATCTCATTATCTGCCGCCTATTACGATGCTTACATATATTTGTTATCCACGTAACAAAAGGAGCAAACTTCAATTTAGTGAGTTCTACAGTGAAGAAATCGATTATACCTTGATCTACTGTGTCTATGTCATTCGTATCTAGGAATCTCTTATCTGAACCATAGTAGAAACCTTACTACTTTCTGTTGTGCACAGATTTAGTTTTGGGGAAAAAGTACACTACAATTGTATACCTTGCTTTATGAATGGACACTACATGCCATCTCTTTTATCAGCTTTTTAGTTTGCCATTTTGTTTACCTACATCTTCTTTCTTATGTTGTGTAACTCTATGGGAACCACATGTTCTTATGTACAATGTGCTAACTGTCATTTCTCTGCTATACAAATGACTTCCTGCACGGCTGCACCACAAATCATTTCCTCATCTCTATTATTTCTTATGTACTTATGCTTGAAATAAAATAGCTGCACTTTCATTAGATATATCATTGCATTTTATTGCTTAAAGACTACGCATAACAACTATGCAATGATGTACATGTCATGGACAAAAAAACAAATAGTAAACGGCTTAGTTACCATACTTCGAGCACATTTCGTACAATTTACAACAACTTCATGAGTTGTTGTGAGCTGTTTTATTTTGTCAAATACTTTTTTTTCAAGACAGCTTCATATATGAAGTTGTTTTAGTCCTCCTCTCACAAAAAAACATAAGTTAAGATAAAACTAAAAAGTAGTTTTTCACAGCTTACATCCTATTTCTCTCTTCCAATCGTACATAAAGTTATTGGTGAAGCTATTTTGATAAACATTTTTTTCAAAACAGCTCAACTTCACATATGAAATTGCTTATGAAGCTAATTAAAAAAACAACTTCACTGGTGAAACTGAGCTGTGCGAAACGAGGACTACTTCTTAACATAATTAGGTATGGAAAATGATATCGAGGTTCTTCATGGATGCTACTACACATTTGCCATAAAATAATCTATTCTTATCTTATTTGTGCAGATCCAGGATGCACACAACCGCTCCTCAATGTTATGGCTAGGTCGGCCTAACCACTTTGTTAACAGTTCAGCGTCTTAGGTTTAGCAGTGGCTCAGGGCATCTGTTGCCTGCATTCGATTGCCTTAGAAAATTTTTGTATGATCCATTGATTTTCATAATACAAAATTTTGACATACTTTGTATTATTATGTCATCACCATAACGGCCTAATAAGTACTATTTTGTATAAGGATTCTTACTATTGCCATGCCGAATAAAGTGCATTCAAGGTAAATTACAATTTCTGCCTGGCAATATATATATATATATATATATATATATATATATATATATATATATATATATGTATGTATATATATATATATATATGTGTGTGTGTGTGTTCTATACTCTCAGGAGCAGTTAGTAGTAGCGTACCACCCACTACCGTACTTGGTTAATGGATATGGGAAGGAGATCCGATCATGCAGTGGCGCATGCAACTAACAACAGATCGATTTATTTAATAAACCATTAAAATAATATGCAGGGTGATGTCGCCGCGATTATAGGCTTCTTGGATAAGTAACGGTGGCGTATGTATCTTGTTTTCACCCGTACAGTGGCGGAGCTCGCCAATTTTGACGACTAGGGCCACTGTGAAAGTTTATACTACACACATTGGATCAAAATACATTCTACACTAGGTTGAATAGCGATAGATAAAAAAAACTAGCTTATAGATAATATTTGATTTTATTCTTAAATCTACAAAATAATTGATGTAAGCATAAAATTTGATATGATGGAATAACTTCTCACGAGGCAAAAGGGCTCACGTGCTTGCTCTATGATTGGAAGATTTCACAGGTGAAGAGACAGTGTAATCAAGTATCACATATCTTAGCAAGATTAGCTAGAAGTACAATTTCTGAGGAGACTTGGTGGGGGCAGACACTTGCGTGTGTCGAGGAAGCCCGCCTCATTGTTGATTGTACGAACATTTTGCCTAGCTAATCAAAGCTCTCTCTTTGCTCGAAAAAAAAAGAAAAGAATAACTTCTCATCTGAGACTTCAGTCCTTAGAAATGACATAAAATATCTTCATATTTTCTAGTACCTATCTCTTTCAACAAAAAATGGCATGCTCGATTAATGATTCAGCCGCCTGTGCTTGGCAAGGAACAGAGGCAACACAACTAGTACCAAAAACTTAGATTTCATATTTGATATTTGCGAATGAGAATGGGAAATTACCAAATACCAATCGATCAAGGGAGGCATGCGTGCAATCGGAAAGCAACACAGAGGCATGCGTGCCTGTCTGCAGCGTGCGTGCGGCTTGTAGAGCGTAGACTACTGCCCACCCACGCGGCCACCGATCCATGCCTGCTGCCCACCCTTCGGCACCCTGATGCTGGCCTGCTGGCTGCTGCTGCCGCAAGCGCCTACTGGCCCGGCACTGTCGGACCAGGCAGTGTCACCACGCCCCCAGCAGCTACGTCCTGCATTGCGACCAGGCCCAGGTGGTGTGGAGTCATGGAGATTTGGCAGGAGGGCGGCGCCCGGCGGAGGCGTGGAGCCACGGAGGGGAGAGAAGAGAGATGTAGGAACGGGGTCGCAAATCATGCCTCTCGGCTCTCTCAGCTGGGCTGGTTGTTGGGCTGGAAAACAATATTTGGCCCAATCGACCAGAAAACTATATATATTATAAGGGTTTCTTTGGGCCACGCCTAGGGCCATGGCCCTAGTGGCCCTAGGCCCAAATCCGCCCTGCTAAGAGTTCGTACATATACTCTGAGGAATTAATTCATTGGTAATACGTATGAATTAATGTATGCGGCTTTTGAAATTATGAGTGGATATTTTTCTTTTAAAAAATAAGTATATCTGCATACTACTTTTGAAAGTATAAGTGAATACATTTTTTTTAAAAAAGAGTATATCTGCATACTGCTTTTGAAAGTATAAGTGAATACATTTTTTTAAAAAAGAGTATATCTGCATACTGCTTTTGAAAGTATGACTGAATACTTTTTTATAAAAAGAAGTATATCTGCATACTTGTAGACTTGTGCTATAAGGGAAATATGCTACTATGTTTTTATACTTTTTTTTGTCAAAAATGAGTGTGTATGTACCTTTTGAAGAAATAAACGACCGTAAATATACACGTCCACATACACAACTGATGAAATGCGTATACTCAAATCTGAGAAAGTATCAACTGTACCATGACATAAAATAATTATCATGAAATGATATTAGATCTAATCTGAAATAAAAAAGTATTAGGTGATCCTCAAATTTGAGAAATTATCAACTGTATGTAACATAAAAAATTCATATAGTGATACTAGATCTAATCTGAAAAGTATCTAAAGGATTACTCTTGTAGTCTAGTCTAAAAAAGTATCAAATGATACTCTCATCTGAAGAGCAAAGCCATGGAATTGCAGGCTGCGCCATTGCTCATGTCTCGGACTCTGCTGTTGAACTGCTGGGTACAAGTTAGTAGCTTCAGACGGAGTATTTGGATGTACGCTGTGGTAAAAGGATCAGAGTTGGCATGCACAATCATTGGAGTGGTTTGAAAAGATTCAGAAGCAAAGGACACCAAGTCACCGCGTTTACCTGCAGAGCAGCAAGATTAGCGAGGATCCACACCATATATTTTAGGGAGAATTGGACCTGGGACATTCCGAAAGGCCTAAATTGGCCGGTGCACACATTCACTTTCAATATTTGCCAGAAGACACTATGGTTTCGTGTAATTGGGCTAATAGACATCGACCCTCATCCAATATTTTTATAAAATAGATATAAAATTATATAAGTGCCAAAAAATTATAATATAATTTTTTCAACACTCTACATGATAAGAACTACATACTAAAAATATTATTTTGTGCTGAAATGATCATTTTGCCCCCACTTCATAAATAAACAAAGATAACCATGATTAATTAGTTAATTTATTTGTAATATATTAAAAATACTGACAAAATCACAGAATGCATACATCACCAAATCTTGTCTATCATAAAAATATCATATCAAAATAACAAAGTTTAATATATTAATTAAGCTCCACAAGAGATAAATCTATAATTCAGTCATGCTAAATATGTCACTATAAACTTTATTATTTTGAGCTAATATTTTTAGCATTGTCAAGATTTGTTGATGTACGCATTCTATGATTTGTCCCAAGATTTGTAGTGACCTACAATCATATAAGCAAATTAACCATGATTATCTTTGTTTATTTATGAAGTGGGGGCAAAATGATCATTTCAGCGCAAAATAATATTTTTAGTATGTAGTTCTTATCATGTAGAGTGTCGAAAAAATTATATTATAATTTTTTTGGCACTTATATAATTTTATATCTATTTTATAAAAATATTGGATGAGGGTCGATGTCTATTAGCCCAATTACACGAAACCATAGTGTCTTGTGGCAAATATTTAAAGTGGATGTGTGCACCGGCCAATTTAGGCGTTTCGGAATGTCCCAGGGCCAATTCTCCCTATATTTTAATGACACGGCTTTCCAGATGAACTGCGTGACAGATAGGAGAAAGTAGGACAGTTCGTTACCGTGGTGGCAGTGATGGCTCCGGTCTACGAAGGGTTGGAGATGAGCAGGGCAGTCCGTCCACCCGGGCGACAGCGGCGTGTCAAACTGTCAAATGTATTGATGACGCCACCGCCACCGCCGCCGGCGTCAAATTGTATTGCTTGCGGACGCCCTAGATGACGTCGAATGTTCAGATATATATACAATCGATTAATGGACCGGTTAAGCAGCCTGCCACCACGGTCAAACATGAGGGGGAGGAGGCTCGACGGACGTACTCCCTCCGTATCACAATTAGAGTTCGTTTTGGACAGCGACACGGTCTCCAAAGCATAACTTTGACCACTTATTTCTTTAAAAATATTTGTTATAAAGTGATATATATATATACTTTTATGAAAATACTTTTCAAGATAAATTTATTTATATGATTTTTACATTTCTAAACTCAATAATTTAAAAGTTATTCATGATTTATATTTCCAATGTTTGACCGAAAGCTTTTCCAAAACGAACTCTAATTGTGATACGGAGGGAGTATGTACGCATGATTAGAAGTAGGGAGTAACTACTCCTCAGACTACTCCTCAGGAGCGCGCACACACACAAGTATATACAAGTATATACACATATATACATAAAAGTGCAACAAAAAATGTTGGGTATTCCCGGAATACAGGGAATACCCTTAAATCTGCCCATACTTACAATTTGCAGCATATCAATTAGACTAACAAATCAGCTAGAGAAGGAAATTTTTTGGGTCACCACTGAATTCGTGGTACCTAATAAATGGCAATGAGGTGAGAAAAGATCATCAGAAAGGGCCTGTTTGGTACAGCTCAGCTTTACTGGTGAAGCTGTTTTTTTAGAAAATAGCTTTATGAGCAACTTACTAGGTGAAGCTGAGCTGTTTTAGGAAAAGTGTTTGGCAAAATAGCTTCACCAACAACTTCACGAATGGTTGGGAGAGAGAAATGAAGGTATAAGCTGTGAAAAGCTACTTTTTCCAGCTTCATGGGTGAAGCTGTTTTTGTAAGAGAGGGAATAAAACAGCTTCATGGGAGAAGCTGTTTTGTAAAAATGTGTTTGGCAAAAAAAAAACAGCTCACAACAGCTCATGAGCTGTACCAAACAAGCCCAAATTCCCTCTTCTCATCATGATGAACATTCCACCCGCTGGCCATGCATAAGTTATTTTGCTTTTAAGATTAGTAGAGCAGCCGACGACATGCATGGGCTCAATTATTCTCAATGTTGATACCTCGTGTATGAAGAAAAAGAAAAATGCAGAAACAATTTGCATGCCCTAAACCTTGGTTAACATATATGAGGACACAAACACTACTAGAATGATGATTTTTCCTAGCGGCTTAATTTTTTTTCCTGGCGGTTTGAGTTACCACACGCCTGTAGAAATGAACTAGTGGACCTCAAGTCTAGAACCGCCTGTAGAAATGGATTTCTACAGGCGGTTCGTTAAGACAACCGCTAGTAGAAATAGATGTGTTTTTTAAAATTTGATTTTTTTCAAACTATCTCAGATGAGAAAACACCCAAAATAAAGTTGTTCGTCTCAAAAAGTTATGAAACTTTATAAATTACAACTTTTTAATTTGAAGTCATCTTGTCATCAAAAAATATGTTTGAATGGTCTCAAATTTGAAATTCAAATTTTGTAAACAACCTCGGATGGAGAAATGACCAATACAAAAGTTGTTCGTCTCGAAAAGTTATGAAACTTTATAGTTGACAATTTTTTGATTTGAAATCGTTTAGGACCTCAAACAAACAAATTACACTCGGATTTGTATAATATGTGGGGAAGCGAAGGGGTATTTGAACACATGTGAGTGTGTGGTGCAGTGGTAAAAGAGCCTTTGCGCGAGGGCGAGGTTGTGAGTTCGAATCCCACCAGCCACGTTAGCCGCGGATTTTGCGCGAGAAATGCCGCGACTTGCAACTTCGACGGAGACGGACGAGCGTTGGGCTGAGGGCTCTTCTCCCTAATTAAAATATTTTTTGGGCTTGTGGAAATGCCCTGCCCATTTTCACAGGCGGTTCGCTAAGTCAACCGCCTGCGAAAATTCTTTCCACAGGCGGTTCATAAGCAACCGCCTGTGCTGTGGTCCTATTTCTACTGGCCCCCAGCGCAGGCGGTTGATAAAAACGCCTGTACAAATCGATCTACAACTGAACCGCCTGTGCTGTGGTCCTATTTCTACTGGCCCCCAGCGCAGGCGGTTGATAAAAACGCCTGTACAAATCGATCTACAACCGCCTGTGCTGTATCGTTCTGTACTAGTGAAATGAATCGTGAGATATGGAAGATAGGGTCTACATCTCTGTAGAAACAAAATATGTCATTGCATAGCAGACATTGGTAGCAATATATCATAGTGGAGCATGTTGATCCTGATAACCTATGCCGATGCTAAAACACATGTTGTTCCATAGCAAGCACCTTTTGCTGCTGTAAACTGGCTGCGCAGAACGTTAGCGCTTTCCCCATCTAAAAATGTGTCTATATTATCTATATAGGATAGGTCATCAAAATGCAGTACGACACAACGATAATTGAAGGACAGTAGTAACTGTGTTTGACATGCATATATAGTAATCTTTCTTGTCCAAAGGTAACCAGATGATTAATGAAGAAGGGCAATAGTAACTGTTGAACCTACATATTATTTCAACTAATGTTTGCTAAGGGACTAGTAAAGGTTAAGCTTGGGGAACTTGTTGACGGTAGTTAACTCCTATTTTAAGTCGTTAACTAACCCCATAAATGACCTAAAATGACTTAAAGAGTATAGCTGTAGGGTTTGACTCTAACAAGTTCCACGAGTTGTGTTGTTCTCACTTGTTGTTTTACAGATATATATTCAATATTTCATCATGAGAAAGTATCTCAAGTGAAGAATCAGAGCACACCATCGTGCAGAGCTCGTCGAGACGATCGAAAGAGACATATCATCTGACATATTTGGAGTCCCGAAGCGAGAGTCCTTGATGAATACAACTTAGAAGGCTCTGGAACACTCTAGAAACATTATCCATATAAAGGCCAAGGGTGTAACAAAAAAAATTCCATCAGCTGCAGTAAACTCGAATTGTTCAGGGACCGGAAAACAAGATGATGACAAAGAATCCAACCACGCCACGATTACTTGCGCAAACCAACCGAACTCGTGCGCTGGAAGGATCTAGAAGACACCAGGACGAAGGAGGAGCCCGGAGGCTGACAAGTGGGGTTGGTTGGCCCGGTCTGTAACACCCTAAAATTTTCTCTAAATTCAAATAGGTGAAAATGACTTATTTATGAATTTGTGAGCATTTAACATATGGGTTAAATAATTTTTATAAAGTTAAATAAAGTTGGCAACATGTTTTTGCATTCATGCTGATGCATTTGATTTATTCGTGTGACTGGTTTTTATCAAAATTTGAAATGAATGCAAATCCTATTTGAAATGGTTTTGGTGTGAGCTGAAAATAAAAAGTAAAAAGGGTTTTTATTCTTTTTCCCCTCCCTTCTCCTTTTCGGCCCGTGCAACCTGGCGGCCCAGCCTGCCTTCTCCCCCTTCCCTCCTTCTCTTCCACGCTGGGCCGACTCCCTCCTTCTCCTCCCCCTCGCCGTTGCGGCCCAGCAGGTCGGCCCGCGCAGCCGCGCGCCCGCCTTCCTCCCCGCTGTGGCTGACACCCCGGGCCCGCTTGTCAGCCTCCTTCTCCCCCCTTCTGCCCCATGCTCGCAACCGCCCGCGCCCGCGTCTCCCGCGCGTCGTGGGGGCGTCCGCCCTCCCTCCTTCGTCCTTTTATCGCGAGCACCAGTCCCCGCTCCCTCTTTTCTCTCTTCTCGCACACTCCGCACGCGCAGCAGAGCAACCGCGCCTCCAAAACGTGCGACTAGAGCTCCGCTGCCATTGCCGCCGCCCGCCGCCGTTGATCCGCCGATTCGGCACTGCTCCGACCAATTGCAACCTCCCCCGAGCTCCGCCACGCCACGGTGAAGCTGTCGAACCATCTCCCTCCCTTTCTTTCGCTTGGTTTGGCCCTAACCGTCGCTGTTTGCCTGCAGCGTCTCCGCTGGTGTGCAGATCTCCGCCCCTCTTCGTCGTTCACCGTCGTCAGCGCCTCCCCGTCGTCTCCTTCGCCGCAGTGAGAACCCCCTTGCAATCCGCTTCCCCTCCGTCCGCTTGGTTCGGCTTGCCGTGCCCTCTGTATCGGAGTCCGCGAGCTCCCATGCCCCTGCCATGGCGTGTGCGCGCACGACGTCGCGACGCGGCCGCGACGTCGCAGCCTGAGCCCGTCCGCGGCGCGCCGTCGGCTCGCCCCGCGTGCGCATCCCCCGTGTCTAATCAGCGCCGCCCGTCTCCGATTCGGCGGCCATGGATCGTCGATACCCCTTCGGGGTTAGATTTGCTTAAGAGCCCCTGTGGAATTGAGAAATCAACCCGCAGTTCATATATTTGACCCTGTTCATTGTGTCTTGAAGAACTTCCAACCTGGCCCCTGTGCTTCTGTTTATTTGAGGCGCAGTCCAGCCGGTTGTGAAATTGATTTAAAATTTAATTTAAATCCCGATTTAAATTTAAATACATTTCCAGTTATTTACAGCTTTGCCACTGCACTAAAATGCTTATAAATTCCACGTTTTAGCTCCGTTTTGATCCGTTCAAATTGCGTTAGCTTCGTAATTTAGAGCTCCATGCGTTTATGTCCATGTTACCCTGTTTGGACAAGTTTGCTGTAGGGTCCTAGCCAGCCAAGTTTAGGGCTTTAAAATCACCGTTTCGGCCGTATCTTTCGCGCCGTAACTTTGTTTTCGGTGAACCAAAACTTGTTGTGATCGTAGAAACACGTACTTCTGTTTTATCAAAGTTTTATTTCTGTTTATTACTGTTTGGTGTACTATTCTAATGGATAGCCCTGTTTGCATTATTATATGTATGCACCCGGAATGCGTGTTTGGTGTTGTGATTGAGTAGACGGTGAGTAAGTGTGGTACGACCAGGAGCCTTCCTTCGAGGATCAGCAGGAAGACCAACAGTACAACAACCAAGGCAAGTTAGCATGGGACCCCCTTGATACCTATTCACTTTATAATACATTTACTCATTTTGCATGTGTGTAACTGAGCAACCTTAGAGACCCACTTAGTTTTGTTATCTGTGATATTCTTGACACCGTGGGATATATGCATATGGGTAGAATGCTAGTGCTAACTGACTTAATATCTGATCCAGTCCAATGATGAAGGTTCTCATGTTGCTATGTTGATAAACGATTAATGAAACTTGCTGTTAGCAAAAGCTGGGACTGACAGTGTTACCAAGAGTACTATATGGCTCTAGTTTTAGCTCAGTACACTGGACCTTTTCTAACCTGTTAGAGGTGACCCGAAAGGGCGCAAGAGGGGCTTGCCACTTTGGGTGTAGGGCTGCTCCTGTTCCTATGTGTATAGCTGCGATGGCCTTGTGCCATAGGAAAGGGGGGTTGGTACATCTGCCTGCCAAGGAAACCTAGCTGCCCTAACCTATTAGACGAACCAGCGAAAGGCTTCATAGTGTACCCTGCCGATCTACCTTGGAAGTGGATCAAGAGGTTGGCCGCCTCGGGCACAAGGGCAACACGGCTTGTGGGTAAAGATGCACAACCTCTGCAGAGTGTAAAACTGTTGTGACAGCCGTGCTCACGGTCACGAGCGGCCCGAAAAACTAGCAGAACTATGATACTTAATTAAATGTTACTTTATGTTGATGGTACCCTATGTTGATTTATTTATCATTGTTGAACAAGTGGATCATGGGTTTAAGGGTTAAGCACAATATTCGTTTACCTTAATGCTAAAACTTTGCCAACATAAAAGCTAACTGTAGTCAGACAGTGTCAGCCTTTTTGAGCCTCATGAACCCTATGTTAGGTTGCTAAGTACGAGGAGTACTTACGCTTGATGTTTATCTTTCTATTTGGATAAAAATCCCGGATGGGTAACAGATGATGGTGGTGTTGGTGACTACCCCGAAGACTTCTAGGCTAGCTGTTCTACCAGTCAGCTTTCCCTGTGGAGTTGGTCTATGTTAGTAGTTTAGTTTTCTTTTGTTCCGCTGTGATGTAAGACATGTTATGACTTATCGTTATGTAATAAATATTGTGATGATGCCACTCTTGTAATTTGTCTACCTTATGTGTGCGACTGATTCCTAGGCACACATGAGTTTGCTGCCTCAATTTTATCCTTAAGTTGGGGTGTGACATGGTCCCACCTGTCATCCCCCTCCCCTTCGCGTGGCGTGACCTAACCGACCTTTACTTCGTATATAGGCCCTTGATCAAGGTCGGGTTGATCCAAAGACTATGGTTCATCCCACCGGCCTATATAACCAGACCCAGACCCCCGAGCAATCAAATCTTCATTCATTCAATCTATCATCAGTTCATTTAGTTTAGAGGTATTCCTTGAGAGGACAACCAAGAGCTCCACCATCCTAGGGCATAGCTAGAATAGAATTAGAAGAGTCAAGGGAAGCTCAGATTCCGGATCTAGTCACGAGGAGGCTAGGTAAAGCCTTGTAACTTCTCTCTTGTATCAACATTGTTCTTCTATTTGTCTAATTGTCTTCTAATTCATCTTTTAGTTCTTCTAGTTCATCATTGTGTTCTTAATCTAGTTCTAATTGTTCTTCTGGTTCTTATTTCTATTCTAGCTCTTGTTCTAATTGATACTTGATATGACTTGTTATTGTTTCGTGTTCATAATTATAATGTTCATCGTCTACTTTGATTATATGTTTAGCATAGCTAGGGTATCATTATGTTTATGCTCTTGTTCGTATAGCGCTCATTCCGATGATCACGGGGTGAGTGGTCAACATTGTGTAAGCGCGGTGCTTATACATTGTTTACCTGCGAATGCACCCTATATTCCGGGCTAGCAAGTGGTAGTTCGCGAGGGTGACTCTTATAGCCACGTTGATTCCTCCTTAGTCCACTCCCCAAATATAGGCCTAGTAAGACGTGGTCACCTAGAGGGCATAGACTCTGGATCTGATCATCCTCGAGTTATGTCTCTTGCGTATAAATATAAGTTATTCTAACCATGATTGCTAAATATAATTGCACTAATTGATGTAGTCTATGACCTATAATTAGAACCATATTAGGAAGTTAATCTATGTCTTTCTAGTTTTAGTTATGATCAAACCCTAGATGAAATGCTCTGTGGAACTCTTTTTGGTTTATCCTATTCTATTTATCTTATTTATCTTATATCTGTTATGAATGATTCCTGTGTTGAGAAGATCTAGTGGAACTCTTATCATAAACATGTGTGTGTCTTAGTTTGTAGAGTTTATCTCCTGCCACTCTCTTGAGAACTTAGATGTAGATGCATATTATAAATAATGATACCTTGGAACTCTCCTAGGTGAAATGCTACAACAGGTGTATTTTATCTGTGCGTTTGTGGATAATCTTATTTCATATTTTATAAGGGCATGATCATAAATACAACCACATCTCTAGTATTGCTGCTAGTGGTGATGACCTACCTTTAAAGGTGACGATGTTAAGAATTGTCTACCCACATTTTTGGCGCCATTATTTGAAGTGATGCTAAGAGATGTCAACACCATGCTCTAGGTGCTTGCTTCAAACCATAGAGTGTCTTCTTTAGCTTGTACACATAGTTGGGCTTCTTATCATCTTTAAAACCGGGTGGTTGTTCTACAAATACCAACTTATTGATCTATCCATTGAGAAATGCACTTTTGACGTCCATTTGATACAACTTGATGTTGTGAGCACATGCATAATCCAATAGAGTCCTTATTGCTTCCAATCTTGCAACCGGTGCATATGTTTCTCCAAAATCAGGACCTTCAACTTGAGTGTAACCTTGTGCTACCAATCTTGCTTTGTTTCTCACAACTATCCCATCTTGATCTTGCTTGTTGCGAAAGACCCATTTTGTTCCAATCACATTGTAGTTCTTTGGTCTCTCAACTAACTCCCATACTTGATTGCGGGTGAAGTTGTTTAGCTCTTCATGCATAGCATTAACCCAATCAACATCCATCAAAGGTTATTCAATCTTGGTTGGCTCGAATGATGATACAAATGAATAGTGTTCACAAAATGAAGCCAATCTAGATCTTGTTTGCACACCACTTCTAGTGTCACCAACAATTTGATCAATTGGGTGACCTCTTGCAATGTTGGTTGGTTGGAGTATTTGCACTTGATTTCCTTGTTGAGATGAACTAGCCACTTCTTGATCTTCACTAGCACAAGAATGATCATGACAACCACTAGCTTGATTTGCATCAACTTGTGCATTGGAGGAAAACATTTGATTATCTTCATCATCAACCACTTGTCTGGGTCTAATATCACCAATATCCATATTCTTCCTTGCATTTTCCAATTGAGTGCCTCTCACGTCATCTCTAGATTTTCATGTTCATCTTGAGAGCCTTGAGTGTCATCAAATTCAACATCATGTACTTCCTCAAGTGTCCCACTAGCCAAGTTCCAAACTCTATATGCCTTGCTTGTGGTTGAATATCCAAGTAAGAATCCTTCATCACATTTCTTCTCAAATTTGCTCAATCTTGCACCATTCTTCAATATATAGCATTTGCAACCAAACACTCTAAAATATGCAATATTGGGCTTTCTTCCATTCAATAGCTCATATGGTGTCTTCTCTAACATTCCATGACAATAGAGTTGATTGCTACAATAGCAAGCCATGTTGATAGCTTCAGCCCAAAAAGAATGACTAACATTGTACTCATTGATCGAGCATAGATCTTGCCATATCAATCAATGTTCTATTCTTCCTTTCAACAATGCCATTGGATTAGGGAGTGTACTTGGGTGAGAATTGATGTATAATTCCAAAGTCATCACACAATTCATCCACTCTAGTGTTCTTGACCTTACTCCCATTGTCACTTCTAACTCTCTTGATGGTTGTCTCAAACTCATTGTGACATCTCTTGACAAAATTTTTGGATAGATCATATGTTTCACTCTTGTCACTAAGAAAGAAGACCCATGTATATCTAGTGTAATCATTCGCAATCACAAAGCCATATTTGTTTCCACTGATGCTAGTGTATGTGGTTGGTCGAAATAAATCCATATGCAACAACTCAAATGCTTTGCTAGTGCTCATTATGCTTTTCTTAGGATGGGTATTTCCAACTTGTTTTCCGGCTTGACATGAACTTCAAAGTTTGTCCTTCTAAATATAACATCTTTCAAGCCTCTAACTAGATCATAGTTCACTAGTTTGTTCAATTGTTTCATTCCAACATGACCAAGTCTTCTATGCCATAACCAACCCATGCTAGACTTAGTGATCAAGCAAGTTGATAATTGTGTTTCACTAGCGTTGCAATCAACCAAGTATAGATTCTCATAACTAAATCCTTTGAATATCAAGTTAGATCCATCTACACTTATGATCTCTACATCATCAACTCCAAATATGCACTTGAAACCAAGATCGCAAAGTTGTGCAACCGATAGCAAATTGAAGTTCAAGCTCTCAACTAGCAACACATTGGATATGCTTTATGTCATTGGATATTGCAACCTTACTAAGCCCTTTGACCTTGCCTTTGCCATTGTCACCAAATGTGATAGAATCAAAACCATGATCACCACTTGAATTGATTGAATTGAACATTATTGAATCTCCGGTCATATGTTGAGTGCACCCACTATCAAGCACCCAATGCCTTTCTCCGGCTTTATAATTGACTTACAAGAACAAATCAATTCTTTTTAGGTACCCAAACCTTTTGAGCTTGAGGTGACTCCCACGGATCGATGACGTGGCTTGGGCCACTTTTGGCACGAGTGACCTGGCGGCCGCCACCCTACTCAGGCCCAAATGGGCCAGAGTGGCTTGGCCTTGCTCCTGGTGCACTTGTTTGGCCCAATTTCCATTATTTCCTGCATTAAGATAAGAAACTATGCACATGTGGAAATAGGTTAGTTATAAACCAAATCTTCTACTTTTTATGTTGTTTTACCTTGGTTTTGGGTGAAATGTTGATGGTGAAATGATGCTTTAAGCACCGTCAACAAGCTCCCCCACACTAACCTCTTGCTCGTCCCGAGCAAGCATGGACTTTAAGGATTGAAACAATTTTATTGAACTAAGCATTCACATAAGATGTTCAACTACCTATACTCATGTTAGTAACCTTTCCAAGTGGCTAATAAATCATACCTATGGCGGTTGAGAGATAGAATAGCTTGCAAGCAAGAGAAACACAATTTCCTCTTTTACATACCTTGGGGTTTCAGGATATTTTCAAAATGAAAAACATGGTTCATTGAATCTCTCTTTAAATCTCAAGGCACTCATGGTGTATATCCTCACTTTATGGCAAAATAAAATGCCAGAGTCTATCCTATGGTTTATGTGGAGTTTATAGGGAAAGGAATGAATGTAAGGCACTTCTATCTCTCTTTTATTGCTAAGTCAAGTTTAGGATCATGGGAGAGTATAGTCATGCACTAGCCAAGGTATAAGGTGGACTAACTCAACTCCTTTGTTCTTTTTGAAACTCTTCTCTTACCAAGGATCATGGCTATATGCATCTCTCTTTCTTTTTTTTTGAATACTTGGACACTTGTCCTTTTTTTTAGAGCTTTTGCTCCCCTTTTTTTCAGATGCTATATAGCCATGTCCTTTGAAGGAATGAGAAAATTTATACAATTATTTTAGAACAAAATTTTGGAGGAGAACTACATGAGTATACCTTCAGTGTGAGAGTTCTCTCAAAAAGACATGGTTTGCCTTGGCTTTTAGAGCATGACTAAACTCTTCTACCTAGATCAACTATTCTTGACAAAGCTCAAAGATTGATTTAGAAGGCTTTGTGGGATGTTTTCCTATACTCTAATATTTTGGCTCTGGTAGGTGGATAGGAAAGACAGATCATGAACCATGGTAATTTTGGTTTTCAAAATAAAAACTCCCAAGGTTGTAGCAGAGTATTAATGCAATTTCAATTACCACTTCTATATCTTATCAAACAACAACCAAGGTTGACTTCCCTATCAAAATGAGTAGGCTACTACACATGAATAAAAGGTAGAATAACATGTCATGTAAACACTCAATTCAAAAGAAATTGTTTCAGCATTTTTATTTCCTAGCTGCATTTTTAGTTCAAACCGAGACATCCAGTGATCCAAATTATACAGAATTTAAAACACAGGTTTAGGGGTTCACCGGGGGTGTTTCGGTGCAGAGTGGACTGGCGGCCGCCAGTAATAAGTGGCGACCGCCATGGGCTTTGGCCCATGCGGCTTGCAAACAGCGCGGTAGTTACCTTGCTAAGTTCAGGTTATAGTTTTGAACATTTTGTCACGTTTTGCAGAGGTGTTTAGAGAGGGGATTTCCCCCACACTAGAAGTTTTGGTACTTTTTATTTTTTTTAAATGAACAAACTTGATGAAGGGAAAAGTAAGGGTGTCTTTTTATTCATTATATAAAAAATTTCCTAAACAAAAGTTCTAATTTGAAAATTAAACAATCTAAAATTTAAATCAAGCAAAATTAAACTTAAACTAAATTAAACTAAAAATCTACTAGACACCCTAATCTAATCTAATCTAATGGAGGGGCCTCGTAGAGATCCTCGAAGCCCGTCTCTTTGAAGAGACGCTTGATCTTCAAGGTGCAGCCCTTGCGGAGGATGGTGAACCGATCCTCCATGTCCATTCGCCAGAGGGCTATCTCTGCGACTTGATCCTCCAAGGCGCTCTTCTCCTTGTGCAGCTTCTTCACCTCGGCGGTGAGTTTTTCGAGGGTTAACCCCTCCTCACCACCGCTGTGCTCCATCTCGCCGGGGACTCCTGCCGGCGATGGGTTGAGACGGCGGCGCACGGATGGCTCGGAGAGCGACCCATTGGAGTCATGAGTGCTCACCTCACGCTCACACAGCCTCTTCTCATAATGCCCATCGGGCATTCTCACGCCGTACACCTCCAGTTTAGCCCTCTTGGGATTGGGGCTGTAGCTCCGGGTGTGGCTATCCGAGCGAAAGCTGACCCTGGATTTCGCCCTTGATGGAGAGGGCGTTTCATCACCCCTGGCCTTGACGGCTGGAGACTTCCTCGGGGTGATCTCCCCTGTGGTCGGCCTGGTGGGCGTCCTCAGTTTCTTCTCGGGTGGCGCCACTGGAGGAGGATGAAGACGGAGCAGAGACGAAGCCAGGGGGCGTTTCACCCCTGGTGGCCGCCCAGCAGGGGTGGCGCCCGCCACTGGAGTGGTGGCTGGTGCCTTCCCTGCGCCCTCCGGTGGTGTCCCCTTGACATAAGTGCCGTCTGGCAGCACCATTGCTAAAGGAGGCACGTCAAGTACCTCCATGTCGTCGTCGATCAAAGATCGGATGACGGCTTGTGTGGAGGACGAGATGGATCCTTGAGGGTTATAGGACTCGGATTTCCATGGAGACGACATGGTTTTGGAGGAGGCTTAGCTAGGCTTCGTGAATAGATGGAGGGAGAAGAAAGAGTTCTTTTAAGAAGAGGGAGAAGTGGAGGGATAAGCCTTAGATGAACTAACTCGTCCTCATCTCCTCCTTCTTTAACTCTCCCGAGCTCGGGATTAGCTGCCACGTGGAGAAGGGCTTCTAAACCACCATCTAGAGTGGCGGGCGCCAGGGTTTGGTGGCGGCCGCCACTCCTCCTTCGCCGGGCATCGAGCGGGAGAAGGTAAGCCTCCTAAATTTCAAAGTTCCGAGGTTGAAATGGCTTGGTTGGGCCTAAAAGAGGCCTTTCTCGGGGTTTTGGATGGACTAGGTGCATAAAATGGACAAGGGGTAAATTGGGTCCATCCATTAATTGTCATGGGCTTGAGCTACTTCAATGTTAATTATATCAATTTCGTTTAGCTCATTTTTATCAAAGTCATAGAATATTTTTAATCTTTGTCCATTGACTTTGAAGATTTGCCCATCGTCACTTTCTAATGTGACGGCTCCATGGGATGAGGTTGCAACAACCTTGAAGGGTCCTTCCCATTTGCTTCGAAGTTTACCGTGTCCGAAAAGTCGAACACGGGAGTTAAAGAGTAAAACTTTATCTCCTACTTTGAACTCTTTCTTTTTGATCCGTTTATCGTGCCATCTCTTAGTCTTCTCTTTATAGAGCTTGGAACTATGATAGGCTTTCTCTCGCCATTCTTCTAGTTCGGAAATTTGCATCTTCCTATTTTGGCCAGCTTGGTCAAGGTCCATGTTCCATTTCTTAATGGCCCAATGAGCTTTGAACTCAAGCTCAACAGGAAGATGACAAGTTTTTCCATAAACTAGTTGGTATGGGGACATTCCAATCGGGGTCTTATAGGCGGTCCGATAGGCCCACAGAGCTTCGGGTAACTTATGTTTCCATCCCTTTCCCATTTCTTCTACCGTCTTTTGCAAGATATTCTTTATTTGTTCATTGGACGTTTCGGCCTGTCCACTTGTTTGGGGGTGGTATGCAGTGGCTACATTATGTTGGACTCCTTGACTATCTAAGAAATGTCGGAAGCTCTTATCTATGAAATGAGGGCCTCCGTCACTAATGACTTGTCTAGGAACTCCAAAACGAGGAAAGATGTTTTCTTGGAACATTTTCTTCGAATGTTTAGCATCTGCCGCTCGACAGGGTATGGCTTCTACCCATTTCGAGACATAATCCACAGCCACAAGAATGTACTCGACGTCATAGGATTTAGGAAAGGGGCCCATGAAGTCTATACCCCAAACATCGAACAGTTCAACTTGGAGATTGTTCACGAGAGGCATAGCATCTCGGGCATTAATGTTACCATGCTTTTGGCAACGAGGACAACGTCTCACATAATTCTTTGTGTCCTCGTACATTGATGGCCAATAAAAACCACTTTGCCATATTTTAGCATGTGTCCAAAAAGCTCCATAGTGTCCTCCATATTTGGCGGAGTGACATCTATCTATGATTTTTGTTGCTTCTTCTATGGGGACACATTTTCTCAAGAGTCCATCTGCACAGACCTTATAGAGATATGGTTCATCCCACAGGTGCGTTCTGCTTTGATATAGCAGTTTCTTTTTATTCTCCCCCGGCGGGACATAGCCGGTGACTATAAAATTCACGATGTTTGCATACCAAGGGTTGGTATATGTGACTTTTAAAAGGGTATCATCGCGAAGAAAGTCATTTATTGGGAGATTGTCCGAATTATTGACTTGTAGTCTAGACAAGTGATCAGCTACTGAATTCTCTACTCCCTTCTTGTCTCTTATTTCCAGGTCAAATTCTTGAAGGAGAAGGATCCAATGGATCAACCTTGGTTTAGCATCTTTCTTAGTGAAGAGATATTTCAGAGCAGAGTGATCGGTATAAACAATCACCTTAGCTCCCACTAAGTAAGATCTAAACTTGTCTATGGCAAAGACTATAGCCAAAAGTTCCTTTTCTGTGGTTGCATAGTTTAGCTGGGGGCCGGTCAGGGTCTTACTAGCATAAGAAATAGCATAATGCTTCTTATCTTTAGTTTGACCAAGGACGGCCCCCACAGCATAATCACTAGCATCACACATGATTTCGAACGGCAAATTCCAATCTGGGGGTTGGATGATTGGTGCCGAAGTCAGAGCCTTTTTCAAAATATTGAAAGCTTGTAGACAATCCTCATCAAATTTGAACGGGATGTCTTTTGCTAACAGGCTCGTTAAGGGTCTAGCGACCTGTGAGAAATCCTTAATAAACCTTCTATTAAAGCCAGCATGGCCCAAGAAGCTTCGGATCTCTCTCACATTAGTGGGTGGTGGCAATTGTTCAATTATATTGATTTTGGCTTTATCCACTTCTATCCCACGTTCTGAAATTCGATGGCCTAGGACAATTCCTTCCCGCACCATGAAGTGACACTTTTCCCAGTTAAGAACTAGGTCCTTCTCTTCACAGCGTTGGAGGACTTTGTCTAAATTGGCTAGGCAATCGTCAAAGGTTTTCCCATAGACCGAAAAGTCGTCCATGAATACCTCCATGATTTGTTCAATCATGTCGGAAAAGATGGACATCATACACCGTTGGAAAGATGCCGGCGCATTGCAAAGTCCAAAGGACATGCGTCTATAGGCATAAGTTCCATACGGGCATGTGAAAGTGGTCTTACTTTGGTCATCTGGATGGATTGGGATTTGGTGATAACCAGAATATCCATCCAGGAAGCAAAAGAAGGAATGGTTTGCCAATCTCTCTAGCATCTCATCTATAAAAGGAAGCGGGAAATGGTCTTTCTTTGTGGCTTTATTCAGCTTCCTATAGTCTATACACATCCTCCATCCAGTGACAGTGCGTTGAGGG
Organism: Coix lacryma-jobi var. lacryma-jobi; assembly: GCA_009763385.1. NCBI lineage: Eukaryota > Viridiplantae > Streptophyta > Magnoliopsida > Poales > Poaceae > Coix > Coix lacryma-jobi. The sequence continues at coordinate 111,174,394 of CM019831.1, read as the reverse complement.
ATTAACTCATTTTTCTCATTCTTAACGACTGTCATACCTCCTTTCTTTGGAACTACTTGCACGGGACTTACCCATTCACTATAAGGAACTGGATAAATAATTCCCGCGTGCAAGAGTTTCAGGACCTCCTTTTTCACGACTTCACGCATAGCGTTATTAAGTCATCTTTGGGGCTCTCTTGAAGAGGGTATCTCAGGATCGAGAGGGATACGATGGGTGCAGAGATTTGGACTAATTCCCTTCAAATCTTGAAGTGAATAGCCAAAGACAGATTGGTGTTTTTCTAAGACAAGGGTTAACCTACGGACTTCCTCTTCAGATAGCTTACTGCTAATGATTACGGGAGTCTCGGGGTCTTTGTTTAGAAAGATGTATCTCAGGCCTTCAGGCAGAGGTTTTAGCTCTATGGAAGGTCGAGATGGCTTTTCCGATTCGTTTAAGCGAAACGGTTCATCTGTCTCGGCTTCTTCTTCAACAAAGAACTCAGAATCTTCTTCAAAATCAGGCTGAGCCAACTCATAAAGGGTAGAGGTTCTAGCTTGATCGAGAAGATCTGGTTCTGGTGGTTGTTCGACAATAGAATTTAATGCACGAACGAAAGGTACTGAGTACTCTTTTCCACCGATTTGAGCATTAAAGTGCTCTTGACATGGTCCTTGCAAGGCAAGTATGGACCACGGTTGTCCTAAGAAGATGTCAAAAAGGACTACATCGAAAATGTAGAAATCTAAGACCATGTCCGCTCCATCTACTTGGATGGGGACCATCTTTAGGATTCCTTCACTTTCCAAGATGTCACCATGTGGGTCTCTTAAACACCGTTTAGTTGGATGTCGTTGAAGGTCGGGGAATGTTCTGGATACGTAATTACTAGCAAGAACATTAATTCCCACGACAGGGTCGTAAAAGGCAAAGGCCCTTTCTCCCCTAATTCGACAATCTATTACGCTAGGTACTTTATCTATGCGAGGGATGTTTTCTGATACTTTGTCTTCCATTGTCCATTCATGACTCATGACAGCCGAAAGTTCCAAAAGACGTTCTCGGCTATAGATTCCATCTGAGGACTCAGGAAGTGGTTTGTCGGATGGGAGAGCTTGAACGGAGTAGTTCATAGCATTTCTGTAATCCTCAAACACATCATCCTCTATCTCGCCCAAAAATTCCGGAAGAATTTCTCTTCCAGATGTGGACGGAATAGGCTCCGCTAAGTCCAACGAGCTAGACTCGGGCTCTTCTTGTTGTTCTACGGTCAAAACTTGGGTTTCTACGACTTCTTCCTCAGGGATTTCATCGAAAACTCCAGTATAAGGAGTATTCTCGAGAATTCTATCAAGAACCTCCTTTCCACCTCGTGGAGAAAGATGAAGAAACGCTCCACCTTATGAATGATCAAGGTGAAGAGCGCTCTCTTTCTCTAGACCGACATAAAAATGCTGAAGGAGCACTGGATTGGGTATGGCTAAATCGGGTCCTGAATTGATTAAACCAATAAAATGGTCCCAAGCCTCCCCTAATGTCTCCTTATCATTTTGTCTAAAGGTCAACACTTCTACTCATAGTCATACCACTCGGTGGACAGGGAAATACGTCAAGATAAACTTGGTCCGTAAAGTTCCCCAGTCTCCTCTGGCACTTCCCATGGTTCGAGCATGCCATGTTTTAGCTGCTCCCGTCAAAGTGAACGGAAACAGCTTCCACTTGACAGTGTCAGGTGAAATGCCCGAAATGTTCAAGCATGCACATACTTGCTCAAACTCACGTAGATGTATGTAGGGATTTTCTGATCCCGTAAACATGCCCTCCTGAACTTTGTTAATAAAGTCAGGGCGCAATTCGTAACTATCGGCATATATAGGTTGTGATGATAAATGTGGCTCTAATCGTGAACTCTTAGGAGCTGCGAATTGTAAGATAGATTGATTCTCCATGCAGAGAGGATAAAGATGATCCTAACTCTAGTCTCAAAAATCAGCTACCGTTGCCCGGCAACGGCGCCAGAAAAGCTTGTTGACACCTCGGGTGGCACGCAGAAGAAACCGCAAGCGCACGGTTGTCAGTTGTAGCTTTTCACCTCAGAGTATTCTGGGGTATCGAATCCACGAGGAACGCAAAGTGATTTTGAGAAAACTAGGGGGGTAAGGATATCTAGGATAGTTGAAGGGAACTGGCACTATCTACTGGGGTAGATCCTAGTTCTATTAGACTTCTAGTGATTTAAGTTCTTTACTAGTGTATTGTGAGCGTACTAGCCTTTACCACTGACTTAGGTTGAACGCTAGCACAACGAGCCCTACTGTTAAACTAGACCAACTACGTGGTGGAATTCAAGGCGCACAGGGCTGTCACCACCTGCTTGCTACCACGGCTATCCGGGGGCCTAGCCGTATTCACTGGCAATATAGAGCCTAAGTACCACACTTAATCTATATACTACTACTACTAGCCCTGTACTAGAACTAGAGCACTTGAAAGTAATATCAAGCAATGAAACAAACACACAAGTACTGAAAGTAAATACTGGAAGATAGAATAAGATACTAAGTTACCAAAGTTGAAGCGCAGAGCAGAGAGAAGCAGGGGTCTCCGACAACTCCGGAGCTCTCCAGACTTCTACTCTTCTCCTCTCCAGCTCCTCTTCTAGGGAGGCACTCACACTCTCTCTAATCTCTCTATCATAGCAAGTGTGCTACTCTAACCAAATGGTGAGGAATGGTGTGCTGCTCTCCGAATGAGAGCTCAAGGGGGCCTATTTATAGTGCTAGGGAGCTAGGGGGTACTTATAGAGTGAGGGGAGGTCGGTTAGGGTTTAGGGGGGTGGCGCCCGCCACCAAACCCTGGCGCCCGCCACCTCACTGCCGTCCGTTGCAACCGCCATTCATCCAACGGTCTTCATTTGCTCTCCCAAGTCGGTTTGAGGGCCGGTTAGGGTTTAGACACGTGTCCAAAGCCCACTATCCAGGTGACACTCTTCTTAGCCCTTGGATCAAACCGCCTTAATGTGCAATGGCCAAGATTTGAGCTTGAGGTGACTCCCACGGATCGATGACGTGGCTTGGGCCACTTTTGGCACGAGTGACCTGGCGGCCGCCAGTAATAGGTGGCGGCCGCCACCCTACTCAGGCCCAAATGGGCCAGAGTGGCTTGGCCTTGCTCCTGGTGCACTTGTTTGGCCCAATTTCCATTATTTCCTGCATTAAGATAAGAAACTATGCACATGTGGAAATAGGTTAGTTATAAACCAAATCTTCTACTTTTTATGTTGTTTTACCTTGGTTTTGGGTGAAATTTTGATGGTGAAATGATGCTTTAAGCACCGTCAACAGAGATATGATGATGGAAAGTAAATATGCAAAATGAAAACTAATGCAGAAAAGATAAATATGGATAACTACCGATTTACCTTTCGGCGAGGGTTCAATGTTTTAAGTCCTCTGAATAGGACTTCTCACCATGTTCATTCCTGAGGTGCATCATTTGATTCCGATATATAGACCTTGATAACTACACCTCTTGATATGGTGTCACTCGTGTTCTTCATTCGCCCAACAATTTGAAGTGAAACTTTGATTGTGGAAGTTGGTAGCATCTTGCTCAGTGTGTATGTTCTTATAGATCCAGGACCTTCACTCTGTAGAATTTGGGAGTTGACAAACCCCTCCATGTTTTGCTCAAGAGTGTGTCCTGCTCATAAAGACAAGGTAGAGATCAAGTGCATGGGCTCTGTTGGTGGAAAAACACCAACAGAACCAAAAGTTTTGTTCATTCCTCTCTAACCTTAGACACATTGCACAAGATAAACTTGTTGTTTATGTGTTCTATTCAATCATAACATGAGTGATAAGATCAGAAGATGAGAATGAAAGTAGCATCTTAAAAATATTTAACAGATTATATTACTTAACCCAAGGGAGGATAATCTATGTATAGTGTGTCGATCTTTTCATGATTGTGATATATCATCTTCCAAAGGTTAGATGCATAACATTTTAGCTCATTTAGATAGTGAGATAGTGAGAGAGTAAAGCCATGAATAAAGAGTAAAGAACTGAACATGTTGGGTTGATTAGGTTGGATCAAGTGAGGTGCAACTTAAACATGTTTGGTTCTTTATTTATGCGCAAACCAGAAATAAGGAGAAGCTTTTAAAGTGTTGGTCACTTACCTTGAAATGTTACTTTATCATTGAAGAGTGATTGTGTCAAACCACCTTGTGAAAGCTTCTCTTGTCTTGCTGGTTGTTGTTCATAAATGGCTTGTCTTCTCTTGCTTATCTCCAGTGGGATAGCTGAGTCTTGTTCTCAATAAGTCCAGACGATGGAGACTTTGTCAGCTATTCTTTTGATTTGTTGACTCTGGTACTATCTCTTCATCTTCTAATTCTTACAGTGCAGTGGCTTCATCCTTCATGATGTCTCCCTCAATTCCTGGCAGTTGGTTCTTTCTTTGTCGGCTAAGTCAACGTCTTCTCTTGGTTTCCTTCGGCTGCTCATAAATGGTGTAGTTGTTGATGAAGCAGCAATCCTTTTGATCGAAGACCCAAAAGTGGATGTCTCCAGGTCCGACATAAATGACAACATTGGTAGTGTTCAAGAATGATCTTCCAAGAATGAGTGATGGATCATATTCTTCTTCTTGGCTGGGGCAGTGTCTAGTGGCTCGTACTAATCAAAGTGGTGAGTAGGAGGTCAAAGTGTCTTGAAGCTGGATTTCTCCTTCCTACCCTTGATCATGAAACAAATCTAGTCAACGAAATTGTGTTTCCCCCAAGCTGGCTTGTGAAGTAGGTGGATATTTCTTCAACAACATGTTCATGAGTTGAAATTGTAGACCTTGTTGTTGTTGAAGTTGTTTCACCTCATCCCCCAAACTAGCTCTTGTGTTGCATTGATTAGAAGTGAGGAGAACTTCCACTACTTGTCTTCATAGTCAACCACCAACAGACTTCCTTCGGATGACACATAAATGTTATAATGTAGTGGCATATCATCACCCTAATATTTGTTGTTGGTGTCGGTGTTGATGTCTTCGACAATGATGAGCATAGGCACAGATTGGCCCATATGGGGTGAGTTGCATCCTACTCATCATCAGTGTCCTGGCTTAGGCGTTTGAATGGCTCAAAGCTTGTCTGCCTTCGACATCACTAGTGACTCGTCTGATGATGAGTTTTGTCTATCCATGGGTTGGTTTTTGGATCTTTAAGTTCACACCATGAACAAGCAAATCTCATCTCCTACAAAATGTTAGTGGACATATACCCGAAGGATTGTACTGAATTTGAAACATGGGTTGTTATCCACAACTATGTGTTATTCATCCATGCTAATGAAAAGATGATTTTAGGATTACTTTAGCATAGACTAGCAATTTTTATGTTGGCTGCATTTTAACATGGTTCAAGGCAAAAGATGACTTGCAGTAGAAGATAGACTTAAATAAACTTTAATACTCACAGTTCTTTCATCAACGATGAATGAGCTGAGTCTTCATTATGCAGTTCACCGTATGCCTTGCTTCATCTCTGATTTGAATTCATCTCAGGACTTTCCCAAAGTGTATTTAGAGTTCTCTGCAGGGGTTAGTCCAACAAAATATCCAATGTCTACACTAGCAATTTTCAGATCAACAATCAAACCAAACTCCGTGTCTAATTTGATTAAGGTAGACTATTTAACCTAAGCACCACGCTTAATTTAAAAAGCCTATGAAAGTACCCAATTGAAGTACTTTCAAACCAAAATATACTAGCATAGACAAAGGTAGCATGAAAGCATAAAAGAGATTTATTCAAATAGAGATGAAAGAGTATGATCACAATGAGGGATATTTTTTTTCTTTTTTTAATATATATATATTTTTTGTTTAGATGGAGATGATATGAATGCATGCAAGGGACTAAACATGTTATGCACTTGATATGAGAAAAACATAAACTAAATGAGGTGGATGAATGATTAAAAGTAAACATGCATTGGTATGCAAGAAATTAAAAAGATAACTACTCATAAAGTTTAAAGTCCATGAGCAAGACTGTCTCACCTTGATCATACTTACCATGACTCACAACTGGTATTTGTGAGTGGCGCACCGTAAATATCCGTCACATGGGATGAGAGTTGAATTCTTGTGACGACGACCTTTTCTCCAATCTACACATGGTTAGAATAAATAATATATATATGTATACACAAACGTGTGAGATGGCAGGATTCTAGAATTAATGATGGATCTTGAATATTCAGGCACCCTTGGTTCTTCATTCTCGTGGAAGCTCGCCATAAGGTCGAAACGGCGTCTGATGTCCTGTCTATTCCACACTCAACAGAACAAGGGGTAATCCTACTAAAGCTAGTGGTACACTAAATTAGCAGACATCAAGATCATTATCAAAATCTTTACACCAATTGCTTCCCCGGCAACGGCGCCAAAAATGCTTGTTGACATTCGTTAGTGCAAATAAGAATATGAAAGATTCCGCAAGCGCACAGAACATCATTGTAGCATTTTACCGAGAGTATTCCAGGATCGTTATTTATATTTTACCACTGGGAAGCAAGGGTCAAGAATCTGATAACTCACTATCATGCATCTACTAACTCAGAGTACTAATTAGACTAAAGCAGGAGTGAATGATATATGATATGATAATGAATGAAAACACAATAAATGAGAATTCAATGATAACTGTAAAGATAACTATAGTGGGAGGACAGCGGGAGAGATCAAGGTTCTTATGTACTTCTCTATTACTTGAGTTCTAAGGTAACAAGGATGAAAAGATATAGCAGTCATATAATAACACTTCGGGACATCAGAACACCAACCACAGAAAGGGATGAGAAGGGGGTTTGGGAAGTTCTGACTACGGTCCTACGAACATCAACCCGAACGTGGTGGAATACGTCGGCCATCAGGGCTGTCACCACCTGGGGCTACCACAACTATCCATGGGGTTGAGCGCAACCTCAAGTAACCTATAGACTAAACACCAAGTCTAATCTATCGATTACTACTCTAATTATGGCCTATAACTAGAGCACTCGATACGAGCGGAGATCCTATGCTAGAACATAACAACTATATTAATCATAATATGAAAGGCATAAAGTAAATATAGAAGATAAATATATTAAAGCATAAGTCTTATAAAGAAAAGATACAAAGACATACCAAAACTCTGAAGACTCCTCCGGAATCGGAGCGCAACTCTGCTCTCCCTAACTCCCGACTAGAGTTAATCTATTACATTGGAAAATCTAAACCTAATTACATAGAGAAGAAATGTCATCCATTCGAGGGACGCCTCTACAACTCCATGATGATGTGTTGCCTCAGGGGGGTCCTGGGTTTATTATATAGGGGCTCCTGGCCTCCCCTCCACCTTGGGCAAGCGATGTGGGACTAAATCCTTCGCCATATGCACATGGGCCTTAATGGGCCAAAACGCGTTGGAGATGTCGGTTGGAGTGCGCCACGCGAAGGGGTCGAGTTTGGGCCCTACACCAGACTGGTCGGTCCAGGGAGGAGACCGGTCGGTCTGCCTCTAGGACAGGTGGGCCCCACCTTCCGTGGGTCGCCTTCTCATGTCTTCTAGAATGTTCTGGAATGTTCTAGAATCTTCCAAGTCATATCCATCGAAGACTCTCGCTCCGGGACTCCAAATATAGCAAATCATATGTCTGTTTCGATCGTCTCGACGAGATCTTCGCAATGGTGTGCTCTGTTTCATCACTTGAGATACTTTTATATGGTAAAAACATGGATGTCATACAAAACAAGTGAGAGCACCAAAACTCGTGGAACTTGTTAGTTTCAAACCCTACAACTATGCTTTGTGATTCATTTAGTGCCATTTCATGCAATAGTTGATGGTTAATTATGAGCATTAGTGAGCGTCAACATTGGGCAAGATTTGGCAAGATGACCCATCTTGTGGCATTTGAAGCACACGAAATGAGAGAGTTTCTTTTCTTCTTGCTTCTTCATTTCTTTTTCGTTTCTTCTCTTGCCCCATCTCTTGCCTTTGACATTGCTCTTGTTGAAGCCAATGCCACTTTTGTCACCATAGGTTCTGTTGGTATAAATTAACGCACACTCTACTTTATCCGCAAGCGCACAGATAAAATCTACCGATGTAGCACTTCACCGGAGTAACCCAGTTTTAATATCAAACCCAAAGGAACGGATAGTGTTAAGCCTTAAAGTCTAACCCCTGAGTAGCTAACAAGGATGGAGAATCTAGAAGTATAGAGGGGATCACTAAGGTTGTCTAATTCCAATTTAAGAGTGATATGTTTATATTATTCTTAGTGGGGAAGTTGCCATAAAAGGTCACAAACAGAGTATGAGTCTTTTATGCAAATGTATAATCCTACCGAGCCTACACACGGGTAAGTGGACTATAGAAGAATCAACAAGGCTATAAGAGTCACCCTTGCGAATAACCACTACTACCGGCGTTATAGGAGACATTTATGAGCTATCAAGTCTAAGCACCACACTTACACTATCCAACTACTCTAACTCTAGAATGACTAGAATTAAAGTACTCAAAAGAGAGTCATAAACCTTAAGAATAACAAGAACAATGACTCAAACTTAAATATAGACGTTGATTACCGAAACAATCGCTGAAGCAAGTTGAAGATAAACTTGAATCCGCAGGTACAAGATGGAGAAGTTGATCCGACAGGCCGGAGCTCCTTCTTGATCTCTTCCTCTCTCTCTCTCTCTTCTAGTTCTAGTATAAGACTATGTTCTAAACCTAAACTAGAGGGGTAACTAGTCTTCTACTTGATAGCTGGCTCTTGAAGTCTTCTTCTAGGGTTTCTGAATGAGGCGTAGACTTTTCTGAAGAGAGACTTGTTCTACCCTGGGGCCTGGGGGCCTGTTTATATAGCCCTGAGGGATCAACCACGACCGTTAGATCAAACCGACTTCACGTAGGGCTGAGATGGATCCTCAAAGGCGGTGGAGGAAGCTTCGAGAAGACGGAGGCCAGCGGGCCCAGGGGGAGACCGACCGGTCTAAGGGTGGGACCGGTCGGTCCCACCTGGCGGCCTCCCGGGGTGTCCCGCCTCGTGGTGTCCTCTAGATCCTTCTGGAGTATACCTGACTTGGCGGTTGTGTTATCTCGCGTTGGTTTCCTTCTAGGGGAAGCAATCAGTGCTGGTTTTCCTGTTTAGTCCCTGCAGAATCACAATCCACCAAAACTCGGCAAATATTGTCAATTAAAACCCTAAACTTTAGTGGTGATTGAATTCATGCCCTTTTCATATTTATTTATCCTTTAATTTTGATAGATAACCAGTGTCAACAGGTTCTTTGGTTGTTCAACATGTGCTCGACGGTGACTTTTGAGTTGTAACACCTCTCTAGCTTGTTGCTCAAATTCTTCACTTCACTTTTGAGCTCATTGTTCTCCTTCAAAAGGTTAGTCTCACAAGACATAGAAGTAGAACAAGCATCTATATGTGAAGAACATGGCATAGATAACAAATCATCACAAGAGGTGGATACATGCTTCTTGCCTACATCACAAGGGTTAGCAATATTATGTGATTGATCATTTGACCCAAGTGATGAGCTCTCACTAGTTTTAGTTTCTTCATTAGAAAGCTTCTTAGTGAGAAAAGCATGGTCTTGTACCAAGTTATCATGAGCAACATTAAGTTCCTCATGAGCCAATTTAAGCTCCTCATGTGAACAAGTAGTAACATAGAGTAGATGCTTTTGTTGTTCACATGTGTTCTTTAGAAATGAGTTTTCATTTTCTAATTTCATTGTTTTAGTTTTCCCATTTTCTAAAAATATGGTCATGCTAGCAAGTCTATCCACAAGCTCATCATATGAATCAACATGATCAACCACATTAGCTTTTTGTACCTTTGTGTCACCTTGTGACATGAAGCAATATGGTGATGTAGGAGATCTTGTAGTAGCACCACGATCATCAACCAAGCATGAGCCATCAACATCATCAAGTGTGCTTGGAGTAGAATCATTACTTGCAACACTTGAATGATCACCATCAACCTTGTCAAGTGAGCTTGTGGATTGATCATCATCATCATCACTTGACCTTGAGGTGGAGCACTCCTCCACAACCACCAAGTTGTGGTCATGCTCAACATCCTCATGCGCAACTTCCTTTGATTCATCATTCTTGAAGTTGCCATCATCCCATGTGGAAGAGTCACCGAAAGTATGCTTCGCTGACTCCCACAAAACATGGGCGGTTCCTTTGGGGTTCACCATGCCAAAACACTCAAAGCTCATAGCATGAATAATAAACATGAAAGCTTCTCCATCAAGATCAAAGAGAACCTTTTGAGCTTTGGTGAGATTCTTATGGTCCAAGACATGAGTGAGACCACTAGTGACAATCCACCAAAACTTTGGCCCCTTTGCACGAAAATGATTAAGCATATGACGTTTCCACCATGCAAAGTGTGTGCCATCAAAAATATGTGTATCACACACATCATCTAGCCCACTAGACGCCATCCTCTCGGGTCGGTGAAGACCACAAATGAGAGACCTCGGCTCCGATAACAATTGAAGGGTCGAGATGGAGGACTAGAGGGGGGGGGGGTCAATAGTCCTTTCTAAAATTATTCGCACACGCTAACCGAAACAAATGCGGAATTAAAACTATCGGTCTAGCCAAGACTACACCCCTCTACTAAAACTCTATGACACCTTACAAAATATTCTAAACAAAGCAAATAAGGTGTCGGGCTAGCTAGAGCTCACCTAAATAATTCTAGCTTGCAAGGTTACACAAACCTAAGCATCTAGTACTCAATCAATCGGGGAGCTCCTACACATGCCACTAAGCAAAAGCACAAAGCCTGAGCTCACTAGCAATGCTCAATAACAAGGCTACACAAGCCAAATTAGAGAGCTCAACTTAGCTACACAAACTAAGCAATGTGACTAGCAAGACTACAAGTCAACTAGTCACTCATGGGATCAACTCAATGCTACACAAGCAAAGAATGTAACTAGCAAGCTACACAAGCTAATTAATTACTAGAGCAACTACACTAGCACATGTATATGAACAAGTAAATACAAGCTAGAGAATGGAGTTTGCAAACCACCAAAAAGATGAACACGAAGTTGACACGGTGTTTTTTCTCCCGAGGTTCACTTGGTTGCCACCAAGCTAGTCCCCGTTGTGTCGACCACACACTTTGGTAGTTCGACGGCTAATAGGCACCACACCTAGCTCGACACTCGAGCGTGGCAAGAACTCACCCATAAGTGAGGGTAACTCAATGACACGCGCAATCCACTAGAGTTGCTCTTCGCGATCCCCGCGGGGCGAGCACAATGCCCCTCACAATCCTTCTCCGGAGCCACGCACAATCTTCACGCGGGCTTCACGACGGAGATTCGATCACCAAGCCGTCTAGGAAGTGACAACCTCCAAGAGTAACAAGCACCACCGGCTTGCAACACAAACACCAAGTGCCACTCGATGCAATCTCTCAAAGCAACGCACTAGCGATCACTCACTCGCAATGATTCGCGCACTAGCAAGCACAAGCGAGTTAGAGGGCTCCCTAGCACATCCACACAAGCCACAAAGGCTCTAGAGTGCTCTCTTCAACCTGCCCACGGCCGGCCACCCCCGCTATATATAGAGGGGGCGAAAGTAACTAGCCGTTCCCCACTTTTTCCCGAGCTCCACAAAGACCACCGGTACTACCGGTGTGGACGACCGGTACCACCGGTCGGGTCCCCAACGTTCCACGAAGCGAACAGGCGAGAAACCAAGCGGTACCTCCGGTCAACATCGACCGGTACTACCGCTTCACGACCGGTACTTCCGCTTCACACTTCACTGCTCCCTATAGACCAAAAGGCCACAGGGCCGGTACTACCGCCCGCAGGCCGGTACTACCTCCCGGCTTCGATCCTCAGCCCAACGGCTACTTCACCTGAGTGGTACCTCCTGTCCTTGACCGGTACTACCGCTCGCAGGGCCGGTACTATCGGTCGACCACCGGTACTTCCGGTCAACCCCTTAGGCGCCCGTTGGAAGAAACTGAGCATGAAACGGGACTTCCAGAGGCCCAATCGGTACTACCGGCCCCCGGACCAGTACTACAGACCCCCGGACCGGTACTACCGGCCCCCGGACCGGTACTTCCGCTACCGGCCGGAGCTCCGCGCTAAAACGACCATATCTCTTAGCTCCGAACTCCGATTTCGATGATCTTGGATATTTTGGAAAAGCTTATTGAGAGGGCTACACAACCCACATGAATACATGATCCAAAACACAAAGGATTAGAACAGATTTCCAATCCAAGATCCATCGCTTCTCTTTTTCAACCAAAGCTTTCTCCAAAAACTTCTCCGAGTTGATCCAATTCAACTCCAACACCTTCTCCTTTGCAAATGTCCCAACACCACCAAGTGTACACCATCATGTGCATGTGTGTTAGCATTTTCACAATCATTTTCAAAGGATTTTCACTTGCTCTTACCACGCCACTCGATCCTAGTAACATCACAAAGTTAGATCGCTCAAGTGGCACTAGATGACCGATATGCAAACAAGTTTGCTCCTCTTAATAGTACGACCATCTATCCTAAACCCGGTCATAATCTTCTCTACACATCTATGACCGGTGAAATAAAATGCCCTACAAATATACCTTTGCCTTGCGCATTTCATTCCATCTCCTCCATTGTTGATGCAACACATGCACCAACCTAGATCAAATGATATGATCCACTTCATATCATCACATGGCCTCCATGGTCCATCGATCTTGACCTCACTTGCTCTTCACCATTGCTTTGGTCTTTCGGCGCCAAGTCTTTGCTCAAGCCTCCCGACACTCGGTACCAACGGCTTCAAAGCCTCCAACTTGCCCTTCACCTTCACAACCGGTCCATCAAGCCAAGTCTTGTCTTGATCTTCACCATCTCAGCCACATGACTCCATGTCATGTCACATATGAAATAAGCTCCTTCATCATCACATGTATGAGCATTGCAACATCCTCCAAGCCATTTTACCTCTATGGCATATGTTGCTCACACACGATCATCTGTGGACTAATCCCTATGTATCTCACATAAACACAATTAGTCCACCTAAAGTTGTCACTCAATTACTAAAACCAAACTAGGACCTTTCAACAACTTAGATGATAACAAACTTTGGAGGCAGTTTGTGGATTACAAGTATGAAACTAGTAAGGCTAACATTTTTTATAGCCCTACTATAGGAGCTTCACATTTTTTAAGGGTATGATTTGGGCAGCTTCTGCTGCTAAATTTGGGTACACATGGAAAATAGGAAATGGTAGAAAGGTGAAGCTCTGGGAAGATAACTGGTTAGCTCCTTCTAGTTTAGCTATTCAATTTTGGGAAATTTACATTCTTGTTCATGAAAAATCTGAGACAGTGGCTAATTTGTGGGATGGTGTGAACCTCAAATGCACCTTTAGGAGGTGTGTGTGGATAATAGACTTATGAATCTTCGGCTGGAAATAGTTCAACTTGCCTCAACCATTTCTTTTACCGAGGAGGAGGATTCCCTAATCTGGCAATTTTCTTCTAACGGGACTTATTCTTCCCAATCTTTGTATAAGATAGTCAATTTTAGAGGTATTGTTCCTATTCATGTTCCCGCTATTTGGCACTTAAAGATTCCACCCAGAGTTCATTTTTTGTGTCTTCTTTCTAAAAATAAGTTATTGACTAGAGGTAATCTTAGCCTAAGGAGAAAAGTAGAGGACGAAACCTGTCTGTTCTATATGGAGCATGAATCAATTCACCACTTATTTTTTGATTGTGTTGTTGCCACACAGCTCTGGGTCGGGTTGTCAACTATCTTAGGTAGGGAGGTTGGCAGTTCTTTTATGGTTAAGTAATAAAAGATTCTTAGTTGATAATATGTTTTGTTTAGCTGCCCTACAGGGGCTTTGGAAATTAAGAAATGGTTTATGTTTTTAGGGAGCTCTTTGGAAGGATGTGAAATTGTTAATCCAGAGTGTTGTCTTCATGCTTCAAAACTGGAATCTTTTGTGTCCCAAGGAAAACCTGATGGAATTCAATCAAAAGCTGGAGATGTTGAGATCCTATGCCACAAGCCCCCATCAGTTGACTGACTGACTCGAGGTGGAGTTGATTGGAAGAGATTCTTGTACACCATTGCTTTTAATTGGCAGGATCAAAACTATCCAAATGAAGTGGAAGATCACCTGATGGACTGCTCAAAGTTAGGTACCAAAATAGGAGGAAATAGTTGGCTTAACCTATTCCCATTCAAGGAGGCTTGGCGTATGTAAAGGTGTCTGGTTGTGGTGGTTGTAGTAGTCTTTGTTGACGTGTGTTGTGGTGTTTTGTTGACCTTCTTTAGGGTGGGGTGTGTCCTGAACAGTTAAAATGTTGTAAACTTTGTTGTCTTGGTTATGCTAAGGCTGGGGCGATTTGCCCTTTAACTCTAAAAATAAATAAATTCTGCACTCAGGTGAGGCCAATGCCTTAAAACAAACATTGATGATTGAATTGAAACTAATCTCAGAAAAGGCTATCTGAGCTCATATAACTCAGATAATAAATATATTTTGAGATAATTGCTATTATATGACTTCAAACATAGTAATATAAATAAAAAAGCTGCAAAACCATGAAAGGTCCACACTCCACACCTATTATGATCAACTCCTATGATTTTGTTAGCTGTAACTCCTAACTCACACGGGGTTGTCTGAAACTATGTAGGTCTTTAGAAGCCGCAGAGCCTTCTGAATCAAAATTTTCTCAATACCAACTCTGTTCCAAGAATTTAGCAATTCCTTCCATCAAATCAAATATCCAGATAACCACAACCAGAAAAGCACTCAAGTACTGCATTCTATACATCATCAACATCACTTTCTATGTTTTCCTAAAAATAAAAACCACATTATACTTTGCGATATATGCATTATATAAGTTATATTGATCTTGTTGTTTACATAACAGGAATGCTGCCTTCAAATTTTGGTCATATTTGTAGGAGAGTGTATGATGCAATGCAAACTAATATGGCACTAAAACTACAGGAAGCACTCAAACAACTAGCCAGTTTTTTAAAACAAGATTTTACAAACACAACAAACAACACGCAGATGAGCAGCACACCTGTTCAAACAACAAAATTTGTATTTCCTTCATGTTCATCAACATCATCTCAACATAAGACCACATATGGCAGCACAAGATAAAGTTACCGCAGTGGTGAGCATGCTTGGGCACAAGAATCTTGGCTTCCATGCTAATTGAGACACCTCGTTAGGCAATTCTTTCAGATTCTAGGACACTGAGCAATTTCAACAAACCATTCTTAGATGAACAGGTTCCTTTCCCACAGTGACAACTGCCAAGTTCCTAATTCTCTCCTACCTTCCCCTGGTAGACTGGCCCATGGAACCAGACAGTATACCTTTGATCTAAATCTAATCTAAGAAAGAAAGAAAAAAAGAAACCAAACAATGGTATCTTTGCAGCTCTAGCACCATCTTGAGACCATTCACAAAGTAGATGATTCAGCTGGCTTTGTCATGTTGGATGAGCTACCTGCTACATGGCAAGTGATGTCTATTTGTGAGAATACTAGAAAAAATGCTGAAAATGGGACAACCGACAACAAACCAAAAGGCAAAGATATACTTCTATCATAAATATATCCTCCAGTTTAGCAAAATTTTACTTGGTCTGACTCAAATACTTATGAGTCACAACAAAGTGCTTCATCTTCTCTTATAATACAATGTCATTGTTATCATGCCATGAGAAAAATAGTATTATGTTTATTTGTTCAAAATGCACAAAATACAGAGAGAGGGTAGAAAAGGATAATTTGAAGCTGAGAGAAATGTAAGTTCAACAAATTATTGCTAAGTTGTTCTTGCAAATTGGGCTACATAAAGCCCTATTATTTTAGTTTAATTTTATGAACTAGTCAATAAATATATTGTTATGTCTCTAATTTGTCGAAGCTTCAGGTTTGGTATTTGTTGCTAAGCTGCTAGACAAACAAGGTTAGGAACCAGTATAGTGCCAACAGAATATTAAAATCTACACATACCCTATATATTTTGGTGCTGATACTTACTACTCAATATATGTACATACATATGTATCCTACATTCGAGTACATTTGGATCCCAAATATCATTTGACTTTTTAATCAAAAATAAATTATTACACGTGTCCTGCTTTAACTATTGCAACTGATAAATCCACAAATGATTCTTAAAACAGGAGCAGTGGAGGGCCACTAACATCCTAGTTAGTATGATATACGCAAAGAAGGAAACATCAAAATTGCAATATGATTTTCAAAAAATATGAATAGCAGTTGAACGAATTGCCTTCAAGGAAGCAATGGATCTGTTTGAGACTGAGAGTGATTTTATGTTTGGTGCCCAGCCATCAAAGTGTTTTTCTAAGAGACCACCTTTGTCCTAATTTTTGTCCAAGTATGTTTGCCAGACTGCAAAACCACATAGCCACCCTTGAACACTCAATAGAAAACCAAGCTGGCTAGCCAAAAGAACAATTTCAACAAGAAGTGAAGTATCTGAAATTAAAAGTGTGTCAGTACTTAGTAGGATTTATGGAAATAGTTGTTGCCCTATTCAAGTATGTGTCTGGATAGCCCAAAGTCTCGATAGTTAGCTCTAGGTCTTCCGGTTAAAAAACAACGTCGATGAAGGCGTGTAGGTGCACTATTACATGATAGTGATTGCAATTTTTCTTGCATTTATTTTTTGCTCAAACTCAAAGGGGAAACTTTGCTTCTTATCTTTTTTGAGGATCGATGAATCAACGGTGCACAAAAATTTTTACCATAGGGTCTTGGACACTGATGCCCTAGTAGATCGTGATAAGAATAATGGACCCGATCATGCATTATTTGGCCTCGCCAAGGTAAGATAGTATTTCAATGATGCCACATGGAAACCCCTAAGACTAAGATTAAAGCCAGTAGGCTCCCAAATCCAGCTAAAGAAGCAACAAACCACTAATGTATAGAAAAGGTTGATGCAATGATTCCGATCAGGGTGAACATAAGAGCAAAAGCCAAGTACGCAAAACAAAAATTCACCCATGTGGGCAGGATCTGGAGCCTTGTTATGTATCTTGTCTTTCTCTTCGAATTGTAAAGGACTCCTATAGCACTTTCCCAAAACAGAGAATCCAGTCCAAAGAGGCAGAAACTTTTATAGCCGGCAACCCTATCGGCCATTGACTTTACCTGCTGTAATTCAACTTATTTAGGTACATAAAATATCTTTATTTGTTTTTTAACAAAATGTGCTACCTATGAACAAAATGCATTTCTAGTTATGAACTTTATCTTTTTTCTTCTTAGTTTCATATTTCTCGTAGTCTTTCTGCAACAGTGCATAGAAACCCTTGAACACGAAACCCTTGTCATAGAAATATTTTATTCATTGTAGTCTTCGAGTTTACACATATTACATACCAAGGAAGCAATTGGAGTTGAATCTCACTGTATGAGTAACAACCAGAAAATATAGAAACTATGTTTAGAAAATATCTATAGATGCCAGTAAAGCCCTCACGTCCACCAATGTTGTTGAAACACGTGCTCTTGTATGCCTCTATTGTCCTAAGTTGCTCGCTCCTAAGCACATACTATAAGAACTTGCGGTTCCAAATAGTTTAGAGGGTATAGAGAGAAGACCATAGAACTAGGGTTATCAGTTGAGTGGAAGAGTCTCCTCCTTACCCTTATGCTCTTGGAATTATATAGGCAAGCGATAATTTACATGCAACCCCTCGGTGGAAAGGATTTCACAAGCCACTATACTAACTCCTACTGGGCCACTTTAGGGGGAGTTGGCCCATATGCCATATGGGCTCCCCCAACAGTAGCCCCTCAGCTACTAGGTCATGGTCAGTACTACATGACCTAGTAGTTGCTCATACATGAAGAGACACAATATAACTCCAGACTTGGTTGCGAGGATTGCCCTTCATAACCTACACATGTGTGCCTAACTAAAAACTCCATCCCAAAAACCTATACATGTTCTAACTCAAATGCTTGTAGCTCGAAGTGTCTTGTCATCGATCTTCTTGATGTCTTCATCTTTGGGTCTTGGCTCCTTTTTTATGCTTCTATGAGATGGTATATATGCTTTGTCCTGCATAAGTCTTCGTCTCCAAGGGCTTTGCTTCATGTGTTTTCTCGGTGCGTAGGTGTTGACACTTACTAACGTTGCTACCAAGAATAGAGATAAGCCCTAACCTTGGCAACGACACTAGAAAGGCTTAGGTATGTTATCAGGACACAAGAGATAATTTGCAAGCGCACAAATTAGATACTCGCACTTCACCGGATGTAGACCCAGTTTTAATATCGAACCCAAAGGAACAACATGATTGTCTTAAGTCTATTGCTTAAACCCTGAACACTAACAAAGATGAGAACACAAAAGATAAAGGGGACAACTAGGGTTTCCAGCTCTAATCTTAGGAAGCTATGCGATTATTATTCAACTATAGATTACGTTGGGAGACCACATCCAGAGTATGGTTGTTCCCAAGTAATATACTCCTACTCGGCCTATAGATGGGAGGTGGACTATAGAAGATTCAACAAGGCTATAAGAGTCACCCTTGCGAGCTACCACCGGTCCGGAATATAGGGTACACTATGCAAGTAATCGAGTCTAAGCACCATGCTTACACAACTATGACTCCTTTAATCCTAGAGCGACTAGAATTAAAGTACTCTAATTAGAGTTGCAAGCCAGAAGAACAATAAGAAAAATAATGCTTACTGATAATTAGAAGTTGATGACCGAAGAATATCCTGATCCAAGCTCTTGAAGAACTTGAATCCGCAAGTACAAGGCGAAGAAGTAGATCCAACAGGCTGGAGCTCCTTCTAGATCTTCTACCTCTCTCTCTCTCTCTCTTCTAATTCTAGAGAAGACTAGATCTAATCCCTAATTAGAGGGGTACTAGGCTTCTAATTGCTAGCTAGGTTCGGATCCTCTCCTGAAGAATATGAATTAGGGTTTTGACTTGGATCTCTGTTTCTTTGCCTCAGAGGGTCAGGGGCTGCTTATATAGCCCGGTGGGATGAACCGTGACCCTTGGATCAAACTGACCTTGAACAATGGTTGAGATGCATTGAGGAGGTCGATTAGGGAATGCTCCACGAAGATGGGCCAAGGGGAGACCTGGCCCAGGGCAGAAGGCCTGGGGGTGGGGCCGGCCGGCCCCACCTAGCAACCACCAGGTGTCATCTTCGCCGAGTTGTCTTCTGGAACCTTCCTTGTTGCCCTAGTGTGGCTTTCGACCTTGTTGCGCAATCCATCATGTTGGAATAGGACTCTAGCTCTTTTCATCTGCTGGAAAACAACCTACAGAATAGTAATTCACCATAGTTGTGGAATCTGTCAGTTTAGCCCTTGAATTATGTTGCTTGGTGATCACTCTAAGTTGTTTCTAGAAGCTTCCAAGTTGTAACCAATATGGACTCTCTAGTCGGGACTCCAAATGTTGCAAATCATATGTCCGTCTCGATCGTCTCGACGAGCTCTTCGCAATGGTGTGGTCTGATTCATCAGTTGAGATACTTTTATGTAGTGAAATGTTGATATTTCTACAAAACAAGTGAGAACGACACAACTCATGGAACTCATTAGAATCAAACCCTATTGACGATCGGTGACTTATTGACGGTATAAGATATGAGTTAGTGACCATCAACAAGCTCCCCCACACTAGGTCTTTACTCGTCCCTGAGGAAAGTATAATTTCACACTTACTGTTCATAGAAAAACCTGCACTGCTATGATTAGAAGTGATGGACAATTTTATTACCTTTATTCTTCAGTCTTGCCATATGGAGAGTTTTGTAAGATTTTCTGAAAACATAGCTTTCCTTCTCCTTCCTGTGGTACTCTCAATGTCGCTCATAGTTTTTATCTCCTCACATGAGGCATTGCCTACTTTTCACAATTATTAATTATATCTGAAGCTTTCAGAAGTTTATAGCACTCATCCTTTGATTATGTAACCAGGTCAACACTTAGAGCTAGGGAGAGAAGTGTCATACTCCTTGATCAAGATTTTATTTTTGAAAAACTTGTCCTCTCTTGTTTGGCATATCATGTCAGAGGCACCATGAGCTATGAGGCTAATTCTACTGTTGAGCACGTGCTCATTTTTTCTTTCTCTTTTCTTTTTTTAATCAAGGTTACATACACTTGTCCCTTTTTATTTCCTCGTGATCAATCTTTTTGAGGTTTCAGGCACTTGCCCCTTTTAGCACACACCCCCTACCTGGCGCGCCAAATGTCGATGAAATATGGTTGACAGTCTACCGAGGGGTATGCCCAAGGTAGTAGATTATTTTGAGGAGGTGTGCGAGACGGTTACTCAAGTGTAAACATAGGGACGAACATGGCGATTTAGACAGGTTTAGGTCGGTGAGTTGTCGTAATACCGTACGTCCTGTGTTTTGGTGGCTGTATTATTTGGTGAGATAGGATTGAGAGGGGGTCCCTGCTCGCCTTATATAGTTGGGGAGCAGGGTTACAGTTTTTGTAACCTAACAGATTACAATTAGTTCCTTAAGTCAAGGAATCCGGATCTAACTCTAGGATCTTCCTTGGCGTGCAAGGCTTCATGAGAGTCCCAGGCGAGCACAACAGACCGTTCGCGTGCTGCAGGGCCTCGCAAGCTGGGCTATCCTTGATGAAGAGCCCAAGTGGATCCATGGGGGTATACGGAGGTAATATACCCATAGTGATGAAGGATTCTTACTTGGCTATTCAACCACAAGCAAAGCATATGGAGTTTGGAATTTGGCTAGTGGCATACTTGAGGAAGTGCATGATGTTGACTTTGATGAAACACAAGGCTCTCAAGATGAAAGTGGGAATCTAGATGATGTGAGAGGCACTCAATTGGAAAATGCAATAAAGAATATGGATGTTGGTGATATTAGGCCCTGACAAGTTATTGATAATGAAGATGATCATATGTTCTACTCCAACGTACAAGTTGATGCAAATCAAGTTAGTGGTTCTCATAATCAATCAAGTGCTAGTGAAGAGCATCAAGTGGCCAGTTCATCTCAACCAAGCAATTAAGTGCAAATACTCCAACCAACCAACATTGCAAGAGATCACCCAATTGATCAAATTGTTGGGAATATTAGAAGTGGTGTGCAAACAAGATCAAGATTGGCTTCATTTTTTGAACATTATTCATTTGTATCATTATTCGAGACAACCAAGATAGAAGAAGCTTTGATGGACGTTGATTGGGTTAATGCTATGCATAAAGAGCTAAACAACTTCACCTGCAACCAAGTTTGGGAGTTAGTAGAGAGACCTAAGAACTACAACGTGATTAGAACAAAATGGGTCTTTCACAATAAGTAAGATCAAGATGGAATAGTTGTAAGAAAAACAAAGAAAGATTGGTAGCACAAGGTTACACTCAAGTTGAAGGTCTTGATTTTGGAGAAACATATGCATCGGTTGCAAGATTAGAAGCCACTAGAATACTATTGGCTTATGCATGTGCTCACAACATCAAGTTACATCAAATGGATGTCAAAAGTGTGTTTCTCAATGGATACATCAAGGAGTTGGTATTTGCAAAACAACCACTTGGTTTTGAAGATGACAAGAAACCCAATCATGTGTACAAGCTCAAGAAGGCACTCTATGGTTTGGAGCAAGCACCTAGAGCATGGTATGAGAGATTGAGGAACTTCCTACTCTCCAAGGGGTTCAAGATGGGTAAGGTTGACACTACTCTCTTCACCAAGAAGATAGGCAAGGACTTGTTTATGTTGCAAATATATGTTGATCACATTATCTTTGGTTCAACAAATCAAGCATTTTGTGAAGAGTTTGGTGAAATGATGGCAAGTGAGTTTGAAATGTCCATGATTGGAGAGCTTAATTACTTCCTTGATCTTCAAATTGTAACACCCTAAAATTTGTAATTTTGGAAATAGAGGGAAAATGTTTTATTATGTATTTTTGGTGCTCATGAGAATATGGGAGAAATAAAACTTTTCTTTAAATTAAAATCTACTTAGGGTAATAACATGTTTGAGCATACATGCTGGTGCATAATTTAATTTTGTGATGTGTGGTTTGCTCAATAGTTCAAAAAGTTTTCAAATTGTTTAGAAAATGCTTTTGAAATGGTTTTAAACAAAAAGAAAAAAAGAAAAGGTTTTTCTTTTTTTCCCTCCCCTCCTTCCCTGGCTTTCAGCCCAACCCAGTGTCACCCCTCTCTCCTTCCCTTCTCATTTCAGGCCCAGCGCCAAGCCAAAGCCTGCTCGACTTTTTCCCTTCTCCTTCTCCGTTTTGGGTCAGTCCCGATCACCCGGCCCAGATCGAGGGCCTGCACTGGTCCAGCCGACTTCCTTTATCCCTCCCCATTTCTATGCGCGCGACCCACTCCTCCTTCCCCCTTTCCTTTCGCATGGCCCACGACCGAATCCAGCCTAGCCAAGCAAGCGCAGGAGCCCGCGCGATTTCCACCCCTCTCTCTCTCTCTGACGTTTTGGTCCCACACCCTGAGTCGCTGACAACCGAGGCCCGTAGGTCAGGGTCTTCCCCTTCCCTAAGTCGGATCCACGCTGGATTCGGTCGAGTCTGTTCCCAACCCGTGTGCGCCTCGTCCTTGCCCTTCTGCACGCTGTGCCCCATTATAAAGATGTCTGCATCCGCCGCTCCTCTCTTTTCCGAAATCGAGTTGCTCGTGCCCTAAATCCCTCGCGCCGCTCAGTTTGGATCTCGTCGGAGCCGCCAACCGCCCCGATCGGTAGCCAGCTCTCTTTGTCCCCTAATCGTCGATCACGTAGCATCTGGTGAGTTCGCAGGGTCGAGGGCTTCATCCTGATACCCTCCTCGTGCTCCCCCATGGCTAGATTCGCCGAAACGCCAACTCCGATGAGCTCGGGCTCGGCCGGCAATGGTCGCCGCCACCCTCTCCTCCAAGACCGGCCAGAAGTGCCGCCTCTTGTAACACCCTAAAATTTTCTCCAGAACAAAATAGGGGGAAAATGATTTAATTATGTTTTTGTGAGCATTCAACCTAGGTTTAAATAAATTTTTGTTGAATTAAAATAATTGTGGCAACATGTTTATGCACTCATGCTGATGCACTGGATTTATTGAAGTGACTGGTTTTGTCAAAATTTAGTTTGAATTCAAACTCCTTTTGGAAATGTTTTGAAAAGCCTTGAAATATTTTGAAAAGCTCTTTCTTTTTCTCCCTCCTTCCCTCCCTCGTTTCGGCCCAGGCGGCCTGGCGGCCCAACCGCCGGCGCGCCCCTCCTTTTCCCCTCTCCTCCCCGCGCTGGGCCGCTCCGTCCCCTTCTCTTCGCTGCGCGGCCCGTGGGCCGGCCTGCTCGCCGCGCCCGCGCAACCGTCGGCCCGCGCGCGCGCTCCGTCCCCTTCTCTCTCTGACGCCGCTGCCCCACGCGTCAGTCCCCTTCTCTTTCCCCTCCGCGCGTCCCGCGCCGCGGCGCGCAACCGCCTGCCCCGTCGCGCCCGCGTCTCCCGCGCGTCGTGCGGCGCCACTCCCACGACCTCGCCCTCCTCCTCATCCTTTTAGTAGATGCGGCCGCACCCCGCTCCTTCTTTTCCCTCTCCCACTCCCGCAGCGCCGCGCAGAGCCACCCCAGAGCCCCTCCGCGCCATCGCCGCCGCCGCCGTGCTCACGCCGTCGTCGCGCTGCAGCCGTTGGCCGCTTCCCCGGCCGATTCGATCCATCTCCAAGCTCCGCCGCGTCGTGGTGAAGCCTCCGAACCTTCTCCCTCTCTCTTTAGTGCTCAGTTTCGCCCTAACCGCCGTACTCCGTGAGCAGGTGCCCCGCCGGTCGCCGTGCTCCGCCGTTCGCCGCGGACCGCCTCCCCCGAGCCGCCTCCTCCTCTCCATTCCGCCTCGGTGAGACTCCCGTGCCTCCCTCTAGCTCTCCGACCGCTTGGTTTGGCCTGTGATGGACCCTATGCCCGAACCCGCGAGCTCCGTGGCTTCGACCATGGCGGAGCCGCGCACGACGTCGCGGAGCGCCGTGACGCCGCGGCCAGTGCGCGCCGTCGGCCGCCCGCGCGCGCACCCGCCCCTGGTTTTAATCCGAGCCGCGCATCTCCGATCCGGCGGCCGAGGATCACCCGTACCCCTTCGGTGGCATCTTTGCTAAAGAGCCCCTGGAGAAGTCGGGAATCAACCCGCGCTCCAGCGGGCACTGTTCGCTGAGTCTTTGAAAACTTCCGTCTAGGCCCCTGTGTTTCGGTCATTTTGAGGCGCGGTCCAGCCGTCTGTAAATTTGATTTAAATTCAATTAAAATTTCCGATTTCAATTCAAATGGATTTCAGCTTATTTACAGAAATGCCACTACATTGTTTTGCTTATAAAATTCACGTTTTAGCTCCGATTTGATCCGTTCAAATTGCGTTAGCTTCGTAATTTAGTGCTCTACCCGTTTATGTCCCTGTTGGTCGGTTTTGGACAGTTTAGAGGTAGGGTCCAAGTTAATCTTGTTTAGGGCTTTATATATACCGTTTCGGCCGTATCTTTCGCACCGTAACTCCGTTTTCGATGAACCAAAACTTGTTGTGATCGTATAGATGCGTGCTTCTGTTTTATCAAAGTTTTATTTCAGTTTAATACTGTTTGGTGTATTGTTCTAATAATAGCTCTGTTTGCATCGGGTATGTTTGCACCTGGAATGCGTGGTGATGTTGTGATCGAGTAGACGGTGAGTCGGGGTGGTACGACTAGGACCCCTCGTTCAGTGATCAGCAGGAGGATCAACTTTTCGACAACCAAGGCAAGTTAGCATGGGATCTCCTTGTTTACCTATACACTTTACTTTAATCACTCATTTATGCATGTGTCCAACTGAGCAACCTTAGAAAACCCACTTAGCTTTGTGATCTGTGAAGTTCTTGTTCCCGTGGGATATATGCATATGGGTAGCTTTGCTAGTGCTAACTGACTTATAATCGATCCAGCCCAATGATGAATTTTGTTTCTCATGATGATATGTTGTTAAACGGTTAATAAAACTTGCTGTTAGCAAAAGCTGGGATTGACAGTGCTACCATGAGTGCTATATGGCTCTGGTTTTAGCTCAGTAAACTGGACCTTGTCTAATATGGCAGCGGTGACCCGAAAGGGCGCAAAAGGGGCTTGCCACTTTGGGTGTAGGGCTGCTCCTGTTTCTATGTGTATAGCTGCGATGGCCTTGTGCCATAGAAAAGGGGGGTTGCTACATCTGCCTGCCAAGGAAACCTAGCGGCCCTGACCTGTTAGACGAACCAGCGAAAGGCTTCATAGTGTGCCCTGCCGATCTACCTCGGAAGTGGATCAAGAGGTTGGCCGCCTCGGGCACAAGGGTAACACGGCTTGTGGGTAAAGATGCACCACCTCTGCAGAGTGTAAAACTGTTATAACAGCCGTGCTCACGGTCACGAGCGGCCCGGAAAACTAGCGGAACTATGAAACTTAACAATTGTTACTTTATGTTGTTGGTACATTATGATGTCATATCTTACCTTTGTTGGACAAATGGATCATGGGTTAAGGGTTAAGCACAATATTCGTTTACCTTAATGTTAAAACTTTGCCAACTTAAAAGCTACTGCAGTCAGACAGCGTCTGCCTTTTTGAGCCTCATGAACCCTATGTTAGCTTGCTAAGTACGTGGAGTACTTACGCTTGTTGTTTATCTTCTTTTTGGGCAAAATCCCGGATGGGTAACAGATGAGGGTGCTGTTGGCGACTTTCCTGAAGACTTCTAGGCTAGCTGCTCCCCCAGTCGACGTTTCCCTGTGGTTTAGTTTGTGTACCAGTTCCGCGATCTGTGTTTCAGTATGATGTAAGACTTTGTTTTGAGTACTATCGTGATGTAATAAACAATGTGATGACGCCACTCTTGTAGTTTGTCTACTTATGTGTGTGATTGTTTCCTGGGCACACATGAGCATTCCGCCTCAGTTTTATCCTTAAAATTGGGGTGTGACAAATTGGTATCAGAGCTTTGTTGACTGTAGGACGCAAGCCTAGCTAGGAAATGGCCGTCTAACACCTTTTTGTTACCTGTTCATGCTTATTTTATTAACTCGTTACTTTATTAAAATTTATACCTGCTTCTTATTCTTATCCTTTTTGCATAAAACTAATTGTTTCCACTTATCTTATCTTGTTTTAACGTCAGGATGCCTCGCATGAACGCCCGTGCCTACCGTGCTCTTTTCACCAGCCAGCCTGCTCCCCCTGTGGTTCACATCCCCGACAGTGACGGTTCCTCCAGCTCCTCCAACGACGTCTTCGCGGAGGATGAAGAGTTGACCGTTACTCCAGCAGTTTCTGAGGAGCTAGCAGCGCCATCCCCGCCCCCTGCAGCAGTTCCCGAGTCTCCGGCTCCGGAGGTGCCTGCCCCGGAGGTGCCAGTCCTAGTGGAGCATGAGCCTGAGGCGCCAGCGCCTGAGGTCCCTGCTCCAGAGGCACCCGCTCCTGCAGCACCTGACGCTCCACCAGCTCCTGCGGCGCCAGCCTTCGTGCCAGTGTATCCGGTGGTACACTCTCCCGCCGCTTCGTCAGCTTCGGCACCAGCACCCCCTGCCTCCCCAGCAGCGCAGGTGGTGGAAGACCTTGGTTGGGATCGTCGTTTCATGTTTAAGAAGCCCGACGAGACAGCGTACTACCATAGTATGCTGGTTCGTCTGCTGGAGGAGTACTACCCGGACATGGAGGCTAAACTCCAATACCACTGCGGAGAGTACACCCACCCGTTGGAGGCTACATACTGGAAGTCCGACCTGATGGTTACAGGTTGGAAAGCTGCTGATCAAGCCCATGTCATAGAGTCAGCTCACAGGACTACCACCAAGCGTAGTGATGCCCTCGCAAGTATGGAGGACGCAGCGCAGGATGCCTACCTGCACTACCATGGCCTTCGCTTCCAGAGGATGAGGAATGATCGCTACCGCTACCTGCCCCAAAGTGACATGGAGGGCTCGTGGCGAACCCTGCTACCACCGGTGGAGTACCCGGTTCTGGTCTCCACGGCTCAGCATGCCTATGAGGTGCATAGGAAGGCCGACAAGGTGCAAGATGACCTGCGTGCGGCTCAGAAGGTGATAAGGCGTTTGGAGCGCGAGGTGGATTACCTTCGCGGTGAGCTGGACTATGCAGCCGTTTACAAGAAGAAGTACAGAGCCAACGATGCCCCCGGTGGAGCCCAGTAGCTTGCCTTCTATGATCAGTTACCTCGTTTAGACACGTTGTTTTAAGTTTCAGTTTGTGTTTTGTGAACCTGTGGTGTTTGTGTTACTTATGTTGATGAACTATGTTTGTTTGGATCTTTGGTTGTGTGTGGTAAAGTACAAGTTATGTTGTGCTTCTCCTAGTTAAACACCTTCATGTGGCATATAAAGTTGTTTACCTCTTTTCTGTGTTGCTGTTTTCTGGAGCAGCCTGTGTTTAAAGCTGTGTATCTCTTTATCCGTGACCCCAAAAATTGTGAAATTTTTGTGGGAGTATCTAGACTGATGTACCTTTCAAACAAATCTGGAACCAAGTCCTTATCTGTTCGGATCTGGGAGATATGCCTGTTTAAAGTCGATGTTTCTGCGCAGTCTGTCATCCAGAACAGTTTCTGATCAATGCTGTTCTCGGCCTAGAATCTGGCCGAATCTGAAAAAGTGTTCTATATGAAAGTTGTAGCTGGTTTCTTAAGCTTTCCAACGATGTCTGGTTCATCCCCGTTGGATTTCTGTAGCTCGAGTTATGCCCGTTTTAGTGTGCTGCTGTTGACAAGAATGTGCACCGAAAATTTTCAGCAATGTTCATTTATGTCATATATACTTTCTATGTTGGATATAGAGGTCTAACTCTTGCGCATTTGTTGGTGAGCAGATGGCAGCAAGGGGTGGACGCGGGCGAGGCCGTGGCCGTGGGCGTGGTGCTCCTATGGACCCGCCGCCGCCACCGCCGCCAGTGACCATCGAGCAGTTGATGGCCACGCAGAATCAACTGATGCACGCCATGATGAACCGCCTGGATCAGGCGCCCGCTGCCGCACCGCAACCTCTTCAAGTCAGGGACCGTCGAGGAGAGTTCCTGAAGGGCCATCCACCTGTGTTCACTCACGCCTCTGAACCACTGGAGGCGGATGACTGGCTCCGTGCAGTGGAGAAACAACTGAATATTGCCCAGTGCACCGACTATGAGAAGGTGCTCTACGCTTCTGGGCAACTGCAGGGAGCTGCACAGGACTGGTGGGATGCGTTCATGTTCGGCCGTCCCCAAGATGCCCCAGTTGTTACGTGGCAGGAGTTCAAGGAGAACTTCAGATCTTATCATATCCCTGATGGACTCGTAGAGCTGAAGCAAGAGGAGTTCCGCTCCTTGAAGCAAGGGTCCATGTCAGTGGCGGAGTACCGCGACAAGTTTGCTCAACTGTCGCGCTACGCTCCCCAGGATGTGGCCCAGGATAAAGACAAACAGCGCCGATTTCTGAAGGGTCTTTATGATGGGTTGCAACTCCAGTTGATGTCCAACACCTACCCGAACTATCAGGCCCTGGTCAATAGGGCGATAGTTATTGACAACAAGAGGAAGGAAATGGAGGCAAAGAAAAGAAGCTTCCAAGGCCAGGCATCGGGGAGCAACACTCGTCCCCGAACCAACCCTCAGCAAGGTTACCCCCAGAGGAGTCAAGGCAACCAGTTGAACAGAGGACAGTACCCCCAGGGCAACCAGAACCAGCAGCGCCTTCCACATCAGCAACAGTCAGGTGGTCAGCGCTACCAGCAGCAGCCAGGAGGTCAGAGGTACCAGCAACAGCAGAGCGGCCAAGTATCACGCCAGGGAGCACCCAACTCCGCTCCCATTAAGAATGCCGCTCAGCAGAACCCCAACGCTTGCTACCGTTGCGGGGAGTCAGGACACTACGCTCACCAGTGCCCCAAGAAGCAGAACCCCCAGGCCCCACAGAACCAGGCAGGAGCTCAGAAGCAGAATGCTCGTCCACCTCACACTGGACGGGTGAATCATGTAGCTGCCGAGAGTGCCCTGGATGCACCGGATGTTATGATGGGTACGTTCAGCATCAACTCAATCCCAGCAACCATACTTTTTGATTCTGGTGCTTCGCATTCTTTCATTTCACAGTCGTTTGTTAGAATGCATGGTGTGCCTTTATGTGCAATGAAAGAAACAATCATAGTAAACTCACCAGGGGGTAGTATGCCTGCAAGTTTTTGGAGCCCCACCTCTAGTGTCAACCTAAGGGGGGTAGATTTTAAAGTAAAGCCTATAGTGCTAAGAACAGCAGGTATAGATCTCATCTTGGGTATGGACTGGATGAAGCAACATGGGGCTGTCATTCAGTGTCAAGAAAGGTCAGTTGTTGTAACTACACCTAAGGGAGACAGAATCTGTGTGCAAGTGGTGTTAAAAGAGCAGCCAACTGCCACGGTCAACCAGATGGATGCAAGTGGTGCAGAGCAAGATCGGGTGGTGGACGAGTTCCCTGATGTCTTTCCGGATGATCTGCCAGGTATGCCACCTGATCGCGATGTTGAGTTCATTATTGAATTACTGCCTGGAACTGCACCAATATCTAAAAGACCATATAGAATGGGGGTAAATGAATTAGAAGAACTTAAGAAACAGCTTAAGGAGTTGTTAGAGAAAGGGTATATACGTCCTAGTGCTTCTCCTTGGGGAGCACCAGTGATCTTTGTGGATAAGAAAGATGGTAGCCAGAGGATGTGTGTGGACTATAGGTCTTTAAATGAGGTTACCATTAAAAACAAATACCCTCTACCCCGGATAGACGATCTTTTTGACCAACTTAGAGGAGCATGTGTGTTCTCTAAAATAGATCTCCGATCTGGGTATCACCAGTTGAAAATCCGGAACTCAGACATTCCTAAGACCGCCTTCACCACGCGGTATGGACTGTATGAGTATACAGTGATGTCTTTTGGTCTGACCAATGCCCCAGCCTACTTCATGTATCTGATGAATAAAGTGTTCATGGAATACCTAGATAAGTTTGTGGTGGTGTTCATAGATGACATTCTAGTGTTCTCTAAAACAGAGGAGGAACACGCGGAACATCTGAGGATGGTTTTGCAAAAGTTAAGAGAGCATCAGCTCTATGCCAAGAGGAGCAAGTGTGAATTTTGGCTGAAAGAAGTCTCTTTCTTAGGGCATGTTGTCTCTAACGGAGGTATATCCGTTGATCCTAGCAAGGTGCAAGATGTGTTGGATTGGAATCCGCCAACTAATGCCAGTGAAATCCGAAGTTTCCTGGGTTTGGCCGGGTATTATAGAAGGTTCATTGAAGGATTCTCCAAGCTCGCAAAGCCTATGACTGCCTTGTTAGAGAAGAACGCTAAGTTTGTGTGGTCTGATAAATGCCAAGCAAACTTTGAAGAGTTTAAGAAGAGATTGACCTCAGCACCAGTCCTAGTTCTGCCAGACTTGAATAAAAGCTTCTCCATCTATTGCGATGCATCTCGTCTGGGACTTGGATGTGTTCTAATGCAAGAAGGAAGAGTAGTGGCCTACGCATCTAGGCAACTGAGGAAGCACGAGGTGAACTATCCAACTCATGATTTGGAGTTAGCAGCTGTGGTCCATGCTCTGAAGATATGGAGACATTATCTAGTTGGGCATAAGTGTGATGTGTACACGGATCATAAAAGTCTGAAGTATATATTTACTCAGTCAGATCTGAACTTGAGGCAACGCCGTTGGCTAGAATTGATCAAAGACTATGACCTAGAGGTACATTATCACCCAGGAAAGGCCAATGTCGTGGCCGATGCCTTGAGCAGAAAAACCTACGCAAACGGTCTGCAAGTGGAACGCATGTCAGCAGAGTTGAGAGCTGAAATGGCATATCTTAATCTATGTTTTGCCAAGAATGTGGTGGAAATGTCAGTTGAACCTACCTTGGAGAAAGAAATCCGTGAGGGTCAGTTGAAAGATGAGAAGTTGAAAGAGATAGCAGAAAACATAGTGCTTGGAAAAGCACCAGGATTCCGGATGGATGCTAATGGGACTCTTTGGTTTGGAAAGAGGATTTGTGTGCCCGATGTGAAAGCTATTCGTGATGCCATTTTGCGGGATGCACATGAATCAGCCTATTCCATTCACCCCGGTAGCACCAAAATGTACTTGGATCTGAAAGATAAATACTGGTGGTATGGTATGAAACGAGATGTAGCAGAATATGTGGCTCTATGTGACACCTGTCAGAAGGTCAAAGCTGAACATCAAAGACCAGCAGGACTGTTACAGCCTATGCAGATACCCGAGTGGAAATGGGAAGAAGTGGGAATGGACTTTATTACTGGTTTACCTCGCACACAAAGAGGCTATGACTCTATATGGGTAATAGTCGACCGTCTCACTAAGGTCGCTCACTTTTTACCAGTAAAGACCACCTATTCTGGGGCAAGGTTAGCGGAACTGTACATGGAGAGGATTGTGGCTCTGCATGGTGTTCCAAAGAAAATAGTGTCTGACAGAGGGACACAGTTCACTTCTCACTTTTGGTATCAAGTACATCAATCCTTGGGAACTGAGCTGACTTTCAGTTCTGCATATCACCCACAGACAGATGGGCAGACTGAAAGGATAAACCAGATCTTGGAGGACATGTTGAGAGCATGTGCCCTTCAGCATGGGACTAGTTGGGATAAAAGCCTGCCATATGCTGAATTCTCATACAACAACAGTCACCAGAAGAGTCTGAAAATGGCTCCTTTCGAAGCTTTGTATGGGCGAAAGTGTAGAACTCCCTTGTTCTGGAATCAGACAGGAGAAACTCAAGTGTTTGGACCGGATGTCCTTAGAAATGCTGAAGAACAAGTAAGGATGATCCGAGATAACTTGAGGATAGCTCAGTCCCGACAAAAGAGTTATGCAGATACTCGCAGGAGGGACTTAGTTTTCAAAGTGGGAGACTATGTGTATTTGAAAGTGTCACCCATGAGAAGCGTAAAGAGGTTTAACATGAAAGGGAAGTTGGCACCCAGATACATAGGTCCTTTCCGGATCTTAGCCAGACGTGGAGAAGTGGCTTATCAGCTCGAGTTACCTGAAAAGTTATCAGGTGTGCATGATGTGTTCCATGTTTCTCAGCTAAAGAAATGCCTGAGAGTGCCTGAAGAGCAAGTTCCCCTGGAAGAGATCAAGATAGGAGAGGATCTCACTTATGAAGAGTACCCTGTCAAGATCTTGGAAACAGCAGAAAGAGTTACCAGGAGCCGAGTTATCAAGATGTGCAAGGTTCAGTGGAACCGGTATACAGAAGAAGAGGCTACCTGGGAAAGAGAAGAAGATCTTCGGAAGTCTTGTCCCCAGTTGTTTGAGTAAGCTCCAGTCGAATCTCGAGGACGAGATTCATCTTAAGGGGGGTAGAGTTGTAACACCCTAAAATTTTCTCCAGAACAAAATAGGGGGAAAATGATTTAATTATGTTTTTGTGAGCATTCAACCTAGGTTTAAATAAATTTTTGTTGAATTAAAATAATTGTGGCAACATGTTTATGCACTCATGCTGATGCACTGGATTTATTGAAGTGACTGGTTTTGTCAAAATTTAGTTTGAATTCAAACTCCTTTTGGAAATGTTTTGAAAAGCCTTGAAATATTTTGAAAAGCTCTTTCTTTTTCTCCCTCCTTCCCTCCCTCGTTTCGGCCCAGGCGGCCTGGCGGCCCAACCGCCGGCGCGCCCCTCCTTTTCCCCTCTCCTCCCCGCGCTGGGCCGCTCCGTCCCCTTCTCTTCGCTGCGCGGCCCGTGGGCCGGCCTGCTCGCCGCGCCCGCGCAACCGTCGGCCCGCGCGCGCGCTCCGTCCCCTTCTCTCTCTGACGCCGCTGCCCCACGCGTCAGTCCCCTTCTCTTTCCCCTCCGCGCGTCCCGCGCCGCGGCGCGCAACCGCCTGCCCCGTCGCGCCCGCGTCTCCCGCGCGTCGTGCGGCGCCACTCCCACGACCTCGCCCTCCTCCTCATCCTTTTAGTAGATGCGGCCGCACCCCGCTCCTTCTTTTCCCTCTCCCACTCCCGCAGCGCCGCGCAGAGCCACCCCAGAGCCCCTCCGCGCCATCGCCGCCGCCGCCGTGCTCACGCCGTCGTCGCGCTGCAGCCGTTGGCCGCTTCCCCGGCCGATTCGATCCATCTCCAAGCTCCGCCGCGTCGTGGTGAAGCCTCTGAACCTTCTCCCTCTCTCTTTAGTGCTCAGTTTCGCCCTAACCGCCGTACTCCGTGAGCAGGTGCCCCGCCGGTCGCCGTGCTCCGCCGTTCGCCGCGGACCGCCTCCCCCGAGCCGCCTCCTCCTCTCCATTCCGCCTCGGTGAGACTCCCGTGCCTCCCTCTAGCTCTCCGACCGCTTGGTTTGGCCTGTGATGGACCCTATGCCCGAACCCGCGAGCTCCGTGGCTTCGACCATGGCGGAGCCGCGCACGACGTCGCGGAGCGCCGTGACGCCGCGGCCAGTGCGCGCCGTCGGCCGCCCGCGCGCGCACCCGCCCCTGGTTTTAATCCGAGCCGCCCATCTCCGATCCGGCGGCCGAGGATCACCCGTACCCCTTCGGTGGCATCTTTGCTAAAGAGCCCCTGGAGAAGTCGGGAATCAACCCGCGCTCCAGCGGGCACTGTTCGCTGAGTCTTTGAAAACTTCCGTCTAGGCCCCTGTGTTTCGGTCATTTTGAGGCGCGGTCCAGCCGTCTGTAAATTTGATTTAAATTCAATTAAAATTTCCGATTTCAATTCAAATGGATTTCAGCTTATTTACAGAAATGCCACTACATTGTTTTGCTTATAAAATTCACGTTTTAGCTCCGATTTGATCCGTTCAAATTGCGTTAGCTTCGTAATTTAGTGCTCTACCCGTTTATGTCCCTGTTGGTCGGTTTTGGACAGTTTAGAGGTAGGGTCCAAGTTAATCTTGTTTAGGGCTTTATATATACCGTTTCGGCCGTATCTTTCGCACCGTAACTCCGTTTTCGATGAACCAAAACTTGTTGTGATCGTATAGATGCGTGCTTCTGTTTTATCAAAGTTTTATTTCAGTTTAATACTGTTTGGTGTATTGTTCTAATAATAGCTCTGTTTGCATCGGGTATGTTTGCACCTGGAATGCGTGGTGATGTTGTGATCGAGTAGACGGTGAGTCGGGGTGGTACGACCAGGACCCCTCGTTCAGTGATCAGCAGGAGGATCAACTTTTCGACAACCAAGGCAAGTTAGCATGGGATCTCCTTGTTTACCTATACACTTTACTTTAATCACTCATTTATGCATGTGTCCAACTGAGCAACCTTAGAAAACCCACTTAGCTTTGTGATCTGTGAAGTTCTTGTTCCCGTGGGATATATGCATATGGGTAGCTTTGCTAGTGCTAACTGACTTATAATCGATCCAGCCCAATGATGAATTTTGTTTCTCATGATGATATGTTGTTAAACGGTTAATAAAACTTGCTGTTAGCAAAAGCTGGGATTGACAGTGCTACCATGAGTGCTATATGGCTCTGGTTTTAGCTCAGTAAACTGGACCTTGTCTAATATGGCAGCGGTGACCCGAAAGGGCGCAAAAGGGGCTTGCCACTTTGGGTGTAGGGCTGCTCCTGTTTCTATGTGTATAGCTGCGATGGCCTTGTGCCATAGAAAAGGGGGGTTGCTACATCTGCCTGCCAAGGAAACCTAGCGGCCCTGACCTGTTAGACGAACCAGCGAAAGGCTTCATAGTGTGCCCTGCCGATCTACCTCGGAAGTGGATCAAGAGGTTGGCCGCCTCGGGCACAAGGGTAACACGGCTTGTGGGTAAAGATGCACCACCTCTGCAGAGTGTAAAACTGTTATAACAGCCGTGCTCACGGTCACGAGCGGCCCGGAAAACTAGCGGAACTATGAAACTTAACAATTGTTACTTTATGTTGTTGGTACATTATGATGTCATATCTTACCTTTGTTGGACAAATGGATCA
This sequence comes from Coix lacryma-jobi var. lacryma-jobi, assembly GCA_009763385.1. Classification (NCBI taxonomy): domain Eukaryota; kingdom Viridiplantae; phylum Streptophyta; class Magnoliopsida; order Poales; family Poaceae; genus Coix; species Coix lacryma-jobi. The sequence goes on along the minus strand of CM019831.1, from coordinate 111,139,347 downwards.
TGGGTTAAGGGTTAAGCACAATATTCGTTTACCTTAATGTTAAAACTTTGCCAACTTAAAAGCTACTGCAGTCAGACAGCGTCTGCCTTTTTGAGCCTCATGAACCCTATGTTAGCTTGCTAAGTACGTGGAGTACTTACGCTTGTTGTTTATCTTCTTTTTGGGCAAAATCCCGGATGGGTAACAGATGAGGGTGCTGTTGGCGACTTTCCTGAAGACTTCTAGGCTAGCTGCTCCCCCAGTCGACGTTTCCCTGTGGTTTAGTTTGTGTACCAGTTCCGCGATCTGTGTTTCAGTATGATGTAAGACTTTGTTTTGAGTACTATCGTGATGTAATAAACAATGTGATGACGCCACTCTTGTAGTTTGTCTACTTATGTGTGTGATTGTTTCCTGGGCACACATGAGCATTCCGCCTCAGTTTTATCCTTAAAATTGGGGTGTGACACCTCTCCCCCTTTCTTCTAATGTTGTTCGTCTATTGCAGATCCAACCATCCAGATTCGTTGATACCCCTTCGCCGGTCGGTTTTGCAAAAGAAACCCTAAAGGTTTTAATATAGAACCCGCCGTCCTTTTGCACCTTTCTGCAGTACGCCTTCTCCTCGGGAAAACGTAAAGCAGGTGTGTTGTATCCAAAATTACGTTTTCTAATATTTACATGTTTGCCACTGAAACTATTTTCGTTATAAAATCTTCGTTTTAACTCCGTTTCAACCCGTTCAAGTTGTGTTAGGTTCGTAATTTCATAATCTACATGTTTTTACAACTGTTAATCATGTTTATAACTTTTAAATTTTATGATTTGTTTTAATCTAATATTTTATTAAAGAAAACCTTGTTTATTTCATAACTTCTCCGTTATAGCTCCGTTTTTAGTGGTTTTCGTGTTCACGCGTTCATCTCGATGAATAGAACAGTTTTATAAGCTTATTATACCTGTTTTATGTATTGGTGTACTGTTTTCTAATTTAGTGCATGTTTTTCTTGTATGTTTGCTCCTATGTGCCGATGTTTGTTGCGTATAGACGAAGAGTTGCAAGTGAACCTACAAGAGTTTGACTTTGAAGACTGTGAGCAACATCAGCTTGAAGAAGGCAAGTGCAGGCACCCTTTGATCATGTTCTTTACCTATTCACCATTAATCACTATATGCATGCATGTGTCTAATTATGTGAACCCTCAGGTTTATCCTAGTTTTCCATATCTTCCTTGTTACATGGATTATATTTTGGGTAGCAATGCTATGCTAAGCAACTTTACTTGTTCTATAAATACCACATGATGATGATATGATAATGATGATTTAATGGATATGGAACTATGTTTTAACATGGAACTCAGTAACTCGGGCACATGGTGTGGTATGGTGGTTATGGTAAGTTTTGTTTGTGGTTTGTGATTTGTGCTCGGGTCCACCTTTTAGGACTGGTTCATGGAGCGACCACCCAGGATAACAGTGCAACCATGAGATGTTATATGGTTCATGTTGCGCTAACCGGGCGGCGCTACTGAGGGATGGCCCAAGAATGTGGCATGGACTTAGGGGTCCTCTGGATGTTGCGGCTTCCAGTAGGAACTTTAGGTGGTTATCGCTCGCTAGGTAAATCTTTGTAAAGGCCCGTGGTGAAACCCTGCCATGCACCTTGGAAGTGTAGTATGGGAGTCATGACCCTGGCATATGGGAATCACTGCTCGTTGGGAAAAGTGTGCAACCTCTGCAGAGTGTAAAACTGATATATCAGTCGTGCTCATGGTTACGAGCGACCTGGACCCTCACATGATTAGATTTGGACAGTTGGACTTATGGACATAAGATGATGGTTTCTCAGACGGAGGTGTTTACCTCGGCTGGTGGTTATATTAATGATGGTACTCTTCTTAACTAATGGGTTGGATTATCTTATTCACTTATAGTAATCAGGTGCTAATAAAACTTGACCAACTAAAATGCTTACCGCAGTTAAACAGTGTCAGTCTACCTTTGTTCAAAGCCTTGCATATCATTTATTTCCGCCTGTACTTGTTGAGTACGACATGTGCTCACCCTTGCTATTTGCCCACAACCCCAGACAGTAGCCAAAGTTACCCAGAAGATTAGTTGAGATGTCTTGGAGTTTACCAGAAGACTATCTGCTGTGCTTGGCGTACGGTGCCCCCAGTCAGCCGTCCCTGTGAAGATTGGAGCCTCAAGTGAAGATTAGTTTTTGTTCTGCTTTACTCCGATGTTGTAAGTGTTTATATAGCTATGTTGCATTATGTAATAACATTGTTTCTGATATTCTATATTCTGTTGGTGTATGTGTGGACTTCCTGGGCACACATATGGCTATCCTGGTTTTGTTCTTAAAACTGGGTGTTACACAAATCAAGCAAATGAAGAATGGTACATTTGTGTTACACAAAGGCAAGTACATCAAAGACATGCAAAAGCAATTAGCACACCTATGGGAACAAATGGACACTTATATAGTGATGCTAATGGCAACATGGTTGATCAAAAGTTGTATCGATCTATGATTGGAAGCTTTGCTTCTAGGCTGGTTGTTATGTTTAGTGTATGCATGTGTGCAAGGTTTCAATCCTCACCAAGAGAGAGCCACTTGAAGGCAACAAAGAGAATATTGAGGCACTTGAAGCATACACAAGGTGTTGGATTGTGGTATCCCAAGGGGTTGAACTTGAGTTGATTGGATATTCGGACTCCGACTATGTGGGATGCAAAGTGGATAGTAAAAGAACATTGGCCACATGTAAAATACTTGGAAGATCACTTGTATCATGATCATCAAAGAAGCAAAATAGTGTTGCACTTTCAACCACCAAAGCCGAATACATATCCGCTGGGAGTTATTATGCACAATTGCTATGGATGAAAGCAACTTTGGATGACCTTGAAATCAAGTTTAAGAAAGTGTCATTGCTATGTGACAATGAAAGTGCGGTAAAGCTAACCAACAATCTGGTCCAACATTCAAGAACAAAGCACATTGACATCCGACATGATTTCATAAGAGATCATCAACAAAAGGGTGACATATCAATTGAGAATGTGGGCACCAATGATCAACTAGCCGACATATTCACAAAACCACTTGATGAGAAGAGATTTGTCAAGTTAAGAAATGAATTGAACATACTTGATTTCTCCAACATGAGTTGATGCACCCCCATTATATGGCATGCCTCTCCTTCGACAAAGCAAAGGTAAAATTGTTTGGCATGACATTCATATTTACTAGGGACTTGTGAAGAAGCATTTAGCCATTCTCTTAATTTTTATAGGATCATTCATGACAAATCAAATGAATTTGATGTATATATGGTACCATATAGCTTGTATGTTTGATTAAATCTAGTGGTAGCATATGACATGTTTGTGAGCTTGTGAACCTAGTGTTTAACCTTGAAAACAAGCATTCAATTGTTTAACCAACGTGAGTAAGATAACCATTGAAAGATGTGTGAAGAAGCTTACTTAAGAGCAAACCGTGTTAAATAACTTATATTTGTTTGCTAGGTTGAATCATAATATTAACTTGATCTCCCCATTTATTGACTTTCTCCTACTAAAATTGGTGTTCATTTTATGGTACTTAATGACAAAGAGGGAGAGAAAGTTGCTAACCCTCAGTTGTAGCAAGGTCATCCTCTCTCTGTATATTTCTGAAGGTTGCTCCCTGCTCTTCATCTCTCTTAATCTCCTCATGTATCATAGGACTATCCCCGCATTCAATCCTCGCGGCCCAATAATCATCAATCGTTCTGCTACCATACCCATGAACCTCAATGTCAGACCCTCTCCCATATATCTATATGTTTATGATGTCGCTTACTGCAAGTTATGCGCCATAGTTCAAGTATGATAGATCTATCTCCGGTGCAATTTTTGCTGGGAATGTATTGTTGTCTTTCGTGGACCGCAACGATGTTGCTGGTTGTCAATCACATTCCTGGCAATCTGCATCTTTGTTTCACAAATCCTTTGAACCACATGTGCATTATATGGTTACACATGCCTCTACCAAATTTCATGGTCAAACAATCCAAGATGAAAGAGATATAACTATTTTTGTGCTTGCTGCCCCTAAAACCTCGCAATCCTACTGTTGAGGCTTGGTATGTGCATTCCCAGTGATTCAATACTCAAAAGCATCAAACCTTTCAACCAGCACATACATCATAACCCAGTACATGTCCTTGCAAGATGGATCAGCCTTACAATCTGTAAAATCAGAGATATTTATGCTCCTATGCATGTTGCTCTTGTTGCTCAAGAAGCGGAATGATCTGTTTTGTAATAGTGTTCCTAGGCCTATTGACCATCGAAACATCATGCCCTTTTGCACAAACATGCCTCATATGGTCCATAACAATCCCACAAAGTGGATCATCAATTGGTGCTTCTATAACTGTGGGGATATTACCTCCGTATACCCCCATGGACCTACTTGGGCCCTTCGTCAAGGATAGCCCAGCTCGAAGGCCTTGCAGCACACGACCAGCTTGTCGTGCTTGTCAAGGACTCTCATGAAGCCTTGCCTGCCATGGAAGATCCTAGAGTTAGATCCGGATTCCTTGCCTTAAGGAACCACTTGTAATCTGATAAGGACTTGACAACTGTAACCCTGCTCCCCGACTATATAAGGCGAGCAGGGACCCCCCTCTCATCTCACCTCAGATCCCATCGGATCACACGTCATATTCCAATCCAGCAATACAACCAACCACTAGAACACAGGACGTAGGGTATTACGGCAACTTGCCGGCCCGAACCTGTCTAAATCGCCGTGTCTCGTCCCTGTGTTTATGCTTGAGCAATCGTCTCCACACCTCCTCAATCTAATCTACTACCTTGGGCATACCCCTCGATAGACTATCACCGATATTTCGTCGACAGTTGGCGCGCCAGGTAGGCTGTGTGCTACGACATCATGATCTGCCAAGCAGTCATCTTCCTCGACTCTATGATCCTCCCGAGCCCGACGTCTCCTTCCAGATCGGATCTATCATCTGGACCATTAGCGACGCCGTCTCGCTCTGGAGATCATGGAACTCGCGCAGCTTCCTGCGTCGGACGCCTCATCGTACACCCATCGCGTCGGCGCCATGCGTGCCAAGATCCATTTGCCGCGACAACCTGGTCGACGCCATCTACCGGGCCAACAAGAGGATCACCGACTGCATCAGCGTCGTCGACCAGGCTCGTCGCCGCCTTCGCACGTTGCCGCCATCGCTCGTCATCGACCAGGCTCATCGCCACCGTCGCTCGTCGTTGACCAGGCTCGTCGCCGCCGTCGCTTGTCATCGACCAGGATCGTCGCCGCCTTTGTCACCGCCTTCGCTCATCATCTTGCGGGCTCGTCGCTGCCTTCGCCCGTTGCCGCCGTCGCTCATCGTTGACCAGGCTCCTCACCGCCTTTGCTCATCGCCGCCTTGGCTGGTCGTTGACCAGGATCGTCGTCGCCTTCGCTCGTCATCGTCTAGGCTCGTCGCCGCCTTCGCCCGTCGCCGCCGTCGCTCGTCGTCGACCAGGCTCGTCGCCGCCTTCGCCCATCGCCGTCGTCACTCGTTGTTGACCAGGATCGTCGCCGCCTTCATCGCTGCCGTCGCTCGTCGTTGACCAGGATCATCGCCACCTTCGTCGCTGCTGTTGCTCATCGTCGACCAGGATCGTCGTCGCCGTTGTCGTTGCTATCGTCGCTCGTCGTCGACCAGGCTCGTTGCCTTCGCCCGTCGCCGCCGTCGCTCATCGCCGACCAGGCCCGGGGACTTCACCTTCGCTCGTCGCCGACCAGGCCCGGGGACTTCGCCTTCATTCGCCGCTGACCAGGCTCAGGGACTTTGCCTTTGCTCATCGCCGTCCAGGCTCAGGGACTTCGTTCATCGCTGACATCGCTCGTCGCCGCCTTCGCTCATCGTCGTCTTCGCCCATCACCGACTAGGCTCGTCACCGCCTTCGTTCGTCACCGACCGGGCTCGTCGCCGCCTTCACTCATCGTCGCCTTTGCTCGTCGCAAACATCGCCAATCGCCGCCTTCACTCGTCGCCGCTGTCGCACATCGCCGTCTTCACTCGTCGCCGCCTTCGCTCGTTGTCGTCTTCGCCCGTTGCCGACCGGGCTCGTTGCTGCCTTCGCTCGTCGCCGTCGTCGCTCATCGCCATCGTCGCTCGTCGTCGTCTTCGCTCGTCATCGACCAGGCTCGCCACCGTCACTCGTTGCCGCCATCACTCGTCACCGCCTTCGCCCGTTGTTGCCTTCACTCGTCGTTGACCGGGCTCGTTGCCGCCTTCACTCGTCTCTGACTAGGCTCGTCACCGCCTTCGTTTGTCGCCGACCGGGCTCGTCGCCGCCTTCGCCCATCGTTGCCTTCGCTCCTCGCCGCCGTCGCTCATCGTCGTCTTCACTCGTCGCCGTCGTCGCTCGTCGTCGTCTTCGCCCATTGCCGACCGGGCTCGTTGCCGCCTTCGCTCGTCATCAACCCGGCTCAACGCCGACTTCATTCGTCGTCGACCAGGATTGTCGCGGCCTTCACCCGTTGCCAACCAGGTTCATTGACCTGGCCTTTGCCCATCGCCGACCAGGCTCAGGGACTTCGCCTTCGCTCATCGCCGACCAGGCTCGGGGACTTCGCCTTCGCTCATCGCTGCCTTCGCTCGTCGCTGTCTTCGCTCATCGCCGTCTTCGCTCGCTGCCGCCATCATTCGTTGCCATCTTCGCTCGCCGCCGCCATCATTCGTTGTCGTCTTCTGTTTCCTAAGCAGAAGGTCGTAGGTTCATCAACTCGTCGCCGACCAGGTTCATCGACCAGATCTTCGCCCGTCGCCCAGGCTCGTTGGCCTGGCCTTCACTTGTCGCCGGTGTGCATCAAGTCGCTCCATGCTATTCGGATCAGGGTGCTGATTTTGGGCAGCTCATCGGAGCACTTGCTAAATGCTCTACAAGCTCGGCACCACGTGTTTTCAACACCTACTACCAAGCTCGGGGACTAAGTGGATACACTTCACCTTGCGGTGAATGTATTTTCTTTTTCTCTGATAATTCAAGGACGCTCCGTCAAGTTGGACTTGCACAGACTTCTACTAGGACCTCGTTGTTCCTTATAGTCTTGCAAGCTCCAAGTGGATACACTTCACAAGAAGAAAGCTCTTCAAAAAAATTCTTGAGCACCTTATATCCTTCTGGAGAGCCTTACTTGCCCGACATCGACTTCGCCTGCTCAAGACGGCGTCGCCAATAGGATACCAAGTGCTCGGGGACTAGATGTGGGGATATTACCTCCGTATACCCCCATGGACCTACTTGGGCCCTTCGTCAAGGACAGCCCAGCTCGAAGGCCTTGCAGCACATGACCAGCTTGTCGTGCTCGTCAAGAACTCTCACGAAACCTTGCCTGCCAAGGAAGATCCTAGAGTTAGATCCGGATTCCTTGCCTTAAGGAACCACTTGTAATCTGATAAGGACTCGACAACTGTAACACTACTCCCCGACTATATAGGGCGAGCAGGGACCCCCCTCTCATCTCACCTCAGATCCCATCGAATCACACGTCATATTCCAATCCAACAATACAACCAACCACCAGAACACAAGACGTAGGGTATTACGGCGACTTGCCGGCCTGAACCTGTCTAAATTGCTGTGTTTCGTCCCTATGTTTATGCTTGAGCAGTTGTCTTCACACCTCCTCAATCTAATCTACTACCTTGGGCATACCCCTCGGTAGACTATCACCGATATTTCGTCGACAATAACCACCCTTCTTGTTATCATACACCCCATTGTCGGCTCATGTGCACATCCTAGATGCTCCGATGTTTCATTTTGTTCCACACTAAATTAGTGTCTGAATCTTTGGGCCATATGGTGTGACTATGTGATTATTAGTTGCACACAATCCCACCAAATATCCTCTATAGAAGTTCGGCAGAGATCTTCCTATTAATTGTCGCAACATCCGCTACCCGCAAAGGGCGTGTTTCAGTTGATACATAAATCACTATATTTGTGACCTTGTTCATCGAGCATCCATCCCAGTGCACTCATTGGTCAAGATGTGTTCCCAAATAACTTATACCAAGATCATTCTCCACATCCCCCAAACCTGATCCCATGTTTGGAACATAGTACATATATCCAACATGTTCCATTCTAATGAATGTGATTCATTCTTCTGAACTTCACCTTGTTCATCTAGATCCAATCCTTCTCCATCTATACTGCTAACTCCTACATCTTTTAACCATAGATCTTATGTTTGCACTCAGCGACCATAGTTACAAACCTACTAAAAGCCCTAGTTTGATTTTGGTTAATTGATGAAACCTATTAGACTAACCCTCTGCTCAATCATGAATAAGAGATAGGTTGGTCCATGACCAAGTAATGGAGCTAGACGGATGATGTTTTCCACATGATGGTGATCAAGTGCTCTAAAGATTGGAAAAGAAGAAAGAGGAAAACAAAATGGGCTCAAGGCAAAGGTATAACCATAGGGCCATTTTGTTTTCATGATCAAGACACTATAGAGTGTGTGATCACATTTAGGATTGGTAGCCATACAATTAAGAGGAGTGGAACTCGGTTGTGAAATAAGGTTATCAAAGTGCCACTAGATGATCTATACTTTGCATATGCATTTAGATTCTAGTGAGTGTTAACCTCCCTTGAAAAATGCTTGACAGATGCTAACTCACATACACAAGTGATATAAACTTGGTGGAGTTAACACATTTGTAGAAGGGATTGAAGTGGAGATTGTTTTCTAGCTCTCTAATTAGCATCAGACACACCTTCGATAGGCATTGGACGCATCTGATGGCTAACCCTAGCAAGACAGAGAACTCAGAGAGGCATTGGACGCTGCAACGGACACACAGGGTGCACTATGCGTGTGTCCAATGGCTGTGACCTGGCCTGAGCAGAGGTTTCAGAGGAGCATTGGACACTCAATTCGGTCGGTGTCCACATGAGCTCTCTAGATGCTCTCTGCATAGACATCGGACACTGGCCCTGGCACGTCCGATGTGATCCGGTAGCCACGTTCGATGGTTCATGAAGGACCAAGAATGCAAAAGCAAGGCGACCATAGGGGGTGAATGGGAGCCTAAAAATTTCTCTCAAAACTTTGGCCTTTGTCCCAAAAATCAACCCTCAAAAACTTCAACCGAAACTTGATGCCCACGACCCTTGGAAGAGGGTGGATGATCCCTAGGATCACAGTGAGGCACCACCAAGCAACAGCGAACCAAACACCAAAAGCTTCGGCTCAAGTTCGACCCAAAAACTGACCCTCGAACGTAGATAGAAGGCTACATCGAGAAATCTTCAAATACCTATGCTAACAAGTAGCAAAGATACCTAGAGAGGTTTCTTGGTTAACTCTAGGTCCAAACGAGAAGTCCCAAAACCAAGCGGAAAAGTCGGGAGAGCAAACACACTAAAATTCAGCACACAGCGAGTTCCCGGACTGTCCGCGGCTACTGCGGACTGTCCGCGAGCAGGTGGCTGACTGTCCGCCGGCTGAAAGTGCAAAATTGCACAGCTGCTGAAACCTTCCTGAGTGATCCCGGACTGTCTGCGGATCACAACGGCGGACTGTCCGCCGGTCAAAAATCAGCAAAGCAGCCGAGACTCGCGACCACTGATCTGGCCAAGTCCCGATGCACGGACTGTCCGCGGGCACAGCGGCGGACTGTCCACGAGTTCCCAGAGAGGGCGATTTTGGTCGCGCTCAACCCAAATCTCCTCAAATCCGATCCAAATCAAAATCCCTTGTTCTCAAACTTGGAGAAGATAATCACGAGGTAGTTGGAAGACTATCCCCAAGAAATCATCTACTCAAATCAACTCAAACAATGGGAAATAGAAGGGGAAGGTGAATGAACCGAAAAAGCGCCACGAAACTTGAATCGACCCGATCTACTTGTTCATGAGGAGTTAGATGAATTCCTTCGGTGGAAGTGATCTCCTCACATCAAAGAACAAGATGATTCAAGTGGATTCAAGAAAGACGCAGCGAGGAGGGAGATCGAGTGACGGGAAAATCCTGGAGAAACGAAGAACGCGAAGAACAAGTTCAAAACGCGAATCAAGACCACGAATTGCCAGCCGAAATTCGTCCCCACGAGAAGACAACGAGATTACGGTCTCGTTTCCTCAAAAAGCAAATACACAGAGGTATTGTTCACCGTCTCTGCGGATCTCAGTAGCTACAGCAGGGAATGGGAGAGAGGAAACCCTAGAATGAAAATAGCAGTGGCTGAGATGGTATGGAGGGAGGGGTTGCCTCTCCTTATATAGCCTAATACAATTATTCCCTTCTACCCCTACTGCTAATGAGCGAGCAGGCTAACCCTAAGGGTATTCCTGACCAACTCGAAGTTGATGGTGATCCGACGGCCACGCCCGCACAACTGGTAGCTTCGCCTCGACGCGACCTCACCGATTGCCGCCACGTGTCGCCACCGCTCTGCTCGTCCTTTTCACGGACCTTCCCCCGATTTTGAGGCCGAAACCGGGAAACTTGGGCCATCCCCCGGTTTTGAGGCAAAACCGGGAAACCTGTCGTCTGTCGCCTGAGTTTTGTGGCCCAAACTCAGAAACCCGCCATCACCCAGGTTTTGAGGCCCAAACCTGGAAACCGTCATCAGCCCGAGTTTTGTAGCCCAAACTCGGAAACCGGCCGCACCTAGGTTTTGAGGCCCAAACCTGGAAACCATCCACTTGGTGGTTTTTCTGTGGCTCAAACACCAAACCGAGTCGTACAAGGGATGCACCGCCCGTGCACCCCGTCCACGCGCAAGTCTTCACTTGTCGCTGTCCCAGGCTGTCAGCCACCACGGCCGATCCTCAGGCCACCGGTCCGTCAGTCCAAGCCTCACGTTCGCCCTTCACCGCTCCGGGTCCATCGGCACGACACGTCTCTACTTGACCTTCTCCTTGCCTTTGATCACCGTATCCGAGATCAACACCTGCACAACACAAGCCAAAGAACATGCGCATCATCCCAGTTGACAATCACTCATCATCTCAAGATCCGGCATACACCCATGTATCCGCAATCTCCCCCTTGATGAGTGCATTGTGAACTACCAACACAAATCATATGAAGGTAGAAGAAAGGAGGAAGAAGAAGTAAGCAAACTCAACCAATCGACCAAAAGCTAAGCAAAACCAGAAGAAGTCGAAATGGAGTGAGCAAGACAACTTGGTTCCCAAAGACATGGGCAATGGCTCGACGCAACCAAGCAAAGCAAACGCTAGCCCTCAAGAAGAGGTAGAACAGGCTCAACACCGCTAGCGAGAAGGTCGGGGCAAGAAAGACAAAGACAAGCTAGTCCCTCCAGAAAAAGGCAAAGGCTCAACACAACTAGCAGAACCGCTCCAAACCAATTGAAAAACTGCTTCGAACCAATTAAAAAAACATATAGGCTGGAAGTCGCTCCAAACCAATTGAACAGCTCGTCAAAGCAAAAATTGAGCAAACTCCCCCTTCAATAGTGCATACAACTAGGGACATGATTTGTCAAATTTCTCCCCCTTAGTTAAAAATGCACACAGCAAGGCAAAATACATATGAGTCACAAATGCAGGTTAGCAGCTTCAGGTATAGAATCTATAGAGTGAATAGATGCTCTAAAGGGTGCTGATCTAACTACTTAACAACAAGCATAGATGTCAGCAAAGGCTCGAACTCATCACTGAATACGAAATATGAACATATGAGCAAAGTGAGCAATTTTAAGCCATTCAGAAAGGGTTTCACCATCAAAATAGCACCAAACATGTATAGACATGAAGTTACACAAGTGCTAAACATGTATAAAAGGTGAACTACCCCTAGCAAAGTTCAATCATCATGCTATAGAATGAAACATAGACTTGTATTTTCAAGATTTTATCGGAGTTGCAGCGGTGATTATACAAGTTTAAATTTTCAGCATTTGATTGCGAGAGGTTGAAAACTTGACATTGCCTAACTTTTCAACTGAGCTAAGCCTATGCATAAGCAATTAGAAGCTTGAAGCAACGGTTTCGGTCTTACACTATATGGCTCAAGTTTAACTCAATGGGCAAAGAGAAATAGTCTCGATACCGTGAGGTGCTGTCAAGTAATCCCATCTCGATCTTTTCATTTCACTTAGACTTGGTTCAGATTTTAACAGAAAAAGAACATACCAAGCAAGTGAAAGACTCAGAACTAGAGACATAGCAACCTAGTATATATGAAAAGCACAAGTGACTTCAACACATGCTACACATGCTAGTTGTCAAACTCAATGGTGAACATGTTTCAAAATTGATGTTGAATTAAGCATATTCACAGTTCTGAAAAGTAGCTCAGCTCACAACATGTATCAGTGATCAAAAAGAGCCTAAGCTACAAGCATCATCATATATCATTAGACCATACACTAATCAGAGCATGGATTCATTCTACAGATTTTAGATATGAAGCTCGAAAAGATGCAAAAATGATGAAAAGCAGAAATCAAACAAGAACAAAATAAAAGAAGTCAGTCTATGATACAAGAACCAAAATGTTTCCCCCAACTAAAAGGGAAAACACACACCCAGCTCACCTCTCAACCTAGCAAAGGTTGATTGGTCCAAAGGCTTGGTGAAAATATCTGCCAACTGAAGATGAGTATCGACATGGTGAAGATCGATATCACCCTTCTCATAGTGGTCTCGCAAGAAATGAAAGCGCACATCAATGTGTTTGGTCTTAGAATGCAGCACGGGGTTCTTAGCAACGCTAATCGCACTCGTGTTGTCACAAAGCAATGGAACTCGAGAAAAACTCAGACCAAAATCACGCAAAGTGACCATCATCCACAGCAACTGAGAACAGCAGCTAGCCGCAGCAACATATTCAGCCTCTGTGGTAGACTGTGCGACACTAGACTGCTTGCGAGAAGACCAAGACACAAGAGAAGAACCAATAAACTGATAAGTCCCAGAAGTGGACTTGCGATCAAGTCGGCAACCAGCAAAATCAGCATCTGAGTAACCGCAAAGGGAGAGGGTAGAAGAAGCAGAATACCAAATCCCAAGCTCAGGTGTGAAGCATAAGTACCTCATAATGCGCTTGACCGCCTGACGGTGAGAGGTGCGCGGCGACGACTGAAATCGCGCGCAAAGACATACCGCGAACTGAATGTCCGGGCATGTTGCCGTCAAGTACAGCAGCGACCCGATCATACTCTGGTACTCCTTCTAGTCCACAGTTTCTCCATCCTTGTTCGCATCCAGGGCCGTCGTGGTCGACATGGGTGTTGGAAGAGGCTTGGCCTCACCCATATCGAACTTCTTCAATATGTCCTTGGTGTACTTGCCCTGGTGCACGAACGTCCCCTCTCGGGATTGCTTGATTTGCAACCCGAGGAAAAACATCAACTCACCCATCATGCTCATCTCAAATTCCCTGCTCATAGTATCTAGACCGAGTGACACGTTTGTGGATGTCACCGATCATCTGTTGAGGAGGGTGTTGGCGCTGAATGTGTTGTGGCGCCTCCCTTGCTGAAGTAACCTCCTCCTCAACAGCAGTTGGTGCCTCCTCGAGTACAAGTGGTACAGCCCGAGGTGGTGGATCACACAGCCCCCATGTAGTAGAGGAAGAAGGGTCGGGGCCACGTGCAGTCGTGGTCGAGGTCCACCCAATCGGCGCAGCATGTGGAGGAAGTGTTGGATCATGAATCCCTTCAGCACCTTGAAGGACCGAGAAGCACTCAGAAAGCGACCAGAGGGGGGGTGAATGGGAGCTTCAAAATTTCCTTTCGGAAACTAGTAGCCACTGTCCCGAGAATCACCCTGAAAGACAAACCCTAGAGCTTGCTAATGTCCACGACCCTAGATGAAGGGTGGATGCTTCCAAGAAGCACAGCGGGACACTACACAACTCTAGAAACCCAACGCAAAAACCCAAAATCAAATCCGAGAACGGACGAGCAAACAACGGACAAATCAGTGCTGAATCAGCAGCATCGGATGCTGGCTAGCTTCCGATGCCCTAGCACCTGCAGCGTCCGATGCAAACAGGGCGAATCTGGAACCTTACTGTTCCACCATCGAATGCTGTGAACAGTGAACAGCCAGCGTCCGATGCTTTGCCTCAGGCGCATCCGATGGCCAACGGACGCGTCCGATGCCTAGCGTCCGATGCCACTACAAACGCTGCAAAAGTGACACGCGTCACCGGAGCGTCCGACGCTTAGAACCCTAGCGTCCGATGCTCCCGTGTCAGCGTCCGATGTCCCCGAAAACAGCGCAGTTCTTCGATGATTCAACCCGATCTCCTCCGAATCAAAAGCTCTAGGCCTAGGATTCGATCTGAGAGGTCACAAGGATGTTAGTGAGCTATCTCTAAGAGATCATGGCTCGAACCTAACTCCAAATCGGTGAATCAAGAAATTTCGGGGCAAGGAAGCAAGAACGCGATCCAAAACGAAAATCAATCGATCTCCTAGACCGTGAGGTTAGAGTTTAATTCCTTCGGTGGAAAGAAGTGCCTCACGATCTAGAACAACTTGGTTCAAACGGATTTGCAAAAGATGAACCGAGCAAAGAGATCAAGCGACGGGAAAATCGTGGAGAAAAAGGATTCCGCGAAGAACACGAACAAAACGCGAATCAACACCACGATCTTGCAGCCGAAGCGCAAACACACGCTACGACAAGGAGGTTACGGCCTCCTTTCCTCAAAATCAACAGTACACAGAGTCAAGTCTCTCTGCGGATCTCAGCAGGCTACAGCAGGGGATGGGAGAGCAGGAAACCCTAAGTGCGAGAGAGCAAATGAGATGGCTAAAACTGAGATAAGGGAGGAGGGTGTCTCCCCGGACTACTTAACCTATTCTAGACTAAGTCTATTTCCTACTCTACCCCTCTCTAATCTAATTACAGAGCGAACCAGCTAAACCCTAGGGTTATTCTGGACCAACTCAAGTGGTAGGTAGATCCAACGGCCACGCCCGCAAAACTCGTCCGCGTTGCCTCCACGCAACCTTCCGATTGCCGCCACGTGCCGTCCTCGCTCTGCACCCCCGGTTTTGTGGCCCAAACCGGGAAACCAGCCTTTTCCAGCAACCCCCGGTTTTGAGGCCCAAACCGGGAAACCAGCCCACCAGCCTGAGTTTTGTGGCCCAAACTCAGAAACCCGCAGCGCCCGAGTTTTGAGGCCCAAACTCGGAAACCGGCCCATCGCCCGAGTTTTGTGGCCAAACTCGGAAACCGTCCGCGCCCAGGTTTTGTGGCTCAACCTGGAAACCGAGCACCCGAGTTTTGAGGCCCAAACTCGGAAACCGTCCACCCGGTGGTTTTTCCCTAGCTCAACCACCAAACTGGGGCTGTAGAGGAGATGCACCGCCCGTGCACCCCGTCCACCGACACGTGTCCCCAGGTCCTCGACCCGAGCAACACTGTGCCCCGCAAGTCTCCGCTCGTCGCTGTCCCAGGCTGCCAGCCACCACAGCTGATCCTCAGGCACTCCGGTCCCTCAGTCCAAGCCTCACATCCGCCCTTCACTGCTCGATCCATCGGCATGGCACGTCCGCCGCACGGCACGCCCATCCTTCATCGCACCCAGTCCATCGGCACAGCACGTCTCAACTTGACCTTCACCTTGCCCTCGATCACTGTCTCCGTGCTCGACACCTGCACAACACAAGCCAAAGAACATGCGCATCAAACCCGTTGACAATCACTCATCACTCAGAGACTCGGCATACACCCATGTATCCGCAATCTCCCCCTTGATGAGTGCATTGTCAACTACTCACACAAATCATAATGAGAGAAAGAGAAAAGAAGGAAGAAGGAGAAGAAGAGAACTCGACCAAATGACCCAAAAGCATAGCAAAGCCGAAGAAGGTCAAGTGGAAGAAGCGAAAACTTGGTCCCCAAAGACATGGGCAACGGCTCGACGCAACCAAGCAAAGCAAAGCTAGCCCTCAAGAAGAGGTAGAACAGGCTCAACACCGCTAGCAAAATACCAATTGAAAATCAGAGCTAAAAATGGCAAAATGCTAGTCCCTCAAGATAGAGGCACAGAGGCTCAACACAACTAGCACGAAAACCACTCCGAACCAATTGAAAAACAACCGAAAGGTCTCCGAACCAATCAAAATCAACCTCGACGCCAAATGAGGAAAATGTTTGCTAGTCCCTCAAGACAGAGGCAACGGCTCAACACAACTAGCAAACTCCCCTCGACAAGTGCAAGCAACCCGGGACTCCCCCTTAGCAAAAGCTCCCCCTTAGTTGAACGCCAGGAGACATATGATTTGCAAAAACTCTCCCCCTTAGTTGAAAATGCACTTATCAAGCACAAACTCTTCCCTTGAGCCAACACAACTCCCCCTTCTAAAATGCATATGAAGTCAGAAATGCAAGTTAGCAGCTTCAGGCATATAATCAAAAGAGTGCAAAAATGCTCTAGTCGGTATAGCTCCAATGACACAACTAAGCACTCAAATAGCGAAGGCTCAAACTGATCACAGATACAAAATATGAAGCATATGAGCAAGTGAGCAGTTTTTAGCCAAAAAGATAGTCACCATCAAAATAGCACTACACATGTATAGGTAGGAATCCAAACAAGTGCTAAACATGTATACAAGGTGAACTACCCCTAGCAAAGTTCAATCATCATGCATAGGAAAGAAGCATATACTTGTGATTTCATTTTTATATCGGAGTTGCAGCGGTAAAGAATTCACAAGTTCAACTATTTAGCATGTGATTACGAGAGGTTGAAAGCTTGTCATTGCCTAACTTTTCAACCGAGCGAAGCCTATGCCGAAGCAATCAGAAGCTTAAAGCTACGGTTTCGGTCATACACTACACGGCTCAAGTTTAACTCAAAGTGCAATGAGAAACAGTCTCGATACCGTGAGGTGTTGGCAAGCAATCCCATCTCGATCTTTTCAATTCACTAAAACTTGGTTCAAATTTTAAACATGATATGAACAGACCAAGCAAGTGAATGACTCAGAACTAGAGACATAGCAACCCAGCATATATGAAAAGCAGGAATGGACTCAACACACTCTACACATGCTAGTTGCATATCTCAATGGTGAACATTTTCAGATTTTATATACATTAAGCAAATTCACCATTAAAAAATAGCTCAGCTCATAACATGTACTAATGATCAGAAAGAGCATAAGCTACAAGTATCAACATAAGCATCGGAGCATACTAAACAGAGCATAGTTACATTCTAGTGATTATAAACATGAAGCCCAGAATGTAAATGCGTATGCTAGAATGCAACAGAAAAGAAGATCAAAGTAAAAGAGTCAGATTAGGAAACAACTCAAAATGCTTCCCCCATCTAAAAGGGGAAACACACACCAAGCTCACCCCTCAACCTATTAAAGGTTGATTCGTCTAAAGGCTTGGTGAATATATCAGCCAGTTGGTGATGAGTATCAACATGGCGAAGGTCGATATCACCCTTCTCCTGGTGGTCTCGCAAGAAATGAAAGCGCACATCAATGTGTTTGGTTTTCGAGTGAAGCACGGGGTTCTTAGCAACGCTAATAGCACTCGTGCTGTCACAAAGCAAAGGCACTCGAGAAAAACTCAAACCAAAATCACGCAAAGTGGCCATCATCCAGAGTAACTGGGAACAGCAGCTAGCCGCAGCAACATACTCAGCCTCCGTGGTAGACTGGGCGACACTAGACTGCTTGCGAGAAGACCACGAAACAAGAGAAGATCCAATAAATTGGCAAGTCCCAGAAGTGGACTTGCGCTCAATGCGACAACCAGCAAAATCGGCATCGGAATAACCGCAAAGCGAGAGGGTGGAGGAAGCAGAATACCAAATCCCAAACTCAGGAGTGAAACGAAGGTACCTGAAGATGCGCTTCACCGCCTGACGGTGAGAAGTGCGCGGCGATGCCTGAAAGCGCGCGCACAGACACACCGCGAACTGGATGTCCGGGCGTGTCGCCGTCAGATAGAGCAGCGACCCGATCATGCTGCGGTACTCCTTCTGGTCCACTGTTTCTCCCTCCACATCCGCATCCAGGGCAGTCGTCGTCGACATGGGTGTTGGAAGAGGCTTGGCCTCACCCATATCGAACCGCTTCAGCAAGTCCTTCGTGTACTTGCCCTGGTGCACAAACGTCCCCTCTCGGGATTGCTTAATTTGCAATCCGAGAAAGAATGTCAGCTCGCCCATCATGCTCATCTCGAACTCCCTGCTCATAGTATCTGCAAACTTGGCAACCAACGCGTGAGAAGAACCACCGAAAATGATATCATCCACGTAAATGTGGACCAAGAGCGTGTCTTTGCCTTGCCTGAGGAGAAAGAGCGTCTTATCTACACATCCCATTTTAAAACCCTTAGCTAGTAGAAAAGTTTTCAGTCTATCATACCAGGCTCTAGGGGCTTGTTTCAAACCATACAAAGCTTTGTGGAGTTTAAAAACATGGTTTGGAAATTTGGGATTTTCAAAACCGGGGGGTTGTTCTACATATACTTCCTCTTCTATGTAGCCGTTTAAGAAGGCACTCTTGACATCCATTTGAAACAGTTTGAAACCTTTGGATGCAGCAAAAGCCAAGAGTATCCTAATAGCCTCCAAACCAGCTACAGGAGCAAACGTCTCCTCATAGTCTATCCCCTCCTTCTGACTATAACCCTTCGCTACAAGCCTGGCCTTGTTTCTCACAACGTGGCCATCCTCTCCTTGCTTGTTTTTGAAAACCCATTTTGTCCCAATAGGCTTACAGTCAGGTGGAGGTGGAACTAGAACCCAAACCCGATTTCGCTCAAAGTTTTCTAACTCCTCATGCATGGCATTAACCCAATCCGGATCCGTCAATGCGTGTCCAACATCTCGGGGCTCAAAATTAGCAACAAAAGCAGAGTGAGCGAAATGAGAGATGTGCTGTGACCTGGAGCGAGTGACTCGCTCGCCGATGTCGCCGATCATCTGCTGAGGGGGGTGCTGGCGCTGGATGTATCGTGGCGCCTCCCGGGAGGATGTGACCTCCTCCTCAACAGCAGCTGATTCCACCCCGGGTACAAAAGGCACCGCGCGAGGTGGAGGATCCCACGGCCCCCAGGAAGAAGAGGTGTCAGGGCCGTGAGTCGTCGTCGAGGCCGCTCCTTGCGGCACGGCAGGTGGAGGGGGTGCTGGATCATCCATACCTTCAGCACCCTCTTCCTCGTCATCGAAAAGAGGCTCTCCAACCTCATGATCACCTGCACGCTCAAAACGAGAAGAAGGAGAAACAAGAGTCTCGTCGAAGGTGACATCTGATGTCTCCATGACTCGGTTAGTATCAAGGTTAAGTACACGATATGCTCTAGTGTGAGTGCCATAACCCAAAAATACCCCGTCAGAAGAACGAGACTCAAACTTGTCCAGGTTGCCCTTCTTCAATATAAAACAGTGGCAACCGAAGACTCGAAAATAACTCACCTTGGGTTGGCGACCAAAACACAACTCATAAGAGGTCTTCTTCAAAAAGGCTTTCAGAAAAATGCGATTTGAAATGTAGCATGCAGTGTTCATAGCTTCGGCCCAATAGCGCCTAGGAGTCCTATGCTCATCGAGCATCGTCCTGGCCATCTCAACAAGGGTCCGATTCTTCCTTTCTACAACACCATTTTGGGGCGGTGTGTAGGGGGAAGAAAACTGATGCTCCAAACCAAGGCGGTCACAAAACTTCTCAAACTCTGAATTTTTGAATTCGGAACCATTATCACTTCTAATAGCTCGTATTGAGTTCAAAGGGAACTCGTTCTGAAGACGCAAAATTAGATTGCGAGCGAAGAAGAAAGTCTCAGTCTTCTCAGTCAAAAAGAAGACCCACGAATATCTCGAAAAGTCGTCAACAACAACCAAAACATACCACTTGCCACCAACCGAGCTCACCCGAGCCGGACCAACAAGGTCCATGTGTAAGAGCTCTCCGGGGTGCGAGGTCATGACCTTAGTCACTGGATGGTGGGGAGCGGCAACCATCTTCCCATGTCTGCAAGAATGGCAAACTAGATCCTTCTCCATCGAAAGCTTGGGCAATCCTCGGATTAGGCCAAGTGAGCTAAGTCTTGCAAGCAAGTCGAAGCTTAAATGATCGAGCCTCCTATGCCACTTCCAAAGATCGGAGGAAGAAGGACTAGCCAAAAGACAGCGAGAAGAACCAAACGACTCCGAGAAATTCGCACGAAAGACTTTCCCAAAGGGCGAAATCAGACATACAAGATCGCCTTGAGGATCTAAGATGCGACTAAGGTTCGGTTTAAAACGAATCTCGTAGTCATCATCAAAGAGTTGCGAAACAGAAAGCAAGTTAAAATGCAGGTTAGAAACAAGAGCAACATCGCGCAACACAAAGTGCTCATTAACCCGCACCGATCCGCGAGACAACACCTTACCTTTACTATTGTCGCCGAAGGTTATGTACTCCTTTCCGGCAACAGGGCTAAGGCTGGAGAACCACTTGGCGTTTCTGGTCATGTGCCTCGAGCAACCGGAATCCACCAACCAAATGTCCTCCAACCGTTTTACCTACATCAATAAAAAGACATAGGGTGAGCATACGGTCCAACACTGGGGTTAGTGAAGTAAGGAGAATACCAGTGTTGGGCCGGCTGCTCAAAAGAACGGTTAGCAGAAAAACCATTCCTAGACTGTCTACGGGGGTAGCGATCACCACGCACAGGAAAACGTGGTCCGCTGGGGAAGAAGCGCTCACCGCGATACTCCAAACGCGGTGGGGGAAAGCGCTCAACAAAACCTCCGCCACGGGGTCCGTCAACTGCAAAGGCAGGACCCCGTCGGGCACGCTCTCTACGAGGCCCACGCCTAGGAGCTTGAGGTTCTGGACCTCTAGGCCTAGCGTTTCTCCTCGGAGCTCTCCTCTCCTGCCTAGGCCTAGGAACCTCACCTCTGGGCCTAGCAGCACGTCTTGGTGCTCTCCTCTGAACATTCGGCGCATGTACATCATGGAAAGGATGGTACATGTCCGGGTTGTTCATATCCCTAGCACGGCGCGCCTCTCTCTTGCGCCTAAAGCAGAACTCACTCAAGTGACCATCCCTCCCACAGAAATCACACTGGTACCTCACCGCGCGCAAAGGGGGTTGTTGGTACGCAGGACTGTGGGTATGGCTGACTTTGCCCTTCTGTGGCAAACACTCCTGCTGGATGGGTGGCATTGTGTCAAGCTTGTTCTTGAGGTGGTTTGGCTTGGGTGCCCACACTTGGTTCTTGGGTGGAGCTCTCGGGGGTTCCTCAACCACCCCATCCTTGGTGGTAGGCTTGGCAGGCTCTGTGGGTGGAAGCTTGGTCAGTTTGGGAGTAGTGGTGGAGTTTGGCTTCTCACATGGGTCTAGACCACTTGACTCTCCAATCTTCCCAAAAGCGGAAAGATCAACACACTGAGCAAAACCTACACCTGGACCTCCAGCAGCTCGCTTGAATTGGGAGATCATCATCCCGAGCTGCGGCTCCCCACAAGACACCCATGACAAGATGGTCCGAAGGTATGTGTTTTCTTCCTCGGTTTGCATCTTGCCATGCTTCACATTGGCAATCTCCATCTCCAGGCCCTCACACAAAACACACCTCGTGACACAAGTGCTATCCGAGCTGGCCTTCTCTAAAGACTCGAGCTTGGCATTCTTCTCTGCCAACTCGGACTGCAAGACAGGACAAGTCTTGCACGCACCCAACAACTGCGGTCTAGCATGGAGCTCATCCACCTCTCCTACCAACGCAGCATACTTACTTCTCAAAGTGAGAAGGTCAGTCATGTGCGTGGTGCACGACTCACACTCAACCTCCTCCCACACGACCACGGTGGACTTTGCAAACTCCAACTCCTTCACCGTGTCCTCCCACTTCTGCCTAAACTCCTTGCGTTCTCTAGCAGCACGCCTAAGCAACTTATCTTGGCTAAGGAGGGCAGCGGTAAGTTTCTCAACCTCGGTAGAAAGCTCATCGTAGGTGAGAGATACCTGGGAGGTGTCGTCATCGTCATCGTTCCGAGGGGTGTGCTCCAGCTCGTCTCCGACCTCATCACCAAGCGCCATGGTGCAGAAGCCATCGTCGTCGGCGAAGAAGCAGAGACCATTCAGCTTGTCCTCGATCCTCTTCTTCTTCTCGGACTCGTCGTCGCTTGATAAAGCGGAGTCGTCATCCGAGCCATCGACGTCGCTGAGCATGGCGAAGAACGCGCGCTGCTCAGCCTGGGCCTTCTCCAAGTACTTCTTCTTGATGTACTCCTTGTCGAAGCCGCCCCTCCGCTTGTGCCTCGGGGGAACGTACTTCTCCTTGCGCTTGGAGTCGTACTTGTGCCCATGATCGCCCTTCCCCGAATGCTTGTTCTTCTTGGGGCAGTTGGCGATGAAGTGGTCGGGGTCGCCGCACTCATAGCATCCTGAGCGTCCTCCTCCGCGGCGACGGTTCATGCGGTTGTTGTGGAACCGCGTGAACCGGTTGGCAAGCAAAGCCAACTCCTCGTCTCCCAAAGACTCCAGCTGGTCCTCTGTGACAGAAAAGAGTGAAGAGAGTGCAAAGCCAGCAGAGGGGTTAGCGGAAGAGCCAGAAACCAAAGCCATAGTCGGGCCAGAAGGATTCGCATAAGAAGCCCTCGACATGGCGTCAATCTCACTGGACTTGAGCTTACTAAAGAGCTCGTCGCATGTGAGGGTCTCATAGTTAGGCGATTCGATGATCGCCTGAACCTTGGAATCCCACACCGACCGATCAAGAGTGTGCAAAAGCTTCAAAGCACGCTCATGATCGTCAAAAGGCAACTGCTCCTTGTTAGCCCTCATCCTGTTGACAATCACCTGAAAGCGAGCGAATAAACTTTCTATGCTCTCGCCAGGCTGATGTCGAAAGTTCTCATACTCACGCTTGAACGACTCGTAGAGTCGGGTTTTGACTTGAGAGGTGCCCTCATGGAAACGCATGAGGGTGTCCCAGATCTCCTGAGCCGTAGCGAGGTGAGAAACACGATCAAACTCACCCATGCTCAAACAAGAAAAGAGAGCATTACGGGCTCGGCTATTGGCATCGTGCTCATCGATCTGTTGCTGAGTGACACGAGCAGCCAAGACCACGTAATCAGCAGAGTTGCAAATATCCCAGATAGAAGCACCCAAACTCTGCAGATAGGCCGACATGCGTATCTTCCAATACGCATAGTTCGTCCCATCAAAGAACGGTGGTTTGCCCACGCCGTGATCCATGTCGCCTTCTGTGGATCTGGAACCGGCTAAGGTGGAAGATCCTTAACCCGCTCCGATACCAATTGAAGGACCGAGAAGCACTCAGAAAGCGACCAGAGGGGGGGTGAATGGGAGCTTCAAAATTTCCTTTCGGAAACTAGTAGCCACTGTCCCGAGAATCACCCTGAAAGACAAACCCTAGAGCTTGCTAATGTCCACGACCCTAGATGAAGGGTGGATGCTTCCAAGAAGCACAGCGGGACACTACACAACTCTAGAAACCCAACGCAAAAACCCAAAATCAAATCCGAGAACGGACGAGCAAACAACGGACAAATCAGTGCTGAATCAGCAGCATCGGATGCTGGCTAGCTTCCGATGCCCTAGCACCTGCAGTGTCCGATGCAAACAGGGCGAATCTGGAACCTTACTGTTCCACCATCGGACGCTGTGAACAGTGAACAACCAGCGTCCGATGCTTTGCCTCAGGCGCGTCCGATGGCCAACGGACGCGTCCGATGCCTAGCGTCCGATGCCACTACAAACGCTGCAAAAGTGACACGCGTCACCGGAGCGTCCGACGCTTAGAACCCTAGCGTCCGATGCTCCCGTGTCAGCGTCCGATGTCCCCGAAAACAGCGCAGTTCTTCGATGATTCAACCCGATCTCCTCCGAATCAAAAGCTCTAGGCCTAGGATTCGATCTGAGAGGTCACAAGGATGTTAGTGAGCTATCTCTAAGAGATCATGGCTCGAACCTAACTCCAAATCGGTGAATCAAGAAATTTCGGGGCAAGGAAGCAAGAACGCGATCCAAAACGAAAATCAATCGATCTCCTAGACCGTGAGGTTAGAGTTTAATTCCTTCGGTGGAAAGAAGTGCCTCACGATCTAGAACAACTTGGTTCAAACGGATTTGCAAAAGATGAACCGAGCAAAGAGATCAAGCGACGGGAAAATCGTGGAGAAAAAGGATTCCGCGAAGAACACGAACAAAACGCGAATCAAAACCACGATCTTGCAGCCGAAGCGCAAACACACGCTACGACAAGGAGGTTACGGCCTCCTTTCCTCAAAATCAACAGTACACAGAGTCAAGTCTCTCTGCGGATCTCAGCAGGCTACAGCAGGGGATGGGAGAGCAGGAAACCCTAAGTGCGAGAGAGCAAATGAGATGGCTAAAACTGAGATAAGGGAGGAGGGTGTCTCCCCGGACTACTTAACCTATTCTAGACTAAGTCTATTTCCTACTCTACCCCTCTCTAATCTAATTACAGAGCGAACCAGCTAAACCCTAGGGTTATTCTGGACCAACTCAAGTGGTAGGTAGATCCAACGGCCACGCCCGCACAACTCGTCCGCGTTGCCTCCACGCAACCTTCCGATTGCCGCCACGTGCCGTCCTCGCTCTGCACCCCTGGTTTTGTGGCCCAAACCGGGAAACCAGCCTTTTCCAGCAACCCCCGGTTTTGAGGCCCAAACCGGGAAACCAGCCCACCAGCCTGAGTTTTGTGGCCCAAACTCAGAAACCCGCAGCGCCCGAGTTTTGAGGCCCAAACTCGAAAACCGGCCCATCGCCCGAGTTTTGTGGCCAAACTCGGAAACCGTCCGCGCCCAGGTTTTGTGGCTCAACCTGGAAACCGAGCACCCGAGTTTTGAGGCCCAAACTCGGAAACCGTCCACCCGGTGGTTTTTCCCTGGCTCAACCACCAAACCGGGGCTGTAGAGGAGATGCACCGCTCGTGCACCCCGTCCACCGACACGTGTCCCCAGGTCCTCGTCCCGAGCAACACCGTGCCCCGCAAGTCTCCGCTCGTCGCTGTCCCAGGCTGCCAGCCACCACAGCTGATCCTCAGGCACTCCGGTCCCTCAGTCCAAGCCTCACGTCCGCCCTTCACTGCTCGATCCATCGGCATGGCACGTCCGCCGCACGGCACGCCCATCCTTCATCGCACCCAGTCCATCGGCACGACACGTCTCAACTTGACCTTCACCTTGCCCTCGATCACTGTCTCCGTGCTCGACACCTGCACAACACAAGCCAAAGAACATGCGATCAAACCCGTTCACAATCACTCATCACTCAGAGACTCGGCATACACCCATGTATCCGCACACCTTCTTCCTCATCATCGAAAAGAGGTTCTCCAACCTCATGATCACCTGCACGCTCAAAACTAGAAGAAGGACAAAGCACAGTCTCGTCGAAGGTGACATCGAATGTCTCCATGACTCGGTTAGTATCAAGGTTAAGTACACGATATGCACGAGAATGATTTCCAAGTTGCCCTTTTTTAGTATAAAACAGTGGCAACCAAAAACTCTAAAATAACTCACTTTGGGTTGCTTCCCAAAACACAACTCATAAGAAGTTTTCTTCAAGAAAGCACGAAGGAAAATGCGATTGGAAATATAGCATGCAGTATTTATAGCCTCGGCCCAATACCGCATAGGAGTCCTATGCTCATCGAGCATCGTCCGGACCATCTCTACAAGGGTCCAATTTTTCCTCTCTACAACACCATTTTGTGGCGGTGTGTAGGGGGAAGCAAACTGATGCTCTTGTTGGCACAAAATGTGGCGCACTGTGCCTCACACACAGCAAGCCGGAAAGCGTGGCTTCAATCGGGTGCCCGGACGATTTGAAATCCGAAGACGTGCCAGTCGGTTTGACCTAAAAACCAACAAGGGATAAAACTGTGAGAATAAAACTAGAACATGCCGGGTGAGACCAGATAGTTCCATATTTACGGCTCTGAAGCCACTTTCGACGACATACAGCTATAGAAGCTGTCTGCCAAGCATGTTTATAGAATTATTCGGCTAATATAGAAGAAAGCATATGAAAGCATTGATTGCCGAATACACGTATAAGAAAAGACATGCTTAAACAAATAAGAATAAATTATGAATCGATGTATAACCAAGCTCGGTAAACTAGCCGAATTGGGGTCCATGAAGAAGGAACATGCAAACAAACACGATCAAACTAATCTAAAACCTGCATCTGCTGCACGATACCTAGTTTTATCAAAGCTCAAGCATGATTGACATGTATAAACCCACAACATGTAACAATCTAGATTAGAAGTTAATTCGGCCATTATGATCATGCAGTCTATAAGAGATGTCACGAAAACAACGATTAATGGAGCATAAGTAAACTTGTAAAGAAAGGCCGAACAAAATCAATCTAGATTGGGCAAAAGAGTGTTACAAAATTAATTAAATCATGCAACACATAATAACTTAATGAATCTATTAGATCTTGCCAAATCTAATAGAGCCGATAACTATCTTGCTTTTGCTAAACATATCAAATAAATGCCTACCGCATGGTATTTGCTCATAGGCATAGCATAAGCAAAGACTTCTTGATTGTTAACATAGATCCGCCGCACGATCTCTGGAAACAAACAAGACTACTTGCATCACATCTAAATCCACCGCATGATACGAGACATGATAACAAGGTTGTCGGGACTTACGGAGGTCGACGGATCGATGATTCCTCTCGAAGAACTCGACGACATGACAAAGGACTCGAAGATGGCACGGGGCCGATTTGTATTGATATGGTTGTGAATCCTTTTACAATAGCCAAGGGTTTATATTTATACCCTAGACGCAATACAAGTCCTAAGAGGACACGACTATGAAATATTAAAGAAAAATACAATATTTTTGGCCTTCGAATCCCTTCGGAATCTTCATTGCCTTAATTGTCGCAATTTTGTTGCCCGATCAGCTTTTGCTACCGTCGCTTCAACAGAAACTCCTTTTTTCTCAGAATAGCCGACCGCATAAGCAATTGTCGAATCCTTGGAAACTAGCCGACTGCATGGATACTTGCCGAATGCCTCATACGTCCATCTCCGCACACTGGCCCATCTGTCATCTCCTTATGCGTGCAAAAATCTAGTGTTAACACATGCCCCCTCAATTTTGGGATAAAAGTCATTTTATTTCAAAATTGTCCGCAAACTTCTTCCCTCTTCTAGGTTTACACTTTTCGACACCGTAGCCGCCGCTCAAGAAATTCAAACCCCGGCGTAACTCCAAATTCACCTCAAATTCCTAATGGCGACTCAGGACAAGATCCCGGAGGTAAACCTCATTCATTCTCACACATTCGGTAATTTCCCGCTAGTTTTGTCTCTCTTTCGGCTCACTTTCTTCTCCAATTTTGCCACTCTTCGAAGGAATACAAGAACCAGATTCTGATTCCTTATGTTGTCAATCCTGACTCCTACCTTCTTGGCCCAATGGGAAATCCCGACCCAACGGAGATTATTGAGAAGGAAACCCAAAGAATTTCTTTCAAATCTGGAATCACTCCGTCGAACCAATGGCCAAGCACCTTCAAGAACTGGCCATTTCCCCCAATTACTGGATGGCAAAATTGGTACAGGAGGATATTGGAAAAAAGTAGCAGTCACTGGGAGAGTCAAGACATTGGCCATTGCCTGGAATTATGTTTATCAGAAACGCCCAGAAACGACTCTCTCCTGATAGCAGCTTCCCACTTTTGGTCTGACGCCACCAATGCTTTCATCTTCGGCCATGGTATGATGACTATCACTTTAGCTGATGTTTTCATGATGACTGGCCTGAATGTGGCACTACCCATATATCCTTACAAGTACAAGAACAAAAGTAATCAAAGAGCCGTCAGTTCTGGATGTGGATGGGCTAAATACATCCAGACTTATATGGAGTCGTCTGGCACTATCTCTAACAAAGAACTGAAAGCCTTCATGAATATGTGGCTATGCAGATTCATCTTTTGTGGAAAATCCAATGAACCCACCCTGAACCATATAGTGATGGTTGAAGACTTATCTGCAGGTACTCAAATCCCTCTAGGCAAATATCTCTTGGGGTCTGTTTATCATATGATGCACCAGATTACTCTCCAGATGCACCTAGGTGGATTTCCTGTGTGAATGGTCCCTGGTGGTTGGTTCAGATGTGTCTCCAACAATATATGCATCAGATAGTTTCTGTGAGCCTTCTTAATATGAGTTTCCCTTCAATTAACTATGTTGAAGGCAGTGCAGCAAAGGTCAAAGCCTGTCAGACTTACGGAGAAGCAGCATCATCTATTAGTATCGACATCGACATTGGTCATCTCTTTAAGTTGTTCTTCAAAGGTTTTAACAATGTACTTTGGTTTCCTTACAGAGAGAATGAAAATCTGACTCTTCCTTGCAAATTTAGCTATGAATTCGGCTGTGTAGACAAAGTATCCATTGATATCTTCAACTCTTTCATCAAACCTTGCACTCTGCCAACCGAATTTCATCATGGAAGATTGGTGCAGTCTACCTATGAATTTTATTATCCAAACATGGTGGCCATACAATTAGGATGTGGTCAATTACCTCCAAGACCTTTCTTCTCAACAATAATAAAGCCCAGAGAAGTAATCACAGAAGGGGTAGTGGCTAAAAAAGTCTTTGAATTAGGATGGGAGCAGCCAACATATGAACCATCTCCATTTGGGATAGTAGACACTGCTCATCCTTTCTTCACTTCTTGGTGGGAAGAATGGCATGCTCATATCTTCAATGTATCAGTCCACTCCCTATGTCAAAACTTGCAACCTGATTTTGCTTCTGATAGTGAGGTAATTTCATTATACTCATCATTTTCTGTTCTTGAATTCACCCCTCACCTTAACATTTGGTTATACACAAGATTCTGAGCCTACACCCCCTGCCAAGGCAATCCAATACTATTTAGCTGGACCCAATCCTGCCCTGGGTTTTAATGCTCCAAACTTGAAAACTTTCATAAAAATCCCTGCAACTTCAACTACTGCACCTTCAAGAGGAGAAGGTAAAAGAAATGCACTTGAGAGCATCCCTTTACCCAGGAAACCAAGGACCAAGAGGGCTAAATTATCTCCTAAGGTATGAATCTTGCATTCTGTGTCAAGCTAGTAACCTCATTCGGCAATAAATCTGACCACTTCCATATTCTATCGCCTCTATTGCAGCCACAGGTTAAAATTCCCAAATTAGGTGGCACCTCATCAATTGTAGAGCTAAAAACTCAGGAAGCCGAAGGTTCAAAAACTCATGAAACCGATGAGACCATAGGTAACACATTTGGTTAACCTCTTTTCTCTTGTCACATCTTTTCTCATACTCATATCATTGCTTGAAACAGATGAAATTTTAAATCAGCTGGCAGAAGAACCTTCTCCTGATCATGCTCCAAGCCCTCTTTCTCTGAATATTCAATCAAGTCCTCGAGCAGGCCAAGATACAACTCATCCCGATGATCAATCAACTCAGCAGGCAAAGTTTTGTTTCAAACTATATCACTTTAAACAGATTCATTCAATCGGCTAACACTTCTTTCCCCCTTTTTTTAGAGGAACACCACCGAGCCGACCACGAGTTATTCCTTCCCTGCTGAAGATTACATCACTGAGAAGGGTGAAGAAAATACTTCCCAACATACTCTATCAATGGAAAATCAAGCTCGGCTGAGGGAGGTGATCATTCTGTTGAATAAAGATACCATCAATTTGGTTCAGGACGCAGATCAGATAAGACACATTCTTGAACTTATTGATGAAGATATCCCCCCTGCTCTTCTGACCCCCCTAGAGTCTGCAGCCTGCCTTGATAACTTCGTGGGTATGGTGAGAAGGGCAACCAAGAACATATCATCTAGGGCTGTCTTGCAGAATGATAGGTCCTCAAAGAAGCTGGAACTTAAAGACTTGCATTCTCACATCTAAACTGCAAGAAATTCCCTAGCAACCCTGGAGCCCGAGTTGAAGGCCATGGAGGAGGAAAAGGGCAGGTTAGAAGTTCAGCTAGCCGAACTGAATGCCAAAATTCAATCTCACAGGGCTCATATAGTTGATTTGCCGAAGAACATAGAAGCGGCTTCACTAAGGATGACTTCGGCCCTCAAAGAAGATCGGCAAATCAAAGCCAAGATATCCAAGATCCAGAGCTCTAAAGATGAAGACCAGAAAGTATTAGACAACGTTAGCCGAATCAGGTCCGAGGCTATAAAGGCAATTAATCAGCTTCTGAATGAGTAGACATTGAACTTGTAATAAACTAGATGTAATATACTTCATCTCCGCAAAACTATCTTTCTGCTTCCATGCCTTTATTTGCCTGAGAAAACAATCGACCTTCTCCTTTAAATTTTCCTATTAAGATGTAGCCGATTGTCCTTATTTTTCTGATAGCCAAACGAAACCTGACTCAAAGAACCAAGGATATAGCCGAACGGCGTTCGACTTAACCGAGCCTGGCCCAGTCCAGTAACGGCCTAGTCGAGAGGGAAAAACCCTACTTCGTCGCTTGGCATTCTTGCCCCACCACTCCGTGGAACTCGCCACGACTCTTTTTTGGCTTATAAATAAATCCCTTTTGTTAGTCTCGATTGCCACCTGCAGTCAAGCATTCTTGCCACCGCCTCTTCATCTTTCGCTCGACTCAATCCAGAAGCAAACCCTAACCTCCATAGCAATGGCGAATGGTGATGACTGCGGCAAGCGTCCTGCCGAAGGGGAAGCAGAGGGAAGCAGACCACCGCAACGCCGGCGCCGTGGGTGAGAATCGGTTCCCTTGCCCCCTTGCAGTTCTACGTTCTTGTCCTTCTTCCGCCTGGATTTTGATTTTCTTCTTACTCATTAGGATAAGATTCATCTCCAGCAGCCAAAGCCATCCTCATCCTCAACCAGGAACCCCGTCATCTGGTTCCTCCAGCCCCTCCGATTCCTCAGACCCTTCCTCAGACTCCTACTACTCCGACTGGTGGAGTAACCGCGACGCCTGCCGCTTCAAGGAGGAGAGGGACAAGGCCCGAGAGGAACTGGGCGAAGTTTCCAAGCAATACGGCATCGACCAGCTTGAATGGGAGCATCAGCGGAAGCAACTCTGCAATGCTATCACAGGTCGGTGAAATCCTCGCCCGATTCCCCTTCTTCTAATTGAACTTGCTTGCCTGACGCATCTTTTCTCTTGCCAGCATTGTCCGCAGAGGTTGACCGCCTGAAGATTGTGGCAACTAGGGTGGCCGACAAGGTGAACGCCCAGGGGGAAACCGTGGAGGCGCGCCTTGATGATGCGGACAGTCGTGTCGATCGGGCCGTCATTCACGGCGTACACCACGGCGTCGCCTTAGGGCTGGCGGCGATGTCCACCCAGGCGCGTGAGGACTTCTCCACCATGCCAACCGGCTTCCTCGGCGGCGAACTTCCTGAAGATGTCGAAGACATCGAAGAACTTCTGGAAAGCTACGAGGATCATGCAACCGTACTCGCCCAGGCTACTGATGCCCAATCTGTCTTGAACAGATTGTCTGATGAATAGACTGTACTTAGGAGCTCCCGTAACAAGACTGCCCTTTTTTGTGAAACACTTTGCATCTGTGGAATATTGGTCTGTGACCCCTGTTTTTCCTTCTCTGAATTACCTAAAGCAGGACTCCTGCATGATATTATCCTTATTCGGTTAGATTGATATTTTTGCTCTAAAGGCGACACATGTCATGTCGGCTATTCTCCAACTTTTTGGAGGATTTTTCCGCTAAAGGCGATGTTTTACATCGGCTATTTTTGCACATGAACATTCTTGAATCTGCTCATGTACCGGCTTCAACACTGGGATGAAACTTCTTAAGAAATCTCCCATTAATAGCTCTAGAAAATTCTTCTCCCAATAAAGTCTTCAAACTATATGCATTGCCAGACACATGTCTTACTATCCGAAAAGGTCCTTCCCAATTTGGAGACCATTTACCGAACGCTTTGTCCTTCATCCCGATCGGCAATACAACCTTCCAAACTAAATCTCCTTCCACAAAGTGTTTTTCTTTGACCTTTCTGTTGTAATACTTGGCAACACGCAATTTATTCTTCTCTATATTCTCCAATGCCTTAAGACAAACCAAGTGCAAATCTTCTAGTTCATCCATCATTAAATTTTTATAATCTTCTTATATACTGGAACTATGCTTGAAATCCACTCTGCATATCTACACGGCCGAATGAAATTTGCTTTCAATAATCTCTCAACTTCTTTTTTCACGTCGGCCAGTACCTCCTCTTTAAAAAATCTTCCGAGGAGGTTGTTTGTAGGGGCGATACCCAGGTTTGATCGGTAATTGATGCTCAACAATAGAACGGTCTAGTCCGGGCATCTCTGTGTAATCCCAAGCAAAACAATCCTTAAACTCTTTCAAAAGGTTTATCAATTTCAATCTATATTCTGGATCCAAATTTGTACTGACACATATTGGTCTTGTTTCGTCTTCACTACCAACATTTACTTCTTCTAATTTATCAGCCAACATGAAACCTCGTCCCAACTTTCCTTCGTTACCATCAATTGGATTATCCATTCAAAAATTGCTCTGAGAGCCGACTGCTTGGATCGGTTGTTGGTCCTTGTTGAAAACATTTACAGGACCTTCTTTCCAAACTCTTCCAGAGAAGCACTCGACACCATCATATTCCCAGTAAACGGGCTCTGCAGTAGCAACACTCACCGAATCATCGGCATGGACAACTTCGATGTCATCTCCAATCCACTGGATGAGGATTTGATGCATAGTTGATGGAATGCAGCAGTTTGCATGTATCCAGTCCCTTCCTAAGAGCAAACTATATGCCCCCTTGCCATCGATGACGAAGAAGGTAGTAATCAAAGTTTTTGACCCGATCATCAACTCAACATGAACTGCTCCTCGAGTATCAGAAGGATTGCCAGCAAGTCCCTCAACACCATGTCAGTTTTCAATAACTCCTCACTTGCCATCCCAAGTTTCCTGAAGGTAGTATATGGCATAATATTTATGGCAGCTCCCCCATCAATAAACATTTTGGTTAATGGCTTGCCATTAATGTACCCCTTCACATAAAGTGGCTTCAAGTGTCGATGCTTAGCTGGTTTATCAAAAACTGCCCGTTGAGTCAGAACGAGCTGAGCCATCAGATCTTGGTATTCGTCTTCGTCAAAATCCGAATACACCTCTTCTTGGACATTTTGATCTCCGGGAGCCATGAATTCTGATGGAAGAAAGAACGCAATGCATGCATTAGCCGAACGATCACCTTCATCAGGCTTTTCTTTAGGACGCCAAATTTGCTTCGTCTTAGTGCCTGCTTGCGCCAATTCTCTATCTCTTAGGCGTTGCACTCTTCTTTTCTGGCTCTTTCTCAGTCCTGGTGGACACCACTGTCCTTTCTGCCAAACATATTCACGGTATTCTTCTTCCTCAGTGCGAGCCCAATTTCGATCGGCAAATCTTTTCCCTTACCGATTTTCGGGATGACCCATTTTTAAGCGCCGATCGTCCTTAGGGAATCGCATCCCAAGCCTTTCATGGACCGAACGGTGGTTGACTCGAGACTGCCTATATTCAGAATATTGATCATTGCATTCACGGCAATTGTTCTTAGCAGGCAGCTTCAAGCCTTCATTCCAACAATATTTGAAGAATGAGCACCCCCAATGAGACTGCTCTTGCTCTCTCATATATTCTCGTTCCTCTCGGTACATACTCTCTTCGTACCTCCATTGCTCCTCTGTGAACTTTTGTTCTTCATAAAACTTTTGCTTCTGGCGCCGTTCTTGCTCCCGACGCCATTTGTTCAACAAAATACGTGTCGTGACCCTGGGTCTAGAAGCTTCTCCCCTCTCAGTTCGGCTATTCTGGAAACGACTTTGTTGCCGAAATTCTTCATTTGTGATCTGCCGATCGGGGTCAACAGCACCAGTCTTTCTCGCTCTATCAGAGGTTAATACCTTCATCTTTCTCGCTCTGGGGTCATCTGTATTAACCATGTTAACGGAGAAAGATACGGTATTCTGTGCAAAAGGGTTACCATCAATTTTCATTTTTCCATCGAACCTCAAATGCCCTTCCTGGATAGCCTTCTGGATCCGCACTCTGAACACTCGAAAATCATTTATAGAATGAGATCTGGTGTTATGGAAACCACAATACTTCTTGTCTTTAACTCCTTCAGGGTGCAGCATGGGATGGCCTTTCGGCAACTTGATGCGTCCCTCTTTCAACAACAACTAAAATAGCTTATCCGATTTGGAAACATCAAAGTCATAGGTACCCTTTTGCTGCCTCAGCCATCGTTGATTGACTTGAGTCGGCTCTTTCGCCCAGACTAACTCAGCTGCAGCTACCTCATCTTCGTCATCATACTCCATTGCTTTTTCTAAGAAAGCCTGATACATTCCGCTAGCCACATCGCCTTTCTGGAATTGGTTGTTTCTCCTAAACCCCTGAGCCTGATTACTCATTATTGCCAATCGTTGTGATAATTGCCCAAGATCATCAAACTCCATGTCGAATAGCCTTTCCCTGATATTCGGCAACATGCCAGCTATAGCTATCCCTGGCAATTGATCATCTGGTAAATTCAGGGAATAGCAGAGATTTTTAGTCTCCCTGAATCAGCGCAAGTATTCTTGCGGCGTCTCATTAGCCCTCATTTTCAAACTCATGAGGTCGACCAACTTCGTCTCATTAGTACCCGTAAAGAAATATGCATGGAATTTCTGCTCCAATTCCGCCCATGTTCCAATAGAATTTGCCGGCAGAGATGCGAACCATGAGAAAGCTGGTCCTGTTAATTATAACGGGAAGTACTGAATCCTCCAAGCTTCATCTGTAGATGCTTCCCCAAGTTTCATCAAGTAATGACTGATATGTTCTATAGTGCTAGTGTCATCTTGGCCTGAAAACTTAGTAAGATCAGTGGGAGGTTTCACCCTTGGAGGAAGTGCCACTCGGTTATACCACTCTGGATAAGGGGCTTTGTACGCATAGGACTGATTCTTTGGCTTCAAGCCGAACTGATTTTGCATCATGTCAGCCATCTTGTGCATGATGAGGTCGATATTTGAATCTGGAGCCGCATGTGTTTGACCTCCAAGAAATGCCCCTGCTGAATTTTTATAGCCCGGATTCGGGAAAGCATCAATCGCACTGTAATCAACGAACTCCTGATATCCATCTCCAAACATGTTCTTTTGCAACCTATTTGTTGCGGGAGATACCCTGAAGGCAGATTGTGGGACGTTTCCCGTCGTGCCGAATGCGAGTTGGCCATGAGTTGTGGGAGGTTGCTGCTTCTCGTGAGGGACCATCTCACCTCTGCTTGTACCAACTCCGCCGTCTTCGGCAGTTTTTCTCTGATGCTGGGGTACGAGGAATAACATTGGCCCCTGTATTGGGCCAGCGGCTTCCTCAAAACATTTATCAATTGCCGGGCCGAAAGTACCAACCATGATGGCACGAAAGGTATTTAAGAAAGTTGATTGATGATTTGTCATGGCCTCTGCTATAGCCTTGTACACCAGTTCGGATAGTTTTTGAGCATCTTCCTCCCAGTGCTATCAGATTGATGAGGATGGAGAGTTCTTGGGATTGACTGCTTCTGGAAAACCTTGTTACTCTTATTCTTAGAGAAGGACATCAAGCATTTGTGCTGAAACTCATTGCATGTTTGTTGAACTAAATTTCTCAAGTCTCCTGGCAACTCATCCATGGTCACGTCCAGAACTTGATTGTTCTCGAATTCAGGCATCTTGGAATGTGGTGTCCCACCGGACGTGCCAAAAAGTGTCTTGGCACAAAATGTGGCGCACTGTGCCTCACACACAGCAAGCTGGAAAGCGTGGCTTCAATCGGGTGCCCGGACGATTTGAAATCCGAAGACGTGCCAGTCGATTTGACCTGAAAACCAACAAGGGATAAAACTGTGAGAATAAAACTGGAACATGTCGGGTGAGACCAGACAGTTCTATATTTACGGCCCTGAAGCCACTTTCGATGACATACAGCTATAGAAGCTGTCTGCCAAGCATGTTTATAGAATTATTCGGCTAATATAGAAGAAAGCATATGAAAGCATTGATTGTTGAATACACGTATAAGAAAAGACATGCTTAAACAAATAAGAATAAATTATGAATTGATGTATAACCAAGCTCGGTAAACTAGCCGAATTGGGGTCCATGAAGAAGGAACATGCAAACAAACACGATCAAACTAATCTAAAACCTGCATCTGACGCACGATACCTAGTTTTATCAAAGCTCAAGCATGATTGACATGTATGAACCCACAACACGTAACAATCTAGATTAGAAGTTAATTCGGCCATTATGATCATGCAGTCTATAAGAGATGTCACGAAAACAACGATTAATAGAGCATAAGTAAACTTGTAAAGAAAGGCCGAACAAAATCAATCTAGATTGGGCAAAAGAGTGTTACAAAATTAATTAAATCATGCAACACATAATAACTTAATGAATCTGTTAACACAGAATTTTCTCACTATGACGAGTGGGCCAGCACATTGCAGGTTCAGAGGAAACCACCACCTGAAGGATTCAACAAAAAGCAAACGCGGTCGGCTAATTCAACTGATTCGGTAAAGCTATGGAGGTGACTAGTCAACGACGAACGAGTTCGGCAATGTGACGCTGCGGTCGGTTACCTCAGATTGAAGTCGGTTTGCGCCAGAAGACGACAAATGCGGCATGTCAGGAGATTTAGCGACAAAGATCTCATCATTTTAGCACGTGCCGGTTATTAGAGAGGGCATGGGATGAAGGCATCGTATTTTAGATAAGTTTCCTGGTTTGTCGTTGTAATCGTATCCTTCTAGGACTCATAGAACACCAGGGTATAAATATAAACTCTGAGACCATTGTAAAGGGGTTCACAATAAATACAACCAACCCGGCCCCGTGCCATCTTCGAGTCCAAGTCATGTCGTCGTGTTCTTCGAGAGGAGTCATCGATCCGTCGACCTCCGTAAGTCCCGACAACCTTGTTATCATGCCTAGTATCGTGCGGCGGATTTAGATGTGATGCAAGTAGTCTCGTTTGTTGGTAATGGTCATGCGGCGAATCATTACTCGATGATCGGGAAGTCTTAGTTTGTGTTAGGGTTACGAGTAAGTACCGTACGGCAGGCGCTTGCTTGATGAGCGTAACATAAACAAGACAGTTATCGGCTCTATTAGACTTGGCAAGATCTAATAGATTCATTAAGTTACCTGGTGTTATATGCTTTACTACGTTTTTTTTGTTGTAACACTTTGTTGCCCAATCTAGATTTCGCTTGGTTCGGCTTCATCTTTTATAGATCTATCCTGTTCTTTCAATTTCATCATTATAAGGTTTTTATGCAATGAATCTATTGTTTGTAATAGCCGATTTGATCGTATCTAGATTGCCACGTGGTGAGGGTTCATGCACGCTAAGTATGTTTAATCTATGATAGAGCTAGGTGTCGTGCGGCAGGCGCAGGCTTTAGATTAGTTTATTTATGCTTCGTTTGTATGTTCAATCCCCATGGATCCCAACTCGGTTGCACCACCGAGATTGGTTAAGCTTTAACTCATATTTTATACACCATGCAAGTACGATTCTCATGCAAACGTATTCGGCAACTTGTTATTCACGTAACTTTGTTCATATTGCCGAGTAGTCTTTAAACCTGTTGGCAGATAGCTTTCATAGCTATATGTCGTCGTAAGTGGCTTCAGGGCCGTATATCTTGGAACTGTCTGGTCAGAACCGGCATGTTCCAGCTTCGTATTTAATAGTTTCTCTCCCTTGTTAGTTGCAGGGCAAACTGACTGGCACGCACCGGACTTCCGAGCACCCGGGCTACATTTGAAGCTAGCTTTTCCGGCTTGCTGTGTGATTGGCACAGCGCGCCACTTTTGGTGCCAAAACACATTTTGGCACGCCCAGTGGGACCCTTTTTTCCTGCAGCAATGATTGAAGTCACTGAAGCCGAGGCCAGTAACAAGGCGGGGCTCGTGCAGGTGCAGCTCGCTGAACTACCCGACGAGTACAAAGAGCAGGTGGATAATGCTTGTGCCGAATTCCAGGCCAAGTGCCTAGAAGCCTTCTCCAAGAACAAGAGCGGAAAGGTTCGCCGTCTGCACGATCTGCCGAAGCCCGTCCAGCTCAACCCGAATGATCCCGGGGAAGCGGAGGCAGTGCTGAAAATGTCTCACATAGTCAACGAAGTTGTCTCTGGTGCCATCGGTTGCATGCATGGGGCATTTCTCAACACTTTCCGCACCATCATGATCGCCCAATTTGGCCCCAAGGCCGACGAACTCATGAAGGCGGAGTTTGGCCCTATAGCGGGGCCACATCTTTTCAACCTGCCGGATCACCTCAAGGGGGCAGGAGCTGCTGGTGAGGAGACCCCGCCTAAGGCTCAATCAAGCGGGATGACCATTCAAGAGAAGCACACGCCAGAGGGCCAATTGCCGACCATGGGTCAGCTCACGTTCGGCACTAAGGGTCAGCCGCCAGAGTCAACACACAAGATCTCCCCGCAAACCTATAGGCTCATAAAGGACTACTACGGAAACGGGTACCATGAGATGCTTGAGCCTCACAACATAGAGGGTGCCCCACATCCAGGATATGGGAAGCCGACGGCCGAAAAGACCGCCGACTCTAATGTCGATGTCATGCTAGAGAAGATGGCGGATATGATGCAGCGCACTTTCGGCCTGAAGCCTAAGGGCACTTATGCTTACAGGTCTCCGTTCCCCGAATGGTTCCAACGTGTGGCTCTGCCTCCCAGAGTCAAAGTGCCGACAGACCTGTCCAAGTTCTCCAGCTTAGACGACACTAGCACGGTGGAGCACGTCAGTCGTTATCTGCTCCAGCTTGGGGAGGCCAATACCGAAGATGCCTTCAGGGTTCGGTACTTCCCGTCGTCACTCACTGGACCGGCATTCGCATGGTTCACGTCACTACCGCCGGGCTCTATTCTCTCTTGGGCAGACTTGGAACAAAAGTTCCATACACACTTCTACACGGGCACCAAGGAGAAGAAGCTGGTGGACATCATGTACGTGCGCCAGAGGCCAAATGAGACACCACAGGACTACCTGCGCAGGTTCAGGGAAGTCAAGAGCCAGTGCTTCGGCATGTACCTGTCGGACGATCAGCTTCCACCATTGGCCGTGGCAGGAATGCTCCCGAGCATTAGGGACAAGCTGTTCGGTCAAGAGTTTGAAGACTTGGGTCATCTCTCTCGCCGGCTGAATGAGATGACTATCCAAGCGCAAGGCTTCCGAAGGGAAGGGCGCTTCCAGAAGGACAATGTCGCGGCCCAGATGTATCAGGCTTTCCTGGACGAAGCCGATGACTACACCGACGCTGAAGATGAGGTGGCCGCTGCAGAGCTCAACTGGGACAAGGAGCCGACCCAGGCCAACAAGCAATGGCTGCGCCAGCAGAAGGGGGCATACGACTTCGACGTCACCAAGGCCGACAAGCTCTTCGAGTTCCTGGTCGCCGAGGGAAGAATCAGGCTACCCCCGGATCACCCGATGCTGCGTCCTGGAGGGGTCAAGGACAAGAAGTACTGCGGTTTTCACAACACTAACACTCATTCTATAACTGATTGCCGTGTGTTCAGGACAAGGATCCAGAAGGCCATCCAGGACGGCCACATCAAGTTCAATGGCAAGGTGAAGATCGATGCTAACCCCTTCGCCCAGAACGCCGTGTTCTTCTCAGTGAACATGGTAGCTCCAGAGGACCCCAGGGGCAAGGGCAAAGTCAAGGTCCTCACCTCCGACAAAGCGCGCGAGTCTGGCACAGTGGACCCCGATCGGCAGATCACCAGCGATGAATTCCGGCAGCGTACCCAGACCACGAATAGTCGATATGAGCACGGGGAGTCATCTTCTAGGCGCAGGCCTACCCACAGGGATCTCAACAACAAGTGGCGCCGGGAAGGTGAGAAAGAGCGGAGGCGTCTCCAACGCGAGGAACAGAGATTCGCAGAAGAGTATCAGCGTGAAGACGGTCACACGGAGGAGTACCGGTACCGTCTGGAGGAGAGGGCCTACCGCAGAGAACAGGCCTACTGCAGGGAGCAGGAACGCCGCCAAGAGCAGGAGCAGGCTCACTGGGACTGCCCGTTCTTCCGCCACTGCTGGAACGAAGGCTTGAAGCTGCCTGCCATCAATAACTGCCCTGAGTGCAGCGATCAGTACAAGGGGTATAGGCAGGCTCGAGTCAACCGCCGTCCCGTCCATGAAAGATTGGGAGCACGCATCCCAATGGACGATCGGCGCCTAAAAATGGAAAGCCCGGATCGGCAAGCCAAAAGATATGCCGATCAGGAGTGGGCGCACCACTAGGATGACAGCGAGGAGGCACAGCCCCGCCCATATAGGTGGCAAAAGGGGCAGTGGTGCCCGCCAGGGCTCAGAAAGAGCTAGAAAAGGAGGGTGCAGCGCCTCCGGAATAGGGAGTTGGAAGAAGCAGCTGCCGATGGGAAGAAGCAAGAGTGGCGCCCGAAGGAAAAACCAGATGACACTGACAAAGGCGCTGACGTGGCCATGACTTTCTTCCTCCCCCTGGAGTTCATGGCTCCTACCGGCCGGGGGGCACAAGACGAGGTGTATTCGGACTCTGATGAGACCGAGTACGACGAACTCGCGGCACAGCTCGTGCTGTCTCAGAAGGCAGCGTTTGACAAGCCAGCCAAGCATCGGCATTTAAAGCCGTTGTACGTCAAGGGGTACGTCAACGATAAGCCGCTGACAAAAATGTTCGTCGATGGCGGCGCAGCGATCAACATCATGCCCTACGCCACCTTCAGAAAGCTGGGCATGAACGATGAAGACCTGATCAAGACGGACATGATACTCCGTGACTTTGCCGGCAATCCCTCTGACACTCGGGGTGCCGTGCACGTGGAACTGATGATTGGATCCAAGACGCTCATCACGACCTTCTTTGTCATTGATGGCAAGGGGGCATACAGCCTGCTTTTGGGCAGGGATTGGATCCACGCCAACTGCTGCATACCTTCAACCATGCACCAAATACTCATACAGTGGGTTGGAGACGACATCGAGATTGTCCACGCTGACGATTCGGTGAGTGTTGCTGCTGTTGAGCCCACCTACTGGGAGTTCGACGGAGTAGAGTGCTTCTCCGATCGCGTGTGGGGAGAAGGTCCTGTCAACATCTACGGCAGAGATCAACAGCCGATCCAAGCAATCGGCTCTCAAAGCTTCTTTTAGATGGATAACCCAACCGACAATAGTGAGGGCAAGCTGGGACGTGGCTTCACGTCGGCCGATAAACTGGAAGAGGTAGATGTTGGTGATGCAAGTAAGAAGAGGCCGATGTTCATAAGTTCCAGTTTGGACTCTGAATTCAGAGTGCAATTGGTAGATCTTCTAAAAGAGTTCAAAGACTGTTTCGCTTGGGACTACACAGAGATGCCCGGATTAGATCGGTCCATTGTCGAGCATAAATTGCCGATCAAGCCCGGGTACCGCCCGTATAAACAACCTCCGCGCAGGATCTACAAGGAGGAGGTGTTGGCCGACGTGAAAAATGAAATGGAAAGATTATTAGAAGCTAACTTCATTCGGCCATGTCGATATGCGGACTAGATCTCCAACATTGTCCCGGTGTACAAGAAGAACGGGAAGTTGAGGGTTTGCATTGACTTCAGGGACCTCAACAAGGCTACTCCTATGGACGGGTATCCAATGCCAGTGGCTGATTTGCTAGTAGATGCTTCGGCCGGTTTTGAAGTCATAAGCTTTGTGGATGGCAATGCGGGTTACAACCAGATCTTCATGGCTGCAGAGGACGTTGCAAAAACCGCCTTCAGGTGCCCCGGCCATATAGGTTTGTTTGAATGGATTGTCATGACCTTTGGTTTAAAAAATGCCGGTGCTACTTACCAGCGAGCCATGAATTACATATTTCATGAGCTGATCGGCAAAATCGTAGAGATCTACATTGACGATGTGGTGGTCAAGTCCAGAAGCAAAGAAGGACACTTAGCCGATTTAAGGCAAACCTTAGAGCGCACAAGGAAGCACGGTTTAAAGATGAATACAACCAAGTGTGCATTTGGGGTGTCGGCTGGTGAGTTTCTGGGATTCTTGGTCCACAAAAGAGGCATTGAGGTTGGCAAGAAGAGCATGGAAGCAATTGATAAGGTAGTGCCGCCAAACAATCTCAAAGAGCTACAGTCGCTACTCGGCAAGATTAACTTTGTCAGAAGGTTCATATCCAACTTGTCCGAGCGCGTGCTGCCATTTTCTCCACTGTTGAAGCTCAAGAAAGATCAGGAGTTCGTATGGGGTGACGTGCAACAAAAGGCTTTCGATGAAATCAAAGAGTACATGAAGGCACCACCAGTATTGGTTCCTCCACAACTCGGCAAGACTTTCAGGTTGTACGTGGCGGCCGACAACCTAACAATAGGGTCGGCCCTCATGCAAGAATTCGAGGGAAAAGAGAGAGTCATAGCCTATCTTAGCCGAAAGCTACTGGACCCCGAAACGAGGTACTCGGCTACAGAAAAGTTGTGCTTGTGCGTTTTCTATTCCTGTACTAAGTTTCGGCACTATTTGTTGAATGCCGAATGCGTGGTAGTATCAGAGTTTGATGTAATCAAGCACATGTTATCAATGCCGATTTTAAGTGGGAGGATCGGTAAATGGGTTTTAGCTCTCTCTGAGTTTGATTTACGTTTTGAATTGGCAAAGGCTGTTAAAGGCCAGATTATGGCTGATTTTGTCACTCACCACCGTGATCCT
Organism: Coix lacryma-jobi var. lacryma-jobi; assembly: GCA_009763385.1. Classification (NCBI taxonomy): domain Eukaryota; kingdom Viridiplantae; phylum Streptophyta; class Magnoliopsida; order Poales; family Poaceae; genus Coix; species Coix lacryma-jobi. The sequence continues at coordinate 111,096,509 of CM019831.1, read as the reverse complement.
AACGCTAACATGGTAACCATTGTCCCTTGGGCATTGTTTTTTGATGGATCCTCGTGCAGCAAAGGTGGTGGAGTCGGGATCGTGTTGATTTCTCCCAAGGGGACACCCTTCAAGTACTCTATACCGATCGAGTACACGGTGACTAATAATCAAGCAGAGTACGAAGCACTGCTCCGAGGGCTGCGGTTGCTTGTGGACATTAAGGCAGATGCCGTGGAGATCTTCGGTGACTCAGAGTTGGTAATCAGGCAATTGACTGGTGAGTACGAGTGCAAAAACGACATGCTGCAGGAATATCTCGAAGGTTGTCAAGAGCTCCTCAAACAGTTCGGGTCGGCAACCTTGCAACATATTCCTAGGGGGCAAAATGAAGAAGCAAACCAGTTAGCCCAGGCAACATCCGGGTATAGGGAGAATCAAAACATTTTTGCACTTGAGGAGGAGCAAGAAGCTCGGTCAAAAGAGCAAGCAGCCCCAGAGGATGATCAAGTGATTCTGAGTGATAATCAGGCAGTTGAAGACTGGAGAGACAACATTGTCGATTACCTCAGGGACCCATCTCGAAAAGTTTCCCGAAAACTCCGGTACAAGGCTCTTAAGTTTACGCTCTTGGACAATCAATTGTACTACAAATCCATAGATGGAGTTTTGCTTAAGTGCCTGAACCAAAACGAGGCTAGGAAGCTGATGTACGAGGTGCACGAGGGCGTATGTGGTGCACACCAGTCGGCTCACCGTATGAGGTGGATAATCAAAAGGACTGGATATTTTTGGCCGACTATGCTTGAAGACTGCTTTGAATATTACAGAGGTTGTCAGGATTGCCAGCGATTCGGCAACGTGCAAAGGGCCCCAGCATCGGCCATGAGTCCGATCATCAAGCCTTGGCCTTTCAGAGGATGGGGCATTGATTTGATTGGCCAGATCCACCCTCCATCTAGCAAAGGGCATAAGTTTGTTCTGTTGGCCACGGATTATTTCACTAAGTGGGTTGAAGCAGGTGTCCTTCGTCAGGGAGCATATCATCCACCGATTCGGCATTCCTCAGTCCATCACTACCGATCAGGGAATTCAATTCACTTCCTCTGAGTTTTGTGACTTTGCCGAAGAGATGGGGATTAAGCTCTATAATTCTTCCCCTTATTATGCATAGGCCAATGGGCAGGCAGAGGCTTCTAACAAAATCATGATTAAGATTATTCAAAAGAAGATCGAAGAGAAACCTAAAAGGTGGCACTTGGTGCTCAACGAAGCTTTGTGGGCTTACCGAATGGCTTGTCATGGGTCGACTCAGACGTCACCATACGAGTTGATCTATGGGCATCATGCAGTGTTACCATGGGAATTGCAATCGGGATCAAGACGAGTTACATTGCAGAACGATCTAGCCAAAGAGAATTATAAGGATTTAATGATGGATGAGCTAGAGGATTTGCATTTGATTCGTCTCAAAGCCTTGGAAAATATTGAAAAGAACAAGATACGCGTTGCCAAGTACTACAATTCGAAAGTGAAAGAAAAAGGATTCGAAGAAGGAGACTTGGTTTGGAAAATTGTCTTGCCGATCGGTACCAAAGATAAGGTATTCGGCAAGTGGTCCCCTAACTGGGAAGGGCCTTTTCGAGTTCTGAAACGTGCTCCCGGTAATGCGTACATTCTAAAAACCCTCCAAGGAGAAGAGTTTGCTAGGGCGATTAATGGACGTTATCTAAAGAGATTTCATCCTAGCGTGGAGGTCGGTGCATAGCGGAATCAAGAACTAGCGGGCACCGACGGCCGATACGAGGTTGTGTCGCCCATAGCACAAAAATGGCCGATAAAATCTATCGCCCTTAGAACAAAAATAGCCGACACGGCATGTGTCGCCTTTAGCGCAAAAAAACGCAAAAAATAGAACCAAGTGCACGCGGTGCTGTGCAATCGGTTAAATGAAAAATCGAACACTAGACAAGCACAGAAAGAGAAAACAGATTGTACACGTGAACATGGCAAAATAGAACGTTGTTCATGACAGGGGCTGTACAAAGATTTCCTAAAAATGCAGATCAGTTATCAAACACCCTGTTGATAACCGTCTGCGGATTGGTGACTATGGCGACGGCGTGAGCGTGGTCGTCGTAGGAGTCCAGAAAATCGTCGATCTGCTCGACGTCTTCTGGGAACGCCCCGCCGGGGAAGCCGACCGGTGTCCCGGAGAAGTCCTCCTCCGTGCGGACCGTCAGCGCCGACAGCCCCAACGCCGCGCCGTGGTGCACGCCTTGCAGGGCGACCTGCTCGATGCGGCCATGCACGTTGGCCAGGCGTGCCTTGGCGGTGTCGCCCTGGGCGTTCACCCGATCTGCGACGGCGTTCGCCGACATCTTCAGGCGCTCCAGTTCTTCAGACAGCGCTGTGAACGGCAAGATGGAATGGGTCGGTTAAAAGATCAACAAGAACGACCGAAAGCTGAATGAGGATTGGATGTTCATACCCGTGATTGCGTCGCAAAACTGCCGGCGCTGGTCCTCCCACTCCAGCTGGTCGATCCCGTACTACTTCGAGATGGCGGCCAGCTCCTCCCGGGACTCGTCCCGCAGCGCCATGAAGTTCAAGGCGTCGTTGTGGTCGTAGAGGTCGTCGTCGGAGTCCCGGTCCGGGTTCACCTCCCAAGGTTGGGTGTGGTAGGAGGAATCGTCGGAAGAGCTCGACGAGCCCGATGATGGAGCTCCTAGCCCCCCCGTTGCTGAAGGGGGCCGGGCGTGCCCGCCGGCGGTAGATATGACAGGAATCCTGTCGGCAAACAGTAACAGGGTGTAAGCGGGGTTTTCAAGAAACTGCCACAAAGGGCGTAGGCGAGGAATCCTACCCACGCTGGCGGAGGCGCCGAGCGCGACTCCCCTCGGCCTCCTCGGTCGCCGGGCGCTTGCCGCGATCATCATGGCTCGCCATTGCGCCTGGGGAGTTAGGGTTTTCTGGAATGGAGCGAGCAAGGAAGCTGAAATGGCGAAAGTACTAGAGGAGCAGATGCAAGATGGGGAAGAAGGCAGGCCTCCAGGGGCGATTTATAAAGGCGGAACAGTAATCGTGGCGGATGTCCCGGGGTAGCGCGGTGAATGTCAACCGGCGGACTGGGGTTTTCCCACTTCCCAAGATGAGCCTCTACAGTAACGGGCTATGCGAACCGTCTGGATGCGCTCGCGTGTTCGGCGAAGACTAGAGCGCCTGGCTTCGGCAAAATTGCCGATTTAGGTGTTCGGGACAAACACTGGCCAGATTGCCAAACAGGTTTACACGGTTAGTCACGATGTCATCAGAACGATAACCGATTGGATGCAAGATACAGATATACTACAAGAAGATGTTCGAGTCATTCTGACACAGGATTGTTGAAATTAAAAGTTCATTACATAATCATCTCAGTTGCTCAAGAATTGATTTATAGCCGCCAGAGTATCGGCTTTGACCTGATTGGCATGCTCCAGTGCCTTTTGATCCTCCTCTTCGGTGCCTTGTGCCTGTGAAAGCCTCGTACTAAGCTTGATATCCTCATCAAGCACCAATGACAGCTTGGAGGATGTTGACTCAATGATGTTCGGTAAACCAGACAACTGAGAGGTGCACGACTGAATGTCAGAGTTGACTTGAGCTAATTGAGCTTCCAGCTCAGATTTCTTTTCTTGCAATCCTGTTAACTGAGTCTCCAGGGTTTCCTGAGAATTCTTGGCCTCTTGGAATTGGGCATACAGGTCATTGACTTCCTGGGTACATTTGGATTTGGCAGACTGCAGATCAGAGCTTCTGATTGCTCGTTTCACCTTGGCAAAGCAGTCATCTAGTATAGACACGGCCTCCAGATGGAGCCTCAGATTTTCTGGAATATCTTTAGCAATGGGCTCGAGGAAGTTTTTGATCTCATCGGCGTCTCTGACTAAAGACAAGATGTCTTGATTCAGAAAGTTTGTTATGTTGCTCAGGACATCTCGGACGAGTGCCGATGGTCTTTTGGCCTCCGTTCTCTTATTCAGGAATTCGTTGACATCAAATGCATATTTGGAAGTCGGGCTGATGAAAATCTGTGTTAATTTAGACAGGTTAGCCGACTAAGGTAAAGTGTGAAAGAGGAATGAAATGAGAAATTAATTCTTGCCTGACGAGTCGGCTGATTGACAGGGTCTTGGTCCGGTTGAGAACCGGATTGGCCAGCGGGGTCTGGAGTTGAACCGATGAAAGTCTCATCAATTGTGTAATCTGTGAAATTACTGATTAGTCAAGGGAGGCAAGATCTGCTGATTGAAAGGATGATTGAGAAATCTACCAATATTGACGTCATCCGGGTTCTGGATGTTTGTGTTTTTTCCTTCGGCGTCTGCATGTTCATCATCTTCCAAGGTAATAACAGAGATTGGGGGCACTGTTGTTCGAACATTTTTAGGGGAGATGGCTTGTAGTGTCATGCAAGCAAGTCAAGAATAAGTTAATGATGATAAAAGAACTAAAGCATCTTACCTTTGGGGGAGGTGTGTTCTGTTTGGTCCTGGTTTGCCTGGAGATGGAGGTGTCCTCGGTAGCCTTTCTCTTCTCTCCTTTAGCCGAGAGAATGGTTAGTGGAGCTGCTTGTGATCTCATAAACCGAGACAATGAGGGAGCACTGTGTCCCAGAACAGTGATTGGGCCTGCTTGATGATATTGGATAGGCCTAATGACAGGATTGGGTGTGGAATCCTGTGGAAATTTTAAGGGGTTAGAAATCTCAAGGATCAAACACTAAAGTGATGGATGACTTGTTATGGTACCTCGCTGTCAGTACTGAAATCTGCTTGGATTTCTAGGCATATAGGATGGACTGGACTGTTGAAGATATGGTCATGCCATTCTTGCCACCAGGACTCAAAAAGAGAATGAGCAGACTGGATCAAGTGGAGTGGCACTGGTTTGTGATCTGGCAGATCTTGCCCCAGTCTGAATACTCGAGAGGCCTGCATTCCTATTGTAATTTGCTCTTTGGGCTGGATTTGCTCCCTGGGCCTGATGACAGTGGAAAAGATAAGTTTTGGAGGGAGTTGTCCACAACCTAATTGCCTGGCTGCCACATTAGGGTAATAGAACTCGTAAGTGTGCTTCACTTGTCTTCCCCTGTTAAATTCGGCTGGTAGGATGCAGGGTTTGATGAATGAATTGAAAACTCCTGTGGCCATTTCATCTACGCAGCCATCATCAAAGCTGAATTTGATAGGGAAAGTGAGGTTGTTGTTCTCCCTGTAAGGTAACCAAAGCACCTGACCAAAACCCTTGAAGAATAACTTGAAGAGATTGCCAGTATTCTTGTTGATGGTTATAGCAGTGGCTGCTTCTCCATAAGTTTGGCAGGCTTTTTCTGTGGCTTCTTCATCCTCAGCGAAGTTGCTGGAAGGAAAGCTGAGGTTGTCCAATAGCACAGCAACTATTTGGTGCATGTATAGCTGAAGCCACATCTGGACAAACCACCAGGGACCATTGACACAATCAATTGGTGGTAGTCTATCTGTGCTATCATGAGTAGCATGATACATTTGAGTGGAGATTTGATGCATCATGTGGTATATAGATCCCAGGAAAAGTTTGCCTAGAGGGACTTGTTTTCCTTTGGACAATTTGTCAGCCAGTGCAATGTAATTGAGGGTTGGCTCGTTGGATCTCCCACAGAAGATAAATCTGCACAGCCACATGTTTAGAAAAGCCCTGTGCTCTGTCTCTGCCACTGGGCCTGACACTTTGTTGTGGATTTCCACATACTTCATCCATCCAACGCTGACATCAATAGACCTCTGGGTAATTTTCTCTAGCAGTTCATCGGCATTCATGGTCGAAGTAATGTTCAGACCACTCATCATGAAGACATCAGCTAGTGTGATTGTCATTATACCATGGCCGAACACAAAAGCATTGAGGGCATCTGACCAGAAATGAGAAGCTGCTATGAGTAATGATTCATTTTTGGGCATGTCGGCCAGAGATAATTCCAGGGCATGATGAATGTCTTGAGTTTCCCAATGAGGACCAAATTTCACCTGGATTCTTCTATACCAGTTCCTCCAACCAGTGACCGCAGGCAGGGGCCAGTTCTTGAAGGTGTACCGCCACCTGTTCGATGAAATGACTCCATGCTTGAAAGGGATTCTGTTGGTTTCCATACTGATGATGTTGGTTGGATTGGAGTTTCCCATTGGACCCAAGAAATAGGAATTGGGATCCGCATCACAGGGAATCAGAATTTCATCCCTAAAGGCCTAAAGAAAAATGTGTGCGGGAAAAGTTAAATGAGCCGAATACCGACATAAATTGACCGAATGCGTTAAAGGGAGAAGTGCGGTTTACCTCTGGGATATCGTCATGGGTCGCCATTACGGAGCTCTGGTGGAAGTTGAAACTGTTGGTGATTTGGGGAGAATGCGGAGTTTGAAGCAGTGCTGACCTAGAACGCGCAGTGGACTTGTGGTCAATTTCAGAACAAATGTCTTTATTCAGAAATTGAGGGGGCATGTGTTAACACAGAATTTTCGCACTATGACGAGTGGGCCAGCACATTGCAGGTTCAGAGGAAACCACCACCTGAAGGATTCAGCAAAAAGCAAACGCGATCGGCTAATTCAACTGATTCGGTAAAGCTATGGAGGTGACTAGTCAACGACGAACGAGTTCGGCAATGTGACGCTACGGTCGGTTACCTCAGATTGAAGTCGGTTTGCGCCAGAAGACGACAAATGTGGCATGTCAGGAGATTTAGCGACAAAGATCTCATCATTTTAGCACGTGTCGGTTATTAGAGAGGGCATGGGATGAAGGCATCGTATTTTAGATAAGTTTCCTGGTTTGTCGTTGTAATCGTATCCTTCTAGGACTCATAGAACACCAGGGTATAAATATAAACCCTGAGACCATTGTAAAGGGGTTCACAATCAATACAACCAACCCGGCCCCGTGCCATCTTCGAGTCCAAGTCATGTCGTCGTGTTCTTCGAGAGGAGTCATCGATCCGTAGACCTCCGTAAGTCCCGACAACCTTGTTATCATGCCTAGTATCGTGCGGCAGATTTAGATGTGATGCAAGTAGTCTCGTTTGTTGGTAATGGTCGTGCGGCGGATCATTACTCGATGATCGGGAAGTCTTAGTTTGTGTTAGGGTTATGAGTAAGTACCGTACGGCAGGCGCTTGCTTGATGAGCGTAACATAAACAAGACAGTTATCGGCTCTATTAGACTTGGCAAGATCTAATAGATTCATTAAGTTACCTGGTGTTATATGCTTTACTACGTTTTTTTTGTTGTAACACTTTGTTGCCCAATCTAGATTTCGCTTGGTTCGGCTTCATCTTTTATAGATCTATCATGTTCTTTCAATTTCATCATTATAAGGTTTTTATGCAATGAATCTATTGTTTGTAATAGCCGATTTGATCGTATCTAGATTGCCACGTGGTGAGGGTTCATGCACGCTAAGTATGTTTAATCTATGATAGAGCTAGGTGTCGTGCGGCAGGCGCAGGCTTTAGATTAGTTTATTTATGCTTCGTTTGTATGTTCAATCCCCATGGATCCCAACTCGGTTGCACCACCGAGATTGGTTAAGCTTTAACTCATATTTTATACACCATGCAAGTACGATTCTCATGCAAACGTATTCGGCAACTTGTTATTCACGTAACTTTGTTCATATTGCCGAGTAGTCTTTAAACCTGTTGGCAGATAGCTTTCATAGCTATATGTCGTCGTAAGTGGCTTCAGGGCTGTATATCTTGGAACTGTCTGGTCACAACCGGCATGTTCCAGCTTCGTATTTAATAGTTTCTCTCCCTTGTTAGTTGCAGGGCAAACTGACTGGCACGCACCGGACTTCCGAGCACCCGGGCTACATTTGAAGCTAGCTTTTCCGGCTTGCTGTGTGATTGGCACAGCGCGCCACTTTTGGTGCCAACAGAATCTATTAGATCTTGCCAAATCTAATAGAGCCGATAACTATCTCGCTTTTGTTAAACATATCAAATAAACGCCTGCCGCATGGTATTTGCTCATAGGCATAGCATAAGCAAAGACTTCTTGATTGTTAACATAGATCTGCCGCACGATCTCTGGAAACAAACAAGACTACTTGCATCACATCTAAATCCACCGCATGATACTAGACATGATAACAAGGTTGTTGGGACTTACGGAGGTCGACGGATCGATGATTCCTCTCAAAGAACTCGAAGACACGACAAAGGACTCGAAGATGGCATGGGGCCGATTTGTATTGATATGGTTGTGAACCCTTTTTACAATAGCCAAGGGTTTATATTTATACCCTGGACGCAATACAAGTCCTAAGAGGACACGACTATGAAATATTAAAGGAAAATACAATATTTTTGGCCTTCGACTCCCTTCGGAATCTTCATTGCCTTAATTGTCGCAATTTTGTTGCCCGATCAGCTTTTGCTACCGTCGCTTCAACAGAAACTCCATTTTTCTCAGAATAGCCGACCGCATAAGCAACTGCCGAATCCTTGGAAACTAGCCGACCGCATGGATACTTGGCGAATGCCTCATACGTCGATATCCGCACACTGGCCCATCTGTCATCTCCTTATGCGTGCGAAAATCTGGTGTTAACAGCTCTAAACCCAAAGAGTCACAAAACTTCTCAAAATCCGAGTTTTTAAACTTGGAACCATTATCGCTACGAATAGCTCTCATCGAGTTCTTAGGGAACTCGTTCTAAAGTCACAAAACCAAATTGCGAACAAAAATGAAAGTCTCAGTTTTCACAGCTAAAAAGAAAACCCACGAATATCTCGAAAAGTCGTCAACCACAACAAGCACATACCACTTCCCACCAACTGAGCTCACCCGAGCCGGACAGACAAGGTCCATATGCAAAAGCTCTCCAGGGCGCTTGGTCATAACCTGATTCACAGGATGGTGGGGAGCGGCTACCATTTTCCCATGTCTACAAGAATGGCAGACAAGGTCCTTCTCCATGTGCAACTTGGGCAATCCTCGGATTAGGCCAAGTGAACTAAACCTTGCAAGCAAGTCGAAGCTCAAGTGACTGAGTCTCCTATGCCACTTCCAAAGATCAGAGGAGGAAGGACCAGCCAAAAGACAACGAGAAATGCCAAAAGACTCCGAGAAATTCGCACGAAAGATTTTCCAAAGGGCGAAATCAAACATACAAGATTGCCCTGAGGATCCAAAATACGACTGAGATTCGGCTTAAAATGAATCTTATAGTCATCATCAAAGAGTTGCGAAACAGAAAGAAGATTAAAATGCAAGTTAGAAACAAGAGCAACATCATGCAACACAAAGTGCTCATTAACTCGCACCAACCCACGAGACAACACTTTACCTTTGCTATTGTCGCCGAAGGTGATAAACTCCTTTCCGACAACAGGACTAAGACTGGAGAACCACTTAGCATTTCCGGTCATATGCCTTGAGCACCCAGAATCCACCAACCAAACGTTCTCCAATCGTCTTACCTACATCAATAAAAAGACATAGGGTGAGCATACGGTCCAACACTGGGGTGAGTAAAATGGGAATTATACCAGTGTTGGGCCAGCTGCTCAAAAGAATGGTTAGTAGCAAAACCATTCCTAGCACGCCTACGGGGAAAGCGATCACCACGTATAGGAAAATGTGGTCCGCTAAGGGAAGAGCGTCCATCGCGATACTCAAAACGCGGTGGGGGTAACGCTCAACTACAAAGCCACCGCCACGGGGTCCATAGCCCACAACTGCAGGCTCCCGTCGGACACGTCCTCCTTGCGCCTAGGATCTTGAGGCATTGGACCTCTAGGCCTAGCAGCTCTCCTTTGAACACTCGACACATGTACATCATGGAAAGGATGGTATATGTCCGTGTTGTTCATCTCCTTTGCACGGCACTCTTCTCTCTTGCGCCGAAAGCAAAACTCCCTCAAGTGTCCATCTCTCCCACAGTGCTCACAATGGTACCTCACCTCTCTCATAGGGGGTTGTTGGTACTCACGGTAGTGGGTGTGGATCACTTTGCCCTTCTGTGGCATGAGCTCCTCCTAGATAGGTGGCATGGTGTCTAGCTTGTTTTTCAGGTTGTTGGGCTTGGGATGCCACACTTGTTTCTTTGGTGGAGCTCTCGGAGGTTCCTCCTATACACCATCTTTGGTGTTAGTCTTAAGAGGCTCTTTGGGTGGTATCTTGGTAAGTTTGGGAGTAGTGGTGGAGTTGGGCTTCTCACTCGGGTTAAGACCACTAGACTCTCCAATCTTGCCAAAAGAAGAAGCACACTCAACACCCTGAGCAAAACCAACACCAGGAACTCCAGCAGCACGTTTGAATTGGGCAATCATCATCCCAAGCTGCGGCTCACCACAATACACCCATGACAAGATGGTCTAAAGGTATGTGTTTTCTTCCTCGGTTTGCATCTTGTCATGCTTCACATTGGCTATCTCCATCTCCAAGGCCTCACACAAAACACACCTAGACACACAAGTGCTACCCGAGCTGGCCTTCTCAAGAGACACAATCTTGGCATTCTTCTCTGCCAACTCGGATTGCAAGTCTGCACAAGACTTGCACGCACCCAACAACGAGGGTCTAGCCCTAAGTTCATCCACCTCTCCAACCAAAGCAACATACTTCCCCCTCAAGGTGAGAAGGTCAGTCATGTGCTTGGAGCACATCTCACACTCATCCTCCTCAGTCACGACAATGGTGGACTTGACAGACTCAAGCTCCTTCACCGCATCCTCCCACTTCTTCCTAAACTCCTTTCTCTCCCTAGCAGCAAGCCTAAGCAGTTTATCTTGACTAAGTAGAGCAGCAGTAAGCTTGTCAACCTCAGCAGAGAGTTCGTCGGGAGTTAGACATACCTGGGAGGTGTCATCATTGTCGTCATCGTTCCGAGGGATCTCCTCCAGTTCGTCGTTGACCTCATCGCCGAGGGCCATGGTGCAGAAGCCCTCGTTGTCGGCGAAGAAACAGAGGCCATTCAGCTTGTCCTCAATCTTCTTCTTCTTCTCGGACTCGTCATCACTTGAATCAGCGGAGTCGTCATCCGAGTCATCGATGTCACTGAGCGTGGCGAAGAAGGCACGATGCTCGGCCTGGGCCTTCTCCAAGTACTTCTCCTTGATGTACTCCTTGTTGAAGCCGCCCTCCGCTTGTGCTTGGCGGGGAAGTACTTATCCTTGCGCTTGTCGGAGTCGTACTTGTGGCTATGATCCGCCTTGCCGAAGATCTGCTTGTTCTTCTTTGGGCAATTGGCGATGAAGTGGTCCGAGCCGCCACACTCGTAGTAGCCACCTCGTCCTCCTCTGCGGCGACGGTTCATGCGGTTGTTGTGGAATTGCGAGAACCGGTTGGCAAGCAGGGCCAACTCGTCGTCCGCCATGAACTCCAGCTACTCCTCTGTGACAGAAAGAAGAGATGACAAAGCAAAGCCTCCAGAGGTGTTAGCAGAAGAGCCAGAAACCAAAGCCATTGACGGGCCCGAAGGATTTTCATAAGAAGCCCTCGCCATGGCTTCAATCTCACTGGACTTGAGCTTACTAAAGAGCTCGTCGCACGTGAGAGTCTCATAGTTAGGTGATTCGATGATCGCCTGAACCTTGGAGTCCCACACCGACCGATCGAGAGTGTGTAAAAGCTTGAGAGCCCTCTCATGATCATCAAAAGGCAACAGCTCCTTGTTAGCCCTCATCCTGTTGACAATAACCTGAAAACGAGCGAATAAACTCTCTATGCTCTCGCCAGGCATGTGTCGAAAGTTCTCATACTCTCGCTTGTGCGACTCGTAGAGACAGGTTTTGACTTGAGTGGTTCCCTCATGGAAACGCATGAGGGTAGCCCAAATCTCCTGAGCCGTAGCGAGGTGAGAAACGCGATCAAACTCCGTCATGCTCAAACATGAGAAAAGAGCATTACGGGCTCGGTTATTGGCATCGTGCTCATCGATCTGATGCTGAGTCGCACGAGCAGCCAAGACCACATAATCACTAGAGTTGCAAATATCCCAAATGGAAGCACCAATACTCTGAAGATAGGCCGACATACGTATCTTCCAATACGCATAGTTCGTCCCATCGAAAAACGACGGTTTGCCCACGCCGCGATCCATGTCGCGTTCTGTGGATCTGGAACCGGCTAAGGTGGAAGATCCTTAACCTGCTCCGATACCAATTGAAGGACCTAGAATGCAAAAGCAAGGCGACCAGAGGGGGGTGAATGGGAGCCTAAAAATTTCTCTCGAAACTTTGGCCTTTGTCCCAAAAATCAACCCTCAAAAACTTCGACCGAAACGTGATGCCCACGACCCTTGGAAGAGGGTGGATGATCCCTAGGATCATAGCGAGGCACCACCAAGCAAGAGCGAACCAAACACCAAAAGCTTTGGCTCAAGTTCGACCCAAAAACTGACCCTCGAACGTACATAGAAGGCTACATCGAGAAATCTCCAAATACCTATGCTAACAAGTAGCAAAGATACCTAGAGAGGTTTCTTGTTAACTCTAGGGCCAAACGAGAAGTCTCAAAACCAAGCGGAAAAGTCGGGAGAGCAAACACACTAAAATTCAGCACACAGCGAGTTCTCGGACTGTCCGCGGGTACGGTCCCGGACTGTCCGTGGCTACTGCGGACTGTCCGCGAGCAGGTGGCGGACTGTCCGCCGACTGAAAGTGCAAAACTGCACAGCTGCTGAAACCTTGCTGAGTGATCCCGGACTGTCCGCGGATCACAACGGTGGACTGTCCGCCGGTCAAAAATCAGCAAAGCAGCCGAGACTCGCGGCCACTGATCTGGCCAAGTCCGATGCGCGGACTGTCCGTGGGCACAGCCGCGGACTGTCCGCGAGTGCCCAGAGAGGGCAATTTTGGTCGCCCTCAACCCAAATCTCCTCAAATCTGATCCAAATCAAAATCCCTTGTTCTCAAACTTGGAGAAGATGATCACGAGATAGTTGGAAGACTATCCCCAAGAAATCATCCGGTCAAATCAACTCAAACAACGGGAAATAGAAGGGGAAGGTGAATGAACCGAAAAAGCACCACGAAACTTGAATCGACCCGATCTACTTGTTCATGAGGAGTTAGATGAATTCCTTCGGTGGAAGTGATCTCCTCTCATCAAAGAACAAGATGATTCAAGTGGATTCGAGAAATACACAGCGAGGAGGGAGATCGAGTGACGGAAAAATCATGGAGAAACGATGAACGCGAAGAATAAGTTCAAAACGCGAATCAAGACCACCAATTGCCAGCCGAAATTCGTCCCCACGAGGAGACAATGAGATTACGGTCTCCTTTCCTCAAAAAGCAAATACACAGAGGTATTGTTCACCGTCTCTGCGGATCTCAGTAGCTACAGCAGGGAATGGGAGAGAGGAAACCCTAGAATGAAAATAGCAGTGGCTGAGATGGTCTGGAGGGAGGGGTCGCCGAGCATCTCCAACAACTTGGTATAATTTACTTGCTAAATCTTGAGTTTTAGCAAGTTGCTAATTTATTTGCCAAGTGAAAAAAAGACTTCTCTCCAACAACTCCCTAAAACACACTTGCCAAAATGAACGAACGAAGAGCCGGGTCCGCTAGTCATAGACACCGGTATAAATTTTTCAGGTAAAAAGAATAAAAAAAGAGTAACTTGAGGGGAGGGGAGGTGTAGGCCGCGGGGGGAGGGGGCGTACGCGCACGGTTCCGCACTGCGGGAAGTTACGCGCGCGAGGGGGCTGTTTAGCAAGTTTGGAAAAATACCAAGTTAGTTTAGGGAGTTGTTGGAGAGGGTTTTTTGAGTTTTTGTCAAATTTATAAGAATACCAAGTTGATTTAGGGAGTTGTTGGAGATGCTCTTATATAGCCTAATACAATTATTCCCCTTCTACCCTTACTGCTAATGAGCGAGCAGGCTAACCCTAAGGGTATTCCTGACCAACTCGAAGTTGATGGTGATCTGACGGCCACGCCCGCACAACTGGTAGCTTCGCCTCGACGCGACCTCACCGATTGCCGCCACCGCTCTGCTCGTCCTTTTCACGGACCTTCCCACGGTTTTGAGGCCGAAACCGGAAAACCTGGGTCATCCCCCGGTTTTGAGGCGAAACCGGGAAACCTGTCGTCCGTCGCCTGAGTTTTGATGCCCAAACTCAGAAACCCGCCAGCACCCAGGTTTTGAGGCCCAAACCTGAAAACCATCATCAGCCCGAGTTTTGTGGCCCAAACTCGGAAACCGGCCGCACCCAGGTTTTGAGGCCCAAACCTGGAAACCGTCCACTCGGTGGTTTTTCTGTGGCTCAACCACCAAACCGAGCCGTACAAGGGATGCACCGCCCGTGCACCCCGTCCACGCGCAAGTCTTCACTTGTCGCTGTCCCAGGCTGTCAGCCACCACGGCCGATACTCAGGCCACCGGTCTGTCAGTCCAAGCCTCACGTTCGCCCTTCACCGCTCCGGGTCCATCGGCACGACACGTCTCTACTTGACCTTCTCCTTGCCTTTGATCACCGTATCCGAGCTCAACACCTGCACAACACAAGCCAAAGAACATGTGCATCATAACACAAGCCAAAGAACATGTGCATCATCCCAGTTGAAAATCACTCATCATCTCAAGATCCGGCATACACCCATGTATCTGCAGTTCAGCAGTTAGTCATTGAAAATTCTGATAGAGCATCGGACACTGGATCATTGAGTCCGATGGGTGCATCTGATGCATCATAAAGAGCCCACAGTTGGTTTAGCCGTTGAGATCCAGCTATTGCCATTGGATGTGAAGGACATGTGGCATCCATCCCAGCATCGGACGCATCCCATGCTATCGGGCGGCACGTCCGATGCCCCCGTAGAAACTGAGTTTTGGGGCAACGACTCTATTGTTTGAAGGGCTCTATATAAGGTGTTTGGCCAGCTTGGGCTCATACTCTTGGACTCTTTGATTTCCTAAACATCATTGTGAGCCTAGCCATCCCTCTCCCACTCAATTTGGTTGATTGTTCATCATTTAGTGAGAGATTGGATGATCCAAGTGCATTGCATGAGTGTGTTCGTCTAGAGACACTTGGTGATTGTGTTTCACTGTGGATTTCGCTTGTTACTCTTGGTGTTTGTCGACACCTAGACAGCTTGGAGCAGCGAGGTTCATTAAGCAGAAGTTGGTGATTGTTTTCGGTTTCGATCAGAGATTTGTGAGGGGTTTCTTGTACCTACCCCATGGGTGATTACGAAAGGTAACTATAGTGGATTGCTCATTGCTTGTGGATCCCCATCTTGTGGTGTGGTTGTGCGACACCCAATTGAGGGTTTGGTGTGTGATGTTAATTAGCTCATGAACCTCCAAGTGGGTGAATCGCTACAACGAGTACGTAGCTTGCCGGTAAGCAAGTGAACCTTAGGATAAATCATTGTGTCATTCTTGTCCGAGGATTTCATTTGGTATTTGTTGTGCTCATCTCTTGTCGTGGTAGTATATCCACTCTATCACTTGTTTTGGCTTCATTTACTTTGTTACAAGTGATAGTTGTATCTTATTTTAGATAGTTGAATTGTTCATCTTGTCTTGTTCCAATTTCTCTTGTTCATATGTTCCCCTAATTGTCAAAGGGAAACATAGACTTTGTGTGACACAGAGATCATAACTATCTAGAATTGTGGATAGGTGGCTTGCACTTTTGTAGATCTAGCACAAATCTTGCTTCGCCTTTTAGTTCTCTAACTAAGTTCTTTAAAGTGTTGTTGTAGAATTTTTGTATAGGCTATTCACCCCCCCTCTGGCCATTTAGAATCTTTCACCTACGTTTTTCTAAAACCTTTATGTCTTCTTTTTGTAATGCTTGATGTATTGTTTTTAGGCTTCTTTATGGTGCTTGTGATAGTTGATGCTGTCTATTGAAGATGAGCTATGCAAAGGATGATCCAAAAGGAAAAGTTGGAGAACATGGAAAGCTCTTGGAAGGCAAGTGTAACAAAGAACCCTTGTACCTATGAACAACTATAATTTCATACATGTGCATGTGTCTAAACTTGAAATGCCAATAGGACATTACCTAGTTATTCTTGAACTACATACTCCCTCCGTACTCGTAAAATATGTTGTTTAGGACAGCGACACGGTCTCCAAAACACAACTTTGACCTCCTATTTTTTATAAAAATATTTATAGAAAAGCGATATATGTATACTTTTATGAAAGTATTCTTCAAGACAAATCTATTCATATAATTTTCACATTTGCAAACTCAACAACTAAAAAGTTATTGATGATTTATATCCCCAATATTTGACCTAAACCTTATCCAAAATGACATGTTTTACGAGTACAAAGGGAGTATCATTGTACCTATGGTTTGGGATGCATTTTAGTTAGATGTTGTCGTGCATAACCAAAACAAATGTCTTAAGGTAACTAACGATCATATGCAATGTATTAAAATGGATCTTTTTAGCAACTTTGTTTAGGAGGCTTGAGCATCTGAATTTGTGCTTAAGTTGCTCTCCCTAAGGTTCTTAGTTATGAAGAGGCCACATAGGAGTTCCATATAATTTTGAGTGTCATATGGCTCCGACTTTAATCATATAACTTGTACGTCTCTAGCTAGTTAGTGGTTACCGAAAGGGAGAAGAAGAGGTGCCAAGATAGGTATGGATCTTGTCCTGCCGCAGTGTGTGTTGGGCTGCATGTCATTAGTGTGCCGCTCTCGGAGGAGAGCATCTATATCTGCTTGGTCAATCTGAAACCTTAGTGACTACTAACTGGTTAGGGTGTCTAGTGAAAGGTTACATAGTGAAACCCTGTCGCGCTTCCATGGCCGAGGCGATGTGGGTCATGCAAACCCCGACATTCAGGAATCACGACTCGAGGGCAAAGTTGTACAATATATGTAGATATCTTTAACCTGTTATAACAGCCAGGCTCATGGACCCAAGCGGCCTGGATCCTTCATGATTAGTGACTTTGGTTCTTGGATGGCTTGGGAATGATATAATCGTGATTAATTACTACTTCAACTTGGGTTGGTTTATCACTAAAGTAGTGTTATAGGTTTAATAAAACTTGACCAACTAAAAATGCTAACCGCAGTCAAATTGCGTCAAGCCTTTTGAGCCTCATAGATCCCTTTGTTATACTTGTTGAGCAAGGTGCGCTTACACTTGCTTTATATTCAACAAAAATCTGGATGGGTACGAGATGGTGGATTCAAGTGATGAGGTACATCAATTGCGTTCAAGAGTACTAGGCGAGTGCTCCATGAGTCAACCGTCCCTGTGGAGTATGGAGACCCAAAGAAAAGATATAGAATAGTTACCACTATGCTTTGTGAAACGTCCTCAATTTTCCGCGAAGGGAAAATCCACAGAACGAGTTATAATATGACAAAACCAGGAGCTGATCTTATCATATTATCATATATCAGTCGATATTACAGTCATACATCGTAAGATTACATAGTTATAAGCATTACATCATTGAGTATCACCTATTACAGAGTCTATTCTAGCGGAAGACTAATGAGTGAAGGCTCCTCCTTCACGAGCATCATCAAAGTTGTTGTAGCGCAGCATCGATCGGATCCTCCGAACCAAACTTGAGCGTAGACACGAAACCTCCTAAAGTCAGCACTTCTGAAGCAGGATATCTGCACACCGCCAGATGTGTGCAGGCCATGGTCAGCACCGATGAGCTTTAGTGGAAAGATAAAACAAGGGATCTGGCGATCCTAATATTTGGCTGTGGATTTGCATCCTAGCGCATGAGCTGTAGTAGTATATAATATTTATCAAGTTTTAACACATTCCCATACACACACATCCACATCCATCCACCATATCCATATCCAAAATCACCACACCAACACCTCATCTCATCTCACACACTCAGTCGACAGAGGCCAGCTCCCTCCCAGCCTTGTCTCAACGGCCCACAACCTCACACCAGGTTCACGGCCGGCACTCATATACCAGGGGGAGAAGAGAACTCTCACTAGTCGGAAACAAGTCAGGGAAAAAAGGTCCGCGACCAACGAATTGGCCAACGTATCGATCGATCAACCATACACTCTGCAGAGGTTCTACAATATCCACAAGATCGCCATCCTCGGCACTCTAGAATGCCTAGGCGGATACCGGTCGCTTGCCAGCCTAGAATAATGCCACCCTACCACTCAACCCTGGAATCACCCCAAGTATGTCTGGGATGGCTAAGTCTGTGAAGTCACGTTCCCTCTCCCGAAGTGGGGGCCGTGATCGTCTCGGAAGGGTGTGGGACTCTGATACCCATACCTTCCTCGCACTCTCTCGCCTAGCAGTAGTGGCATTACCCTACCAGGTAGTCCGACCGTCCCCGTCCATAAGGAGCGAGTGGCATGTAAAGGTATTCCCCGTGGTCAGGTCCCCGCTCCACCTAGGGTGACTAAGCCGGAATGTCTTCTCAAAGGTTTTCATTATCCGTGCCACCACAGCACGCTCCTGATCCGGGCTCCACCAGCGGCTCACACCCGGATCCACCTCAAGTCACCACTTAACCCGCCACAGGTTTCACCACCACAGGGGCTTCCAGATCTGCCCCACGGCAAGACTCGCACCAGGCTCGTCGTATATTCCGACTCGGTCGACTCAACCCTCACCCTCCACACACCCAAGTCACACACGCAGCACGCTCACACATCACCAAGTCTGGCATCACCCGCCAAACCATTCCCAAGGGTTCACCACCCGCATCACATCTCAGATATAATACGAAGTGGAGTTAATAATATGATGGTGAATCATGCAAGCAAGCAGGCGAGTAAGCATGAATAAGTGAGCGAATGCGCAAAGCAGGGTGTTGTGGTAGAGCGGGTTGCAATCAGGAAATAAAGGCTTGGGTAGTATCATGCATTAATATACTAGTAAAGGAATAAATATAAAAGCACTAGCAAGTCTACATATTTGCAATGTCTAATAGGATTCTCTAAAAGAGGGTGCTGCCATGACACCTGCGAAGTAGTCGTAGTCGTGGTTAATTATTCCTCGTTGGTGTTCCATTAGCGAGGTCGTCTCCTCCTGAGTTGACTCCATGTCACAGTCCTTGATGTCATCCAAGCTCTCTTCTCTTGGTCCAATCGTATGCTACTCCACGAAACGATACACACATGACAAGAGAACACTCACACCATAATTGAAAGGACAACAAGACGCAGGAAGATCCAATAACACCAACGAGACACTAAAATACACAAGATTTAGCTCTCTCGGCGTTTGTCCAATTTCCTCGAGCTAGGATCAAAGTGGTGGTTGCAAGTTTAAGTCTTGGCCAAGCCGGTACGGCTTTATAACATAGGGTTCAAACCAAGACCTATCCTTAGCAAACACCACGGCTCACGTCCTTCGATTTGGTCGTCATTTACAAGGGCGTAAATCGGAGGACGGGCCTAACGAATAAAGTACGACGGGGTTCGGCTCTTGTAGCCTTATCCCAAAGATCAGTTGATCATAAGAACGATTAACACCATTGTGACTTGACCCCAAAGTACCTTGGCTTGCCCGCTATGGTAAAAGTGGTAGCGCAAAAGGGTTGGAGGTCTACAATCCTCTCGATCCACACGACACAGTACGTCGGGAACCAAGACTCAGGGTCACTAATAAGAGTGGGGTTAGCTCAGCACATCTATGCCATGTTCTCAGGCACATTTCTAGGGAAATGTGTTTAGGTGGTCGATCGAGTCGACGCGCGGGGTTCTGAGATACAACATAGACCATAGCCATGCTAACAAAAGGATTAGCAAGAGTACAAATATATAAGTCAAAGGTTCATTCTTTCCAACACACACGTCATGGTAGAAGACGGGGTATTGGAAGGAGTGACACAATATAAGATGCAAGTGCGCAACTACTTGTAGGGTACCCGACCGGGGTGCTCTGGCACTCAGTCATTTCTTGATTCATAGCGGTGCGGTTGTCACCGCAAGAATTGAGATATGCAGTGGTCAACGGGTACAAGCATACAAGAGTTTGTGTACGAAGAAGCATTTATAAAGCATATTCAAATAAGTGAAAAGAGCATAGCTTCCATGGTCATGGCGAGGTGTACTCGCGACCACAAGATACACTAACAAGGGTCGTGTTACATTCGGCATCACGGTCATGGCGAGACGGGTCTCGCGATCGTAATGTCCGAACGAGGTACAATCCCTCAGCCAGCTTTAAAGGCTCGGCACACTCAGACAACACACGGACATCCATCCATACAACGTTAAGAACCATAAAGCGACAATAGACACATCGAACCAAATTAAGTGGAGTAGCACATTCCCATAGCATGAGTTTGGATGGATCCTGTATCACAAGTGCATATACAGGTGGTCGTAAGAACGAGGTATAGCGCGAGTATAGATAGATAAATAAGAGAATTTTCCAAGGGCTCGGTAAGGCAACGATAAGATGACACGGGTCCTAACGAGACATGGTGGCAACAGTCACGACGTCAAGGGAGGTTCTAGGTAAGGTGCATAGGCTTGACTCAGATAGATACCGTTCATATGAATGAAAATTCAAAAGACCCAAATGCACTCAAACATGGTACCATTGGGTAGATCTTGATTTTAGATGAATTTAGCAATTTGAACCACTATTTTTGGTGTCCGTATGAATTAGTTATGAATTTCCGAAGTTTATTCTATTTTTCTGAAAATAACAAATGGCCGATTTAACCAGGTGACGACACGTGTCGCTCTGTGAGAGGTCAGTTTGGTGTCAGTGATTGACAGGTGGGTCCACGGTCAGTGTTGACCTGGTCAACGGATGCTGATGTCAGCATGACGTCAGCGTTACGTCATCTCGGACGTTTCTGTTTACGTCCCTCGAGCGAGCCGAGGCCACCCTCGGACTATGATGCCGAGGCCAGCCTTGCGCAACTTCCCTCGAGCGAGCCGAGGCCACCCTCGGTCTGTAAGCCTCGTGGATGCTGAGACCTACCCTCGAGCCTCGGACGAATCGGAGTTTTTCCCGAGGCCTCTCTCGCGCCTCGAGCCTCGGGCGAGACGGAGTTTTGCTCCGAGGCCTCCCTCAGCCTCACGCCTCGGGCGAGACGGAGTTTTGCTCTGAGGCCTCCCTCAGCCTCACGCCTCGGGCGAGACGGAGTTTTGCTCCGAGGCCTCCCTCAGCCTCGGGCGAAACGGAGTTCTCTCCCCTTTCTCCTCTGTTCTGTCACGGCGGCGTCCGCCGGTGGCGAGCTCGCTCCGCGTGCTCGACTTTGCCTCCCCGGACTCGATTCTGAGCTCCAGCATGATCGTGCTTCTACTGCGGATCGATCCAAGCCACCAATTGCCAGATTTAGTGCTCCTAGCGGCCGGTGTAGGAGATTTGGCGGCGGTGCCGTGGCGGTGCTATGCCGTTGGAACGGCTCTGCACTTCTCCGACCAAATTCGTGCGTACAAGCTCTTTCCTATCTCCTCTACTGCTCCCAATTCATATTGCCGGCGCCTACACACCCGGCGGCAACTCCTTGCATATGGTTTCGCTCGGCGGCACACGGTGTTCTCCATCATTCAGCGATGCTATTCGGCACTCGCTCGGCGGCACACGGTGTTCTCCATCATTCAGCGATGCTATTCGGCAGGTTGGTTTCCCTTCTTGTGGTTCGTGGCAACTGGCACTCAGGTTTGCCATGGTATGCCAAGCAGTGACGCTGCGCGTGGTCTCTGCGTGCCGCGCTCAAGTAACATAGGTGGCCTCCACGGTTCTAGTCGATTCGAGGTGCGCACGGAGTTCTATTCCAGATGGTGATCAACATCGGCTAGCTAGCTTCATCTCCCGTGGACTATAGCAGTCGGAGCACTGGTTTGCCGCGGCGTGTCAGTCCGCGGCGACGTGCACGCATTTCATCGCCGTGAGCTAGGTCTCCCTACCTAGTTCGGAGTGCGGTTCATGAGGCATCAACGTGTGCGCGGTGGCGTGAGTTCGCTCCGAGCCGGTAGAGGCTCTGGCCTGCGCACTCCGGTACGGGCGCCATGGCCGATGCAGAGGACGAAGATGGCGGAGGTGGCATGAGGCTTACCGTGGTGGCGGTGAAGATAGGATAGCGATGCAGGGCGGTTCGAGGCCGTGTAGCTCCGGTTGCAGTGCCGTGCAGCTCCTGGTTCACCCCGTGCTCCGCTCGCGGTCCTCTTCCTCGGCGCCGACGAATTCCGCGGCGGCGCCCGATCCTCCACGGCTCCGCTCCTTCGCTACTCTCTTCTCTCGGCTGTGTGGTGTGGTGAGTGCGCCACGGTGTGGCGACGTTTGCTGGGAACCCAGGGGTTCCGGCGAGGCCTCGGTTTATATAGGCACGGGTGCGTGTCACGGCGGATGGCGGATCGGCCGCGCACCCTTGATCAAAGGGTCACGAGACACTCCGATTCCACACGTCTCCAATTCAAATCGCAGGGGACAAGATTCCCTAGTTTGTTAGAGGTTTGTTGGCCGCGGTCGGCCGAGGTGGCACGGTGGGGACCGCCGCCGTTGCCGTGTTCTGCCTTCCGGCTTGCGCAAGAAGAAGAACAGGGGTGGTGCTCGCTGACGCGTAGGGCCAGTGTGTCAGGGTCTCGGCGCGGAAGCGAGCGGGTGCACGCGATGGCAAGGCCGCTCCGCGCGCGGCTGGGCTTGGACTGCGGCTGGGCGCGCACGCGCAGGCGGCTGGCCTTCTGCTGCTGGCCGCGTGGGCCAAAGGGAGAAAAGGGGTTTGGGCCTGGCGGAATGGGGAGGGGTGCAGATGGGCTTGGGGAAAATCGGTTGGGCTGTAGGGAGGGAGAAGGAGGGATAGGAGAATGGAGTTTGAAGATGAATTGAAAGATATTTTTGTTGGGATTCAAATGTGGTTTGATGGTAAAGGGAAAGGATCTTTCTCCTCTAAGAAATATCATGACTTGAAGAATTCCGGTAAACATTTGAGGGGAACTCAGAGAAGTTGGATGGAGTCCGAAGGAATTCAGGAAAGAGTTGGAAGATGTCGAGAGAGACGAAAGAGGGTATTCGACGGAGCATTTGAAAAGACATTGCTATGGATCTTGTGCTCTCCAAAATAAGGCTTAAGTTGTAAAAAGAATATCCGGCAAACTCCTACAAGCAACACTACATGAATGCAACAATTTATTTATAAATTGTTCTCGGTTCTGCTAGCAACTACATGCTTCACACAATCACGGAAAAATTTTAAAAAGGTCCGAATTTTTGGGTTGTTACACTTTGTAATAGATGTAGGTCTTGTTGAAACTATGTTTCGATATGTAATAGAGCATTGTCTATGATAATCTCTATATTCGTCTTTATATGTGTCGTGTGGACATCATGGACATCATCGTGTGGACACATATTTGTCTTTATATGGATAGAAATTATGAGCAAAAAATAGTAACGAAGACTAGTCATAGTTCAAAGCATCCCTAGTCATCTCTGTATAGATGAGAGATGTCTGTGTGCTCTTTTGTCCATTCCCTTTTCCCCACATCGTTTTGGGGATGGATCTTTTAGTGACGCACTTGTACGGGTTGCAAAGGATGATCCTTGCAGCTAAGCCTGATTTGTAATTAGGCCATAATTTGTTTTATTCTGCTATTGGGTCCTTCTACTCAAAACCAAATAGCCGAGGGACTACTGTTGGGGTCTATCATATGTTAGGGACTCCCATTTTAGTGTTTTGGGCCAAAAGTCTAAGGGATTATTTGAGAGCATTTATGGCTCATTTATAACTTCTAGGGACTCTTTTGTAAACATAAACTCCACCATGGGAAGGAAGACAAACCTCCACTCTCAATTCCCCTTATAAAAGGGGAGTTAGTGGACTTTGGCACGTCACTCATTTGCTCTCATCTTCTGCCTCTCTTCTCCTCTCATGTTCATTGTTAAACACCAAAACCATCATATTATTGCAACCTAGCACACTTTTTAATTAGTAGTAATCAAATCTTCAATTACCAAAGCACAGTACTGTATGTTTCTCTAAGGGACTAGTTTAGTTTTTATTTAAGAGAAGAAATATACATCCAAATTCAGCTCAACAAAGTTTTGACTTGGTGGTCTAGGCATATGTCCATGCACTGTATCAGTTCTCAATCTAAAGTGTATAATAGTATAAATATGATGTATAAAGAGATTCTTCCACTATTGTATATTGCTACAAGAGGACCATAAACTAGACAAAATTAAAGTATTGCAATCACTTAGCTAGTTTGGGTGCACACATTGATCACTAAAAATTTGATTTATACTATTTGGTCACAAAACTGTATGAAGTTAAATAGTTGTGTGGAATGGTTTGTTGTTGCTATGTAAGTTTCAAGGGTATCTTAGGTTTATGTCATTTGGTTAGAAAATTGTATGGATCTAAAGAGTTTGTCAGATGAGGCAAAAAAGGATTCTAAAAAGTTTTTGAAATTCGACAGATTTTGGGAGCACGTGTTGCTGAGGTTATTAGCCAGCGAGAGCAGCGCCTAATCAAATGCAACATTGTGTCTGCTGAAACTAATGTAGAAGTAACAACCAATAGCGTGTTCGAGTATGGCAGATGGTACAACATCACAACCCTTCGCTAAAACTAATTTTCATTTTTGTTTGTTGCATCAGTCTAATGTTAATGTACTAGCAAACAATAGGCATTGTTGTATTGTTGTTGACACAATTTTTTAGTTTTAGGTTTTGTGTAGCTGGCAATGAAGACCGATGATAATGACACAAACATGACACATGAGGTAAATAAATAAAAAACTATAGTCTACATTGTTTGGATAACAATTTAGTGTTTAATCTCACATTATTGTTTGGCTAGTAAGTCGATGGTGTTTAATCTGACATTACTATATTCTGCAAGTGAAGGCGGTTGCAAATAAGAGGATGAAGCGCTATAAGTTCATCTGTTTTCTTGGTGTAGCTTTGATTACATGGATTGACAAGGCAGTACTTCTCAGCCAACTAAATGAGTACAACAATGTAGCTGTCCAAATTTGCATTATATGTTTCACTATAGCTAGTTTCCATGTTGTTGGGTTTGACTGCGTCTTCATTCTCTGACTCTGTTCTCTGTGCTAGACAGTTTTGAGTAATGGAGCTCTGCAGACCTTTTTGTTTCTAAACGTAGTCATCTACTTACATATTATCAAGTTCTATCTAGATGTTTTGCACCTATAAGTCTAATGGATGCTCACATTTATGTTTTTTCATCTATTAGGCAATGTAATCTTTAAAGGTATCTTAGTTTTATGTCATTTGGTCACAAAACTCTATGGAGCTAAAAAGTTTTGTAGAATGGTTTGTCGTTGCATGTCATTTGGTCACAAAACTCTATGGAGCTAAAAAGTTTTGTAGAATGGTTTGTCGTTGCAATGTAAGTTTTAAACGTATCTCAGTTTATGTTATTTGGTCACAGAATTGTATATACAATGGAACGATTTGTGGAACGATTTGTCGTTGTGATGCCTCTATAAATCACAATTATAGGAGAAGTTAAGAAGTTAAATGACTCATGATGATCAGTTATGCATTGTAAGATTAATGCATTTCACTAGTGTTGTGTTACAACTAAAGTTATGGCTGTTTGGTGCTTGTGCAATGTGGTGGCACAACAAGGCATGTTAACATGTTGCATCAGACATAATGCAACAAAGGTGTAGATCAATAATCTATTAAATGAATTTGAGAATTTAACAAAGTTTGTAGATCAGAATAGATGTCAACTACAGGAGGAGAAACTACTCTTTCTGAAAGCTGATCATAAATGTACTATGTGATTTAGTTTCTTCCCTCGTGATACAATGGAAATCAACTCTAAGTTCATAAAATGGAGATCATCCAAAGAACCAGAGCTTCCACAAGACAAATAACCAGAAAAATGACAATGCATAACAGCATGAGTGCAACTACACTAAAAAGTCTTGGCATGCTCCTACGAACAAAAAACTGAAGTAAAGCATGTTATCGTTACAATACACTTTCTACAATATATCTAATAGGTAAAGATGAATAATTCAAGCCTATAAACTAGCATATAAGATGGATTTAAATGGAAAATATGATAAAAACTTCATTATGTCGTCATGGCACTGTAGGAATAAATATGCACAACTCATCAGAAATCTCTTAATTTTATTTACAAAATATGCTACATATTTCAGAAGAATTTAATCTTATTCAGGGAAAATTCATTCCAATTAGCCAACATCCAACAAAATAAATCCTGGTTATTAGGTCAGAATTCCATAAGAATCAAATGATCTTTACTAATGAAAGTATTTGGCCAACAATAGAACATTTACATTTTAAATGTTCTCTTTGTTCAACTCAAGGCTAGTCTCTTCATCAGCAATGGGCTCAACTACAACAATCTCAGGTATTTTCTCCATCAAGCGTTGTTTAGTACCCATCTTCATCGTTGTTACTGAAGCTGAACACGACCCACATGCTCCATGCGTCTTTAACCTTACTACGTTCCCACCAATCTCATAGAACGCAACATTGCCTCCATCTGCCATAAGATACGCCATTACTTCATCCAACACCATCTCAACATATTCAATAGTCAATGGCAGCTCGATCGCAGGGTCTAGATTGGCAATAGCTTGAACCACTGCTAGAGAAGGACACAGTTAGAGTTGCAGTTATACTTTTAAGCTATCTTAGAAAGAGGCAAGTTGAAATGATCTATGATAGAGTGAAGCCCAAAAACTTTGTGAACTCGCGTCAACTTGTTTTTAGCAAATGAAAAACTTTCAGGATATACATCTTGCAATCTCTGACCAGATCAATTATCCTTCCAAAATATAGATGATTCTCCATTTCTGAGTTGTAACATTGTTGTCTCTTTGAACTGTGGCAGCATCTTTAGTACATCTCTCCACCAGAAGGAACCCCTCTTGGTCAAATCAGGAAGCCTTCCATTTATTTAGTGTTTCTCCCAAACCAAATACACCCAGGGGATATTTTTGCGGTTAAAAACATTTGTCCAGATTTTTCATTAGTAGAACCTTGTTTTGAGTTTTAATACAGATGATTCCAAGCCCCCCATCTCTTTTTAGTTTTGATACTAATTTCCAGGAAGCTTTGGGTTGACCTCTCCCATTTAAGGCAGAACCTCTCCATAAACAGTGTTTTCTGAACTTGTCAATCTGCTTGATAATACTCTTTGGGATTTTAAGGGAACACATAAAAAAGGTAGGCAATGAAGATAAGACTACATTTGTAATTTGCAGTCTCCCTGCTTGATTTAGCATAGAAGCAATACCTCCCAACCTTCTTTCACACTTGTTAACCAGAGGTAAGAAATCCTAAATTTTTGGCTTTGTTATTCCCAGGGGTAAGCCAAGGTATGTGAAAGGTAATGAACCCTTTGTCCATCCAAAAGTTCTAGCCAAATACTCTAATCTTTCCTATGTTATGTTGATCGGTAGCATCATGGATTTGTCATAGTTAACCTTCAGTTCAGTAGCATCAGAGAAGTTTTGGAGCAAGGCTTTTAGAAAAAATAACGGTCGTGTCGGCTCTACGACGCTCGATCGCACGTCGCGCCCGCTCACATCGGCCCCGTGGTGCTCGCCCATGCCAGCCCTGGCCATGCCGCCACGCTGGCCCCATGGCGCTCGCCCATGCCGGCCCCGACTACGGAGTCTTCGTCGCGCCCGCCCACAAAGCTCACCCACACTGGCCCTGGCTGCGCCATCTCCATCGCGCTCGCGCGTAGAGCTCACACACACCGGCCATGACGGCTCTGCGACACGACGCTCGGCCGCGTCGGTCCGCACAGGACCGCTGCTCGCCCATGCTTATCGCCTGTCGCCGTGATTGAACAAGGGAGAGGAAAAGTAGAGGAGAGAGAGCTAGCGGTGGATGAGGATAAAGGAGAGCAAAAAGGTTTACATTTATTACACGAAGAAACCTCATTATGTAAGATGATTTCTATAGACAATTTTTTGCTGATTTCGTTGGGACTGCCCTAAGGCGGTCTGTGCCACAGTAACAGGGAACGTGGATCGGTGTGGCGTTCCACGTCCCTGGAACTTTCGTTCCGGATCGCGGATCGAGGACGGCGTGGTACGGTCTCAGGATCGTGGCTGGAACGTGAACCGAAATAAGATTGGATCGTCGAGAAAGAAGACCAAGAAAGTAGTCATTCTCACGAAGAAACGGCCCTACGAGTTACGAGCTTGAATGCCGGTTTCCAACACCAGTGGGCAAGCGGCGATGCGGGGGCTGCTAACGGCTCGGCGCGGCGTGCAGTAGCCGTGAGCACTCGCGATGCAGCGGCGCTGTGGTCGAGCAGCACGACGTCGTCGAGTCAGGCGGCGGCGGCGGCGGCGGCGGCAGCTGATTTTTTTTTTTTTTTTTTTTTTTTTGAGCCAAAGCACAGCAGCGGCCACTGATGGTCTTATCGTCACAAGTAGAGGGAGGGCAACGTAGATTGGCCTCTATCAATCCAGCCCGGGTGAAATAGAGTGAAAAGATAGCAAGAATACCATTTGTGACTCAAATATACCGTGATCGATATTCGCTCCATATCTATATTCCGGGTATATTGTCCCAATTACTTAGGGATCACGATCTCATCCTCGAACCAAACATCCCAAAGAGGTGTACCCCTCTGTGAACCGGGAATTTAAAATTATCGATCCACGTCCGGCATCTCACGTTCCTTGTATTTATATTTATGTACCGGAAACTTGTGTGACTGTGGTCTATGCATGATGGATGAATTTACGTGTACGTAGGATGAACTTGGCGAGCCTAAGGCTGGTGGCTTCCAATATGTCCGGGGCTAAGAGGTATGGGTGCGGGTGTGGTTCTGCAGGTTCGGTCGGGAAGATAATGGGCGCGTGGAGGCGGTTCTGCGGAGGGATCGCGAAGCTTTGGCGTGGTGAGGGCCTGAGGGGGTGAAGCGATTAGACTAATCTGATAATAACAGCTAACTCTTTGTCATGACCTTGGCCATAGGCCGGTAATGAGTAGTTAGGGTGTTGAGTAGTTAGGGGGTTGAGTATTTGGGCCTGCGAGCCTATTTTGTGTTGGGCTTAGCCCATTAAATGAACCTATATATATATGTATTAGAATTATCTAGGGAAGGTAGCAGGTATGAAACTAATTATCTCCTATTTTTATCGTCTTCCGCCTCACTTCTCTGCTTGAGACGGTGCCGCCGTGCGTGTTCACCGGTAAAATCCTCCAGTTACCTTTAGGATCGTGATACTCTTTTTAGTGGTAGAGATATGTATAAAACTACAAATGCGTTGCTGATTATGGAAAACATGAAACACACTTGTGATTTGGACATCTGTCAGTGCGGTCTGTGTGACCGCACGGGCCCTCCAATCTCTTGTGTAAGTGCCACTGATCCGCACAACCCATATATAAGTCCGATAGTCCGAAAATCTCGAAGAATTTCAAACGACTTTACAACAAAATAGGATCGCATTGTTCAAGTACAACATTCGTAAGGATAGAACAGTTCAATATTTAAATAAAAATCAGAGTGTGAAAACTCAAAATTATTACAATACTGAGTTCAAATTGTGGAAGCTGAAATAAGTCTTAGAATACGACCACCACACGCGTGGTCCAAATAAAACATTGTTTTGATACTCGCTCCTCTTTTTCAAAGATATAGTGCCATGACTAGCCTTGGTCCAACAAAAGCAGAAGAGAAGCTTTCAGACGACCCGGCCCTGGGCCTACTCCTCATCATCCTCCACGGGGTAGAGGCAGTGCTTACAATAGTCGTAGTATACCTAGCCATCTGCAATAACGGGATAAACCTTGAGTAAGAGAATGTACTCAACTAGACTTACCCGTCTAACTGAAAATAAAAATAAACACACTAAGGATATGCAAGGCTTTTTGGGTGGAGCTGGGTAGCTAATTTGCGGAAAGAGCTCAGGTTAAGATAAGTTTAGCATTTAATTAAATAGGATGAGCAGTCATATTTTAACCTATTCTTTATTTCTATGTTTGCACCTGAACTAGAGCACTCACTTAGTCACTTGAATCTAGCAAGCAATATTTAATACCATATGAACTTTGCTATTCAAAATTTAGTTGAACCAACAATGTCACATGGAGTTGTATCGTGGTGAAGCTTGACATAGTTTCCCACTAACCGGGGGAGATGGCGACTCGAATCGAATTACAAACCAGCTAGCGACAAATCTTTAATATTGTCCCCGTTGGGTCCATGCATTGGGTCACCGCTCGATACTGTCCAGATGGTAAACGTCACGGTTCAAGCATGGACCGCCCAATTGGAACTTAATGATGGCCATTCCGAGATAGATCACGTTTCCACACTAGAGGGCACGACTCGGGTTGAGACCGGCCCGAACAGCGTCTAACCGGCTTCAGGGTCGGGAATACATCATCGGCACCCTAAGTAAAAGGGCGCTTTCAAAAATGAGTGAGGGTCATCATCGATACAAACCTACACGATCCAACGAACGAAATATCCCCAAGTTTCCAAACTTGGTGTCTTGCCTTCCAGTTGACCGTATTTCATTACTACTCAGGTTCTTTTCTACGATAGCAAATATAGCCAATCGTGATCCGGTAATTACCCATCAGGGGCATTACGATAATATCATGTATTTACTATTTTATTAAGCAGGCTAAACAGTTCTACTTTTAAATAATAACAGGATAACAAGGCAGGTGTAAACAATAATCAAGGAAATGGTAATACTGCAAGTAGGATTCAATCAACTCCTATACCTAATGCATCACAATATAAAATACTTAAGTAAATTAATTGTAAACACTCGGAGACTTAGAATGCTCTGGGGCTTGCCTTGGAAGAAGATAGAAGCCTCGTGTGCGGGGTACTTGGGCAAGTTAATGTTGTTGTCGAAGGGGCGATCTCTTCTATCTGCTGCACCTCCTGCGTCTCCTGCTCCTCATTTTGCTCAGCTTCGGGATTGGCCTCTTGAGCTACCGATCCTAGGTGCATGCGAAGGATAAATAAATAATGTATCAGTGCATTGTGATGGTATGTAAATGAAATGTACTTATGCAAACCAACAAAACCAACTTATTGAACTACTTTTGACATTTCAGAAACATTTAATTTTCTATAATTATAAAACTATTATTCCAATTATTTTCTATTAACAATTTCAGAATAAACCCAGGTTATACAGCAAGTCCTATTTACAGTGCTCAGAAAAATCTACAAAAATTACAGAAGCTGCTCCATATATACTGGACTCCCCTATAAAAATTTCAGCAAGAAATAAAATACTGAACAGCAGATACAAAAGATTAAACATTCAGCCGAAAAGGTGCTTTGAACTAACTCTACTTTAGAAAAGTGTCAAACAATAGATTTCATATTTTCCTAGTTACTTTTATATCAAACAATACTACTCAAAAAATCTTACGGCTAGAGCATGCATACACTGACCTGAAATAAATCCCCAAAGTTTTGTCCATATTTTAACCATTGAACTACAACGCTACTGAAAAAGGGTGAAACATCCATTTTCATATTTTTTCTAGATTCTAAACAGAAATTCATATTTTTTTAGAAAGTTCCATGATCAGTATTATCATATTATTTTCTACATGAATTTCCTAATATAATCTCAGAAAAACACAGTTGAACTACCAGTCCATCTTCTTCAACACAAATGACTACATATTATATTTTTATTATCTTTAGTATATTGTATAGAGGCTACTCAAATTTTCTCACAATTTATCTCATGCATATATTTCTCACAATAAATATTCTAAGAAAACAGCAAAAAAGGCATTTAAACATTAACAGATACTTTTTCCACACAAACAGTCCCACATATATTTTAACTAGCCTCTACACATGACAAAGAGCATACACAAATTTTATCACATTTTTATCTGACCAGGAAATATAGCAAAACATTTATTTAACATATCACACATAAACTGATTAATTAAAAACAGTGCAGTAAACATTATCCAAAAATTACTTTCCTATTTTTCCCAGATAGCTCTTTTCAAGAACAGATTAATAAAATTTATAGCACATCATTTAGATCAATAAAACGTGATCTACAAATTAAACAAGCGTTTTCTAGAAAAAGGAAAAACATAAAAGAAAAATGTTTTAAAAACACCCGGGCTTGGGCTTCGGTGGACACGGTCCATGGACCGGTGTGTGGCTGACGCGTGGGGCCAGTGGTCAATAGGGCCCACCTGCCAATGAGAGCGAAGCAGAGGAGGGGCACTGACCGCGCGGTTTTCATCGGCGATGAGGTCACCGACGGTGAGAGTGTTACAGTTGGGTTCGTCTCGTCGAGGGGAGTCGAGTGGTGGTGATGGCGGCCGCAAAGGGGAACAGCGTGTTTCGGCGAAGAGGAGGCTTCGGTGATGGTGCACGTGCGAGCACCGTGTGTGCTTGACGATGGCGAAGTGGTGGATGGGGTGGATTGAAAGGTGGTGCTCAGGCTTGGCCGGAACGGCGACGAGGGCTTGCGGTGGCAGACGGCGGTGGGCGCGAGCGCTCGGTGGTGTGCGTACGAGCGGGAGGAAGAGAGCGAGCGGGAGAGCGGTGTGGGCGACTGGCGAGTGAGTGGAGATGGGGAGACGTTGCACCCATTTTGCCCAATAGTATATAGGCTTGCTCTTTGTTTTTTTGGCCCATGCCAATTCACAAGTGTTTCGACGTAAACCTGGGAAGCAAAAGGAAGCCTCATTGTGATCGAAATTTCTAACGTGCGTCCTATCACGCGCTGTGTGTTTGTGCGCGTCATGGGCCGGCAGACGCATACAACCCACGTGACTCTGCGCGTCGTTCTCACGCAGCCCATTCGCGTGGCGATAACACCTTATTTTCTTTTTGGCAAAATAGTCATTTTTGCCCTTAAACTATTGGCTGAGGCTCAATTTGGCCCCTGAACTTTCACAGTGTCCACTTTAGTCCTTAAACAAATGATTTGCGTCTCAATCACATCTATCACCGTTAATGGATTGCCACGTGTCCAGGAGAAAATGTGAAATGTCATTGCTGCCCCTCACTCAATCCTTCACCTGTTAGCAGATTGGCAGCATCGTTTCCTCCCCCTCATTCTTGTTTCTTCCTCTCCTCCCTCCCTATCTTGTCCTCATGGTTGTTGCATTGGTAGGTTAGGGTTTTGGCTTGGGGAAGAGAGCAGTACAGGACGACGTAGAGCAAGCTTGAAGGGGTGGAGGCACGACACTGTCCTGGTGGAGGCGCACCCTTCTCCTGGTGGAGGCCCCTGCTGTAGGCAACCACGGGCATGGGAAGAGCCACGGTGAGCTCAACTGACACTTTACTGGTTTTGCGATTGGATTTGATTTCCTTGTGGCTGCCATATCCTTGTCGAATGCTTGAATTTGACCATATAGTGGATCTGTAGGGCTGCAAATCAATGTCTGAATTTGAGGTACTGGAAGTTAATTTTAATGGGCAATTTATTCTTGATGGGTCAAAGAGGTTGTATTGCAATGGGGATTATGGAGTGTGCCACATAGAGAAGGACAAGATATCTCTCCCTGAACTTCAAGGCTACCTATTGGATCACACAACTTTGGCTAGGTCTATTAGGATGTACTGGTTGCCTTATGCTGCAGAATTGAATAGTGGAATGAGGTTACATGTAGATGACAAGTCATGTTTGGACATGGTTAATGAGTTGGGAACTGCTAGGGCTGTGGATATATACACCGAATCAATTTATGTTGCCATGAGTGGGAATGAAGAAACTGAAACACAGTATGCAGATGAGGATGTATTTGACCTATTTCGAGATGACAATATCATGGATTTGGATCATACAAAACCTATTATTGAGGAACAAACTGATCAGGATGCTAACATGCTATGTTTGGAAGTAGGGATGTAAGTGGGTACCCAATGGTGTTTTGTGGGTCAGCCAACTAATTACGATCAAATGTCATTCTAGTTCATATTTTACTTTTCTCAAACTACAAAAACGTCATTCTAGTTCATTTGATCAATTTTTTGGGTCGACCTAATGACCCAGAACATTTTAAACTTGCATCCCTATTTGGAAGGCCCAGCCCATTGTCAGGATGGTCTGAATGAAGAAGCAGAAGAATCAGAATCCGAATTAGAGAGTGGATTTCATGCTACAGGTTTCACAAGTGATGAATATGATGAAGTTAGGGAGATAAGAACCAAATACAAAGAATTTATGTCAGAAGCAAAGAAGAGAGGAGACATTCCAATGGACAATCCAATTGAGATGGATGCCATACACTGTGATGATCCTAACAGTAGTAGTCATGCCTTAGATGGTGGAGATGGTGTTCCATATTTTAATTCAGATGGAGATGAATCATATGATGAGGATAGTGATGGTGTTTTTACAAGAAGGAAGTGCAAGTTCCCAATATTTGATAGTTCTGCTGAGACTCTTCAGTTTTGTGTTGACATGTGTTTTAGAGGGAGGGATGAATTGAAGGATGAATTAGAGAGGTATGCACTAAAGATGAAGACAAATCTTAGATATGTGAGGAATGAGAGCAAAAGGATTAGGGTTGTTTGTAGGTGGAAAGGTTGCCCTTGGCTTCTATATGCTTCACACAACTCAAGGACAGATTGGTTTCAGATTGTAACATATAATCCCAACCATGCTTGTTGTCCTAAGCTAAAAACAAAAGGTTATCTACAAGTAGGATATGTCACAAGTATGAGAGTATTATCAAGGCAAATCCATCTTGGAAGGCTAGAGCAATGAAGGAGATAGTACAAGAGGACCTGGGAGTGGATGTGTCAATCACTATGATTAGGAGAGCAAAGGCACGGGTAATGAAGAAAATAATGGATACTCAGACTGGTGAGTACTCTAAGTTATTTGACTATGCTCTTGAGCTGCAACGTAGTAATCCTGGAACTAGTGTGCATGTTGCCCTTGACCCAGAGGAAGAAGACCATGTGTTTCAAAGGTTTTACATATGTTTTGATGCGTGTCGAAGAGGATTCTTAGCTCGATGCAGGAGGATAATTGGGTTTGATGGTTGTTTCGTGAAGGGGCCATTGAAAGGTGAGTTGTTATCAGCTATTGGCAAGGACGCCAATAATCAGATTTACCCAATTGCATGGGTTGTTGTGGAATATGAGAATAAAGATTCATGGAATTGGTTTCTTGGGCACCTTCAGCAAGATATCAGCATACATGTTGGAGCTACAGGTTGGGTGTTCATAACTGATGAACAGAAGGTATTTTTTTATCTTTTTATGTCCATATTATTCAGGGACTGTTTGGATCATTGAAACAATTTGTTTAATTCATTTCTGTCCATTTTCTGCAGGGGCTGTTAAGCGTAGTATCTACGTTGTTTCCATTGTCTGAGCATAGGATGTGTGCACGCCACATCTATGCCAATTGGAGAAAGAAACATAGGCTAAAAGAATACCAAAAGAGGTTTTGGAAGATTGCAAAGGCACCTAATGAGTAGTTATTAAGCATTACAAGAGTAAACTTGCTCTCGTGGAGGAAGACAATCTGGGCCAGCGGCGCTCTCGTGGTTCTTCTCTTTGCGCCAGATGAACAAAGAGGAAATGGGGAAACGATGGCTGCCAGACGCCGTGAGCTTGGACATCTACTAAAGGATTGAGTGAGGGGTAGCAAAGACATTTCACATTTTCTCCTGGACACGTGGCGATCCATTAAGGATGGCGGATGTGATTGAGACTCAAATCCTTTGTTTGAGGACTGAAGTGGACACTTTGGAAGTTCGGGGGCCAAATTGAGCCTCAGCCAATAGTTTAGGGACGAAATGGCTATTTTGCCTTTCTTTTTTATTTAAGTTTTCAATAGTTTCTATTTTTAGGTTTTCAATTTTTTTATCTTTTATTTTCATTTCATGTTTCAGTCAATTTTTTTAGTTTAGGTTTTCAGGTTCAAATGCTTTTCTAAATCTGCATATTCGTTGTCTTACATATAATGTTCTTTTATTTCTTTGAGTTTTATTTTTAATCAAGTCTTTTTTATTTTATTTTTCAGTTTCTTGAGGGTTTTTTCTTTTTTCTTTTTAATTTTTAGTATATTTTTATATTTTTTATTTTATTTTTATGTTAATTTTTTAATATTTTTAGTTTCACTTTCCAGTCATCTTTTTAGATTCGAATACATTCCTAAATCCTATATATTAGTTGTACAATAACTTATCCTCTAAGTTGTCATCTTATACAATACTTCTTCTAATAATTTGTATTTTAACATGCAGTTTGTCTTATTTTGGATCGCTACTCTTGTCTTTTAAATAAATATCCCTCTAATCGTCAGCTAGTCATGTTTCTGGTCTCATATAGTAGGTTTGTTAGTAACTTGCCCCTCTAGGTGGCACGTTATGCAATGCTTGTTCTAATAATGTGTCTCCAGTCTATAACTTGTCTTGTTTTATGTCACTATCCTTATATTTTAATAAATGCTCCTAGTTGGCAGCAAGTCATGTTTCCTGACTTTTTTATGTGTTTTATAATAAATTGTAATCCTAATTGGCAGCTTATGTTTTATAATGTCTTGTTTTTGTTCGTTACTCTATTTAGGAGATAGTACTTTTATATAAGTATTATATAACAAATTTATTATATTTTCATGGTAACCATTGATGTGCATACCATGTAAAAACTTGAATATATTTTAGAGTAGCAAGTTTAGTATTATATGGTAGTGTTGGC
The DNA here is from genome assembly GCA_009763385.1 of Coix lacryma-jobi var. lacryma-jobi. Lineage (NCBI taxonomy): Eukaryota > Viridiplantae > Streptophyta > Magnoliopsida > Poales > Poaceae > Coix > Coix lacryma-jobi. The sequence continues at coordinate 111,059,903 of CM019831.1, read as the reverse complement.
ACGAAAATCTGGTCGAAAGCGCCAACACACTCAAACACGGTTCTCAGAGGCCGTGCGGAGTAAGATCTTGACCTCCTGGACCTTCAAAAGGTGGCGGTGCCGAATCTAGGTGAGAGCGACCTCGGACGTGCCAGTCAATTTGACCTATAATTGACAAAGAGAAGAAAATAATGTCAAATTGTGGAACCTGCCGGTTTGGTGTCAGACAGTTTCAAATTATGCGGCTCTGATATAGCCATTTGTTTATAGAATATTGACTACAAAGTCAACTCTCAAAAGATTACATGAAAGCATTAATAAAGATATAAAGCGAAACAACTATTGTATATATAAAGAAACACTTAGAGCAAGAAAACAGTCGATAAGCTTAGACATGTGAAAATAGTAAAGATCTATGTGTACATTTAAACGGCATGAAATCAATGAATCAACTAATTGCATAGGCAGTTCTATCTGTTAACAGTGGAGTGTTTGCATACAACCATAATAACAAATAGATCGATGAAATAATTTGAACATCAACAGTGGGGTGTCTCCATACTAGATCACGTCTGATGCAACGAGCAAAACCATTGATCCTAGACCACTTAAAAGCACACATTATAAAGGAAGCATAACTGGATCGACTATTTAGAGCCGATACAGGGTCCATAAAGCACGAACAGAAGACTCTCTGTTCAAGACCATATTCACTAAGATCAAACACTCTAATCTATCATATATAGCGTATAAATCCTTTAATAGCCAAAACTAAACACTTTTAAGCTTAAGCTTGCTTTGTCAATCTTATTGGGCAAGAGATTGTTTAAACCAAACCTAAAGAAAAACAATTAGCAAAAAACAAACTAAACATCGATAACCTATGAAATCTATTGACTTTGCCAAATCAATAGAGTCAATAACTAGTCAAGATCGCTAAAAAAAAAGCAATGAGATTTGATCAGAGTCAAGACAGTCTTACACAAAGATGAACTTAGACCGATAACTAGCCATGTCATAGCTTAACAAGAGTTTGGTTGATGCCAAATACAGCTTTATTGAACAATGACACGAGCCATTGGTGAAACTTACAAGCAAACCGGAGGTCGGTCGAGCCGATGTAGCCCTGCCTGATTGAAGGTTCCGCCGAGTTCTACCTTACTCCTACTCCTAGGGTTTTGGTCGGTGGCCGATATGTTGGTTGATTGATTAATTCTTACAAAAATCGGGTTTCTAACCCGGTAGATTGATGTCGTAACACGACTAGGTTACATAAAAACAAAAGACGATCCAGACTCAAACTCTTCGGCCGAAGCCAACAGGTCTTCAAAGTCTGTCACGTCTAGCCCACATGAACTTTTGGTCGTGTCCGGGTCCAAACACCCCCTTTTTATTTTTCTGGCCGATTTCTTCATTAACAAAATCAGTCGTTTGTGCCTACAAAACAATAATTTTTTTTGTCCAAAATCTGGTGTAAACAGGTAGCAACAACTTTCATAATTCTAGCACATTTTTATACATAAATCGCTACTAAAAATGAAATTTTTTGAAACATAGACAATTAAGGTCTACTTTCTCCGTCCCTAATTGACTGTCGCTGTTGGTGTGCGTGCCACAAGTTTTACTCAATTTGTAGCAAATGTATGCAACATTGGTATCTCCAAATAATTTTGTTAAAAAACTAGATTCAAATATCTATCCAACGATATTAATTATGTATCATACATTGTTAATATTTTTTAATATATGTTTAGTCAAAGTAGTTTGGGGAAGCGAAATGACAACATTTAGGGACGGAGGGAGTAGTTCTATGGTTCTTGTTCGCGCAATGCATTAGAAATTTTATTGTCGATGTAAATTCGATAATGAATTAATCTACTCCCTCCGTCCACGAAAGAATCAATTTCTAGAGTTGTCCTAAGTCAAACTTTTTAAACTTTGACCAGATTTCTAAAAAAACTATCAAGATTGATAGTACCAAATTCACATCATTAGATATATCATAGAATATATTTTCATTATATATCCATTTTATATTATAGATGTTATTACTCTCTCCCTGCTCCTAAAAGGAGTCACATGACATCGTCTCATTCTCATTCGCCTCGCTCCTCTTTTTTCCCCGGCTCCCATAGCGAACCCCGCACGCCGCTTCTTCCCTGGCTCCCATCGCAACCGCTCGCTCTTCTTTTTCCCCGGCTCCCATCGTGAACTCCGCAGGCCGCTTCTTCCCCGGCTCCCATCGCAACCGCCCCTCGCACCTGCTCTCTCCGTCGGCCGACTGCGCCTGGCCCCCCGCCACCTCTCGGCTCTCTCTCGGGCGCTCCGCTCGTGCCGGCCGACCGCGCCGCCGCCACGGCGCTCTCCCCGGCCGCTCGGGCCCTCCGTGCCTGGACGCCGTGCCGCTCGGCCCTCTCCCGCTCGCCCTCGGCTCGCCGCTCGGCGCCTCTCCCCTCCGCCGCGCCCCGCCGCCTCCGCCGCTCTCTCCGGCCCTCCTCGACTCTCTGCTCGGGCCGCGCCGCCGCGCGCCCCCACACCCGCCGCTCCCCTCCGCCGCCCCTCCCCAACCTGTGCGATTGCTTCCGATCCGTTCGCTGGTGCCCCACAAGCCTCAAGGTAAAGCCAACTAATTTGGTGCTTTTGAGATTGACCACTAATCTCCACTGTAGTTAAAAGCTAGAACTTGTTTGTTGTGATGTTCTTCATGCTCTTGTAACCGATGTACGTGGTACAAGATTGTGGTTCATCTGTGCATCTGCGATGGCGCGGGACTGCGACTTGAGTGTTGCAGCGATGGCCTGCTGACCGCGAGGTAACGGGTCCCACAGCATCCCCATTCTCATCCCTTGCGGTGAGCGGCCTCGCCCCAACGCCCTCCACATGATGGTCGTAGTGGTGCGACGAAGGGCACCGCATCTCAGTGGTTCTCCAATACTGTGTAGAGGGCATGTCGGCTGCCATGTCTGTGCCGGTATGATGTTTGATAAAATGTTCTATGGTAGCTGCTGGCCAATGTCTGCATCTCTTCCAGTGACCCCACCACCATAATCTATTCCCATGTGCTCCTCTGCCTCTCTCATTTCTCTGTCTTCAGCTTTGAAAATGCGTGTGCAGATCTATGGACACGTTCTGAGAAACTTTATATTGGATGCCACAATCAGTAGCTTATTAATCATCTAGCTACGAGTTTTATACACAATAGCTTTATTTAACTTGAAGGCTCATCCATTGTAGTAGGAAAAAACCATTGTAGTTATAACTTCTTATAAAACATTTTTAGTGTATGGGTTTTTCATTCTTATTGTTCACCATTCCATAGATTTTACTTTGTGATTAACTTTGTAGTCCTTTTCAGATGACATGGTGTGTTTTTTTGTTCTTCGGCATGTGGTATTGTTCTGAAACAATTCCCAGCCATAAGCCCAAACACGCAGAATCTGAACCTGGTTATAGATCTGTGTGTATCTTTCTAATGTTTTTCATGATTATTTAAAATTCAGTTGGTAAATACTCAGTCATGTCCTAAACTTCCTTTTCAGAACATGCATACCGTATTGCTGCCCACTGCCATGCCTGCTAGATGCAAACATTTGAATCAAATTATTTTGAGAAGTGAAATGCACATTAGAATTTAGCATGGAAGAATTATGCCATGCCTTCCCTGCACCTTTTAGGACTGTGTGACGATGTTGTCTGAACTATATCTTCAATGGGAAGCTGAAATATTTAATCATGTCTGCTAGCATGCATCAGTTTTAAGATGGTTTGCCTTCATATCCAGAATCATTATGGTCAAAATATTCTCAAAAGAATTTCACCAAGAAACAACTATGTGGATGGCTTGAACCACTTGAGTATGCAGTAAAGCTACACTATTTCTCCATTTGTAGATGATTACTCTTTTATAATTCTATTGTTATATAGATACAATCGACCTTTGTTCCTAAATAGTTGCTCTCTCAGAATGCATCAAATTAAACAGTAGTTAGTTAACTGTATCGATGTTGCCCTTTGTTCCTAATGTAGCATGTGTGTTGTTATCATCAAGGTTATACTACCCCCTGGTGAATATTATTCTTTTGACTGAGTTACAAACTATATAGAAAGCTGTTTGAATTAATTATTTTCAGGTCTATTAAGCACTATAGGTTGTTTCTTCTTCGTGGCTTCACCCCATGAAATAGATAATCTCATCTAATTTTTTTATGGATAAACTCAGGATTGTATTCTCTTATGTAACTATATCTGTGATGGTGATAGAAATAGCACAACAGAGCCTGAGTGCCCATTTAGCCTGAGTGCCCATTTTTCTACTATAATCAGCACAATTTTGTATATATGGCATTAATTAGTTTCAAATTTGATTTCGGGAAATTTGAATAGGATAAGCACTACATATCTACAAGTAATATCAGTAATCACCATGTGGCGATTTAATTTCTAAATGTATAATGGTCCTTGGCCATTATGAAAGTTGATAAGATTCTTATAAAGAACCAGTTCTTATACTTAGCAATCCATCGTAGGTTCAGATTAGTTACAATTTAAAAAATAGAAAATAGTAGCAATCCATCGTAGGTTCAGATTAGTTACAATTTAAAAATAGAAAATAAATCTTATGTAATATAGCCACATAGGGCCTTCTAAAAAATCTTGTGTTTTGATTTGCTACTTGTTTGAAGTCACTGACTCACTGGATTTCTACAGGTTAATGTGTCTTAATGCCTTTATTATCGTTCCGGAGCTTGTTGAAGCCTTTTCTGCTACAGATGCTTGGAAGGGATAAATAAAATAAAGTTCTGAATGCAAACTAATTGGTTGTAACAGATCTTATAATAGTGGCAATGGTGGTTGGGAGAAGATGTGCTATATGCATATGCATCGAAAAACTGGTGATTCAAAGGGTGTCTACAGTATAAATATGATGTCATCATTTCCTACAAAAACAAGCCCTCTGAATCCTCCTTCACGAGGCCCTTGAGGATCCAACTGTGAACTGTTGTTGCTCATGGCTTGTCTTGGGCTTTTGCCTTCCCTAGAGCGCGCTGTTGCGAACTTGATAACATGTGTATTTATGAATCTGCTTTGACTTACGCCGTGCTTGTGATTGGGCAGTCACATATCTCAAAAAATTGTTAGTATTTGCTCTAATCTTTTCTATATTATTTTTCACCTTTATTTGTAACCTTTTATTTTTTCGGTTGTCATAATTTAAGATATATGGCCATTTAAATCATTTCAGAAATGAGATCTTAACTGATTTTCATTTATCATGGGCTAGACCAATGGCAGGTGTCAGGAGCAAGCCAACTTTCTCTAAAGCTCCCTCTTGGAATGACTTGTTGGAACTGATGGACCAATAAACATGTAACTAGCTGTGGATGGAAGGTGAGATCAAGTAACTTTGCTTTAGCCAGCACTATACCAATATCTTATTGCGATCCATCCACGCTGACCATTGTGTTCTATGACTCATGGCTGTTAGATACTATCGTATTATATTTATTTTAATTCAATATCTTGTGCCATATTAAATGGTCACATTGGGCGGTGCTTCTAACATTGATTTTTCAGTCAACTGTGTCCCAACATTTTATTTGGCAAGAATTGCATAGGCTGACGACACTTTTTTGCTGTGTCGCCAGTGCATTATGGCTCATGGCATTTTTTGTGTTGTGTCGACCGTATCTATATGAATAATATAGCACATTGGTTTATAATTTTCACTATGATTATTTGTTATTCGTCATTGTGTCGATCGTGCATCTGTGCCCCCTCGTGCATATTACGTACTGGTCATGTGCCTGCGTACACCAAGTCAAACTACATACAAGTTTGTTGTTGTCCCGATGCAATAAACGAGCATAGACCTTAATTACACAAGATTGCTGTCCAGAATACCATAAAAGAATTGGTGCGAAAGAACCAGCTATTGTATTAAATATCACTTTAACATCGATCAATATACTTTTAGTATAAAAAATTAGTTATCTCCGTAGCAACGTACGGGCACACTATCTAGTTCTATAAAGTTAGTCAAAATTAAAAAAGTTTGACCGGCACGGATTCTAGAAATCGATTCTTTCGTGGACAGAGGGAGTATATATTATTTAAAAGTTATAGCAATTTAAATAATTTATTTACTGCGTGGGAGAACGTGCTAGGCTGTCATGGGCTGCCTGGGCGTATGCAGGCTGTCGGTAAAACCTAGCTGTCGGGGGTGCACATGTGGTGGCTTGTACTTCGTGATTGGTTGCAGCAAGTTAGCAGAAAGGTATTTTTTTTTCTTTTCTATTTTTTCTGATTATTAAATCAGTACGCGTGCATTTGATGTATATGTGCCGTTGTATGTCTACATTTTGTTCTTTCCATCTTTTGGATACATGCGCATCTAATCGTCTAGTGTTTAAGATCCAAACCATTAGCCATGTAGTCAATCCAAAAAATATGAGTCGGGTTATCGAAGAGTAAAAAGAAACAAAGCCCTGTTTGGATCCGGGGGGCTAGAGTTAGTTTGAGCTATTTGGAGCTCAACTAGCCCTAAACTATCTAAACATGAGGGTTAGTTTGAGCTAGTTGCATCTAACCCATCCAAAAAAAACTATCCCCACCAAGAGGTGATTATTTGGGCTAGTTCTAGTTGGGACCACTACAAAAGTGGTTTCTCTCTCTACCTTCATCCTACCAAATGATTGAAAAAGTACATTTATTGTCAATCTAACTCTTTCATCCTAACACTACAAGAGCTAGAGTTAGTTTATGCCTAGTTTAGAGTTAGAAAATAGCTCTAGCTCTAGCTGAGTTAGAGGGATCCAAACAGGACCAAAGATTAGAAATCTCAGAAAGGACAGAAGAGAGACTTGCTGTCTTACTGATGCCTACAAATCTACAATATCACTTGAGGGCAAGGCACTGGACAAGATATTGACTATCAGTTTATCAATGAAGATTTCATTTCGAAGATTAAAAAAGAATGATGATGTTCAAGTAAATGTTGTACAAAGAAAGGGTAAATTGGTACAACTCATAACATATTACAATATATTATTGTTTATATTTATATATTTATGTTTCTATTTTAGTAGCCTATGAGCGAGGCCTCATCTTACTTTGCACAGGACCTGAAATTTAGCCGCGGCGGTCCTGATAAAGTCCCATATGATGTCAATCACTTCTATGATTAATTTACACATCGATCCACATGTGTTAAATATATTATGGTGGAAACTATATTAAATTTCACCATAGTCCAATTCAACGCACATAGATTAGATTGAGTGAATACTGTGCATCCAAATAAGGTCTGAACTCTGAAGGTGGTATTAAACCAAGTTGCTAATTGAGTTGTTTGAAAGGTGTTAAAAGAAATAGACGGTTTCACGAGATAACAGGCATCTAAACTTGCTTAAGAGTATGTTGCGAAATACAGTAGACTTCTTCCTGTTGACAAATCTAAAATCAAAGATAGGTTTGAAGAAAAATCACTAAAACCAAAACTAATCTACCAGTTCCCTACGGCACCTTCTAACAGAATCTCACCACCAATCTAGAAACTCAACCACACAATGTGGTCCACCATGGACATCCCTCAGAACTCAAACCTCATCCGTTTAGCAATCCTCCAAGAACGTCAATTTCAGAAAACCAACATCTCGCTCATGCTCATTACTCATGGTTCCATTTTCCCCATTTTCCTCCATCTCCCCTTTTCATCTCAACTCGCGGTTCCATTTTCCCCTCTTTCCTCCGTCTCCCCTTTTTCCAGCCACATTTTTTTTCCAAACTCTTTTTTTTTGTGTGTGAACTGTGTGCTACTGTGCTCCATTTGGCAGTTGCAGGAGGAACAAGTGTGCACACAATCGCATTGGCGCACCTGCTGCCTTCACCTTCACCCCTTGTTTTCGACGATTCCACTGCTCCTCCTCCCTCAAAGGCCACGGCTTTTTTCACGAACCAACCGCGACAATCCAGTCAATTCTGATCTCTGGTCCTCTCGCTTGCTGAGTTCGTGTGGATGCCATCGGGGCGCTCGCCGGGACAACATCCGCCTCGACAGCGACGCCGCCGCGCTCCCTCGAGGAGAGCTCGTGGCTGCCCCCGCGCAAAGCTCCGGCCTGTCTTGGCCCCGACCCTTCCTCCCCGCCGCCGGCGCCGCGCTTGGCTTGATGCTCGACGTCTGCGCGCCGCACGGGCCCGTCAAGCTCCCGGCGGCCTGTCGCCGGGTGCGAGTCGCCTGGGTCGCCGGCAGGTGGTGGTGGCGATCGGCGGCGGCGGCGGCGCGCCATGGCGTCGCCGCGCGGGCGTCGTCCTTCGGTTCCCGGATCGGGCTCGATTCCCAGGTTGGTTGACCCTCCTTCCCCGTTCTTGAGCATTTCGTCGAACAGTTGGGGAGCAGAGAGCATGTCGTCGAACTGTTAGGGGGCAGCTCCGAACGCCCTTCTGCGGTCGACTCTTGGCAGCGTCTAGTTCTACAACTTTCATTAGTAGCTTTCCTAGTTATGTACGGAATATAGCTGTTGGCCTGTACTTGCTCATCAGGCAGTTTATCCTGATTATTGGGGGGCAATTTTGTCCTGGAGTGCGATATGATGCTAGACATGAGTTTAGATTGTTTGCTTGCATCGATAGCTCCATGCCAATTTTGTATTGAGTATTTTCCTGGTTCCATTTGTCATGGATGAGAGGATGATGCTGTATTTGATGGATCGAATGGTTTCTTGTAGAATTTCCACACAAGGGACCTGTCCCAGTTGTTGTGGATTGGTCCGGTGCCCGGTGACATCGCAGAGATTGAGGCCTACTGCCGCGCATTCCGTGCTGCCGAGCAGCTCCACACCGCGGTCATGTCAGCACTCTGTGATCCAGAGACAGGAGAGTGTCCTGTACGCTATGATGTGGAATCAGAGGATTTGCCAGTGCTGGAAGACAAGGTCGCTGCCGTCCTTGGCTGCATGCTGGCGTTGCTGAACCGGGGAAGGAATGAGGTGCTCTCAGGGAGGTCGGCAGTTGCAATTGCCTTCCAGGGATCTGAGGACAGCACCTCTGATAGGATCCCACCGCTCGCCTTGTTCCGTGGAGACATGAAGCGTTGCTGTGAGAGTATGCAGGTGGCGCTTGCCAGCTACCTTGTACCGAGTGAGCCCAGGGGATTGGACGTATGGAGGAAGCTGCAGAGGTTGAAGAACGCTTGTTACGATGCAGGTTTCCCAAGGCCTGATGGTTATCCATGTCCGACATTATTTGCAAATTGGTTTCCGGTGTACCTTTCGATTGTGTCAGATGATTCAGGAACAGATGAACTAGAGGTTGCATTTTGGAGGGGAGGACAAGTCAGTGAGGAGGGACTGACATGGCTACTACAAAAGGGATTCAAAACTATTGTTGATCTCCGTGAAGAAGATGTTAAAGATGATTTGTACCTTTCAGGAGTTCAGGAAGCCGTCTCATCTGGGAAGATAGAGGTGGTGAATATGCCAGTTGAGATTGGAACTGCACCATCAGCTGAACAGGTTCAGCAATTTGCAGCTCTTGTGTCAGATGGCGCAAAGAAACCCATTTATCTCCATAGCAAAGAAGGTGTTTCTAGGACGTCTGCAATGGTCTCAAGATGGAGACAGTATGTTACTCGTTCAGAGAGATTGTCTGTCCAAAATCACTCTCTAAATGGGAATGGTAAGGTCCTGACGAGTTACAAGACCATGCAGCACACAGGCAGCCCAAGTTCCTCTATGAATGGAACTGAAAATGGTACTATAACGGAATCTGATAGGACCATGAACAATGGGGAATCATGTGAGATAGACATAGAGACAGCCCGTCATAATCTGGAGGTCACTAATGCTCTTTCCAATGATCAAAGTACTCAACAAGGCGAAATGCCTGACACCGGGGCAGAACTCTTGTCAAACTTTAAACTGGAGAGTAACCCCCTTAAAGCACAATTTCCTACTTGCGATGTTTTCTCTAGGAAAGAGATGACCAAGTTTTTTAGAAGCAAAAAGGTTTATCCAAAATCTGTTCTGAACTCTAGGAGACGATCAAGTAGCTTGCTGGTCTCAAGGAGAAAACAAAATCTCATCGCGGAGCGTAATGGAACCATTGACTATGAAGCAGCAGAGTTTGCAGTTCTGGAAAGTTCAAATGGGAAATCATTTGACAATGATTATATTCTGTCAGTTGCTTCAGGTATCACTAATGGAAAACCTTCCAACAATGGAGCCTCCTCATTAATTGAGGAAAAGGAAAGGGAGGTTTCAGTCGCTACTGTTGATACTAGAGCATCGGCCAGCAGTTCTAATGGAAAGGTTCAGGTTGGATCACAAAATTCTGCTGAAAAGAATGGTACACCTTATCTTGAGAGAAACAAATCAGATAATGTTGATGGAAATATGTGTGCATCTTCAACTGGTGTCGTTAGACTCCAGTCGAGAAGAAAAGCAGAGATGTTTCTAGTACGTACTGATGGATTTTCTTGTACTAGAGAAAAAGTAACAGAATCATCTCTTGCTTTTACGCATCCTAGTACCCAGCAACAGATGCTTATGTGGAAATCACCTCCAAAGACTGTCTTACTTTTGAAGAAATTAGGCGATGAGCTCATGGAAGAAGCTAAAGAGGTGAATGCTAAATTTCCATTTAGAGCATATACATTGTTTTTCCTTGATCCTTCAGATACCTACACAGGTTGTATTAATTTCTTGTATCTGGTATCAATGGATTACTCAACTCAAGGAAGCTTAGGGTTCTTGACATATATAATGAATTTGCTTCTTGAGAAATTTGTGCATGAAAATGGTTTCATGTTCTGGAGGTACTTTGTTGTTTTCTGCTACTGAGTACATAACTATCTTGTGGTAACGTGTGAGAAAATAGATTAATAGAGATCTATGGGCTGTATCTGACAGACAATTAGTTAGTGAACATATATGTGTCATTTCTTGCATAGTTTAAAGTTGTTCTTTAGCTTAAGTTTGTTGAATGATTTTGGTTGATTAACAATTGCCAATTAAGGGCTTCACTTTAAAGCTAAAAGAACTGAATGAAGACCTGGGATACACAAACAGGGATATTGGCTGGTTATTGCATTGATTGGATACCATAACCTGTTCTAATGAGGTGGATTAACTGGTGGGTCTCGTTTCATGTAGGTTAATCTTGGTGTGATTTTGGAACTGTGGCTAAGCAACCGATAAAGATTTCAGTGCATGAATTTTGGCAACATATCTTTAAAAATGTCAAAGATGGTCTTAGTTTTATTCTCTTCAGAGCTGTTCTAATAGTCACTTTGTCTACACAATTCATGTTCTTATATACAGTAGTGCTCATCTTTGTTCAGCAAAATACATAGCATTTGGCATGCTAAACTTCAATTCACTTTCTTTTCAGGTTGCATCATTTCTGCATCATCAAGAAAGATGAATGTTCTTGTGGAACCTGATGTTCATGATACATTTGCTAGAATTCCAGGTTATGGTTTTGTGCAAACCTTCTATACTCAAGATACCAGGTACAAATTAAGCATTTATGTTTGTGATAAGTGCGAAGGTGCATATATTTTCATGTTACTATTTAATAACAGTGCTTTGTATTAAAATCAGTGACCTTCATGAGCGAGTTGATTTTGTTACATGCCTGGGTGGTGATGGACTCATTTTGCATGCATCAAACTTATTTAGAACTTCTGTACCACCTGTTGTCTCCTTCACTCAATCTCGGATCTCTTGGGTTCTTAACTTCACATAAGGTATTTTCTTAGAGAGACTTTTATCAGATTAAGCTGTTTTTTGTGTCAAAACTAAGCATATTATCATTTTATTCACCTCAGTTTGAAGGTTTCAGACAAGACTTGAGAGATTTAATCCATGGGAACAACACACTTGGAGTTTATATAACCCTTAGAATGCGTCTAAGATGTGAGATCTTTCGTAAAGGAAAGGCAATGCCTGGTAAAGTGTTTGATGTGCTGAATGAAGTTGTTGTCGATCGAGGTTCCAATCCATACCTATCAAAAATTGAGTGTTATGAGCATAACCACCTTATCACTAAGGTATGATTCAGAAAGCCCTAGAAAAAATATGTATCTCTTTCTCTTTGCATCTTGTCACTTGGTGACTGCATGCCATCGTGTATCTACTCCCTCCGTCCCAAATTATAAGTCATTCCAAGAATCTTGGAGAGTCAAAGTTTTTTAACTTTGACCAAAATTTTAGAGAGAAATACAAAGATTTATGATATCAAATATGTATATTATATAAATATAACCAATAAAGAATCTAATTGTACTTAGTTGGTATCATAAATATTATTATTTTATTATATAAATTTAGTCAAAGTTAAAAAACTTTGACTCTCCAAGATTCTTGAAATGACTTATAATTTGGGACGGAGGGAGTAATATTTATTTTATATATTTCTGCTTTGCAATTTAATAGATGGAGTCATGAAGTTAGGCTTTTTTTCTCAACTGTATTATGCTTGACCAAGTCAACAGCTGCATTGAACTATAGAAGCCATAATTACCTTTTTTCTATTACTGTTCATATGATTGTTTTCTAAAAATATTGTCCGATGATAAAGGATATCTGTATTGACTTTATGTTCCAACTTTCAATTTTTCTTCAAGTTAAATGTCATTAGTTACTGCTTATACTTGCATAAATATCAATTGCATGAACTGTTTGCTGCCAGCTAATTGTTGGAATACTAATGTAGATACATTTTGAGCCAGCCTGCTACAGTTAACCCTCCTACCCCTGAAGATTATATTATTCCTTTCAGTACCAGTGTTTATGGATAAATTCAATATTGTTGTTTAAACATTCCATAACTTTCCTAACTCAAAAAATATATCTAGGTGCAAGCTGATGGGGTGATAGTTGCGACACCAACTGGCAGCACAGCATATTCTACTGCAGCAGGGGGGTCAATGGTAGGTTAATTCTTACAAGTTATAATCATTATTAAACCATATCATGACATGGGAAAGTACATTTTCCTGTGCCATGATGACACCGGTGACCTGTTTCTTCAAATGCTTTTTGCTCCATGTAACAAAAGGATATTTCCTATTTATGAAGCACAGGGCTGTTGTTTTTACATGAAATGACTATTTTGGTTACGCAGATATAATGTGTACCATGTCATGTTTCTATTGAGGAAAAGCACTTTTCAGATGTCAAGTCACAATAATTAGAAACAGTGTTATGCCTTGTTTGTTTGCTTTTACATTCTATTGTTGCATTCATGTGTGTTAAGCTCTAAACTGTTTCTGTTTCAAAAAAAAGCTCTAAACTATTTCTTCTCCTGTGCATACCTACATACCCATTCACTGAACAGTAATTCACTATGATCATTTTGTTTTTTCTTGTGTAGGTTCACCCAAATGTCCCATGCATGCTGTTTACTCCAATCTGCCCTCATTCACTGTCATTTAGACCTGTCATCCTTCCGGACTCTGCCCAGCTTGAATTAAAGGTACTGAACAACTAATGAGATGTCTGTTGTTTCGATGCAACCTCAATTAACGTACTGTACAAACATTTTAGCTAGCCAAGTTTTACCCCACAGCATACCTTGCTTGGTTTGCTGACTGATGAACTTTGCACCGTTATTGGATTGCATTGCACTTGCACCTTTACTAGATACCAGATGAGGCAAGAAGCAATGCATGGGTTTCATTTGATGGCAAAAGGAGGCAGCAACTGTCAAGAGGAGATTCTGTTCGTATATCCATGAGTCAGCATCCACTCCCAACTGTTAATAAATCTGACCAAACGGGTGATTGGTTCCGCAGCTTGATCAGGTGCCTCAACTGGAACGAGAGATTGGACCAGAAGGCACTATAGGCACTAGAATTTTTTTTGGGTTGCTGTACATATCTAGATTTACATACAGATATAGTTTTTTTTTTCTGCCAACATGTACAATGTGTAACATGAAAGAGCTTTGCACATAAGGAGCTCCATAGCTTATTGCGCTGGCATTGCAGTGGCACCACATGTTAAGATAACATCGTCCGTGTCTTCGTCTGCTCTGTAAATCAACTACGGACATATGTATGGGGCTATGTGTTTTTACCCCTGTTAACATGGGTCTAATTGTGACTTTGCCTGTTTATAGAACTTTTTTATTTTGCCTATACTTTTCCAAAACGAAGGCAAAGTTTACCTATTCCTTCTACAGCGGTTCAATTCAGCTAAAAAGAATTATTTTTTCACGTTAATTTTCCTCTTGATTTTTTAGTATTATGTGATTTGACCTCTATTTTGACTTCATATATTAAAGAATTTTTATTTTTATTATAGTAAATATTTCAAATTTAAGCAAACTCTAACAAGTTGTACATGCTTAATCACCATTGGTGAAAGCCGGGAGGGTTAAGATAAAGTCAACAGTTAGTATGGTCTTCTATTATTTTGATTTTTTTTCTTGTTCTTCAAATCATTTATTCCGCCTTGAGGTATAGGAGTATATAACAGAATGAACGGTGGCTTTGAATTAAAAAAGAGGGAGTAAAATTACAAAGTACTAAAAACAAGAGTAAAATTACAAATTTTAAAAATGACGATAAAATTACAATGGAATATAAAGTAGAGGTAAAACGAGTTATTTTTTAATAACATTTCGTTTAACATTTCGTTCTGCCTTTTTATTCCATCTAGTGATGCAGTTGACTTGGCGATAAGGAAAATTCCACCGAATGGAATAGGAAAATTAAATATGGATGTTCCAATTAGTGATAGGATTACATTTTTGCATTTTTTACTAGGGATATATTATTTTCAAAGGGCGAATTAAATAAAAAAATCAAACCAACAAAATCTGCATCCACTCATTGACTCATACATGGGCTGTCATGGGCCATCAGTGTCTACAACAATTCTCAAATCTGATGAGCCCACAGAAACGGCATTATGCTTGGTGGTCCTGGTCCATGAATCTTTTCACGGTGCTATCTGCAGATTTGAGTTTCCACTCATTGACTCATACATGGACTGTTATGCTATCTGCAGATTTGAGCCCACAGAACAAAATTTAGCATTATTAATAGAACAAATTTGACATTCATTTATCTGTACTTTCTGAGAGTGCTCTGCCTTGAATGTTTGTACATGATTAAGTGTTGACAAACTACATGTGCACACACGCTAGTTTAACAAACTCCACGGAAATTCCTGGCAAAGGACGAATATTTAAATTTGAACATAACCAAGGAAAAAAACAAAATTATATTAAGCCATGCTTCTGCTTGTGTTTTACTTGTGTAACCTTTATCTTCCCAGATTAATTTAGGCTAGTTGATAGGGTTAACTCGGATGCAAAACTCTTTTTAGGTTTGAGGGTAAGTTAGAGCACATTACAAAATATTACGCGCACATGATTAAGTTTTTTTTTACAATTATATTATATGCCACCGAGAAAACTCACAATCCCTGATATACCATCATTGACACATGGAGCATCTCATTGTCACATGTAGTGTCATACCAGGAATCTAAGCTTTATACGGTAGATATAAGAGAGCAGTGGCGGATCCAGGGGGGCTGGGGGGCTGCAGCCCCCCCTTGTCAAAAAAATACATATGATATACATATATTTTAGTTAAAATTAGTCTAATTTTTCTTTAAATTAGTCCAAAAATCTCCTGCGGGCTAGAAAAATAATGGAAAATTTAGTCTAAATCACTTTAAAATATACCAAAAACCTCTTGTGGACCAAAAATACAAGAAAAATTTCGGTCCAAACTCGGCTCTCTATGTATTTAGCCCCCCTCGTAGGCTCATTCTGGATCCGCCAATGTAAGAGAGTATTCCTTTTAAGGGCTTGTTTTGTTTAGGAGAGTATTCCTTTAAAGGGCTCGTTTCAAATTACGTATATAAATATTCCTGGCTGGAATGGTTCCAAATATGCCCTAACTCTAGCTAGGCACCGACGCTCATGGAGATCCTTCCAATTCCTACTTCCTACTGTCCACACACCCTCCTAGGCCAACACCTCAATATCTCGTAGTTTTGAGATTGTTTGACCTCCTATATGTCGGCGCTTCATCTTTCGTGCTTTGGCAACAGCGTAAAGATTTGTTGTATCTTTCTGGTTAGACTTTGGCTTCCCAGTTACAAGTGCCAAATCTAGACCATTATAAACGTGAGTCTACATAAGATTTCCGATAGCTTTATCTGCATAAGATTTGCTAGAAAAGTGCTATGATTTTATTAAAAAAAATGGTTTTAAAACACCGTGAAGTGTTTGGGTGCAACAAACTTTTGTCTTTTTTTGAAAAAAAATATTGTAGCTCTTCTATACTATAACATCTAAACAGGGCCCTAAACTCATCTCTTTTTTTTTGAGATCGCGACTTCACGTGTTTTTCATTAAGAAGAAGAGCCGAAGGAACGGCAAAGAACCGATACAATGAATTTGCAAGTAATCCATAGATTACCAACAAAATCCACAACACAAACAAAAAGTAAGAAACATGAGGGGTGATCTGCCACTAGACAACCCCAGCTAACTGAGCCTAATACAATATAACTCAACACGTTGGCAGCCAGCAGTGAAGTGAAGCCGTAGATGATAACAGCAAGGCGGCAAAGCATCCGCGAATAGGGCTGACACGCGTGCAGTGGCAAAGCTCGGAGTCGCTCTCCGAGTACTCCTCCGAGTCACTGAGGGTCATTGCCCTCAGGACCACGACTGAGAAGGACCTCCATGAAGACCAAGGCACGCAGCAACCTTGGCGGCAAAGCATCCACCGGAAACGTCCGCGACCTCAGCGACAAAGCCACTGGAAACGCGACCTCGGTGGCAAAGCATCCACCAGAAACCCCATGACGACAAAGCATCCGTCGTAAACACCTCGGTGGCAAAGCATCCACCGGTAACGACCACAACTACGGTTACAACAAACACCAGCTGGACAAACCCAGGTGAGGAGAAACATGAAGCGCAATTAGGTGCAGCACGACGACCAAACAGACCACGCGGGTGGAGCAGAGACATTCTTCAGCAACGCCTTCACAAAGGAGGTGACGCCGAAGACGCCACCATTGCTGGCCTTAGAGAACTTATTTGAATTCTTAATTGTTATCACCACTTTGAAAGATATTGGACCATCCACCTTTTCAAATGTATTCTCCTTGTCTTGTGGATCAAGAAGCCTAATCATAACTTTACCACAAACCACTACTAGAGAAAAGACATTTGGTCGATCTATCAACTAAGCTTTAGTCTCGATAAAAAATTGTGTCCGGAACCAAAGACTTACCAACCGGGACTAAAGGTCATCCTTTAGTCTCGGTTGGTGTTATGTTACCAACCCGGACTATACCAACCGGGACTAAAGGGTGACCTTTTAGTTCTGGTTGGTGTTACCAACCGAGACTAAAGACTTTTCACCCGGGACTAAAGGTCCTTCACGAGTGAATTCAAAAGGAAAGCATCCAAAACTATATCATGTGGGTTGTGTAGCTGAGTTGGTAAGTGAGTTTATGCGTGGGGCGAGAGGTGCTGAGTTTGAATCATACACACATTTATTTTTTCCTCCTTGGATGACCTTTAGTCCCAGTTGTGTACCCGAAACTAAAGGGCCTTTCCAACCGGAACTAAAGGCGAACATACTCATATAGGTATATGATTACGGACACATGTGATTGCAAGCATATGCGGATACAACACAAATTTAACCCAAATCATCTTGTGTTTGAAATACATTAGACAGATCTTGCTTCAGATGCAAGTGCATGTTCACACAGTCACACTCACAGAGATCAAATTGCTACCTGCGTGAACGGAGGCGGGCGTGGAATTTGTGGGTCCGTTGAAGCGAATGTTTTGAGCATGTCCGGTGAATGTGCGTATATTCGCTGAGACAGAAGGGCCCAAAGCTATCTCTATCTCTACTCTACTACTAAAAAATACAGATTGATATCGTCTATCCGGCTACTTTGAATTCACCCCACGATGGGCCCGCCCGGCCTCGTCTCATCGTTCCTGCACCACCATCCGGAGCCCTCGCTAATCGTCTCGCTCGGCGCATCTATCCCCGCCCCACTCTCTCTCCCACACAACCGCCGCCCAGCTACGTAGCTCCCCCACTCGTTTCGCCCCCACAACACCGCTTGTTGTCTCGCCCACCTCGCCACGATCCACCCGCAAGCCGCACCCACAAACCACTCGGTTGGCGCTGGCTCGCCGGAATCGGTCGGTGCCCGCTCGCCGCTCGGTCGGCACCCACTCGCCGCTCGCCGCACCACGACCACCGCCGAGGAAGGACCTCGACCCGCTCTGTCGGCGCCCGTTTGCCGCGTCGCGAGCGCTGCCAGGGAAGGATCTTGAAGCGCGGCATCGAGGCTCCGGAACTCTACGCCACCGCCGGACCATCGCCAGCCACTGCCTGTTCAGGCGTTCAACATCGGCGCCCGGAACTCTCCCGCCCTTGGTCGGAGCTCCAGGCGCAGCTGCAGCCCGCCGAGCAGCAACAGCAAGAGGTAGCGCAGAAGACGGAGGAGGGGCCCTCGCGCTTCGCAACTGCTTCTCATCCTTCATTCGATGCTGCTATCAGGTGTGCCAACCCCTTCTCATTCATTCCTCTTGTGCGAAACCGAGCACCCTACCCTAACTTCGGCTAATTGGCCTTCTCATCCCTTCCTGTTGTGCGAAACCGAGCATCCCGCCCTAACTTTAGCTAATTGGCTATTTGTATTCTGATCTGTGTAAAACATTACAAGCTTCTGGCCCAAGAAAAATCATGGAACAATAACACAGGAGGATATATTTGAGCAAAGATAGTAATGTATTGTAATAATCAGTATCATTATAGTAGTCACATTGGAATTTAGCTTGCCCTTAAAACGTCTATCAGTTTTCATTCTACTGTGCCTCTGGAACACTCAACAGAAATCCATGTAGAGTGAAACTGGGACATAACAAAAAGGTAAACACCATCATAACTTGATGATCAATTCATGTATACTTGGTGATATTATCTATAGAATAGTTTCTGAGATTTCCCTTCTGGTTATCAGCGAGACACCAGAGTTGTGGATACTCAGTCTATACGCGTGAGAATGTCTAATCTAAATAATCTAGAATCGATTTTTATGCGATAAGTGTCATCAAGTAATTGTAGAGATCTAACAAATTTGGAAACAATTAATGTTAACCTACAATACTACTTGTTATTTTCAACCAAATCAAATATCAAGAGGGAGAGGAGTTGAAGGATCTGAATCACGGGTCAAGATTATTCAAGGTAAGAATGCTCTTACAGGTTAAAGTTAGTGAAATGGCTTTGTAGTTATGTGATTATATTTGTCTGTACGTATAACTCCATGTATAGTGTCTCCCATGTGTGATTATAATCATTGCATTTTCATTTCAGCATTTAGTTCTAGATTTAACAAATGTGAGAACCTCACAATAATTAATTATGTAGAGTTTTGAGGTCTCTTTAAGTTTTCACAACTGCTATTCAGACATACGATGATCTCTTGCTTGCATCCTGATTAGCCTCTCCAGCTGGTTGTTCTGAGTAGCCTGTCCAGTTGAGTCTCTCTATAAACAAACACAGCAAGGTTAACTTAAAATCATCACATATTCAGAGGTTGTTGAATCAAAATATCCCACCAGCGCTCGAACAAACTGATGTGAACAAGGGTGCCCGATCTTCCGAAAGGTTATGGTAACTCTCGATTTGGTGGAAACGAGACACTCGTCGATCCGGCTTCCGAACAACACGATCTGAAACCCCGCAATCGCAGCACCACGTCTCCTTTGGTTATCAACCGGCGTTGCACGGTTGACCTCGCCAAGAAGGCTAAAGTCCTTGCCTGCGAATCGAAGAACACGAGCAAGAACAAGGAAAAATGCAACCAAATTGCTGATGAATGATTAATCTCACGAGTTGAGGTCTCACAAACCGACAAACGGCGAAACTGTTATGAACAGAATAATCTAACCAAAACCAAAACCCTAACGTAGGCGGCGGCTACTGATTATATAGCATAAGGGGTGTCAAGGACTCCTACTCACGTCCCTAAGGTGTCCTACCAAGTTACAAGGCCCAAACAGCCCAAAAGACGGCGACGCAGCACCCTGACAGATTCTGGACGTCAACTTGTTTCGACGATTCCCGTTGATTCCGATGGATTTTTAACCTCAAACCAAATCCATTGGTTAGATTATCAAATTATCTTTCCATCAATATGTGGATCATCGAAAACGGAGTCCGTATGTGACCTGGGCGTCCATTTTACCGCTGGCTGCTCCTGGATTCCGAGATGGACTCGAACTTGACACGGATTGGGCCTCCAACTTGGGTTGGACGACTTGGCTGCCCTTCTAAGGTGGTGGCCAAGGAGGAGGACATCTTTGAGCATCCTTGGGCTCTTCTCCACTTATTTTGGGTGTGCTCCAACTTGGGCCAGGGTCCCAAGGTTGCATGACAAGCCCATGTCGACGTCGTAGCACCCGATAGAAATAGTAGCTCATTGTCATGACGATTTGAAGACCTTGTCAATGTGATATTGAGGTGAGCCAAGATCTATTCGAAAGCTTATCAAATAAGCTTTTCATCGAGTGCTCATTGACCTCAATCGCACTTCGGATGGATGAGTTATGGTCTCTCCAATGAACCACCGTCGGGCTGCCGACGAACTTTGATAGACTTACAATTCGAGATATGTTTGTACCTACAAGAAAATAATGACATGTACATGTGGAACCAAGTGAATTGTACCAAAAATCACTATGTAATTGTAGAAACGAGCTCACCTTATAATCAGCGGTCGTATCCGAAGGTGTCATGTCCTCATCATCCTCCCCTTCTTGACAACAAACCGTCCTCGGTTTGAACTTAGTTGCAGGACAGGTTGTAGGTAGTAGCCAATGTTGCTCTTTTTCTTGAAATCTAACATGTTGCTTTATAACAAAACTTGGGATCTTGACAAGACATGATTATAGCTATTGCAGCCCTCTAATTGATCATATTGTTGCATATCAAAAGAGGATTTCAGATTTGAACAAATATAAACCCGATGTACCATATACTCTTCTTTATAATTATACTTTCCAATAAAGTGACATGTACATCTAGACAACCATGGCAATTCAATGCACAAAAATTTCTTCCTCAAGTTACTTAGATCACACAGAGTATCAAACTCAATATAACCTAAAGTATTTAAAGAAGATAATAATTCTAGCTCATTTTTTCAGTAGCAATTGGAAGCAAATATCTATTTTCAGCACAAGTATTTTGATCCAAAACAATAGAGTCAATCTCATTCACTAGTTGTGACACAGGTATAATAAAACACTATCACACAACTCTTCTTTATCACGAGTATTATTAGAACTATTATTTTGTGACAAAGGTAATTTGGATTCAGTGTCCACTAAATGTTGTTCTATTATAGAATGAGTGGTGGATAAATTCAGCACATCATCATCAATTTCATTAATATCAGATTTTGTAGCGAGCACAAAAGAATCTTTCAATTTAGATACTTGGTAATTTTCATATTTAATATCAATCTCTTTGCACTTCCTAGTAGCACTCTCTTTATCTTGTTGTACAATTTCAGCATGGATTAAAGTTTTACTAGACTCCTGAGTAGATATGGGTGGTGGTGGTGAAGATGTTACATCGGCAGAAGCACTCACTCGCTTGCTTATCGGGGTCTCACATCCCTGCAACTCCTTCTCTGCAAGCATAGCAAACTGAAACAACTTGTTGACATTATCAAATTCTTTATAATCAACAATATCCCGAATTTCACGTCTCAAACCCGAATAAAATCGAACAATAGAATCATCGGGTCCTTCCACTATAGCACAACGCAACAAACCCTTTTGAAGCTCATCATAGTAATCCTATACAGATTTATCTCCTTGATCTAATCGCATCAAATTCTTATGAAAATAAGATGGGGGAACAAATCTATCACGCATAGCAACCTTAAGCTCTTCCCAAGTACGAGGAGTAGCATTGTCTAAACTCATCCACCAAATAATAGCAAAATCTTTAAACTCACTGGTGGCTTGTCTAACTCTATGTTGTTCAGGTACTTGGTGGGCACTAAATTTATGCTCTACTATCATCTCCCAATCAAGATCTCTCTCAGCATCATAATGTCCCGAAAAAGAAGGTATAGTAAATTTAACCTTAGCATAAGGATCTTCGGGAGCTCGATTATACATACCTCGATGGTGATGGTGATGTGGAACGCCACCCATACATGTGGTGTTAGTGCGAAGACGACGTCGTAATCTGTTTTGCATCGTCAACCTTGGATCAACATTACCATCAGCATCATATACCTCATCCCCATTGTTGCTTCTAGTCGTATCTTCGTCATGTGCAGGGCGGTTTTCCAAAGCATTTACCATGTCGGTTAACTCAGATGACCTTTTCTCCACCCGCTCAATCGCATTTGCAAGTTTCATCTCAATTATGGCTTCAGTGACAGCCTTGATGACCGTCTCCTTCATCTCCTTTTGACCATTGTCTATAATAGCTTGTAGTTGCTTTTTGCTGACACACTCTTTGAAGTTCTTTGGCATTTTATCTCCATCAACTGACATTGTGAACACAAAAACAGCAACAAACAATGAAGGTTATCCCTAATAATCGTACTAAAGGGTGGAGTGGTGCCTCTCAATCGAGATCAGCAAAAGGTAAACATCTTACCAAGCTCTTACTAGTGTTCTTACCCACAAAGCAAAGGATACGTAGAAGACGTAGACCGCGATTGCAAGGATCACAAACTTATGTTGTTCTGAAGAATGTGGAGCTAGGAAGGCAAACAAAGAGAATTATATATCTGGCACACAAGTCAGTAACAGATAGCAATATTGAATAAATGTCCAAAACACTTGTCCTAGTTGCTGGTCTATATATACGTTCATATCACCTGTTGTGATAAACAAAGGAGTGAAACAAGGTGAAAGGAAACAAATATGAAAGAAAGCAACAAAAAGGAAAGACAAAAGAGCTATTATGTGTTCCTTGTGTGCTTCTTTTCTCTTCTCTTCTCTTCTCTTTTTACTATTTTTTCCTTGTTCAAACTTTTTTTTTGCTTTTGACCTTTTGATATTTTCTTCTCAGTTAGAAACACACAAGAACAAACCACGAAAAATTTGAGCTCAAATGGATAAAATATGTGGCCTATAGAAAATTAGGATTGTTCTATGAAAGGTATGTCAAAACTTGTGGACCTGAAAACTCGATTTTGCTTATCGAATTTGACAAATCTAATTTTTACGAACTCAGCTTTGCTGGGATGAAACAGATCTAAAATTTCCTGGCGTTCTCCGTAGATATAAAATTTGCCCCGTTTCGAGTTCGGACGCAAAAGTTACTACTATTTTATGGAAGGCAGTCCGAATCAAAGTTTTATGTGGACACAAGATGCAAACCGATGCTGATACGAGATGATGGTGGATAGAGAGATCAACACAAACAAGTAAAGAACACAATCTAAACCAGCAACAAGACCTTGACCAAGGACACAAACTCAATACTACGAACTCTGAAACTGAAATATGCAAAGGCTATGGCGCGGAAGGTTCTAGGACAGGAAAACAAATATGGCACTGGACTATGGGACGATGGAAAAACACTCGAAACTAATGGTAGATGTGAACCTGACGGTATACCTAAAGCTTTGATTACCACTTGATGTGAACAAGGGTGCCCGATCTTCCGAAAGGTTCTGGTAACTCTCGATTTGGTGGAAACGAGACACTCGTCGATCCGGCTTCCGAACAACACGATCTGAAACCCCGCAATCGCAGCACCACGTCTCCTTTGGTTATCAACCGGCGTTGCACGGTTGACCTCGCCAAGAAGGCTAAAGTCCTTGCCTGCGAATCGAAGAACACGAGCAAGAACAAGGAAAAATGCAACCAAATTGCTGATGAATGATTAATCTCACGAGTTGGGGTCTCACAAACCGACAAACGGCAAAACTGTTGTGAACAGAATAATCTAAGCAAAACCCAAACCCTAACGTAGGCGGCGGCTACTGATTATATAGCATAAGGGGTGTCCAAGGACTCCTACTCACGTCCCTAAGGTGTCCTACCAAGTTACAAGGCCCAAACGGCCGAAAAGACGGCGACGCAGCACCCTGACAGATTCTGGGCGTCAACTTGTTTCGACGATTCCTGTTGATCCCGATGGAGTTTTAACCTCAAATCAAAGCCATTGGTTAGCTTATCAAATTATCTTTCCATCCATATGTGGATCATCAAAAACGGAGTCCGTATGTGACCTGGGCGTCCATTTTACCGCTGGCTGCTCCTGGATTCCGAGATGGACTCGAACTTGACACGGATTGGGCCTCCAACTTGGGTTGGACGACTTGGCTGCCCTTCTAAGGTGGTGGCCAAGCAGGAGGATATCTTTGAGCATCCTTGGGCTCTTCTCCAATTATTTTGGGTGTGCTCCAACTTGGGCCAGGGTCCCAAGGTTGCATGACAAGCCCATGTCGACGTCGTAGCACCCGACAGAAATAGTAGCTCATTGTCATGACGATTTGAAGACCTTGTCGATGTGATATTGAGGTGAGACAAGATCTATTCGAAAGCTTATCAAATAAGCTTTCCATCGAGTGCTCATTGACCTCAATCGCACTTCGGATGGATGAGTTATGGTCTCTCCAATGAACCACCGTCGGTCTGCCGACGAACTTTGATAGACTTACAATTCGAGATATGTTTGTACCTACAAGAAAATAATGACATGTACATGTGGAACCAAGTGAATTGTAGCAAAAATCACTATGTAATTGTAGAAACGAGCTCACCTTATAATCAGCGGTCGTATTCGAAGGTGTCATGTCCTCATCACAAACCAGAAGGCAGCAACATTGTCAACTGTGTTGACTGTCGTAGTCTGTCTGGTGTCTGGAGCACTTGCACCTAATGCTCAAGCTTCTGAATGTACCTGTGCTCCTTTGACCTTTGCTGGCTGCTGGTTCGATAGAATCGTGAAAAAAAAATCCACAAGCTAGAATACCCATTTCAGGAGAAGAGAGAAATTTACCCATTGTATATGAAGAAACGTGCACCTCGGCAAGTCAGTAGTCACTCATTTGCCAATATCTTCCTCATGTACTTTTTTATAACTCAGAAACCAAAGCTTCCATTATTATACATTGGTTCCAGACTTGTCACCAGAAATCAAATCAATTACAAAGTTCGGTGCATGGTCCATAAACACATCTTCATCACTGGTACTCAGACCTGTACCATATAGGTACCTAATCTATCTACTACCTGATTACAGCATCTGTTGTTACAGACCGAGACACGAAAATCTAAAAGCTCATGTATTATTAGGCCTCTAATCTTCCTAAAAAGAGCCCCATATGGACTCATGTCCCATGTTGTTGTCTTGAGCGCTTAGCCGAGTGAGTCCATCTCCATAATAACTTTATTCATCCCCAAGTAGGCAGCTCTTACAGGCTCTTGAACGCTGCTAGGGCCTCTGTCATGTCTCGTAACTACTCTTGTTGTTTTCATCTAGCAGTAATCACATTCACACTTAATCTCTATAGGTTAGTGCTAGCCTGTTTAGCTATGAAAATCCACTTTGTTGGTATTGCAGCTTGATCAATTTTTGAGGAAATACCCAGAATTTGTTGAGTATGCATTCAGTTTTAACTTACTCTGTGTCTAAGCCGGAAGCTTATTGTTTCAGTTTGATACAGCTGCTCATTCAGTGATGCCAAAGAAAGCCCCGGACTTGCGAATTGACCAAATTGGAATGTTTCTTCTGGCCCATGATTTTCCAGTGACCAGTCCATGCTTATGTTTTCAACTTCCTCTAACTTGATTTTCTTGTTGCAAGAAGCAGCTACTGATAAACAAAGATATGCCTCTCTGGTGTTGTAGAGCGAATGTCGGTGAAAAAACAATTCGGTGTGCTAAGCTCTGCAGACCAACAAGTTTTCTGAATCAACTATAGGCTAATGTGACACCTTCACGATGAATCCACTATAAGCTTTATGGCTTTTAATTTAAAGCATGTCAATACTTTTACACTATGTTATTTGTGCTATCAAATCTTTGGTATTGTTGCTACTATCATTGGTCACTTCACAACCCCATGCTCCTTTCGGCATTTTCTCTGCTGTTTACCACTTTCAAATATGGAATTTTGATGTAGTAGCAACACTTCTGAATATTTCTATTATCAAGATGCCTATAACTGGATGTTTGAAATTGTCGATATCATGTTCTTGTGTATTGGTTAACTGCACTAAATTAAAATAGTTATTTGCATTGACACATGTGTCACTTCTTCAGGTAAGACACTTGGGTGAACATGGCCTTTCATGGGTGGCCTCGCTCTAGCAAGTTCGGTCACAAATATTATTTTGTTGCTAGGTCACAAATATTATTTTGTTTCCGTAGCAACGCACGGGCATTCAACTAGTTTATATAATAAAATAGTAATATTTATGATACCAAATAAGTATCATTAGCATACCTATTTGATGTAATATATTCTCTTTATAATTTTGATTAGATTTGAGATGTTTTGACTCTAAAAAAGGTCAGAATAACCTCGGGAATGGATGGAGTACGTGGCTTGTGTTCCAGTACTACACTAGTACAGAAATTTCGGTTCATGTGTGCCACCGGATTAAAAAGTGATTATGTGCAAGTACCCAAGTACTCTAGTAGGAACTATGTAATCAATGTCAAAGGCAAAGATAGTACATGATTTTGCTTGTGATGAGAACCATTCTCTCACTCCATTAATAATAATGCTATGAAACAACTAGCCTTAATAATAAATTACGCTTAGAAATATGGGAATCAACTTGAAAAAGTTGCAATATCTCATAAAGTGGATCTGGAGCTACCAAATGTCGTTTTCCATACTGTTGAAGTCAAATTGCTCGTGTGAGGTCTAACTTACCAAAATGAATATGCAAACTTATGGTTGATACAACCACAGAACAATGGAACTTGCATGCCCGGCTACCTCAAATAAAAAATGAATCGTTACATTTGTACATGCTTCCTTTCATGATCGCCATATACACCGAAACACATTATTATATCGACGAGCATGTGTCATGTGTGGACTCCTTTAGCTACTCCTGGATCTAGTGTACAAGATTGTTAATGTACAGGATCACACGGATCACAAGCATTTCAGTTCAGTCTCTGTCTCTGTTCTACAAACAGGCCGTTACATCCACAAACTGACAATGTAAGCACGGGGTTCTGTCCATCGAATGCCATGCAATGAGAATATCCTCGATTTATGCTACGCGGATCCTCTGGCTAGGAATACGCCTCCATATTTGTAGACTCCATCCATGCTGTGCTTAATTTGAAGCCAACATGACCGGACAAGCAGATTTCAGAACACAACTTCCCTATCACAATTTGACAGTCAGATCTGGCTGCAAGCAACATGTTCTGGTTCGCCTCCACATCTAAGGAATCTCACTCGACGGAGTCACATTAATGCTCTGAGACCGAACCCTGTCTATGATCTTCTGCCTGCCTGTTAAATCTTCTTCGTATCCAACAATCTGCAGAAACGTCCAGATTATTAGTCAGACAATGCTTTCGCCGATAACAGAGTTGAGTATCTTGATTATTGGATAGACTACAAACCTGAGATTCTGTCTGCGTCTCACTGAAAGGGCAATAAGTAGTGGGAGCTGGGGAGGGGACTGGTGCCGAGTTTAAGTTTTGAACCTTTGTGCCAGGGGTGTTGTTTTGCATCTGTTGCCTAGAGAAAAATAAACATCAGTTACCAAACCAAACGTGAAGCAGGGATGATCCCATCCCTCAGAGCAGGGGGAGGACCATCCCATCTTCTATATCGCAGAACCAAACACACCCTTACTGCAAACAAGTTGCCAGTTGAAAGTTTTCTGCTTGGTAGATGCCATAGAGTGAGCATGTAGCTCTGTGTGAATATTCATTTTGTTT
The DNA here is from genome assembly GCA_009763385.1 of Coix lacryma-jobi var. lacryma-jobi. NCBI lineage: Eukaryota > Viridiplantae > Streptophyta > Magnoliopsida > Poales > Poaceae > Coix > Coix lacryma-jobi. The sequence continues at coordinate 111,031,964 of CM019831.1, read as the reverse complement.
TTTTTTTTGAAAGGTGAATATTCATTTTGTTATTGTGTTAGGAAGTGGAAGCTCTATCAATCAATCAGAAATGATGATTGGATGCTTCATTGTTAAATTGGAAGTTCCATATGCTCAAAAAGAGCATATCTCAGGGCTCTAAACGTTCTACAGAAAAACTGAGCATTCCAAATCTATCCGAACATACACGTGTACAGAATGCATAATGTACCAACTTACATGCTCAACCAGCTTCTTGAAATGCCAAAGGAGTGTGTATCTTTCTGCTCTTGAACAACAGAATTGTCAGGTTCAAATATCTGCATCAGAAATTAAGGATACAACGCTTGTGCATTTGCACAGTACAGTATGGAGTAAGAACAGCAAAGCATGTATCACCAGTAAAATAGGATACGCTCTTGGGAGATTGCACGTCCTGAATCTGCAGTATGGGATGTGTCGCAATTAGACGATGTCCCAAGTCTTTGTAATAGTAAAGTGTATGGATTGCATTAGCATTACCTTGGATGATAGAACCTCTATGGCATCTGCAACATCAGGGACAGAGCTATTGTCGAGGTGTTTCTCAGATCTTCCGATATTTCCACACGTATCGTTAACCTTGCCAGGAACAGATATTCTTCTCTTTCTACTAACAGCAGGCATAGTTGTTTCTTCATTAACTGCAGAAATACCAGCACCAGCTATGCGAGCACAATGAGTTTGGGGTGAGCATAATTTCTTTGCAGAACTTGTGAAATAAAAATTTACCAGAATTGTGTGTTGCATTGTTTGTTGTTACTTGACAACCACTAAGCAGCTCAGAGGAATCAAATCTGGTTGCCTGCGTGGAATATTGGCTGATGGTGCACTGATAAACATCTTGATCCTGTGATGTAAGTGGTTTCGGCTGAAAGTGATCAACAGGGAGAAGTTTATCCTGCAATGACAATTCACCATCTTGTTAACCATTTCACGCGCACAAACCATTGTCAGGGGGAAGGGAAGACGTGAATATGCTCAACACTATGTATTGAAGTCGAATACCTGTTTTACACACTCATAGAGCCACTCTGAAGTAATGGTTGGAGTTCCTCTTTTGGTGTAAACATCATACTTAGGACCACATGCAAATTTGCAGATGAGATGGGTTACTCCCTTAAATGCTTTTTCTGTAAACTTAGCGCCTAGTAGAAAGCACAAGTTCTTCAGTAGATGTCTTTCTTTCTCTCCATATTGTGAAAGTGAAATACAGAAACGGAAGCTTTTGAATCCTGGGAACGGGATGCGACAGCGCAAAGGAGAGAAGATAGGATGACTCCCAACATCTTGTAAGCAGTTCTCCTATACAAATTTTTAAATGTGTAAGAACAGGAATGTAGTGTGACACTTTCAAAGCATAGCGAAGCAAAGTGACCTCGATCACAGAAGCATGTACCTCCAAACATGATCGTATCCATTGAGTTGAAACAACAGTTGAATGAGAATAGTCACAAGGCAGGCTGTTTTGTCCATGACACTCAATTATGAAATCGACAACAGTTGATTGTATGTCATCCACCATAACGCCTCCACCATCTCTGACCCAATCAACAACCTCAGGTCTCTGATTCATATGAACATAACTACTTCGTCAACAAAAGTCAAAGAAAGTGGGAGCCAAATATTTATATATAATCAAAAGAACACTAGACTTCTAGATGAATAAGACTTGGGTTTTTATGGCTCTGGTATACTATGTACAGTAACTTCAGTGATCCGTCAGCAAAAGCATTTGAAAGTTCTGAAAACATGACCAGTGTTTGTGTGCGTGTGTGAAATGAAAACCTAAAAAAGGAACAAGAGGAGATCAAATGAACATTGAAGTTTAAACCATGAGTGAACTTGAAAGGGAGGTGGCACAAATTATACCAATACAGGAAATGAATGGAATATTAGCAAGGTAGCATACCTTGTCATGAGAAAATGAATTTGAGAAACTGAATGTTCTGCCTTTGAATATATTTGATCTGCTACTTCCAGAATTCATTGTGGATGTTACTTGATATTGGGGCTGGAACTCACTAACATTGGCCATTCCATTCTGTTTACTTGATTTTGCACTCCTGGCTGCTGATCGGGTTTTACTTATACTGTTTTCATGTTTGCCTCTTTTTGGTTTTCTTTCAGATGACACATCTTTTTCATGATGTTTGTCATGCAAGTCATTGACAGTTGGAACATGAAAAATCCCACCGGAGCTTTTGGCTACCTTAGTTTCACGTGTATCAGCAGAATTTTCCATGCTCATTTGAGAAAATCCTATGTTCAAAAGGTACAAAAACAATGAAAGTTAAGTCAAGCATGGATAATATCTGTTTTAACTTTTAAATACAACTATTTTGTATTGAACCGTGACTAGGGTCTCTTGTTGGGTTTCAACTCTAGTCTACCCCAACTTGTTTGGGACTAAGGGGCTTGGTTGTTGTTGTTGGTTGTTGTTGTTGTAACTTTTAAATACAACTAAATCTGGTGGTTCCATACCCTTCAAGAGAAGCTCAGTAGCTATATGCATTGGGGATACTTTCACTTCCTTTTTTGCACTATTGCAGTCTTCTAACCATGTTACTTTCACTATATTAATTACACCCCATGCAGCCAGACGTCTTACTTCCTTTTTTTCACTGTCAAGACAAATAAGCACCATCAGCAAAAACGAAACCATCCAGAAAAGAACTAGGATATACAGGAGAAACAGTTGTATTAACTTACTCATCTGAAGGTGTACCAATAACAATATGAGTAAGCTTCTCACTTAGCAAAATATGCCGGGATCCACCTCCACTGCGTATCATCATGACAAGCCTTAACAATTCTTTCTCTTCAAAACCCACCAGAGAAATTCGGCAATTTGATAAATATAGATCATCATTTTCCAGCTCCGAGTCCTCAGCAACATGACTATCAACCTGCATCTCATTCGTCTCTTGGACACTAGGTGCGCCAACAATATCAGTGCTGCTGATCCGTGCAGCATCACCAAATGAAGCAGACAAATATTGTGACATTGATACTGAATCATCAACTGATGTTGCTGGAACAGGTTGAAAGCTTGCACTTGTGCTACTGATCTCTGGATTTTGTTGCTCCTTAGGGAAACTCTTTGAACCACTTAAAGCAGATGAACTCTGACAAACGAGGTAGCTATTTTCATCTTGATAAGCTTCATTTCAATAAAGAAATTCATTCAAGAAGTTAGATTAATCTTACTAGATTTATAACTTTTGCAGGAGGAACAATCTATAGTAGCAGCAAAGCTCCTGGGTATGTTAGTACCTCTTCGGGCAACAGATTGCTCAACCCATCTTGGATTCACAATGTGGATATTACCCCATTTTTGGGCCACAACATATTTGTCACCTCCAGGTTTGTAATAATAGGTTAAGAAATCAATTTGGTAATCAAAGTGTGTTTTCCTTTAGAAAGCTGTTTGGAAAATAAACAATATTTTCACAAATGTCAAGCCGAATGTTCCTCAAACACTGGAACAAACATTAAGTAAATCCTGGAATGCTACTGGTAATTCTTTTCTTTCAGTGACATCGTTTCTTTTTCTTTTTTGTCATATTGACAGTTGACAGATGGATACACAGCTTTTGTGAATTCACAACTGTGGTGTGCATCCGTTGATCACCATTTTTGACGACATGTCAAACCACTCATATTTTCATTCCTCTACGTTTCATTTCCTGCGCTATGGATATGGAAAGGGGATACAGGGTGGAAGATCATAAGTTTGGCCTAAGAACGAGTCTGGTACTTTGTTGAAACTTCAGATCTATTCCGGTTGACTCATTTAAACCAATTGAAATCTCAAAAAGAAATAGTGAATTCAGAAAGCATCAAAGGATATATTTGCAACTAAATGGGTACACTTCCGTGTGAGACAGGGAGAAAACTGGCCACCATTCTGCACTACTAGTTTCTCCAATTCCTTCCGTTCATCTGATCAAACAGAAGAAAATTAAAGCGTCACTAATGAAGTAACTGATCATTCACCAGAATAAAGCATATGTTACATGTAGTTTCCATAAATATCAACAATAGCTTTGCACTAGCAGAGAGGGTTGGAAGTTCTGTGTCTAAAGCCTGCAGTTCATACCTTGCACTTGGACTAACTCCTACCCCCACCAGTCTAGATTACCTATTATTTAGGTTTATACAGCTCCAATATACATGTTTGACATTAGAATATATATTATAAGTGAACTGACTTACTGGCATCAAATCCATTAATACCATTTTCACGTAAATCCAAATACTTTCATGTAAGGGTCAACTGAAGGTTTAGTGTTTGATTGCAATTTGCAGGCTGATATCTAGTAAAGGTTTCTGTTTAGCTTCCGCAGGGATTGCTATAGTACAAATCATAGCTAGTCTCCACAAAACCAATCACAAATCTGTCAAAAAAAATCTCAAACGCGTAGGACATGTCATTCCATAAAGAAAAAATGTACTAAAGAGTACATACCACACCCACACACTGACACACCTGCCTATAAAAAGCAGTACATTCACACCACACAAATCATCTACCAAAAACCTAGTCCAATTTCATATTCAACAACCTAATCTAAAGCATTACAGTAGTTGATATTTATTTTGGAGTATTAACCTTTTAATCAACAACCATAAGAGATTGTTCAGAGGATTAGGCTCGGAATCCGAAGAAATTACTTTAAATATGAACTTCTAAAGTTACTAGAGTAATCCTACTCGTCCAAAGTCCAAACAGGCCTTCAATTTTCAATAACCATACAAAAAACATGCGCTGAGGGGAGGAAAATCAGAACTCACTTCCAACAACAAGCTGAATAAAGTTCAACTGCACCAACCTGGATCCAGTTTAGTTACACAGATATTCAACCCAGTAAAGGGAAGAATCCTGTAAGGTTCATGAGGCACAACACGATGTTCAATCCAGCATTGCTCTAACCACTTCATGGTGACAATGGGCTTCTTCAAAATATTCAGAGCCCACTGTGAACACAAAAATAAGCAGCCACTCCAGATTAGTCATAGACCAACAGCTCAACCAGTACAAATGCTGAAAGAGCATGAAAGTAAATTCTTGCATCAATGCCATCTGAGATGTTTTTTTAACCGTAAATACAGCGAGGGAGGCCCTAAGATTTTATTTAAAAACACTAAACAAGCAACTGTACACAGAAGAGGGAGGAGAAAACAACAAAAAGAAAAATGTAAGGAACCAAGTAAGAGAAAGAAGGAGCTTAAGCAAAGAGGCTTAGCAGGGAGAGGAAAGCTGGTATTTTTTAGGCTAAATCTACGAGCCTGAAGCCTAGCGTCCGCGGAGAAGTACTGTCTCCATGAATCAAAAGAGGGGCAACCACGATCAAAGATGAAGTTATTTCTTTGTGTCAAGATTTGCCAGACACCAATGATGAAGAATTCCATGAAGAAGGGACTCGAGATATGTTGTTTGGCTTGAAGATGTTCAAAGGAGTTAGCAGCACTAATGCAGCACACAGTTATGCCTTTTAGCTGCAGCATAACAGCATCAGCACTTCACTACAAATCACAGCAGGAGTGTGAGGAGCTTTTACAGATACCAAGGATCTGCAGGAAACGAGACGGAAGATTAATGGAGCTCAGAACTTTGGGCTTGTGGCGGCCACGTCTTAACAGCTGATTGGTTCCATGCATGCAAAGCATCACAGCCCTGGATGACAGCCAAAAGTTGGATGCATGCATGCAAATGAACACTTGGAATTTGAGCACATGAGTAACTGCGGTATGCTCGATTGGACGCCGCTTCAAATCCACCAGAACATGCCTAGAAACGTACCCCATGACCAATATAACCTGAAAATAGAGAAATAACCGTGTGCCTAATAAAAGATTATGGAGTAGGTAGGCAAAGACACATGAAACTGGGTAAAAATGCGTGATTTTTTTTCCAAATGACACAGGAGAGCTGCATGTAATTTCATCAAGGAGAAAAATACAAGGAGAGGCTAGTGGACCAGATCCCATGCATGTACAGTTACAGATTCGCCACTTAAATTATAAAACTCGAACTCCACCACGCATCCTGACCTAACTGTCAAGGATAAGCGACCTGATGAGTAACTGGTGGAGGGCTGAAGCACCAGCTAAGCACTAAAAGCTACTTCCATTTGCCGTGGACTGTAACACTAATGGACATAGAACGACTAGCACCCTTAAATACACATGGTGTTCCCCCAAGCCACCAGAATGATGAGGGAATTGAGTTCTTTTTCAACTACTTGGGCACACTTCTAAGAGCATCTCCAAGAGTATCCTATATTTCTTCCCAATCCTTATTTTTTTAGAAAAATGAACAAAGTCCACCTCCAACATCTCCCAAACACACCTAATCTTTTGGCACTTGGGAAAAAATCTTCTATTGCGCATAAAGTTATGCGAACTCGACTCGCGCGTATCAGCCTTTCCCGTGCGGTTCTCCTCCTTCGCGCCGCTGCCCGGCTGCATCCATGCCAACGCAGATATGCGCTCCTCGCTGCCCTGATGCGCCTGCTCGGCACCTTGCACTGCCCTATCACCGGAATCTACGCCGACGCCAGCCATAAGCACGAACACATCTACCGAGCAGCACCAGCCAAGCCAGCACCGTCATCAACGTCTCCGGCGAGCACTCCGGTGGCCCGGCCCAGCAGCAACACACCATCGATATTGCGTATGGTGTGGTTCTTTAAGTATTTTGCATCTTATGCATGGCTGTACATACGACCAGCTAGAAGATCATAAGCGCGGCTGCGTGGTATTTCAGCAGCCCGGCCTGCAGATCTACGGCGGTATGGAAGAACGACCAGCATAGCAGCAAAAGAGCAATGATGGCCATGGAGCAGCGAAAGAGCAATGATGGCCTGGCCATGGAGATGCGACTCCATCTCGCATGAAGAAAAAAACTGACGGCAATAAAATTGTGCGTGGGACCAGAATTTTGATGTTTTAGAAATAAATTATTGGAAACACTTGGAGATGACTTTTTTTTATTCTTCCAATACAGTTTTGGGAGTTGGAAAATATCATACTTTTGGGAAGAAAAAATAAGGTACTCTTGGAGATGCTCTAACGGCACTATTCCCCAAATAATGGATAGGAGTGCATTGAAAACAGCTATTCTCATGCTACGTCACTAACATGCTTTAGATCCTAATAATGTCACTATATATTTATTTACTTATTTACTTATTTTCTTTTCCCATTTTGTTGGTGCCACATATTGGGTGAACTCTAATCTACACCCAAACTGTTTGGGAATAAAAGGCTTTGTTGTTGTTGTTACTGTTATTATTGTTGCATTAGATAACTGGTGAGCCCTTTTAAAAGTCAAAAGGTAAATATTTACTAAAAAAAGGATTAAAGCTATCTTAACCAACTAGACTTGGGCACTTGGCAACATAGTTTTCAGGCCTGTTAAGAACAAATTAACAAAGCTCAACTTTTGGTTTTATTTAGGTTAAAATGCCTTCAGAGGTATCAAAATCAAAAGAACAGAAACAAGACTTAAAATGACTTTTGGCACTTGTGGCATCAATTAATTAAACTGGAACCATGAAGCACAGAGCATATGCAGAATTTCAACATATAATACAGTACCTTGGATTTTGTCTGCGGTAATGGAACAAGGAACTAGTTTCACAAAAGATTTGCTATATAGGATCTAATAGTATAGGATAAGCATGTAGAGCATTTCATACAACATTAGCTGCAGTTGAATTAGCAAGGATTTTTAAAAACTTGGATAACTTACTTTATATTTGTTAACCAAGACATCCTTCACAATTACAAAATTCACATCCATGGAGTGTTTAGTTAGCAAATGACCTCCCATGGCTGTCACTAGTTGTTCAATCCTAACCTTCAAGAACAAAAACAAACTTGAGATAAATATTAACGTATTATCAATCGAAAAAATGTAACATTAGGGGTAGTACATGTACCTTCTCAGACTTTTCAAATCCTGAACAAAGTATTTTAACCCACATCCATTGCAAGGCAGCAAGTATAACTTTGTTTAGGTAGAAAGCGACGTTCTTTCGCACAAGAAAGAATGCACTGTGGTCCTGTCCAAATTCAAAAATATTCGTAACTAAACACTTAAACACAAAAGTCAGAGGAAATTATTCGAGGTTTGGTTGTTATGATTTCAACCACAGAGAAAATTTATGCACTGCAAAACAAGCAATGTTTTGGAGTCCAAATTAATCAGAAAGCCAGATATTTTTTTTCAAGATAAAAAGATAAACATGTATGTGATCATAGCTTCACTTGGCATGTTCTGTACAGAGAGAAATTACATAGATTGCATCAACAATTTTCATGATCAGGTCCCTAGCGACTCATAAATAATCTTGTCTACAAGTTTCAGCACTAAAGCATGAAAAGTTAGGCCCTTTGGCTGCAACAAAATTTTACAAGCAAGATACCTTAAACAGGAACCTCCTCCCAAGACATTAACAAAGTTAGAGTTCACAAAAGCAGTATATTGTGCATTAACTAATTTTTCAATTGAAGATACTCTCAAGTCTTATCTTAACAAATCAAATGCAGCATTACAGCAAGCTTTGCACAACCTGAGGTGATAAATAAGATGGCTATCTGTAGTGCCCAAAGATCCCATCATGCTCTAGCACAAACGATATATACACAACCCACATGAGTTTTCATCTTCTTGACAGGAGGCCATGACCTAGGATTCTTGGCTTTTTATGTTGATTAACCCTACATTAGTTGGCAAAGTGCAACTACTGCCATTCTTGCAACTGTTCATAATAACAGGCCTAATAAAGGTCAGGCTGGGGCATCAGATCCCCCAGATTTAACAAATTTAGCTCCATGTTGCAAATTCAGCACAATCCACCTATCAAATTAGTCCAGCAGTCTTAACAACTGAAGTACTTTGAAATGTTATCAGTAGACTATCTAGTTTTTAACAATCTGCCGCCACACAAATCTCTAGTCTCATACAATTACAACACAGTTAACCAATCTAACCCTAACAGTTAAAGTTATGGACTATAGATTCACAAATTGCTGAAATCCAATAGTGCAGCTTCCAATCGTCAAGGCATTGTAAACAATTGAGCCTAACTTAACTTGCATCTGGAATAATTCCACTAGTCAGAAAACATAACAAAACAACTGCGCAATCATAGTCCTCAATTACAGAACTGCACATGCGCAGATGCTCACCTAACAAATTGCAGCCTTTGGCCCGCAGATCGGCGAACCTCTCCTGCAGAAATTGACACCAAAAAAAGGAAAATAAACATTATTGGGGATTGGGGAAACCGAGGAGGCGGTCGGATTCGAGGTAGGGGAAAGGACGCGTGCGTACGTGGGAGGAGGATGAGATGACGTGGAAGTCGAGGGGTCCCGTGCGGCTCGGGTCGGCGCAGAGGAGGACCTCGGCGCCGTTGAGGCGGAGCGCGTCGTGCACGGCGTCGAACACCTCGGGGGCAACCAGATTCCGCGACAGGAACACGCTCGCGCCGGCGAAGGTCGCCGCCCTCCGCCCCCCGGCAGGCCCTACGGGGCCGGAGCTGTAGGACGGCGTCATCGGCGGGCGGCGGGAAGTGGACGCGCCGGCGACGGTGCGGTGGAAGCCTGGAAGTAGAGGCGGGAAGTGACGGGGATGTGGATTTTATTTTTGTTCAGTTTTTGTGCGAAGTGACAGTCGGGGGAGACGGGAAACCCGTAAACCATAGCTACCGATTGCCGTGCAGACAAGCAGCCCCCGTCGTCCCCGGCCGCGAATCACCACCTTGTTTTCGCGAAGACGGCCCTGATGGCCCAGGTCGCGGCCCAGCAGAGAGCCGATCGTGCTGACATACTCCCTCCATTCTGAAATACTCCCTCCATCCCAAATTACAAATTATAAGACATTCCAAAAATCTTGGAGAGTCAAAGTTTTTCAACTTTGACCAAATTGATATAATAAGATAATAATATTTATGATATCAACTAAGTGCAATTAGATTCTCCATTAGTTATATTTCCCATATGTTAATATTTATGGTATAAAATCTTTATATTTTTTCTCTATAATTTTGGTCAAAGTTGAAAAACTTTGACTCTCCAAGATTCTTGGAACGTCTTATAATTTGGAATTGAGGGAGTGCTAGGTATGTTGGCGCGCTTCGCCGCGCACGTATTAACTGTGCAGCGCACGTATTAACTATGCATGTAGCTGTCTGGGCTCTTTTTTTAAAAAAAAAAATAGCAAAGCAATGAGTAGAGTGGAGTACATGGTAAGCATATTCATAAAATCATTAATCTATATTTATACACTATGACCTTGTTTAGTTGGAGCGTGAAAAATTTTTACGGGTCACTTCGAATGTTCCGACACTTATTTAATCTATTAAAATAAACTAACAAAAAAATAAATTACATATTCCGCTTGAAAACCATGAGACGAATTTATTAAGACTAATTAATCTGTCATTAACACATGTTAACTGCAGTACAATATTGTCAAAATATAAACTTATTAGACTTAAAAAATTGTCTCGCAATTTACACGCAATCTGTGTAATTAATTTTTTTGCAAAATTTGCTACAGGACACCGAAAGTGATCGTGTTTTGCTGAGGCACATCGAAAGTAAAGTCATTTGCCAGAACACACCGTTTTCACTTCTCATTTTGACAAATCACACCGAGCCTATTATTTTATTGGGAAAATTTGCTGGGGACACTAAAAGTGGTGCGCATTTGCTGAAACACACTTTTTCATGTACCACTCATCACTAAAACAGTTGTCATTTGTAAACCATAAGGTCAATGGCTATGAAATTTTAACAGCAACAAGATAGGATAGTTATCTACAAATCATCTAATACTCACTTCCATAGAAAATGTCGTTAAGGCCTCGTAACGGCACCACCAGCAAATCATGTCTGTTAAGGTTGCTGGTGGACAACGTTACGAGGCCTTAACGACATTTTCTATGGAAGTGAGTATTAGATGATTTGTAGATAACTATCCTATCTTGTTGCTGTTAAAATTTCATAGCCATTGGCCTTACGGTTTACAAATGGCAACTGTTTTAGTGGTGAGCGTTACGTGAAAAAGTGTGTTCCAGCAAATGCGCGCCACTTTTTGTGTGTCCCAGCACATTTTGCCTATTTTATTCTTTGTTGCCGACTCAGGAGAGAGAACGCATGGGAACGGACCGTTTTGCCCTTGGCTCTGTAACACCTCTGGTGTTTAATATGTAATTAACCTGACATGTCATCATCATTAGTCATAATCATTCTTGTCATGCACTAATGTTTGTCTAGTGGTTGCTTGCCTTTACCTTTTCCTAAAAGGTATTTTGTCGTGTAGTGATCTCTTTTCAAAAACCCTAAATGCCCAAATCTTCCTTTAAGGGCAAAATGGTAATTTCAACTCTGTGCCTAGTCTTGTGTATTTCTTGTTCAGTTTAGTGTCTTGAAGCTTTGTTGTGTTGTTCAAAAATCAAAATCAAAAAACAGATTTCAAAGTCCTTTTGAAAAACCCTAATTTCCAAACCCTGGCTTTTACCCCTCTTTTTAATAATTTAAAAACTATTCAAAATTTGGACTTGGTCCAAAAGGCAAAGTTGTAGACCTTGTCAAGAGGAACAACTTTGGTGTTTACAAATTTTCAAGTTTCTATATAAAATCAAAAGTAATTTTGAAATTATTCAAATCTTAAAAGTGTCCCCTTTTCTGATTTCGAAAATAATTCAAGAACTGTTTGGAATTTGAAAATATTCTTTTTGACAAAGTTGTAGATCTCATTTGTCTGCACAACTTTGGTATTTTGAGTTTTTGCTGCTCAGTTTAATTTTTGGGAGAAATTTGCAAAGAAAGTCAAACCCTACACCCTAGCCCTGTTCATTTCTACCTAGGGCCAGGGGGGCCGGTCATGGCAGCTCGCCGGCGCCGCGTGCGCCACGCGCCTGGCAGCTACTCGCCTACCTCCAACCTGCCGCCGCTGTCCGCGCCATCATGCCGCATCCGCACGCGCAAGCGCTGACCTCCGCCCCCGTCCCCCACTGCTCCCCGACGTCGCCGCCGCGTGGCCGTCGCCGGCAAGCACGACGCCCGGGTCCCAAACTGATTTCCGTCCTTTCTTCATCATGAGATCGATAGCACGCGCCACGGGCATTCTTATCACCCCGCGCGCTCTCTATCTGCCCCTGGCCGTGCCTATAAAAGGCCCGCCGGCCGGCCGGAGCTCCGCACTCACCCCACCACCGTGGCCAGCACACTCCAGAGTCTCCGCCGATCAACCAACTAACCCAACAGCTCCGCCTCGAGCCCGTGAGTTTTCCCACCCCTCAATTTCACCGCTACCGACTCCCACCGCCGAGTGCAAGCCCGTCTTCCTCAGCGCCGGTGAGAAGCCGACCGACTCGGGTCGACGGAATTCGTCGCCGTCGCTCCACCTCTCCTCCCTCTGACCTCTGATCTTCTTTCCTTGCCTTCTTGCGCTCCTAACCGGCTACTGGTGGCCGTGCCTGGTGTACAGGGTCGTCGGATCGCCGGAGTTCCGCCGCGGTCGTCTCCTTCCTCGAGCCGCACCCTCGACCGTATCGAGCCCCAAGCCTCGGGCGAATCGCACTACCCTCGAGCACGTTCCCGAGCCACACCCTCGAGCACATCCTCGAACCCCGCCCCTCGAAGCAGCCGAGACTAGCCTCAGCCTCGGGCGAATCGCAGCTACCACCGAGCCTCAAGCCTCGAGTGAGCCGAGGCCGGCCTCGAGAAATCTGCCGCAAGAGAACCCCGCCGAGGCCTCGCCGTCGAGCCCTCTTTTCCATCCGCCTCGTCGAGCCTTGCCTCTGACTCTCGGTGAGCCCAGCCTCTGTTTTCTCAGCCGAGCCTCGAGCCTCGACGTCGAGCCCGCTCCGACTCGAGCTCAGTGCTCTTTTCCTTTTCAAAAATATAAATAGTCTTGTTATTTCATCTTTTTGTATGATTTTCTGTATTGCTCTAAAATTCTGAAATTTTACAGTTGAGTCTTTATACTATGTAGTATTTTATAAAAATAAAACTTGACTTTTCTGCAAGAATTTGAAAATGTAAAATCCCTCTTTTAATTAATAAATGGATGGTTTTGGATTTTTTTAGAAAATCTTTTATAACTCCAAAAAATCATGAGATAAATTTTTGTGAGCTTCCTATGCCATGTTTAGTCTCTGGTGAAATTTTGAAGTCTTTTGGAACAAGTTGATTTTTGAGCATTTATCTTTAATTGTTAAATAGTGCCTTTTGTTAATTAATGTCTGATTTTATTTGAGCACCTTAATGACCTCCAAAAATTATAAAATTTGTTTTGCCATCTATCTACACCATAATGAACTTATGTGATTAATTTGGTAATTTTTGGAGCAACTGCATAAAATGACCTTTTTAAATAATTAAGAAAAACAGAAAAGGTGATTAAGGTTCATGTTGTATGCCCTGTGTTGCATTGTTCATGCTAGCATACTCATGAGCATGCATCATTGCATTCGTATAGTCACCGAAGAAGGCGTCAAGATCGAGGCAGCCGCTGACGAACCTGTCCCTGAGGCTACCCCGAGCTCCGACAACTGCCCTGCCGCCCTCGAGCCTGCCCTCTTTGCTCTTCAAGGCAAGCCCCGGTGCATTTAAACCCCTTTCCTTGGATTTATAAAATGATTTCCTTAAATGCTTTTGAGTTAAATTATTGCATTAGGTTTATAGGAGTTGTGTGCTATCCTAATTGATGCACTATCCACCTTGACCACTGATACACCCGATACCTGCTTTTCAAAAGTATTTGAAAAATGCTTAGCAATGCTTATTGAATTAGACTTTGCAATAAAATGCCATTTTCAAAAGTGTGATCACTGAAAGAATCTTTATGGGGATTTGGCTTTACTTCCCGTTCGATGACTGCTTGCCTAGCTAGCATGTGGTCATTGTCGAGAAGAGGTTGTCCGCGCGTACGGTGCCGTCATGTTGTAGTCCGGGACTCAACAGTTGACACCGACCGGGACAGGGTTGAAAAACCGACAGGACCTGTACTCTTGGGTTAGAGTCCCGAGGTGCTTGTTGCTGATGGAAAAACTTTAGGGACCATCCGTATGGGGGCCTGCTGGTCAAGACTTGTAACTATTCACATACTTCGGAAAGCTCTGGCTCCGAGGAATCCTTTATTGGACCGACAACCGCGCACTGGGAGTGGAGAGATGGCGGAAGTAGCATGTACCCACGTGGTCGTCGTACCTGGATAGGAGTGGTGTTACTGTACTTCCGGGTGGCGTAGGACCGGGCCCAATCTTGGAGGAATCGTGGTAGACGAGTTGGCATATGCAAGCTTGGGTGCTACATATGCAGTGTGGATAGGATCCTCAGCTGAGTATTATTTATCCGGATTAACGTTGCTCCTCGGTTATGGAGACTTGGTCCACTGACTGTCAACGGAGAGTGGTTCTCAACTAGGTATGTTTTGAAATGTAAAATGAATCATGAACGATGAAGAATTGATACTGAATCTTTCCAAAATAAAATAAGGTTTACAAAATGCTTTTCTGCAAAATACCTGATCTTGCTTAAGCCTTACCTTGACTACCCTAAGCCTCTCATTCCTCAGTCTTCTCCCTTTTCTTTAGTCGGGTAAGTCTTGTTGAGTACCCCCAGTACTCAGGTTTTGTTACCCATGCTGCAGGTATGACAGAGTCCCCGATGTGTCTTGCACCCTGCTGCGTGACCATCGTCCAGGAAGATGCCGATGAGGCCGAAGAATAGTTGTACACCCTCGGGCTGGGTGAATATAAGTATCTTTGCTGTTCCCCACTACGTTGCCTATGTCTATCTCTATTATCAGAACTTGGTTTGTAATAACTGCACCTTAATTTCTATTTGGAACCCTGCTTTGTAAAACTATTGTTATTTAAGTCTTCCGCTCTTTATTCCGATGTTATTTGTAAAAGTATGCAATGCTGTAACCCGAATTGTGAGATGATCCTGCGGACATTGGGCACTGATGTAGCCCGGTGGCGAACAGGTCTTAATCACATGGAACATGGGTTCGGCTGTCAGAGGTTGACAGGGACACGTGGGCCATGAGATTAGGGCCGTTCCGTCACAGGCTCCACAGGCGCCCGCGCCGAACCGGACCAGGTCTAGTGGACGCGGTCTGGCTCGCCGCGGTCCACCCCTCCCCGCACCCACTCCTCCTCGTCCAGATCCTCCTCCCCTCATCTCTCCTCACGGCGGCGCTGGTGCGTCGGCCGCGCGGCTGTGGCTCGCCGGCGGTGGAGTGGCCGGTGCAGTGGCTGTTGCAGCCTCTTTCCAGTGCCAGATGGCGACCGGCTCGGGCGGCGGTTCGTCCTCGACTGCATCTGCACGGCGAGAAGGGAGAGATGGGCAGCCACTCTGCCCTTTCTGCAAGACGGCGACTGTGGTGGAGCGGATCTCCCAAACCCGAAAGAATCCAAACAAGGCGTTCTATACTTGCAGAAATCGTGATTGGGTAAGTTGAATTAATTGAGTTCGGGTCAATTTTGCCGGTTTCAATTTGGAGCTAGGGTTTGAAGCGTGCCATGTATTGTTCCATGAGCAGCATAGCAGCCAATGTGATTTCTTCATGTGGAAGCCAGTGGCAACAACAGAAGTTGTGGACACTGCAGATGTGATGGATGATATTAGGGGGATTCGCTAAGAGCTGATGAACCTGACCAGGCAGGCTGCAGGGTGGATGAAATTAGCCACTTTAGTTGTTGTAGTCTTCAACTTAGCTGCCATGATCATGATGTTGTACAAGAATGGTTCATGTTCTTATTAGATAGCCATGAATGGCATGCAGTTATGTATGGAATGCAATGAACTTGAGTTGTAATGGGTGGCAATTATGTAATGAATGGTTCATGTGCTTTGTGGCTATGTTTGAATAAAATGGACTGGACTGGAATGCCAAGTATGGACATAATTGCATCTCTAAATTGCACAGAATATGGACACAATTACATATCTAAATTGCACAGAATTTCTGGACAAATATGGCAAGTAAAATCATAGAATTTGTGGACAATGCCAACTTGTTTCATTACACCATGATAGGAGCCAAGCATTTGGTTCATTACATCATAGAAGTGCACGACAAAGCACTTGTTCATTACATGACAGTAGTCCACATAATTGCCACACAGGCACACCAGCAAAGCACTTTGTTCATTACAATAACAAGTCTAAATTACTGCCTTTGGCTTCATTACAGGTGCATTTTGCCATTACAATAACAAGTCTAAAAGCAAGCACAAAAGTAGTGGCCCAGATATCCCTACATGCCACATAATTTCCACAAAAGCAGGCACAAAAGCAGCCAATGATCTCCCTACTTCTCCAACAAGGGCCTCTTGCTCCTAGTGCAAGCACTGGGGCTGGATGTCAGCTGGAGGAAAGCCATGCTCCTAGTGCAAGCCCTGGGGCTTGATGTCAGGTGGGAGGAAACCATGCTCCTAGTGCTCCTACAAAATTGAACTTGTTAGTTCTTAAATGGCAGGCTTCTTAAATAACATAGAGTTGTCAGAAACATAGATGAGATGCACTGTCACATACTGTGTAGTTTTCTTAGCTGAGGCAGGTTGAGTCCTTGCTTTCTTGGTGGGTTCCTTTCCCTTGGAGTTTGCCTTCCTTTTGTTTTTCTTAGATGGATCATTTGTGGTTTGTATGATCTCTACTTCCTTTGGCTTGTAAGTTCTTCTCTTCTTTGGTGGTGCAGCAGGTGGTTCATCAGGATCATGAACTGTTTCATTACATGTTTTCTGGAGATGCCCCAATCCACCACATCTTTTGCACCTTGCCAGACGCCTCTTGCTTGCTGGTCCACCTTCCTCAACTCCAACAAACCTTCTTTTCCTTGGCCTGCCTGATGATCTCTTGCAAAGAGGAGGGTGCAGCTTGAAACCAAGATCTACCTTCTCCCACTCATCTTTGCCTGGCATAGGAGGGACAGCAGTAGCATATGCAGCTCTAAACTTATCAACAGAGTAGTAATGGTCAACAAAGTCTTCTAGATCAAATTCCCTCCTAGTACCTATGAAGGCAATAGCATGCACACAAGGCAGTCCAGTAACCTGTCAGTGTCTACAACTGCACTCCTTCTTGTCCAGGTCCACAATGAATTTCCATGGAACAAGGTCCTTATTCACTCCTCCTACTTCTCCAAGCATTGGCCCACTTCTATGAATATTGTAGTTCAAATTCCTACTTTTCTTGTGGAGTTCCTTCATGACATGAGGAAGAACTTTTCCTCTAATCTTTGCTGCAAGCTGCCTCCTAATGTAGAACCTTTCCATGATGAGTTGCCTTAGGGTTCATGTGGTAGCTTCTTATATGCAAAACAGGGCAAAGGAATGGTTTGTTAGTGCAAAACATAGAAAGTACAGATAGTGCAAAACATAGGAAGGGACTTAGTGAAAAACATAGAAAAAGGTAGTAAGGCAGTAAGGTGCATATACCTGCCATGTCTTGCCATCCTTACACCGAGATGCATAAATCCACCATTTACACTTCTTGGCCTTGCAATGTGCTCTGTACCTCCTTTTCTCATTGTAAGGGGCTGCAAGTTCAACTTCATTTAGCACAGCATACTGTCTAATACATCTCCTAAAACAATAACCATCTTCAAATGTAACACCAACAGCTATCTTAGGGTTATCTATGTCAGTCACATGCACCACACTCTCACATCCCTCTTCATCATTGACTGTAAGAGGGTCATCATCATCTAAGTCTGACTGGGGGTAGTAATCAGGGTCTTTGGCATCCTCCACAACCAAGTCCTTGTACCTTTCTTCCTCATCATCTACTCCAATGTTCTGCCTCTCCCCAGTCATTAGCAGCATTGGCATTAACAGCATTGTCATTATCAGCAGGGGCATTGACATGGGCATTATCATCAGAGGCATCAGAAGAGTCATCATCAGAGGCATCAAATGAGTCAGTATCAACAGAGGCATCAGAAGCATGTTTTTTAGCAGGAGAAGCATCAGCAAGTAAATCATCAGAAGCATGTGTTTGGCTCTGTTGTGTGGAAATAGGCACTGGTTGGGGTTCAATTGATTTCTCTAAGCGAAGTCCAGTGTCAACAACTTGTACAGTCAATGGAAGCCTTCTACACTCCTAATACACTTCAAATGCATCGAGCAAAGATGAATCAGAATCAATAGACAACCACTGCTTCTTGTTTTGGTCAAAGAAACTCACTTTCAGTGCTTGATCAACACCATGAACTACCTCCTTATCAAGCATATCACAGAGATCCATCCAACTGATAGTATCCTTGTCCACCACATGCATGAGGTTAGCAGTAACATGGTAGTCATCTTTACCATCTGGTCTTTGCTCTACGTATGCCACAACCCTAATCGCAACCCTACAGGCAGACGATGGATCCATCCTAACACAAGAAAACAACAAAACGAAGCTATAGAACCTCATAAAAGATTTCTAGCGCATTCGGCAGGTCAAGGGAACTGAAATCGACCCAAGAATAAGTAAGGCAAGGGACTTACCCTGGTGGGATTCTGAATTGAGGTTTGACGCCTGGTGGTGTCGACGGATGGAACTTCATCTTCGTCGTGCACCTTCTTCAGCCCGTCATGGCGCTCGGCAAAGGCGGCTCCAGGGTTCAACGACGGCGGCGGCGTCCAAACCAGTCCACGATGGCGGTGTCCAAACCAGTCGACGGCGGCGGCGGCGGGAGGCGGCGGCGTCGGGTGCGACAAACCCTAACGGGCGGTGTGCAGAGTGAGGAGTGGGTGCGGGGAGTGGACGTGGTCAAGCCAGACCGTGTCCACTAGACCTGGTCCGGTCCGGCGCGGGCGCCAATGCAGCCAAGGGCAAAACGGTCTGTTCCCCTGCGTTCTCTCTCCTGAGCCGGCAACAAAGAATAAAATAATAGGCTCAGTGTGATTTGTCAAAATGAGAAGTGAAAACGGTGTGTTCTGGCAAACGACTTTACTTTCGGTGTGCCTTAGCAAAACACGATCACTTTCGGTGTCCTGTAGCAAATTTTGCCTTAATTTTTTTAGTCTACGTTTACTATTCCATGTGTCTAAACATTCGATGTAATGGCTGAAAAGTTTTTATGGTAGAAACTAAACAGGAGGTATACTAAAGTGCTACTTTAGAAACCAAAATGTACTCTATATTAGTCATAGAATTAAATAGCCCGCTATTTGTGCCGCTATAGCCCGAAATAGCTTGAAAAAAATGTGCTGCTATTTGCGTTCATGCACAATTCTGCTGCTATTTTGCCGCTAAAGTCCGCTAATTACAGTTTATAAAACGCTAAACACTTTAGCTTTAGCTCGCTATTTAAAACCATGATATTAGTTAAAGTCATCGTTGTCACACGCGTCGAGAGGACACTAACCAGGGAACGGAGATGGCCTCTACGGGCCTGAATCCTCCCGCGGGTAAACGTTTATATTATAGAGGGAGAACTATTTATTTAGCCCTCAAAAAACTCTAATTACTTATATGGTCTTTTTCTTTTTGAAGTTGTGTATATAACCTCAAAATAAAACTTTGTTACTTATTTGACCTTCCGTTAGATTTGAGGGCATAATGGGTTATAAGTGTTGGATAAAATACCATTTTACCTCTGTGCCTAAAAAAATATATAAAAATATGTATAAATAGTATAATAAGAAAAAAATAGTGTATAAAATAGTATATATATATATATATACTATTTATATATATATATTATAGGGAAATTATTCTACTCCTAGGGAGTAGTTACTCACATGTTTATATCTCTAAATTTATGGTATATATGACCGAACGAAGTATATTTACATGAAATATATGATCATACTAGATTATCTATGGAAGTATATACGTCAAGTATTCATGTAATGTTCAAATATATATATATATATATTGTTTATATATATATACACCACTTTTTATTTTTTTAGGTGTAGGGGAAAAATCGTCTTTTTATCCAATACTTAACACTGTTATGCCCTCAAATCTAAAGGAAGGTCAAATAAGTAACAAAATTTTGTTTTGAGACCATATACATAACTTCAAAAAAAGAGGCAACATAAGTAATCAGAGTTTTTTTAGGACCAAATAAATAATTCTCCCAAATATATAACACGTTTAACTTTTCTACCTTACTTTTGATCACTCGTCTTATATTCAAAAAAATTATATAAACATAGTCAATTTAAATTATTTTTGAAGAATTTTTTTATAAATAAAGCCATCACAAATGAAGTAATATTTTATATAATTTTTTGAATAATATGAATGGTCAAACTTGATATAAAAAAGTCAAACTTCTTTTAGGATGGATTGAGTACATGATACGTGGGTGAGTTTCTCTCTCTTTTTTATTATCTTTTTCTTTTTCTTTTTTCTTTTCCTTTTCCTCATTCTTTTACTTTTATATGTGTTATTTAATTATTGTTTTTATTTTTTATTTTTCTTTTGTTTCCTTTATCTATTTTTTTATTTCTTTTTTTCCTTCATTCAATTATTTTTTATTTTTTTTTTTTTCCATTTTTTATGTTTCCCTTTATTCTTATTTTGATTTTCTTTATATTTTTTACTCTATTTATTTTTTATTTAATCATTTACTTGTTTTTATTTTTTATTTTCTAGTTTTTTATTTTATATGTTTTATATGAGATACGTGTATGTTCGCGAATTATATAGGTGATCTTTAGATTTTCCCTTTTTTGTTTATTTATTGATTTTAGCATTTGTTTTTATGTTTTTATTTGTATATGTGTTATTTTATTCTAATAATTTTATCTCTTACTTCTTTTATTTTCACATACATATGATGTTCACCTAGTATATATGGGAAGTTCTAGGATATATTTTAGATGTTCTATGATTTATCATGTCATGCGAACGTAATATACATGTTATGTTCTATGATGTATTTATAATGTTCACATAACATATTATAATATTCATATAACATATATGCAATATTTACATAGTATACACGAAATATTCTATGATATATTTATACATGAGATATTTTATGGTATATTTTATATGTTTAAATAGTATCCATATGATATTGTCTTGAATTTTCTATTGTGCAACTTTTCCTTTTTCCTTATGTTTTTTATGTTTTACTATTTTTATATTTATGTTATTCTTTATTTTTTTGACTGTTGGTAATAATAAAATGACATTCTATGATTATGCGTAACTATTAAATTGTATATATGCGATGTTCTATGATGTATTTTGTGATGTTCAAGTTTTATAAATGAGATATTATAAGATTATCTTTGAGTATTCATATAATATTCGTCAGATGTTTTGTGGTATATTTATACTATTTTTCTAGTACTATCTATGTTGTATTCAGTGCATTTTTATTATTTACTTTTTATTTCATTTTTCTCTCATATTTGCATTTAGTTTCATTTCTATTGTTACATGAGTTTTTCGTTTGTTTTCTTCTTTTTTTCTCATTTGTTGGATACTACTCTTGTTAAAGTTTTTATATCTGCATTTTTTCTTTCATAGAATGTGTTAACACAGAATTTTCGCACTATGACAAGTGGGCCAGCACGGCGCAGGTTCGGGAGAAATCACCACCTGAGGGATTCGGTAGAAAGCAAGCACGGTCGGCTAATCCAATCGATTCGGTAAGGCTGTGGAGGCGACTGGTCAAACGGGGGGTGGATTCGGCAATATGGCGCTGCGGTCGGCTACCTCAGGCTAAGTCGGTTTGCGACAAATACGGCATATCAGAAGATTCGGCAACAGAAGATCTCGTCATTGTTAGCACGTGCCGATTATTAAGGGAGGCTTAGAATGAAAGGCATCGTGTTTTAGATAAGTTTCCTGTTTTGTCGTTGTAATCGTGTCCTCCTAGGACTCGTAGAACACCAGGGTATAAATATAAACCCTGAGACTATTGTAAAGACGTTCACAATCAATACAACCAACCCGGCCCCGTGCCGTCTTCGAGTCCAAGTCGTGTCGTCGTGTTCTTCGAGAGGGGCCATCGATCCGTCGACCTCCGTAAGTTCCGGCAACCTTGTTATCATGTCTAGTATCGTGCGGCGGATTTAGATATGGTGCAAGTAGTCTCGTACGTTAAGCTTAGTATCGTGCGGCGGATTTAAGCTTATGACGGGAAGTTTTTGCTTATGCCTTGTATCGTGCGGCGGATTGAGTCATGAGTAAAAATTTTATCGGCTCTGTTAGATTTGGCAAATCTGATAGATTCATTAAGTTACCTTGTGTTATATGTTTTGTTATGTTTATTTCATCGTAACACTTTTGCCCAATCTAGATACCGTTCGGTTCGGCTTTATCTTTTATAGATCTGCTCTGTTCTTTCACGTTTATTATTGTAAAGTCTTTTATGTAGTAGATCTATTGTTCGTAATAGCCGATTGGATCGTATCTGGATTGCCACGTGGTGAGGGTTCATGCATGTTAAGTATGTTTGACCTATGATAGAGCCAGGTGTCGTGCGGCAGGCGCAGGCTTTAGATTAGTTAGTCATGCTTAGTTTGTATGTTCAATCCCCATGGACCCCAACTCGGTTGTACAATCGAGATTGGTTAAGTTTTAACTTATATTTAATACGTCATGCAAGTACGATTCTCATGCAAACGTGTTCGGCAACCTGTTATTCACGTAACTCTGTTCATATTGCCGAATAATCTTTTAAACCTGTTGGCAGATAGCTTTCATAGCTATATGTCGTCGTAAGTGGCTTCAGGGCCGTACATCTTGGAACTGTCTGGTCATACCCGGCACGTTCCAGCTTTGTATTTAACAGTTTATCTCCCTTGTTAGTTGCAGGGCAAACTGACTGGCACGCACCGGACTTCTGAGCACCCGGGCCACGTTTGAAGCCAGCTTCTCCGGCTTGCTGTGTGATTGGCACAGTGCGTCACTTTTGGTGCCAACACACTTTTTGGCACGCCCGGTGGGACTCTTTTTCCTGCAGCCATGGTTGAAGTCACTGAAGCCGAGGCCAGCAACAAGGCGGGGCTCGTGCAGGTGCAGCTCGCTGAACTACCCGACGAGTACAAAGAGCAGGTGGATGATGCTTGTGCCGAATTCCAGGCCAAGTGCCTAGAAGCCTTCTCCAAGAACAAGAGCGGAAAGGTTCGTCGTCTGCACGATCTGCCGAAGCCCGTCCAGCTCAACCCGAATGATCCCGGGGAGGCGGAGGCAGTGCTGAAAATGTCTCACATAATCAACGAAGCTGTCTCTGGTGCCATCGGTCGCATGCATGGGGCGTTCCTCAACACTTTCCGCACCATCATGATCGCCCAATTTGGCCCCAAGGCCGATGAACTCATGAAGGCGGAGTTTGGCCCTATAGCCGGGCCACATCTTTTCAACCTGCCGATCACCTCAAGGGGGCAGGAGCTGCTGGTGAGGAGACCCCGCCTAAGGCTCAATCAAGCGGGATGACCATTCAAGAGAAGCACACGCCAGAGGGCCAGTTGCCGACCATGGGTCAGCTCACGTTCGGCACTAAGGGTCAGCCGCCAGAGTCAACACGCAAGATCTCCCCGCAAACCTATAGGCTCATAAAGGACTACTACGGAAACGGGTACCATGAGATGCTTGAGCCTCACAACATAGAGGGCGCCCACATCCAGGATATGGGAAGCCGACGGCCGAAAAAACCGCCGACTCTAATGTCGATGTCATGCTAGAGAGGATGGCGGATATGATGCAGCGCACTTTCGGCCTGAAGCCTAAGGGCACTTATGCTTACAGGTCTCCGTTCCCCGAATGGTTCCACCGTGTGGCTCTACCTCCCAGAGTCAAAGTGCCGACGGACCTGTCCAAGTTCTCCAGCTTAGACGACACCAGCACGGTGGAGCACGTCAGTCGTTATCTGCTCCAGCTTGGGGAGGCCAATACCGAAGATGCCTTCAGGGTTCGGTACTTCCCGTCGTCACTCACTGGACCGGCATTCGCATGGTTCACGTCACTACCGCCGGGCTCTATTCTCTCTTGGGCAGACTTGGAACAAAAGTTCCATACACACTTCTACACGGGCACCAAGGAGAAGAAACTGGTGGACATCATGTACGTACGCCAGAAGCCAAATGAGACACCACAGGACTACCTGCGCAGGTTCAGGGAAGTCAAGAGCCAGTGCTTCGGCATGCACCTGCCGGACGATCAGCTTCCACCATTGGCCGTGGCAGGCATGCTCCCGAGCATTAGGGACAAGCTGTTCGGTCAAGAGTTTGAAGACTTGGGTCATCTCTCCCGCCGGCTGAATGAGATGACTATCCAAGCGCAAGGCTTCCGGAGGGAAGGGCGTTTCCAGAAGGACAATGTCGCGGCGCCATGTATCAGGCTTTCCTGGACGAAGCCGATGACTACACCGACGCTGAAGATGAGGTGGCCGCTGCAGAGCTCAACTGGGACAAGGAGCCGACCCAGCCAACAAGCAATGGCTGCGCCAGCAGAAGGGGGCATACGACTTCGACGTCACCAAAGCCGACAAGCTCTTCGAGTTCCTGGTTGCCGAAGGAAGAATCAGGCTACCCCCGGATCACCCGATGCTGCGTCCTGGAGGGGTCAAGGACAAGAAGTACTGCGGTTTTCATAACACTAACACTCATTCTATTAATGATTGCCGTGTGTTCAGGACGAGGATCCAGAAAGCCATCCAGGACGGCCACATCAAGTTCAATGGCAAGATGAAGATCGATGCTAACCCCTTCGCCCAGAACGCCGTGTTCTTTTCAGTGAGCATGGTAGCTCCAGAGGACCCCAGGGGTAAGGGCAAGGTCAAAGTCCTCACCTCCAACAAAGCACGCGAGTCTGGCACGGTGGACCCCGATCGGCAAATCACCAGCGATGAATTCCAGCAGCGCGCCCGGACCACGAATAGTCGATATGAGCACGGGGAGACATCTTCCAGGCGCAGGCCTACCCACAGGATCTCCTCAACAAGTGGCGCCGGCAAGATGAGAAAGAACGGAAGCGTCTCCAACGCGAAGAACAGGAACTCGCAGAGGAGTATCAGCGCGAAGACGGTCACACGGAGGAGTACCGGTACCGTCTGGAAGAGAGGGCTACCACAGAGAGCAGGCCTACCACAGGGCAGGAACGCCGCCAAGAGCAGGAGCAGGCTCACTGGGGTTGCTCGTTCTTCCGCCACTGCTGGAACGAAGGCTTGAGATTGCCTGCCGTCAACAACTGCCCTGAGTGCAGCGATCAGTACAGGGGGTATAGGCAGGATCGCGTCAACCGCCGTCCCGTCCATGAAAGATTGGGAGCACGCATCCCGATGGACGATCGGCGCCTAAAAACGGAAAGCCCGGGTCGGCAAGCCAAAAGATATGCCGATCGAGAGTGGGTGCACCACCAGGACGACGGCGAGGAGGCACAGCCTCGCCCATATAGGTGGCAAAAGGGGCAGTGGTGCCCACCAGGGCTCAGAAAAGCCAGAAAAGGAGAGTGCAGCGCCTCCGGAATAGGGAGTTGGAAGAAGCAGCTGCCAATGGGAAGAAGCAAGAGTGGCGCCCGAAGGAAAAACCAGATGACGCCGACAAGGGCGCTGACGTGGCCATGACTTTCTTCCTTCCCCTGGAGTTCATGGCTCCTGCCGGCCGGGGGGCACAGGACGAGGTGTATTCGGATTCTGACGAGGCCGAGCACGACGAGCTCGCGGCACAGCTCGTGTTGTCTCAGAAGGCAGCATTTGACAAACCAGCCAAGCATCGGCATTTAAAGCCGTTGTATGTCAAGGGGTACGTCAACGGAAAGCCGCTGACCAAGATGTTTGTCGATGGCGGTGCAGCGATCAACATCATGCCTTACGCCACCTTCAGAAAGCTGGGCATGAACGATGAAGATCTGCTCAAAACGGACATGATACTCCGTGACTTTGCCGGCAATCCCTCTGACACTCGGGGTGCCGTGCACGTGGAACTGATGATTGGATCCAAGACGCTCATCACGACCTTCTTTGTCATTGACGGCAAGGGGGCATACAGCCTGCTTTTGGGCAGGGATTGGATCCATGCCAACTG
Organism: Coix lacryma-jobi var. lacryma-jobi; assembly: GCA_009763385.1. NCBI lineage: Eukaryota > Viridiplantae > Streptophyta > Magnoliopsida > Poales > Poaceae > Coix > Coix lacryma-jobi. The sequence continues at coordinate 111,005,928 of CM019831.1, read as the reverse complement.
CTGCATACCTTCGACCATGCACCAAATACTCATTCAGTGGGTTGGAGATGACATCGAGATTGTCCAAGCTGACGACTCGGTGAGTGTTGCTACCATTGAGCCTACTTACTGGGAATTTGACGGAGTAGATTGCTTCTCCGATCGTGTGTGGGGAGAAGGTCCTGTCAACGTCTACGGCAGGGATCAACAGCCGATCCAAGCAATCGGCTCTCAAAGCTTCTTTTAGATGGACAACCCAACCGACAACAGCGAGGGCAAACTGGGACGTGGTTTCACGTCGGCCGACAAGTTAGAGGAGGTGGATGTTGGTGACGCGAGTAAGAAGAGCCGATGTTTGTAAGTTCCAGTTTAGACCCTGAATTCAGAGAGCAATTGGTAGATCTTCTAAAAGAGTTCAAAGACTGTTTCGCTTGGGACTACACGAGATGCCCGGACTAGATCGGTCCATTGTCGAGCATAAATTGCCGATCAAGCCCGGGTACCGCCCATATAAACAACCTCCGCGCAGGATCTACAAGGAGGAGGTATTGGCCGACGTAAAAAAGGAAGTGGAAAGATTGCTAGAAGCTAATTTCATTCGGCCGTGTCGATATGCGGACTGGATCTCCAATAGTCCCCGGTGTACAAGAAGAACGGGAAGATGAGAGTCTGCATCGACTTCAGGAACCTCAACAAAGCCACTCCTATGGACGGTTATCCAATGCCAGTGGCCGATTGCTAGTAGATGCTTCGGCCGGTTTTGAAATTATAAGCTTTATGGACGGCAATGCGGGTTACAACCAGATCTTCATGGCTGCAGAGGATGTGGCAAAGACCGCCTTCAGGTGCCCTGGCCATATAGGTTTGTTTGAATGGATTGTCATGACCTTTGGTTTGAAAAATGCCGGTGCTACTTACCAGCGAGCCATGAATTACATATTTCATGAGTTGATCGGCAAAATCGTAGAGATCTACATTGATGACGTGGTGGTCAAGTCGGGAAGCAAAGAAAGACACTTAGCCGATTTAAGGAAGACTCTGGAGTGCACAAGGAAACACGGTTTAAAGATGAATCCAACCAAGTGTGCATTTGGGGTGTCGGCCGGTGAGTTTCTGGGATTCTTGGTCCACAAAAGAGGCATCGAGGTTGGCAAAAAGAGCATGGAAGCAATTGATAAGGTAGTGCCGCCGACCAATCTCAAAGAACTACAATCACTGCTCGGCAAGATCAACTTTGTCAGAAGGTTCATATCCAACTTGTCCGAGCGCGTGCTACCATTCTCTCCACTGTTGAAGCTCAAGAAAGATCAGGAGTTCGTGTGGGGTGACGTGCAACAAAAGGCTTTCGATGAAATCAAAGAATACATGAAGGCACCACCAGTATTGGTTCCTCCACAACTCGACAGCCTTTCAAGTTGTACGTGGCGGCCGACAACCTAACAATAGGGTCGGCCCTCATGCAAGAATTCGAAGGAAAAGAGAGAGTCGTAGCCTATCTTAGCCGAAAGCTACTGGACCCCGAAACGAGGTATTCGGCTACGGAAAAGTTGTGCTTGTGCGTTTTCTATTCCTGTACCAAGTTTCGGCACTATCTATTGAATGCCGAATGCGTGGTAGTATCAGAGTTTGATGTAATCAAGCACATGTTATCAATGCCGATTTTGAGTGGAAGGATCGGTAAATGGGTTTTAGCTCTTTCTGAATTTGATTTGCGTTTTGAATCGGCAAAGCTGTTAAAGGCCAGATTATGGCTGATTTCGTCACTCACCATCGTGACCCTAACGCTAACATAGTAACCATTGCCCCCTGGGCATTGTTTTTTGATGGATCATCGTGTAGCAAAGGTGGTGGAGTCGGGATCATGTTGATTTCTCCCAAGGGGGCACCTTTCAAATACTCTATACCGATCGAGTACCCGGTGACTAATAATCAAGCGGAGTATGAGGCACTGCTTCGAGGATTGCGGTTGCTTGTGGACGTCAAGGCAGATGCCGTGGAGATCTTCGGTGACTCGGAGTTGGTGATCAGGCAGCTGACAGGTGAGTACGAGTGCAAAAACGACACGCTGCAGGAATATCTCGAAGGTTGCCAAGAACTCCTTAAACAGTTTCGATCAGCAACCTTGCAACATATTCCTAGGGGGCAAAACGAAGAAGCAAACCAGTTGGCTCAGGCAGCATCCGGGTATAGGGAGAATCAAAACATTTTTGCACTTGAGGAAGAGCAAACAACCCCAGAAGATGATCAAGCAGTCCCAAGTGATAATCAGGCAATTGAAGACTGGAGAGACAACATTGCCGATTACCTCAGGGACCCATCCAGAAAAGTCTCCCGAAAACTCAGGTACAAGGCTCTTAAGTTCACGCTCTTGGACAATCAATTGTACTACAAATCCATAGATGGGGTTTTGCTTAAGTGCCTGAACCAAGACGGGCTAGGAAACTGATGTATGAGGTGCACGAAGGCGTATGTGGTGCACACCAGTCGGCTCACCGTATGAGATGGATAATCAGGAGGACTGGATATTTTTGGCCGACTATGCTCGAAGATTGCTTTGAATACTACAGAGGTTGTCAGGATTGCCAGCGATTCGGCAATGTGCAAAGGGCCCCAGCATCGGCCATGAATCCGATCATTAAGCCTTGGCCTTTCAGAGGATGGGGCATTGATTTGATCGGCCAAATCCACCCTCCATCTAGCAAGGGACATAAGTTTGTTCTGTTAGCCACGGATTATTTCACTAAGTGGGTTGAAGCCATCCCATTGAAGAAGGTGACGTCAGAGAACATGGTGTCCTTCGTCAGGGAGCATATCATTTACCGATTCGGCATTCCTCAGTCCATCACTACCGATCAGGGAACTCAGTTCACTTCCTCGGAGTTTTGTGACTTTGCCGAAGGGATGGGGATTAAGCTCTATAATTCCTCCCCTTATTATGCACAGGCCAATGGGCAGGCAGAGGCTTCTAACAAAATCATGATTAAGATTATTCAGAAAGGATCGAAGAAAACCTAAAAGGTGGCACTTGGTACTCAACGAAGCTTTATGGGCTTACCGAATGGCTTGTCATGGGTCGACTCAGACGTCACCATACGAGTTGGTCTATGGGCATCACGCAGTGCTACCATGGGAGTTGCAATCGGGTCAAGACGAGTTACATTGCAGAACGATCTAGCCAAAGAGAAATATAAAGATTTGATGATGGATGAGCTAGAGGATTTGCATTTGATTCGTCTCAAGGCCTTGGAAAATATTGAAAAGAACAAAATACGCGTTGCCAAGTACTACAATTCGAAAGTGAGAGAAAAGGATTCGAAGAAGGAGACTTGGTTTGGAAAATTGTCTTGCCGATCGGTACCAAAGATAAGGTATTCGGCAAATGGTCCCCTAACTGGGAAGGGCCTTTTCGAGTTCTGAGACGTGCTCCGGGTAATGCGTACATTCTAAAAACCCTCCAAGGAAAGAGTTTGCTAGGGCAATTAATGGACGTTATCTAAAGAGATTTCATCCTAGCGTGGAGGTCGGTGCATAACGAAATCAAGGACTAGCGGGCACCGACGGCCGATACAAGGTTGTGTCGCCCTTAGCACAAAATGGCCGATAGGATCTATCGCCCTTAGAGCAAAAACAGCCGACACGGCATGTGTCGCCTTTAGCGCGAAAAACGCTAAAACAAACCAAATGCACGCGGTGTTGTGCAATCGGTTCAATGAAGAGATCGAGCACTAGACAAGCACAGAAGGGGAAAACAGATTGTACACGTGAGCATGGCAAATAGAGCGTTGTTCATAGTGGGGGCTGTGCAAAGGTGCAGATCAGTTACCGAGCACCCTGTTGATGACTGTCTGCGGGTTGGTGACTGGTGAGGGCGTGAGCGTGATCCTCGTAGGATTCCAGAAAATCGTCGATCTGCGACATCTTCTGGAAATGCCCCGCCGGGGAAGCCAACCGGCACCACGGAGAAGTCCTCCTCCGTGCGGACCGTCAGCGCCGACAGCCCCAGCGCCACGCCATGGTGCACACCCTGCAGGGCGACCTGCTCGACGCGGCCGTGCACGTTGGCCAGGCGCGCCTCGGCGGTGTCGCCCTGGGCGTTCACCCGATCTGCGACGGCGTTCGCCGCCATCTTCAGGCGCGCCAGCTCTTCAGACAGCGCTGTGAACGACGAGTTGGAATGAATCGGTTAAAAGATCAACAAAAACGACCAAGAGCCGATCTAGGATTGGGTGTTCATACCCGTGATTGCGTCGCAGAACTGCCGGCGCTGGTCCTCCCACTCCAGTTGATCGATCCCGTACTGCTTTGAGACGGCGGCCAGCTCCTCCCGGGACTCATCCCGCAGCGCCATGAAGTTCAAGGCGTCGTTGTGGTCGTAGAGGTCGTCATCGGAATCCGGTTCGGGTTCGCCTCCCAAGGATGGGAGTGGTAGGAGAGGTCGTCGGAAGAGCTCGACGAACCCGATGGTGGAGTCCCTCTGGCCTCCCGTTGCTGGAGAAGGCCGGGCATGCCCGCCGGCGGAGGATGACGGGGATCCTGTCGGCGAGCGGTAACAGAATGTGAGCGGGTTTTCGAGAAACTGCCACAAAGGGCGTGAGCGAGGAGTCCTACCCACGCTGACGGAGGCGCCGAGCGCGACTCCCCTCGGCCTCCTCAGTCGCCGGACGCTTGCCGCGGTCATCACGGCTCGCCATTGCACTTGGGAATTAGGGTTTTCTGGAGCAGAGTAAGCAAGGAAGCCGAGGCGGCGAGAGTACTAGAGGAGCAGATGCAAGATGGGAAGAAGGCAGGCCTCCAGGGGCGGTTTATAAAGTCGGAACAGTGATCGTGGCGGATGTCCCGGGGTAGCACGCCGAATATCAACCGACGGACTGGGTTTTCCACTTCCCAAGGTGGGCCTCCAGTAACGGGCCGTGCGAACCATCTAGACGCGCTTGCGTGTTCGGCAGAAGCAAGGGCGCCCGGGTTCGGCAAAAATTGCCGATTAGATATTCGGAGCGGACACTTGCCAGATTGCCGAACAGATTTATAAGGAGTTAGTCACAATGTCATCAGAAAAGTAACCGATTGATGAAAGGAACAGATATATCACAAGAAGGTGTTTGAGTCATTCTAACACGAGATTGCCGAAATTAAAAGTTCATTACACAATCATCTCAGTTGTTCAAGAATTGAGTTATAGCCGCCAAAGCATCGGCTTTAACCTGGTTAGCATGCTCCAGTGCTCTTTGGTCCTCCTCTTCGGTACCTTGTGCTTGTGAAAGCCTTGCATTGAGCTTGATGTCCTCATCAAGCGCCAGTGACAGTTTGGAGGATGTTGCCTCAATGATGTTCGGCAAGCCTGATAACCGAGAGGTACATGACTGAATGTCAGAGTTGACTTGGGCTAATTGGGTTTCCAGCTCTCTTTTTTCTTGTAGTTCTTTCAACTGAGTCTCCAGTTCTCTTCAACTGAGTCTCCAGGGCCAATTGAGTTCTTGGCCTCTTGAAATTTAGAATACAGATCATTGACCTCCTGGGTGCACTAGACTTGGCAGTCTGAAGTCAGCGCTTCTAGTTGCTCGTTTCACTTTGGCAAAGCAATCGTCCAGCGTGGATACAGCCTCTAGATGGAGCCTCAAATTTTCTGGAATGTCCTCAGCAATGGGTTCAAGGAAATTTTTAACCTCATCGGCATCTCTAACTAAGGACAAGATGTCTTGACTCAGGAAGTCTGTTACATTGCTCAGGATATCTTGGACAAGTGCTGATGGTCTTTTGGCCACTGTTCTTTTACTCAGGAACTCGTTGATGTCAAATGCATATTTGGAAACCGGGCTGGCAAAGTCTGTGATAATTCAGACAGGTTAGCCGATTGAGGTAAGGTATGAAGGAGGAATGAAATGAGAGGTTAGTCCTTACCTGATGAGTCGGCTGTTTGGTGGGGGTTTGGTCTGGTTGAGAACCGGATGGACCAGCAGGATCTGGGTTGAGCCGATGAAAGTCTCATCAATCGCGGCATCTGTGAAATCGCTGGTCAGCCAAGAGAGGCAAGAATCTGCTGGTTGAAGGGATAATTAAGGACTTACCAATGTTGACATCATCCGGGTTCTGGGTGTCCATTTCCTCGGCATCTGCATGCTCATCATTTTCCAAGGTAATAAAGATTGGGGGCACCGTCGTTTGAGCGTTTTCTTGTTCAGGGGAAGAAGCCTGTAATGGTATACAAGCCAGTCAAGAATAAGTTGATAATGATGGAAGAACTAGGAATCTTACCTTTGGGGAGGTGTGTTTTGCTTGGTCTTGGTTCGCCTGGAGCTGGAAGTGCCCTCGGTGGCCTTTCTCTTCTCTCTTTTAGCTGAGAGGGTGGTTAATGAAGCTGCTTGGGATTTCATAAACTGAGTCAATGAAGGAGCATTGTGTCCCAGGACAGTGATTGGGCCTGCTTGATGATATGGATAGGCCTGATGTCAGAGTTGGGTGTGAAGTCCTGTGGAAGTTTTGAAAAAGTTAGAAATCTCAAGGATCAAGTACTAAAGCAACAGGTGACTTGTTATTGTACCTCGCTGTCAGAGCTGAAGTCTGCTTGAAGTTCCAGGCACATGGGATGGACTGGGCTGTTGAAGATATGATCATGCCATTCTTGCCACCAGGACTCAAAAAGAGGATGAGCAGACTGGATCAAATGGAATGGTACTGGTTTGTAGTCTGGCAGATCTTGCCCCAGGCTGAATACTCGATGGGCCTGCATCCCTATTGTAATGCGCTCCTTGGACTGAATCTGCTCCCTGGGCTTGATGATGGTGGAAAAGATGAGTTTTGGAGGGAGCTGTCCACAACCTAATTGCCTGGCTGCTATGTTAGGATGATAGAATTCATAAGTGTGCTTCACTTGTCTTCCCCTGTTGAATTCGGCTGGTAGGATGCAGGGTTTGATAAATGAGTTGAAAACTCCTGTGGCCATTTCATCTATGCAGCCATCATCAAAGCTGAATTTGATAGGGAAAGTGAGGTTGTCATTCTCCCTGTAGGGTAACCAGAGCACTGATTGAAACCCTTGAAGAATAATTTGAAGAGACTGCCAATACTCTTGTTTATGGTTATAGCAGTGGCTGCTTCCCCATAAGTTTGGCAAGCTTTCTCTGTGGCCTCTTCATCCTCAGCAAAGTTGCTGGAAGGAAAGCTGAGGTTGTCCAATGGCACAGCAATGATTTGGTGCATGTATAGCTGAAACCACATTTGAACAAACCACCAGGGGCCATTGACACAATCAATTGGTGGCAGTCCATCTGTGCTGTCATGAGTGGCATGATACATTTGAGTGGAGATCTGATGCATCATGTGGTATATAGATCCCAGGAAGAGCTTGCCTAGAGGGATTTGCTTTCCTTTGGATAATTTATCAGCCAGTGCGATGTAGTTAAGGGTTGGCTCGTTGGATCTCCCACAGAAGATGAATCTACATAGCCACATGTTTAGAAAAGCCCTGTGCTCTGTTTCTGCTGCTGGGCCTGATATTTTATTGTGGATCTCTACATACTTCATCCATCCAACGCTGACATCAATGGATCTCTGAGGAATTTTCTCTAGCAGTTCGTCGGTGTTCATGATCGAGGTAATGTTCAGGCCACTCATCATGAAGACATCGGCTAATGTGATTGTCATTATGCCATGGCCGAACACGAAAGCATTGAGGGCATCTGACCAAAAATGAGAGGCTGCTATGAGCAATGACTCATTTTTAGGCATGCTGGCCAGGGACAGTTCCAGAGCGTGATGGATGTCTTGGGTTTCCCAGTGAGGTCCAAATTTCGCCTGAATTCTTCTGTACCAATTCCTCCAGCCGGTGACCGCGGGCAGGGGCCAGTTCTTGAAGGTATACCGCCACCTGTTCGATGAAATGACTCCGTGCTTGAAAGGGATTCTGTTGGTCTCCATACCAATGATATTGGTTGGATTGGAGTTTCCCATTGGACCCAAGAAGTAGGAATCGGGATCCGCATCACAAGGAATCATAATTTCATCCCTAAGGGCCTGAAAGGAGAAGGTGTGCGGAGGAAGCTAAATGAGCCGAATGCCGACATAAATTGACCGAATGCGTTGAAAGTAAAAGTGAAATTACCTCTGGGATCTCGTCATGGGTCGCCATTGCGAAGCTCGGGTGGAATTTGAAGCTGTTGACGATTTGGAGAAGATGCGGGGTTTGAAGCGGTGCTGACCTAGAATGCGCGACGGACTTGTGGTCAATTTCAGAACAAATGCCTTTGTGCAGAAATTGAGGGGGCATGTGTTAACACAGAATTTTCGCACTATGACAAGTGGGCCAGCACGGCGCAGGTTCAGGAGAAATCACCACCTGAGGGATTCGGTAGATAGCAAGCACGGTCGGCTAATCCAATCGATTCGGTAAGGCTGTGGAGGCGACTGGTCAAACGGGGGGTGGATTCGGCAATATGGCGTTGCGGTCGGCTACCTCAGGCTAAGTCGGTTTGCGACAAATACGGCATATCAGAAGATTCGGCAACAGAAGATCTCGTCATTGTTAGCACGTGCCGATTATTAAGGGAGGCTTAGAATGAAAGGCATCGTGTTTTAGATAAGTTTCCTGTTTTGTCGTTGTAATCGTGTCCTCCTAGGACTCGTAGAACACCAGGGTATAAATATAAACCCTGAGACTATTGTAAAGACGTTCACAATCAATACAACCAACCCGGCCCCGTGCCGTCTTCGAGTCCAAGTCATGTCGTCGTGTTCTTCGAGAGGGGCCATCGATCCGTCGACCTCCGTAAGTTCCGGCAACCTTGTTATCATGTCTAGTATCGTGCGGCGGATTCAGATATGGTGCAAGTAGTCTCGTACGTTAAGCTTAGTATCGTGCGGCGGATTCAAGCTTATGACGGGAAGTTTTTGCTTATGCCTTGTATCGTGCGGTGGATTGAGTCATGAGTAAAAATAGTTATCGGCTCTGTTAGATTTGGCAAATCTGATAGATTCATTAAGTTACCTTGTGTTATATGTTTTGTTATGTTTATTTCATCGTAACACTTTTGCCCAATCTAGATACCGTTCGGTTCGGCTTTATCTTTTATAGATCTGCTCTGTTCTTTCACGTTTATTATTGTAAAGTCTTTTATGTAGTAGATCTATTGTTCGTAATAGCCGATTGGATCGTATCTGGATTGCCACGTGGTGAGGGTTCATGCATGTTAAGTATGTTTGACCTATGATAGAGCCAGGTGTCGTGCGGCAGGCGCAGGCTTTAGATTAGTTTAGTCATGCTTAGTTTGTATGTTCAATCCCCATGGACCCCAACTCGGTTGTACAATCGAGATTGGTTAAGTTTTAACTTATATTTAATACGTCATGCAAGTACGATTCTCATGCAAACGTGTTCGGCAACCTGTTATTCACGTAACTCTGTTCATATTGCCGAATAATCTTTTAAACCTGTTGGCAGATAGCTTTCATAGCTATATGTCGTCGTAAGTGGCTTCAGGGCCGTACATCTTGGAACTGTCTGGTCATACCCGGCACGTTCCAGCTTTGTATTTAACAGTTTATCTCCCTTGTTAGTTGCAGGGCAAACTGACTGGCACGCACCGGACTTCTGAGCACCCGGGCCACGTTTGAAGCCAGCTTCTCCGGCTTGCTGTGTGATTGGCACAGTGCGTCACTTTTGGTGCCAACAGAATGTTATTCTTGTGATGGTTGGATCTTTTTAATTGGACTTAAATGGTCTGATGTATTTAAGAAAACAAACTATTTCACAATTATCACAAACATCTATGTGGTGTACCAGTGGAGAGCAATATCTTTGAAACAATAGTGAAAGGAACCGTGATGCCTAAGAGGTGCTGAATTAGGAAACTTAAACTCTACTCTAAACTATGGTATCTAATTTCCACCTAGTCAAAACCTATGCAAGAAAGTAATCTATCTAATTGTGCAACTATGGTTTTGCTAGGTGTGTTGCTATCTCTACCGTAAAAAAGTTACGCAACCTAGGTTCCAATTCTATCAACTAGCCTATCAACTGAGCTAGGAAAAGTAAAGCCCATAACTATGGTAGCAAGGTAATTGCGGAAGCTAAAGAGCAAGGTAGAGATGCAAACTCCCGTCGATGACTCCGGTATTTTTATCGAGGTATCGAGAAGCACGTAAGCTCCCCCTAGTCCTCGTTGGAGCCCCTCGCAAGGGCCAAGCTCCCGGTCGATTAACTCCATGGATAGCCTCGAGCCTTCTCCACCCACAAGTGTGTGTCTGACGTGCCTTTCGGCAAGCCTCTCTCAGATGCTTCCCGTTGTCTCCACTATCAAGCTTCCGACCGAACCACTGCGTGCCTTGTTCCCTTCGATACACGGTGGTGGCCACACCACAAACGCGGTTGATGTGGTCTTGCAAGACTTCAAGGCCTCTGATGTACAACAAATGGTGCGCACAAACACCAAGTAACAAGAGGTATGCAAACCTCACTAAACACTAGGCCTAAACCTAGAGCAAGCGCGTGAGCGGTGGTCTAACTAGTCTGAGCACTTTGCAAACCAACTACACTAATCACCAAGTCAATCACTAAGCACTATGCATATGGATGCACTAAGATGGTGTAGCAACACCCTTTGTATGTTTTCTCACTCCTCCACACCTTGTTTGGTCGGTTAGAGATGGTATATATATAGGCCCTCAAGCAAATAGAGTCATTGGGGGCTGAAAACAGCCTTTCTGTAGAGCACCAGGCGCTATAGTAAAGGCATAGATGCTCATATGTTGAATAACCATTGGAAAACTAGCCGTTATACCTATTTTCTGGGAGCATTGGATGCTATAGTAGAGCATCAAACACTGAATCAGACTCGCCTATAACACTGTTTATTTTGGGCTGATTTTAGTGAGGATCGGACTCTTCATCGAACATTCTGTGCTCCCGGCATTGGAGCGTCCATTGCTCCTTTTTCAGCAAGACAACCTTTCGTATTTCGGGCATAACTTTTAGCTTCGAACCCTGATTTTGATGATCTTGGACTTTTTGGAAAGCTAATGAAAAGCTCTATAGTTTTATGCTAGTGTCATGCCAGTTTGAGCAGATCCAAAATCATGAGATAGTTCCAATTCAATCAGCTCTTGTCTTGGCTTGAGCGGCTCAACTTTGTTTGCGATCGGGCCTCTGTTTCTTGTGTCTTAGACTTTGCTTGATCTTTAAAAGTCTTCAATACATCCTGTAGGGTTTTGCTTGAGGTGTTGATAATTTGATCACCACATTGCCTTCATCCAAGTCATGTTTGCACCCTATTGGACTACAAAACAAACAGTTGCAAATACATTAGTCCAATTTGGTTATGTTGATCATCAAACACCAAAATCCAAAGTTAAATGGGTAAAGGTCCACTTTCCTTACAATCTCCCCCTTTTTGGTGATTGATGATAACACGACCAAAGCAAGCAAATAATAGATACATAATCTAAAATACAATCTACTTGTTATGATGCAATGCAAAGATAAGATCATATGATGCTAAAAGATACAAAATTGAAAATACTTTTATAACGTACCTTTCCCTTGCCATAGAGTCCCTTTGTGGCATTATGGATTTAGGACTCCCCCTAACTCCATAATCCACTTCCTCCCTTTCTAGGACCATTCCTAAAATAGGAAAGTTCCCAAATTAATAGCCACAAAAAGTTTGAATTTTGGTTTTGGTTATTTATTTTGAGTTTGGCTTGCTTTTGGTCTTTCATATTCTTTCCCTTTGCAATCAAACACCAAAAAGGAAGACATTTGTGGCACAAGGGACGGTCAAAATTTGTGATCCTTTTTATGTGGAGTGAATTTGATCACAAAACTTGACTCTCACAATATATAAACTAAACTCCCCCTAAGTGTGTGCATACATATGGTGTATGGCAAAGCATATGCATAACCGGCAAATTAATGCACAAAGGAGTTTAATCTATATAATGCATGGAGAAAGCATATAAGAGTATCAAATTGAAATCAACATAATGATATAGGTTAGGAATATCACATGTAGATATCAATTGGATTGTCACCACACATGATGCTTGTCTCCGGGGACTCTATTTTCCTTGCAATGAGACTACTACACACATGATAAACTTGAAAGTAGTGTTAGTCTCAAAGCTTCCAAATTGTAGAGTAATCTCCCCCTAAAAGTGTGCATACATGTTTGAAATACTTGTAGGAGACATGCACATTGACTTGTAAGGTCATACTACCTTTTTGCAAGTTGACATCACTTGAAATGTGACACCAATTGAAGATGGTAATCGAGGTAGTTTATCTACTAATTGGACTTTGGCACATATAAGATAAACACAAGTAAGAGAAGCTATATGTCATGCTCCTAAGCAAATTAACCATGTAGGTTTGCTCCAAGGATGAGAGTGATATCAAGCAACCCTACCATATGATAAGCCTAGTGTATGCATGACAAAGGATTAAATATGCAAATGCAAACCTAGGCAATGATAGGAACTAGATGCTAAAAGAAATTGCAAGAATTTAAAACTAATTACCTAACATGGGAAGGGGAATTTGGGTCCATAGTATTCACTAACACACTTGGCAATGACATGATCCAATGTGATGCACCCAAACTTTGCCAAGTCTCCAAATTCCTCGTAGTCCATTGGACTTCTCACTTCCCTTTCGGGATCCAAATCTTTTTGGTGCTCATCATGGTTGAAATGATGTCTTTAGGCACCCAAATTCGTTTGGCCCTGTTGTTGGCTTGCTTGTTCACCTTGATGGCCACCACCTTGTCATTCTTCTTTTTCAAAAGATAGGGTGTGGAAGCCTTCTTGTCCACCTTATTAGTGTAGGTGTTGGAGAACTTGCTTGTTTGTTTTCTCTTCTCTTTCTTCTTTTTCTCTCCCCCATGCTTCACCTTGCACTCATAGGACTTGTGGCCTTCCTTGCGGCAAATGTAACAAACCACAGTTTGCTCCTCATCAAGCGTCTTCACTCCCTTGATGGTGTTATCTTGATGAGTTCGGGTTTGTTTTGTCTTGCCTTTTGCTTGAGTCAAGTCCATGGTAAGGTGGGCCACTTCTTGCCTTAGTAGCTCATTTTCCATTGCAACTTCTTGTGTACATGTTTCTACGATCACATCCTCAGCACAAGCTTGTTTGCACATGGGTGAGTCTAAATCAAGTAAATCAATACAAAATGTAGAGACATCCTTTGTAGGTATATCAAAAACTGAGTTTGTAATTTTAGGTGCCTCGGTGGGGTTTGCTCCGATGGCTTCAAGATTAGCAACTTTGTTAGTTAGCTCATCACAATGTTTGCACATGATTTCCATTTTAGCAAGCAAACTTTTGTATGCATCTTGTGTGCTAGCTAACTTTGCTTTTAGTAATTTTCTTTACATGTTGCTCATCGCTATTTGTGTTTTCACTTGTGCTTGCACTAGCTTCAAGTTTTTCAATTTTACTAGATAGCTCAACATTAAGGTTTGAAAAAGTTTCATATTGATCAAGCAAAACATTATAAGCTTGTTGAGAACTATCTAGTTTTTCTTTTAAAGCATTTATTTTCTTTTGTTGACTAGTGCAAGACTTAGCATAGTTGAGATTATCTAGCATAATTTGATCATAAGAAGGTAGCTCATCATCACTATCACTATCGCTAGAGATAGGACTTTTGTTACCTCGTGCTATAAAGCACACATGTGAGAAGCTTGATGATGAGTGCTTGCGGCCACACCTCTTATGTTGGGCTTTATCTTTGCTCGATGAATCATCCCATGTCTTGATGGTGGTGACGGCTTTGGCCTTACATCCCTTCTTTTTCTTATCCTTGGGTGTGGGCTTGTGTGTTGGGCAATCCTCCACAAAGTTCCCTTTCCTGCCGCATCCATAGCATTCATTCTTTCTTTGCACTCTTCTTTGGTTGGTAAAGATGAAATCTTCAATTGTGATGGGCACACCCTTGACATTGAGCTTGCGGATCATCCTCTCCACTCCCCACACTAGATTGATTGTTTCTTCATCCAAGGAGGAGTTGGAAGAGGTGGAAGCTTGATAATCACTTGATTCTTCATCATCATCTTCCTCATATTTAGTTGAGGAGCTTGAGCTTGAGCTTGTCTCAATTTTCTTCTTGCCCTTCATCTTCTTGTGCTCATCACATGTGAGAGCTATGATTTTGCTTGATGAAGTGGCTTCTTCTTGACCCATCTTGCGTGACATTTCAAATGCCACTAATTTGTCAATGACAATGGCCAGGGGTCATGGTGCTCAAGTCTTCCATGTTGTGAAGGATGGTGATGATGGTTGCATATGCATGGCCCACAAAGGCAAGGCGACGTTCGACGTTGCTTTCAACCTGGATGACCCGCCCGAGGCGTACACCAATGCGAGCGTCTACGACCGCATCAGTGACTACACGACGACGACAAGGTCGATCCACGGTCCAGACAACGATCCAAGCATCAACAACATTGATGGAGAGGTCGTCATGAGGATAGGAGGAGGCAAGAAGCATGGGCGTTACTGGATTGGCGACGACGTCATCGACACGACCTCTACTTCCACTCTCTCCCAGATCCGAGCACGAGCACAGGCCCGCCAATACGCCCACGGCCGAACACTGCACAACACTAGGTCGACGCACTCTAGGTTATTCATGTTTTACTAGTCCTACTTTGATCTTTATACAACTTTATTACCTTTGCATTATTCTAACATTACCTTTGCAATATTATAGGCCCAACTCGAACTAGCAAACAAGAGGAGTGAGGAGCTAGAGGCCGAGCAACAGAGGATGACGGCCCAGTTGGCGGTCAAGCGGTCTGAGTGGGAGGCCTAGAAGAAGAGGTTCACGAAAATGCTTTAGTTCATGCACACTCTTGGGGCCCATACGGGTCTAGTTGTGCCACCTGGGCTAATGGCTCCATCTCCACCTCTGCCTCATACAACAACTTCTACTCATGTGAGTAATCTCAAACATGAAAGTAATTTCTACACTAGCTATTCAAGTAATATTGTCTTATGCAATCTCCTCTCCTTTGTGCAGCCTCAGTCGGCGGGTTTGAATAATCCACAAGGCACTCCTCACCCAGGATGGTCGCCTTATGTGAGATGAACTTGGTGTGATGCACTTCTTTTATTGCAACAACTGTGATGGACTGGTTTGAATCATGTGATTGACTTGTTTGGATGATGTGATGAACTTGCTCCGAGCAATGGATGAAATTGTTATGATATATATGTGATTTATATGGTGATGGATGTGATATATATATCATGGATGTGACAAATATGTGATGAGGATGTGATATATATGTTATATTTCATGTTTGTCGTGATGGAATGTAAAAAGGAAAAAATATTTTTGGTCGGTTTGCCGAGTGTTGCACTTGGCAAAGGGACCTTTGTCGAGCGCTAGGGCCACAACGCTCGGCAAAGCCGGGAAAAATGGTCGTTTTGCTGAGCATCGTGGCCCTGGCGCTCGACAAAGCTAGGAGATATGGTCGCTTTGCTGAGTGCTAGGCCAGGGCACTCGGCAAAGCAGTCCAATTCCCAGCTTTGCCGAGCGCCGAATGCAAGATGCTTGGCAAAGATTTTTCAAAAAAATTGTAAATTCTTTGTCGAGCGTCGGACTCGAGGCGCTTGGCAAAGTTTTTTTTTAATTTTTTGTAAATTCTTTGCCGAGCGTCTAATTCGAGACACTCGACAAAGGTTTTTTGAAAAAAAAATCTTTGTCGAGCGCCTGCTGGAATGACGCTTGGCAAAGCTGTCGTCTATGTTGGTGGGCCCTTTTCTTTGACAAGTGCCAACACGGCGCTCGACAAAGCCTTTGTCGAATACCTGACATTTGGCACTCGGCAAAGCCACCTTCACCGATACTTTTTTTTTTGTCGAGGGCTCTTTACCGAGTGCTATTGGCCCTTTGCCGAGTGCCAGAGCCCGCCCCTGCGTAGTGATTTGCTAGTGTTCCCAGCGGCCGAACCTTTCGTGCTTCATTTTGGCTCACCAATTGCAGTTTCCAACAAAGGCTCTAGGACACACATCCATCAGATGGAGGAGCCTTCAGACCACCTGCAGTGGCGTGCTGTAACCGATCCGCTAAAGGCGTACAGGAGAGTATAGCGTAAAAAATCAGCTGCATCGGCAGCCTCTATCACCTCCGGTATGTGCAAGTACCCGCTAAAGGCAGAGGAGAAGAGAGCATTTAGCGGAGGACCGCGTATGCGCACGCAGCGCGTGGGGATCAGCGTGCCGAGAGGAAAAGTCGCGCCGCAGAGGAAAAGTCACGCGTGGGGAACAACTCAGGGTGGGTCCCACCTTTTTAAGTCACTAAAAAATGTTACATCTCACAAACCGAAAATCCAAATTAAATTTCGATTGCATCATTAAATTCGTTGCAATTAATTCTTTAAAACTAGATCTCTCATGGATATATTTAGGGCATGTACAACCCACCGACAGGGATCGTCTAAAAAGACAGATCATACAGTGGACCGTCTATTTCACTGATTGTAAGCTATTTAATACGTTACACATAGTTAAGATTAATTATGAATATCATTTTGTAGATCACTATGTTGCTATCATGGATATAACGCATAGAGATGAGACTCACACTTAACTGAAAAATATGAAAGTTCAGTGTAACTGAAAGAGTTACAGGTCTCTGAAATCAAACAACAGACTTATAACAAAAGCCTCTTCCTGAAAATTGAGTGACCAATCCATCACTTCTCAGTTCTCACGCAATCTAATAATACCCAGGATGATCAATGAAAAAATAGTTTCAGATCATGCAGTGCTCCAATCTCTATCAGAGATGGCTGACGCACTAGCACCCTCAAACAAAGCACCATCTGAATTGGAAGACAGAGAAGAAGACTATGTCATCCTGAAATATCAAGTGTTCAAACAGCTCCCTTGTCCACCCAATTTAATCATAGAAATCAACGGTGTGGACATAGATGTGAGTAGGAGGTTACAAAATTACCAATCATATAATGGTTAATTATTTTCATAAATCTCTTATTTGCGCTAGATCTGAACAAGAACTGTATGAAAGACTCCATGGAGGAGGAAGCTTGCTTGCCTGCACGCTTGCTGCGGCCGGGGTGGACCTCGCATGCGTGGCTCACGGTGGTGGGGGAGGACCTTGCCTGTACAGCTTGCGGTGGCAGGAGCGGAGCTCGCCTGCGCGGCATGCAACGGCCGTGGTGGACTTCGTCTGTGCAGCTTGCAGCGCCCGAGCGGAGGTCGCCCTTGTGCAGCCTGGAGCGCGATGGAGCTAACCCGCGCCTCGGACGGCTAGGGCGAAGGTCGCGACCGGCGTGCGGTCCAGCCCACCGGCGGCTGCGGTGGAGATTGCCGCACGCAGCCGGCGACGCGGCAGAGGTCGACCGCGAGGCTGGAGCATGGAACATTCTCCTGCGCGCGTCAATACCAGCGTGCGGGATTCACGTGCGTCGTGCGTAGTCGACTCAAGAAGACGACTCTCATATAGCGCGCAGCCGGCGACCGGGCCTTGGAGCACGAGCCCTCGGTGACGTCTCGCGAGGCGACGCTGCGTCAACGTAGAGACGGGGAGAAAACACGCATTGTACATGCTCTTAGATAAAGTGACAAGTGGACCGACAGTAGATAGAGGATGATATAGAAGATGGATGAATGCAGGAGAAATGAGTATAGAGGAGGAAATCTTGATGACCAGGCAGTATAGAGGATGAAAATAGAGGATACGAGTGCGGATAGTCTCACAACTTTGGGCATCAAAGAAAACCCTTGAGCACAAAGCTGCAGTTGCCAACAAAGAGTATCAGGCACAGAGGTGTGATGCCAGGAGCATCTTGAAGAACTCTGAAATACACAGAAAGTGCAGGATGTCGATGTTAAAGCCTATTGACCCTGTACCATTCTTTGCAGTGCCTGAAATTGTCACTTCGGTGGTCTATCCCACGGAAGCTGAACCGCACGGATCAGGGAAGATGAGTTGCCACCTGATAGCAAATGCTACTATAGATCACTACTGGAAACGCCTGCTTTGCCGAGTGCCGCCTCTTTGACACTCGGTAACGCCTGTGCCGAGGGTTGCTCTCGGCAAAGGGCTCTCGGCAAAAAACCTCTCAGCAAAAAAACCTTTGCCGAGGGCCGTTTGTCGGGCTCTCGACAAATCCGTTGCCAAGGGTCCCTTGGGGCTCTCGGCAAAGAAAAGTAGCCGTTAACGGGAGGCGACCGTTGACGGCTTCTTTGCCGAGAGCCGGCTGAACTAGCTCTCGGCAAAGGTTTTTTTTATTTTTTTTCCACAAAAAATCTATGCCGAGTGTTTGAACACCAGGCTCTCGGCAACGAGATATTCTATGCCGAGAGCTCTCTCATCCGGCCCTCGGCAAAGTTACGTTTATTTTTTTTGGAAACTTTTCGCCGAGAGCTACAATCCTGGCTCTCGGCAAACTTCTTCCTTTGCCGAGGGCTATGGCCAAAGCCCTCGGCAAAGCTGGGTAAATTGGCGTTCTGGTTCCCAGCTTTGCCGAGGGTTATGTTCAAAAACCCTCGGCAAATGTCCCCTTTGCCGAGAGCAACCCTCGGCAAAGCTGGGCAAATTTCAAATTTTTGATTTCCAATTCTGTTTTTCCTTTTCTCCGACACTATCACACAGATATATATCACATTCATCATATATCACATATATATCACATTTCACGTCACAAAACATATATATATATCACATCACATAGTTCAATAACATATATGTCATCAAATAGTTCAATACCTAGGTCACCACAATACAACATGAGAGTTCAATAACACACGAGGATAGTCCAAAGTTCAATCTACTACACCCCGGCCAACCGGGCCACCCCTGAGAATTGCCGCCTGCTTGACCCCCGTGGCGGTTGTTCGAACCTTCTGACGGATGAGGCTGCAAAAGGTCATGTCAGACAAGGAAATGAAAAAATGAAACACTGAAGTATTCATACTCACAGGAGCAGCTCCGGGGTCCAGAGGCGGCGGTGGAGGAGCCATGAGCGTCTGGGGCACGGCCATGCCCCGGGAGGCCATGAAGGCGATGAGCTCCGCCATCTGCTTAGCTTGAGCCTCCATCTGGGCCGACATCTGTGACCGCATCTGGGTCTCGGACACCTGGCGCTCCTGCCTTTCTCTTTCCAGGCGGGCCTGCGATAATACAAAGTGAATGTTAGAATAATGCAAATATTTAAAGATCAATGTACGATGAGTTAAATAGAAATAACCTCGAGCTCGGCGACCCGCGACTGCGCAGGCGACGGGCGTGGGCGTATGGGGACGCTCCCGCTCGTGCTCTGTGCTCGGAGCTGGGACAGAGTGGGAGTGGAGGCCGTGTCGATGACGCCGTCGCCAAGCCAGAACCGCCCGTGCTTCTTCCCTCCTCCAATCCTCATGACGATTCTCCCGTCCAGGTCCGCGGTGGCGGGATCAAAGGTGTCCCCATGGACCGCCCTTGCCGCCTCTGAGTAGTCAGTGAGGCGGGAGTGGACGCTGGAGTTGGTGTACGCATCGGCGGGATCGTCGGGGTTGTAGGAGGTCTCCGCTACCGTGGCCTTGCCCTTATGGGACATGGCGTATGCCGCCACCGTGCCGCAAGGCTGGCCACCGTGTGCCTCCGACTGCGAGGAAGACAACAAGATGATTAGCAATCAGACAACATTTGATCGAGGAATTGATAAAGTCTTTCACGTACCCAAGCTTGTGCGTACTCGGCGAGGTTGCGGTTGCCCTGGTGGTGTGGTACACCTGGCATCTACAGACACGCCTCCCGGGCCTCGGCGTGGTGGGCCACCCACTCTTCGGATAGCCACCGGTCCATGATCATCTCCCAGCACTCGGGAAATGACTGGCACCATTGGCGGATCATCTGCACATCATCAAGTATTTCACGTCTAAGCGTCAGATGAAAAGTACCAAAAGCTTAATCTCAAAAGAAATCACTTACCTGCAAGAACTGCACCCGGCCCAGCGTCATGCCTCTCGCCTGGGCCTTCGTCACCCTCGTGGCCAAGACCGTGGCGTTGTAGGTAATGATGGCCTGCAGTCTTGCCTCGTGGATCATGTCGGTGACGAGCTTCCTACAAGCCCGGGTAGCCGTCACCTCCGCCACTGCCTCCTTCCCCGGCTCGCACTTGAAGTAGTTCTGCATACAGACACAATACGAGGCGAGACAGTAATTAAAGAAAAAATATGATGAATTTGATATTGTTTGACGAAGACTTACCCACAGCTCCGCTCTAACCCGCGCCGCCTTGTTGGGGAAGTCTGGGTCTGGGGCGACGTGGAGTGGTCAAAGGTGTAGGCCGGCTCGTGCCTCCCGGCATACTGTACTATGCCGGGGTAGTGCTCGCGGCACAGGAGACCCATGATGCCGTTGGGTTTGCGGCCTTTAGGCCCCACAAAGTCCCATGACCTGCACAAGTGATTGAAAAAGATTATTAGCTTCTATTTCTATTTTGAGTCTCATCGTATGAACAGGTAGTTAGAAGATGTATTTTTGTCCGATGGGCGTGATCACTGGGCGTCAGGCACGTGCCGGCAACAATGGGAGGCTTGCGGGACCTCTCAAGTAGGGCGTGGACACCCCGGAGGCACCCGAACACCCGTTCGCCTCGTCCTCCTCCTGCTCGTCCTCCTCCTCTGCCTCCTCGGCCAATGGTGCCTCCTCCTGCCCCTGGGCCTCGGGCGTGGCCGGCACCTCCTCCTCGACCTCCTCCTACTCCTCCTCCTGTGGAGACAGCTCCCTCCGGCGGCGGCCACTCCTCGTCGAGGGCCCGTCGGCCTGCGAGCTGCGGTACAACCAACTCAACCGCCTCTGACGTCCTCCTGGCATCTTGCCTCGACCTCCTGCATTTAAAAAGAACAAACAATGTTTTATTAGAAATAACATAATCAAATATATGCAATATAAATAAAACAATAGATCCTAAAAATATAACATAATATTACATGTATTAGAAATAATCTGGATCATCCGGATTAGTCGGAGCATGAGTCTCCTCATCACTGTCAACCATGTCTAAGTACTCCTCAGTATCCGAAGATAGGTCGCCGTCTTCATTTGCTTGGCCTAAACGGAATCGTTCTAGCATTTCTATGTCCTTCGCATTTACCACCTCATCCCCAGCGTCCTCATCATCATTCTCTACTTCTATTTCCATCGCTTCGGTTAAGTCTATCGTGAACGTCCCTTGCAACCTAGATTCTTGAAAGAACTCACCCTCATACGTGTTTGTGTTGAAGTTATAATCCTCATCATTGGGGAGAGGTAGTTTAGCATGTGGTGATATCTTGTGCACAATATACCAACCCAAGAGATGCTCTTTACTTTTGCACGCGTATGGCGTGTAATAAACCTGTGTGGCCTGTTGAGCCACAATATACACATCGGAGCCTAGATAGACAGAATCCTGTCGAATTTCGGCTAGGCCAAGATTAGGTGTCAGCCTCGTTACTCCAGGATCGAACCAATGGCGTTTGAACATGACAGGATTCAAAGGTTTTTCACCGTGAAATGAAAGTTCATATATTTCTTCAATTCTTCCATAGTAGTCACGGTTGTCATTGCCTGGAGTACAAACTCCGCTATTTGTGGTTTTTCGATTGGGCCGACTTTGCTCGTAGCTTGATGTGTGGAAGCGAAATCCATTCACGTCGTAACCGTTAAATGACTTGACCCTACGGTCAAAGCCTTTTGCAACTTGTCTCAGCTCTTGACTCATAGACGCATCGGTTTGAGCCTGCAAGGTGAAGCAAGATATATCGTTGTACGGTCAGAACGTAAGAGCAAGTTGGAACGTCAGACTAAGTACGACCTTCGTAGGACGGTACCTTTTGTCGAAACCAAGAAATGAAATCAGGCCTCCCTTGCCCCGCACCATTTGCAATTAGGGTTTCAGCTGCCGCATCAGAAAGAGGCCTTGGTCCATTCGAGAACAAATGAAGAAATTCACTGTACGAAACAAAAAGAATGGTGTTGGGAAGTGACGACGAATTGGATGAAGATAGATAACAACTTACCCCATGTACGGGTCCAGCTCATCAAGGTTGGTAAGCACGTATAGCATGATCTTTCGCCACTCTTCATAGTTCAACTGCTTAACTATGGATTCCTCGGTCATGTAGAGACGTTGGATCCTCGGTGTGAACGGCAGGTAACGCAGGACTTTCATGGGGATAGAAAGTTGCCTCTTCGGGCCTTCACCATCGTCTACCTCCATGTATCTCGACGCTTTACACTTCGGACAGTAACCTGCATCCGTGAGATCTTTCCTGAAGAGGACGCACCCATTTGGACAAGCATGTATCTGCTCATACGGCATCTTCAGTGCACGAAGCAGTTTCTGTGACTCGTACAAGCTCTTTGGCAATATGTGGTCGTCCGGAAGCATGCTACCAAAGAGGGCCAACATACCATCGAACGCATCTCGACTCAGGTTGAACTGGGACTTGAACCCCATCACACGGCCAATGGCATCCAGTTGAGAAACCATTGTCCGATCGTGAAGGGGCTTCTGTGCCGAAGACATCATCTTGTAAAACGCCTTTGCGGTCTTCTCCATCTCCTCCTCCGTACGTCCTTCAGCGTACTGTGCTTCTTGGAAGTCATCTAACATGTCTGCTACCCCCGCATCAGCATCAAAGTCCTCCAGACGTGGTCGCACTGCCTCCGCTCTCAAACGATGTGCTTCACCATGGTAGATCCACCGGGTGTAGTCCGGCGTGAATCCATTGTTCACAAGATGTTTAGCCATGTTATCCTTGTCTTGCCATCTCCGGTTCCCACATCTGCTGCATGGGCACAACACTTTGATCTCTCCTCGTCGAGCCGCGCCAAATGCATTGTTCAAGAAAGCATCTGTCTTGCGCAACCATTCATCGGTGAAATCACTTCTGCTTCTACGGCCCGAGTACATCCACTGACGGTCATCCATCCTACTGTCATCCATCCGAGTACTTACATATCTACCTCCGAGTACTTCCATCCTACTATCATCTAATAGGTGAGGATAGGTCCTAATCCCACCCGTGGATGCGTACATGAGGCCAGTTCCCATTGTCTGCCCCGAGCCGAGACAGAATTTCGGCAGCACCTCCCCGATGTTCTCAAGATACACGTCCCTGTAGGGAGAGTGTGTATCCGGAGAACAACAGGGAGGTGATGCAGAAACTCCATCTCGAATCAGGCTAGACCATGGGAACTAGCCTCATCGACGCATCTGCGGGCTGTCCAAGTAACGTGGACAATCCGAAACAGATATGGTTATCGATATGCAGAGACCTGCATACCTCCAGCCGTATCTCTTTCGGACGGGAGACGCCTAACTGGGTTCAATGACCTACGACCCTTTTCTAGGAGGAGACGTTATTTATACCTAGGGTGCCGGTGGAGTCAGGCTAGCGGCGCAGTGGCGAGTCGGTGCAGTGGCGAGGCGAAGCGGTGCAGGCAGGCTTGCCGAGGAACTCTGGCTCGGCTCCGACAGGTCCTTCTCGTATAGAAAAGACAAAAAGGTTAGTATCAATTAGAAATTTCGGCAGAACCTCCCCTGCACGGTGACGTTTCGAAAACCTGCAAAACCCTCGACACGATGGCCGACATCCACATATATTCACATGCATATACCGCTATTACTAACAAATACTCGATTGCCACATACATTCACATTCACATTCACGGGATCGAGGATGATCGAGGACGACTTACAAGTGACGACGCGGGACGGCCCTAGCGGAGGCGCAGCGGGACGACTCCTCCTCCTCTTCCTCGTGGTCCTCTCCTCTTCCTGCTCCTCCTCTCCTCTTTCTCCTCCTCCTCCTCCTCCTCTCCTCTCCTCTTCCTCTTTCTCCTGCTCCCTCCTCTCCTCCTCCTCTCCCGCGGCAAGCTGCACGGCGCGTCGCGGCTGCCGTGGAAGGGGCGACGAGGCCGGCACGGGGCGGGCAGGGCGGGTGGCCGGCGGCGCGGCGGGCCGGCCGGGGCGGGCAGGCGGGGCGGCCGGTGGGGCGGGCCGGGCGGGCGGTCGGTGCGCGGCGGTCCTAGCCGGGGGGGGGGGGGGTCAGGGCGGGTGCGGGCGGCCGACGAGCGCGCCGCGGGCAGGTCGGGGGTCCGGCGGCGGTGCGGCCGGGAGCGGCCGGGGCGGGCCGCCGGTGGCGTGGCGGCCGGGGAAGGGCGCCGGGTCCGGCGGCGGTGCGCAACCGAAGCGGGCCTGGCAGGGCGGGCGCGGCGGGCGGGCGCGCTGTGGCGGCGCGGCTGCGGCGGTAGCGCGGAGGAGGCAGAGGCGGCGGCGCAGGGCGGGCGGGCGTGCCTGCGTGCGTGGAGTGGGTGGGCCGGGCGGACGAGTTTTTTTATTAAGTGTTCGCGTGCTTTGCCGAGAGCCGGATCGGGCGGCCCTCGGCTTAGAGGAACCTATGCCTGTTAGGCTCTCGGCAAAGGCTTTTTTTTATTTTTTTTGGTAAACTCTATGCCGAGAGCCCTGGCCCTGGCTCTCGGCATAGGTGCTCTTTGCCGAGGGCTTTAGGAAGCTCTCGGCAAAGATTATTTTTTTTTGTTTTTTTGCTCCCAATTTTTTCTGTGGCCTTGCTACAAGATTTCAAATTTGGTGTGTTTTCCATACATCTTGCTATATTTCGCGTATTTTCTTTAATTTGATGATTTTTTCCGCGGGACGCACGTTTGAACTGCAGGTGCATGAAATAATGAAACTCAGCGATTCGAAAAATGGTATTCATTCTTCAGAGGGTATTTCGACGCCGTATCCGGGGACAGGCACGGAGACTCGACCGTCTCGTGCACGAGAAACGGCGACCAAGTTGCGTGATATTGGATTTAAAATTATTAAAAATACAAATGAAGTCAGAAAATCATGAAAATGGACGAGTGACCTTGACATCGCATGTAGAGGCTATGAAAAAAATTTGGGAATATTTGGAGCAAGTGGTGGTGCAAGATGGTTGAAACCCTGAGATCTCTGCATATCATCGCATGTGAGGCTATCCGGAGATCTAAGGTTTTCAACCATCTTGCGCCACCACTTGCTCCAAACATTCCCAATTTTTTTTCATAGCCTCTGCATGCAATGTCAAGGTCACTCGTCCATTTTCATGATTTTCTGACTTCGTTTGTATTTTTAATAATTTTAAATCCAATATCACGCAACTTGGTCGCCGTTTCTCGTGCACGAGACGGTCGAGTCTCCGTGCCTGTCCCCGGATACGGCGTCGAAATACCCTCTGAAGAATGAATACCATTTTTCGAATCGCTGAGTTTCATTATTTCATGCACCTGCAGTTCAAACGTGCGTCCCGTGGAAAAAATCAACAAATTAAAGAAAATGCGCGAAATATAGCAAGATGTATGGAAAACACACCAAATTTGAAATCTTGGCTTGTAGTACTGTAGCAAGGCCACAGAAAAAATTGGGAGCAAAAAAACAAAAAAAAATAATCTTTGCCGAGAGCTTCCTAAAGCCCTCGGCAAAGAGCACCTATGCCGAGAGCTAGGGCCAGGGCTCTCGGCATAGAGTTTACCAAAAAAAAAATTCAAGCCTTTGCCGAGAGCCTAACAGAGGGCTCTCGGCAAAGGTAACGGCGCAGGGGGAGCCGTTCGCGAGGGTTCCGTTTGCCGAGGAGTATTCTACGCCGAAGGCTAGGCTCTCGGCATAGGTTCTCTTTGCCGAGAGCCGTACTTCGCCGAGAGTCTGGCCCTCGGCATAGAAATCGTCGCCGAGTTTCTTACTGTGCCGAGAGCTAGCTCTCGGCAAAGATCTCTTTGCCGAGTGCCCGTGTTTTAGCCCTCGGCAAAGCTCCGGACGCTCGGCAAAGAGCCCGTCTCCGGTAGTGGATTGCGTCTCCAAAAATAAAAATGCCCATCGTAACTATACCGGAGAAAGAGGCAACAAGTGAGCAAGCTCCAAACACAATTGAGAGCTCGCGTTGCTGAAAATTTTTAGGCCACAAAACAATTCGAATTGTGAGTCAGTCTCATGATGGTTCCATTGGTAAATGCCACGCGTTTCAGCGTGCTGATTTCTCAGAGAGAAAGGGCTCCAAAGAGACAACATGAAATAGAACTTTATTTGTTAAAGAGACAATCACGAATGAATTTTTGGAGGCGGGCCATTGAGCGACAATCCACACATATATGCAAAATACAATAAATTTGCTAGAAGGGCTGCTTCTCAGAAATTCCAAACATGGTGTTGTACGTGCCATCATCACATTTTATGAGGGCGAGAACTTTAGATTCAGCACCCTTGACAAGTGATGAGAGACTGACCGGCTCCAAGAGCTGGGGAACTGCAGCAACAGCTTGAACAACTACATATATACAAAATCAGGACCGACCGACCAGCAGGCCCGTTCTCCTGTAGGAGCAGGTCAAGTTTTTAATCTAATCAGCTAGTGCCTGGGGCAAGCATGATATGGGTTCCACGAGATGAGTTTCGGTCTTGTGATTATTCAGCGTTATTAGTTTATTACATAATACATCAAGAACTGCGCACACATGCATGAGCACTTATTAATTGCATCCATCACGGGCCAGTTAAGTGCAGCAGCAATAGTTGACACTGATACCACCTACGCCAGGGGCGACTTTGCAACTGGGCACGCTGCCTGGCTTTGTCCTTCTGCATTCATCCTCGCACCAATGTATTCCATAAGAGCAAGTCAAATAGGGGAAGCATGCTCCATTATCTCCACCTGATAAAGTTAAGCACCACACGCAATAGAGCAACAGCAAATTAATCGATTAATTAATAATGCAAAAATATATATGATGTATGCACTTCGAACTTTTTTGGTGTAAAGAACTTCAAATCTGAACAAAACAAACAAAGACATGCACAAAAAGTTCATTGGTGCAAATCATTTAGAAACGTGTCATAAAAAAATTATACGTAGGAATTGGCGCCTAGCTTGCATTTCTCGCGACTTACCATCTGCACTACATGTAGAGAAAATCGTAGCCGTTGCAACAAGTAGTGCTACTACGAACAAAACCATACTAGTATATAGTATCCATCTTGACACGCGACATATGACGACGACAATAAGATTTGGGGACCTACGACCTAGCTAGCTAGCTAGTATACGTACGATTTGCTGTGCCACACGGTGCCCACGACCTAGTCACATACATATATATAGAACAAGCATAAGTGAGTGGCCAAACCAAATCAGCTCTGGTTTTTAGGCAGTAGCCAAATCAAATCTGGTTTTATTTTGATCCATATCTCAAAACCATATTGAAAGGATCAAGATGCCCAAGCACTACGGGAAAATCAATCTTTGTTGAGTGTCTGTGACTTTGCCGAGTGCCAAATTTCGGGCACTAGGCAAAGAGCCTCTTTGCCGAGTGCCGGCCACGTGGCACTCGGCAAAGCATGTGCTTTGCCGAGTGCCACGTGGCCGGCACTCGGCAAAGAGCCCCTCTTTGCCGAGTGCCGGCCACGTGGCACTCGGCAAAGCATGTGGCCCCGAATTGTGCCACGTGGGCGGTTCTTTGCCGAGTGCCACATGGCTGGCACTCGGCAAAGAGGTGCCTTTGCCAAGTGCCGGCCACGTGGCACTCGGCAAAGAATGTGGCCCCGAACTGTGCCATGTGGGCGATTCTTTGCCGAGTGCCACGTGGCTGGCACTCGGCAAAGAGGTGCCTTCGCCGAGTGCCAGCCACGTGGCACTCGGCAAAGAGCTCTTTGCCTAGTGTTTTTTTCTGACACTCGGCAAAGCCAGTTTTTAAATTACATTTTAAAGCAGTAAATTAATCCAAATGAAAAAGTTTTTAACTACAAAGTTGGTTAACTTATCAAGATGAACAATTTTTGTTTTGGTGATTTTTTCATTTGACAAACTTAAAATAAATTCGTTCACAAATCTTATATATCTCTCCGGTAGTTTATAAAACTACAAGAGAGATATATAATGTTTATGAATAATATTAGAACCACAATGTCGGATGCACAAATAGTCAAACAACCAAAATAAACTTTGTAGATCTTGACAAGTTATGAAAGTTTGTAGTTGATAACTTTTTAATTTGAAGTCATCTAGTTATGCAAAACTGCGTCGAATTTGACAATTTTAAAATTCAAATTTTTCAAAATACCTCAGATGGAGAAATGACCAAAATGAAAGTTGTAGATCTCGAAAAGTTATGAAACTTTGGTGTTGACAACTTTTTGATTTGAAATCATCTTGTCAACGAAAACTACGTTTCAAATTGTAAAATTTAAAATTCAAATTTTTATAAACAACCTCGGATGGAAAAACTACCAAAATAAAAGTTGTAGATCTTGAAAAGTTAGAAAACTTTGTAGTTTACAATTTTTTTATTTGAATTCGTTTAGAGCCTCAAATAAGTACACATGGTTTAGTATAATATATGGGTAATCGAAACGGAGATGGAACGTATATGAGTGTGTAGTGCAGTGGTAGAGGAGGCTCCGCGCAAACGAGAGGTCGTGAGTTCGAATCCAGCTGACTGCGTGAGAGAAAATTGCGTGAAAAATAGTAGAACTTAGGATTTTGAGGGCGACAAGTGGGCGCTGCCCAGTGGGCCCCTCCTCCAATTAAATAAATTTTTTCCCTATTTCTTCGGGGTTTTTTTATTTTTTTCTTTGCCGAGTGTCAAATATGTCAGCACTCGGCGAAGCCTTCGCCGAGTGCCCGATGTTTGGCACTCGGCAAAGAACCCTTTGCCGTGAAATTCTTCGTCGAGTGCCCTTCGCCGAGTGCAAAAGGCTCTTTGCCGAGTGCTGCCAGCACTCGGCAAAGAGCGATTCTGCTGCAGTGAAGAGGGGGGTGAATTGGGCTTTTCTAAAACTTTTTGCAAGAATTAAAACCTATGAAGCCCAATTAACCCCCTAGTGCCTAGAAGTGTGTGAACAAGAATCAACCGCACAAAAAGACTATTGCTACACCATTTCTACTCTAGCATGGCAATTCAATTCATGAAAGAACAACAAGTAAATGCGGAATTGAATTGCTCAAAAGTAAATGCGAAGTAAAGAGAGTAGAGATGACACGACGATCTTTTTGCCGAGGTATCGAGGTGTCGGCACACCCCCCTAGTCCTCGTTGGAGCACCCGCGCAAGGGTATCGCTCCCCCTTGATCCGAGCAAGGATCAAGTGCTCACTACGAGCTGATTCTTCGCCACTCCGGCCCGGTGAATCGCTCGCTACCGGTCACAACATGGCTTGGGTCATCCACAAAGCCTCCGGATGATCACCAAGCACTCCGATCGCCACCAAGCCGTCTAGGTGATGCAAATCACCAAGAGTAACAAGCTAGAACTCTCACTTGACCAAGACAAGGCCAAAGAGATGGATGGATGCTCACTTGCTACTCAATTCTCACTAGGAGGTGTCTAATTCTCGCAATTAGCAAATCACTCAACCTCACTAGGGCTCTTGCTCTTTCTCACACTCACAAGGTGTCTCTCAGCAGATGGAAATGGCAAGAACACTCAAATGGATGGAGGGAAGGAAGTATATATACCCCCAACCCGGCCATCCAAAAACAGCACAAGACAGGTATTTTTCGGGGGCATCGGACGCGCCGATGCCAGGCATCGGACGCTCCGATGATCCCGTCCAACGGTCTACTGTACCTTCTTGTCAGACATGTTTATGGAGCATCGGACGCTGGGGAGCGTCCGATGCCCCTGCATCGGACGCGTCCGATGCCGAAAAGACCTCTCTGGAACCTCTCTGCATGGCCATCGGACGCTGGCCCTCAGCGTCCGATGCCAGCGTCCGATGCCATTCACAATTCACAGCCAAGTGAACAGTGACACCGGATCATCCGATGTGGCACCATCGGAGCCTCCGATGGGCATCGGAGCCTCCGATGCCCACTCAACAAGCATCCGATGCCCATACCAAGGGCAAGATCAACTCGGATCGCGACGCGGTCTTAACGACTTTTGTTCCTCTCGACATAAGGCATCTCTCTGAGCTACCTAGGGCTATGAAATAACAAGTGTGCACCACACCTACCTCAATAGACTCATCTAGGTCAAGCTACTGATTCACACCCCTCTTTATAGTACGGCCAAAGGAAAAACAAAGACCTAAGACTACCTAAGTGTCCTCCAACACTATGCGACACTTAGCCTAGCCTACCACCGTCTTCGTCGTCCGTCCTTTGAAAACCGAAACGATTTCCATCGCCAAGGGACATGAACTCCATATGCCCGTATCGTCGCCATTACCGTGACCTAACTCATCCCTGTTTCTGCAAAACACACGTTAGTCACAGTAATCTTGTGTTTCATCCAATCACCGAAACCCACTAGGGGCCAAGATGCGTTCACATATCTTTGGATTGATTGCACTCCCTCCATTCCAAATCATACGAGATGTTTTGGTTTTTTAATACTTCCTCTGTATACGAAAAGGAAGTCGTTTTGGAAAACGATACGGTCTCTATAGTATAACTTTGACTCCTTGTTTTTATAAAAAATATTTATTGAAAATGATATATGTATACTTTTATGAAAATATTTGTCAATACAAATCTATTCATATAGATTTTATATTTTAAAACCCAATAACATAAACATGCACAAAATATGCGATAAGTAAAGAGCGTTTGTGAACAAAACACAACATCATAAGACGCAAAACCCTCTCTCACATCGCTCCCCCTATCGCTATACTCGGCCACTCTCCCCCTTTGGCATCAAGCACCAAACTACGCGTCGGAGGGCGGAGGTGGTGCAGACGAGTCAGGAGCCGTCTCTGGAGTGCGCTGAGAGAACTCAAACTGTTGTAAGTACTCCTCTGAGTCGGAAGAAGTGGTGCCAGTAGCCTGCTGTCCCTCGGAAACTGGAAGCTGCTGCGAAGCGGTCGGGGTCTGCTCTGGCACTAGCAGCTCTGCCTGCTCTGACTCTGGCACTGACTCTGTCGCAGTCACGGTAGTAGTGTCAAGCTGAGTAGTGGAGTGCGGAAGCTCATGTATCGGAGGTAACTCAGCCTGCACGGTCGTCGTGGTGTCGGACTGGACGGGCTCCGTCTGCTCTGAGGACGCTACTGAGCTCGGAAGAGTCTCGGTAGTAGAAGTGACTGGAGCTGTAGATGTCTGGACTGGGTCCTGCAGATCTGGCGTGGGGAACCCAGTGAGCTCGCTGAAGGTGGCCGACAGATCTCGAGTCACAGAGGTCGTCGTAGCGTAGAGCGACTCTGTCGGCCTGGGAGTGAACCCTGTCCGTAGCGGACTGAAGAGCGGGGCCCCGCCTGGAGTAGTAAAACTCGTGAACTGCGAGGAGCTGGGGCCCGGAAGCTGCTGCTGCTGCTGACCAAACTGCGGTGGCTGACCAAACGGCTGAGGAGGGACGGGTGGCTGCCACTGGAGCTGCTGCTGAGGTGGTGGCTGCTGCCACTGCCACTAGGGAGGACCGCTGGCCAGTCTCTCCATGAAACTCAAGGTCTGCTGCTGGAGGGCCATCATCTGACACTGCAGGGCGTCTGAACGCTCCTGTGCCTGCTGCTGTGCAAGTGCCTGCTGCTGGGCCAATCGCTGCTGCTCCTGTGCAAGCCTCTGGACGTCCTGAGTGACAGTCCTCTGCTGCTCCTCCATCCGTGCTAGAATAGCAAGGAGCGCTGGATCGGAGGAAGCAGTACCGCTAGACCCTGTCTGGTGGTCGTGTGCACGCGGCTAGTAGCGAGGCGGGAGCTGGTAGTCCTCATCTGAGCCGTCGGTGGGATCCGAGGCCACATGTGGGTCACCACCCTCGAGATCGGCAAGCTCCTGCTCTGCGAGGGCCTGAACGGCCTCGTCCTGCTCCTGAGCCGACTCAGGGACCTCAGGCCTCTGGCGTGAACTAGTCGGTGCCTGCTGCTCTGGCTGCCTGCGGTCCCGACCGTATCCCAATAGCTGACTCATGTTATACTCAGGGAATACGGTCGCTGACCCGGTAAGGGACTGACTGAGGCGAGTACCGGTGGTGGCAGCTACCTTCCAATGTATGTATGAAATCCAATGAGCATACGAAAGCTGCCTGCGGGCCTTGATGCCCTCTGGTACAGTGTCCTCTATCTCACACATGATCACGTCCCAAACATCAAACTCCTGCTGCCTGATCATATATGCAAGTAACCATAGCTGCAGCCTGGAGAGACCCTCTCCGAAGCCCACCCTAGGGAGCAAGGTCCGCCGTAGAATCGCGTTGAGGATCCGAGCCGTAGGGGTGAGATCCCTCGGAGTGCGGCTCGAACCCTCGCCGAACGGCTCTGTGAAGCACGGGCGAACCAGGTCTGTCGAGGACTGCGCACCACCGTGAGGGCGGCGGGGTGGCTCCGTCCGGTCGTAACACAAGTCGTGGATCCGGGTCTGTGATCGTGTCAATCCAAACCAATCCCGGATCTCGGACGAGAACAGTCTGTAGTGGTCTCCCTCAAGTGCGAACTCAATAGTCTCTCGGTCTGGGTGTACCCACAATGAAGCATAGAACTGAAATACCCAGTCCTCAATATAGGAGCCAGACCGCCCCAGTAGGTCTGCCAGACCAGGTAGGAAAGTGAGGATGGGGCGAATCTGCTCTCCTGCTGCGTCCACAACTGCCTCTAGTGAACAGACACGCTGGGGTCACAAAGAAATCCCGGCGTTCCTGTAACCCTAGTAGAAATCCTCCTGCAGCACAGTGTAGAACGACGGACCAGCCTGCTCCTGCCACTCCCTGGGAAACCACTGCTCCACTGGTACGAGTCGGAGTGTCTGGATCTGTGAGCAAGTGGCGCCCCTGAGGTCCAGTCGCGGGATCGACGGAGGAGCATGCCTCGACGGAGCACGTGCGCCCCGCATAGGGACATCGGGCCGAGGTGGCACCGTTGTCCGGCGACGAGTGGACCGGCGTCGGGGAACCTCCTTAGGAACCTCCTCCTCTGCCTCTGCCTCTGGAGCCTCGGCCTCTGCTGCCTCGGCCTCTGCCTGGCCCTGTGCTGAACTCTGGGGCTCGATCCCGGGAGCAGTGAAGGTCGTCCGGCGACCGGCAGCCATAAGCGTGCCAGTCGGAGAGTGATGGAACTGCTCAATCTCCTCAACTGCTCGACGCTGCTCGGGGGACAACTGGTCCTCAATCCTGAGTCCGCCCGTACTGCCTCCCTGCTCGGCGCTCGCTGCTGCATCGGCCACTGCCTGGGCCTGAGCTGCCTCGCGCTCCTGACGAGTGCGCTTCCGGCGCACGATAAGCTTCCCCTTCCCAGGCCTCTGACCGGAAGGGGGACGACGGGGAGGAGAGTCATCAGGTCCACCACCAACGTTCTTGCAGCGCATGGCTGACAAGAACGAGGGATACTGCACTAAAGAAGCTCTGAACTGCCAAAACTGACGCTGAAAAGAGCAAACTGCCACTGAACAGAAACCACTGACCCTGAAAGATCTGACAGCTCAACTGACCAACTGAACTAAGAACTGCCCCTATCACTGATCGGCTGCCGCTGACACTCGCGAGGCTTGGCCTCGATCCTTACCCGCGGGCTTGGCCCCGGGTTAACGAACACTGCCAACAAGGCTGACAACTGTCACACTGACTCGCTGCGAGACAGAAGAGAGAGATATATATAAGCATATAGAGTCTAGAGGTAAGCGAGACCTATGGAAGCAAAGCAATTTGATAAGAGAGAGAATGGGCTTTGCTACCTGACGAACGATGAACTGAACCCAAGAAGAGGTAAGTCGAAGACGTCCCGGTACCCACGCGACACGTCAAGGAGTCTGCACGAACAACGGCCGAAAACGAGGGTCAAAAACAGTGGGGACGGCCGGGGCAAAAACAGAGGGCTTTGCTACCTGACGACTGACGAAACAAGCCAAGCAAGAGGTAAGCACTGACGATCCGACACCCACACGTCACGCGGAGATAGTCTGCACGAACAACGGGCGAAAACGGGGTCAAAGCATGAAGGAACGACGGTTGACGCATTTCGTCGAACACCTAGTGAGCACAGTGGAGTATGGAGGTGGACGAGGTAGGGTTTGCTCACGGTGGGGGGGAGCTTGGGGACGAGGAGAAGCTCCGGCGCAGGATGCTTCGCGCGCCGGCGAACAGGGGCGAGCTCCGACGAGGATGCCGGCGAGCCCTCCGACGAGCGCGCGCGCGGGCGAGAGCGGTCGCGAAGGAGAGCCCGGCGGAGCAGCGGCCGGTGGGGATGGGTGAGCGCGGCGGAGCAAGAGCCGGCGGCGAGGGGCACGATGGCTGACGGATGCGGCGGCCGGCGATGCTAGGGTTAGAGGCGTGCGGCGGCGCTGGGCTGGCTCGGTGCGGGTGGGCGCGAGAAGGAAGACGAAGAATGACATGTGGGACCCGACTGTCAAAGGAAGACCGAACCGCGCCGCTTAAGAGGGCATCGGACGCTCCGATGAAAACACATCAGACGCGCCAATGCCTGTCCAGAGAGCTCCATAAAGGCCGAAATAACATCGGAAGCATCCGTTGCCTTAGCATCGGACGCTGGGGAGCGTCCGATGGACCATCGGAGGCTCCGATGGTGACACATCGGAGGCTCCTCTGCCACTGTTTCAGCCGGGGCTGTCTACAGTGCAGGCATCGGACGCTGGCTGGCTTCCGATGCAGCGTCCGATGCTGCTTCCGATGCAGCATTTCGGGCAATTCTAAAGATCTCCGTTGCGGCTCCGTCTCTCAACTAAGTTCCAACTCAAATAAGAGGCAAATAAACACCAGTTGGAACCTAGTATGAGCATCCTCACATAAACCCTCTATTTTATAAATATTTTGCCATAGGCTACATATCATTTTTAGGTAAAATAGGTGATAAATCCCGAGGAGACAACATGTGGCCACCAAAACTAGGGGTCTCAACCATTAGGAGCCTCAAATGCTCCCCCTAGCGGTGGACGAACACAACGGTTGCTCAAAACATAACCGAAAAGAAACGACAAAGCAACAAACATGCATATGCAATGCAATACAGAATTTGAATCTAGGTTGCTTGTCAAGTCTGCTCATGGGTAAGCTTCTTCACACGCTTTTTAGGGTGGTTATCTTAACCACGTCTGACAAGCCTATGTGCATAACATAATTTAAACATGGCATATATTACAATGTAATGCAAAGACAACCCCCTTTCACCTTTTGACAAAGTTACTTAGATCAAGCACATTAAGCTCACTTCGCAATCTACAAAGGGTGTTCTCATCTAGGGGTTTTGTGAAGATATCCGCCAATTGATCTTCGGTTCTAACTCCCTCTAAGGATATATCTTTCTTTGAAACATGATCTCTAAGGAAGTGATGGCAAATATCTATGTGCTTTGTGCGAGAGTGTTGGACCGGGTTGTTAGCAAGCTTAACCGCGCTCTCATTGTCACACAACAAAGGTACCCTTTCTAGAACTACACCATAGTCTAAAAGGGTTTGCTTCATGTAAAGGATTTGTGCACAACAAGCACCCGCGGCTATGTATTCTGCCTCGGCGGTGGACAAGGCCACACTATTTTGCTTCTTCGAACTCCATGACACTAGTGATCTCCCAAGCAAATGGCACCCTCCGGATGTGCTTTTTCTATCAATTTTGCAACCCGCGTAATCCGAATCGGAATACCCAACAAGTTGGAAGTTAGCTCCTTTGGGATACCAAAGGCCAATGCTTGGGGTGTGCTTTAGGTACCTAAGGATTCTCTTCACCGCTATGAGATGTGATTCCCTAGGATCGGCTTGAAAACGAGCACACATGCACACACTAAACATGATGTCGGGCCTAGATGCGGTCAAATATAACAAACTACCAATCATAGAACAGTAGAGAGTTTGATCAACCGGGTTACCTCCCACATCTAGGTCGAGGTGTCCGTTGGTTGGCATTGGAGTCTTGATAGGCTTGCAATCATCCATGTTGAAGCGCTTGAGGAGGTCTTTTGTGTACTTCTCTTGAGATATAAAAGTCCCCTCCTTCAATTGCTTGACTTGAAAGCCTAGGAAGAATGTGAGCTCGCCAATCATAGACATCTCGAACTCCTTCAACATCAAGTCACCAAATTCCTTGCAATAGGCTTCATTTGTTGACCCGAAGATGATATCATCGACGTAGACTTGACAAATGAAGATCTCTCCATCAAGCTTCTTGGTGAATAGTGTGGTGTCAACCTTCCCAATGGTGAAGCCCTTCTCAATGAGGAAGTCCCGGAGGCGCTCGTACCACGCTCTAGGGGCTTGCTTGAGCCCATATAGCGCCTTGGACAACCTATAAACATGATTAGGATATCTAGGGTCTTCAAACCCGGGAGGTTGATCAACATAGACTAGTTCATTTATGAAGCCATTTAAAAATGCACTTTTCACATCCATTTGATATAATTTAATGTCATGATGTGATGCATATGCAAGGAGGATACGAATGGCTTCGAGTCTTGCAACCGGTGCAAAGGTCTCTCCAAAATCCAAGCCTTCAACTTGAGAGAACCCCTTTGCCACTAGTCTTGCCTTGTTTCTAACAACCTTGCCTTGATCATCTTGCTTGTTCCTAAACACCCATTTTGTTCCAATGACTCTTGCGCCTTTTGGTCGCTCTTCAAGTGTCCAAACTTGGTTGCGGGTGAAGTTGTTTAATTCTTCATGCATGGCATTCACCCAATCCGGATCACCTAGAGCTTCATCTACAATGGTAGGCTCAACAAGAGAAACAAAGGAGTGATGTTCCATAAATAAAGCAAGTTTTTGAGAGCGAGTCATTACACCCCTTGTCGGACTCCCTATGATGAGATCTTGAGGATGAGCTTGTAGTAGAGGATTAGTCCTTCGATCAACCACTTGAGGGGCCGCTTGTGGAGCACCAACATCTTGAGCTTGTACCACCATTTGATCATGGGAGACATGAGTATCTTCATTTGGATCCCTTCCATCTTTGTCATCATCAAGTGGTACATTGGATGAGGATGGCTTGTCAATGACTTGCACATCATCATCATCATCTTTAGGCTTGATGGCTCCAACCGGCATGTTCTTCATTGCTTCCCTCAATGGTTCATCACCTACATCATCAAGATTCTCATGCTCTCCTTGAGAGCCATTAGATTCATCGAATTCCACATCATATGTTTCTTCTACCATCCCGGTGGCATGGTTGAATACTCGATATGCTTTGGACTTCAATGAGTAACCAACAAGATGAATCTAATGGCTCTAGTGATTGCCTAGAGTAGTCATCAACAATCACTAGGCAATAGAGATTTCCTCCCAAGCTTGCATATGTTGTTGGTCCAAATAGATCCATATGAAGAAGCTCCAACTCTCTTGATGTTGATACAAAGGCTTTGGTTGGATGAGTGTTTGCAACTTGCTTGCCGGCTTGACATGCACTACACAACTTGTCCTTCTCAAATTTGACATCTTTCAAGCCCCTAACCAAATCCTTCTTCAATAGCTTGTTGAGAGTGTTCATTCCCACATGTGCCAATCTTCTATGCCATAGCCAACCAAGAGATTGCTTAGTGAACAAACATGTCTTCAAGTTGGCTTCTTTGGAGGAGAAATCCACTAGGTAGAGATTGTTGTATCTAAATCCTTTGAAGATCACTTGTGCATCATCTTTCTTGGTCACAACCACTTCCTTGTCGGTGAACAAACATTGAAAGCCAAGATCACAAAGTTGCCCAACGGATAGCAAGTTGAAGCTCAAAGATGCAACAAGAAGCACATTGGAGATGGTATGGTCATTTGATATAGCCACTTTGCCCAATCCTTTGACATTGCCCTTTGAATTGTCACCAAATGTTATCTTTTCTTGGTCATCGACATTCTCTTCTAGTGAGATGAACATCCGGGGATCGCCGGTCATATGTTGAGTGCAACCACTATCAATTACCCAATGTGATCCACCGGTCTTGTAGTTCACCTACACACACAAGAAATCAAGCTTGAGCTTTCGGGACCCAAACTTGTTGCGGTCCCTTAACTTTCTCAACTAGTGACTTAGCAACCCAAATTTGCCTTGGTCTATTCTTGTTAGGTGGCCCCATAAACATTACTTTCACTTTGCCACTAGAATCTTGTCTAAGCATGTAGTGAGCATTGAAAGCAAAGGGTCTAGCATGCTTGGGCAAGGGTGTGGGCTTTGGCTCCTCACAAGCATGAGCAAAGTGTCCTTCCTTTCCACACTCATAGCATCTCCCAATCTTCTTCTTCTTTGGCTTTGTGATGCTCTTGCGTTGCTTCATCTTCTCTTCAAGAAAGCCAATGCCATTTCTATTGGTCTTCATGACGGTGTTCATGAGAAGCTCACTTTGAAGACATTGACCCCTGGTGAAGTTCCTCAAACCGGTGGTGAGGTGCTCTTTCTCCTTCTTGAGCTTGTCATTCTCTTGTTGGAGTTTCAATTGAGATGGTGTCATTTTGTAGTCCCTCTCCATCTTCAATCTCTTGTTCTCTTCTTTTAGCATGTCTAGCTCAAGTGTCATGCTATAGTCATCATCATGAGTTTGAATGACAACTTGCTTGGTGGTTGTAAGCTTCTCTAGATCAACCTTGAGCTTTGCATTCTCATTCTTGATCTTCACATAGTCATCATAGTGATCGGCCTCAACCACTTTCTTGCCCTTGCCACTAGCACTTTGCTCAATATGCTCACTAACCAAGTCCTCACAAGATGTTGCTATATCACACTTAACAACAAGGTTAGGAGCATCATGTGTCTCATGTGAAAGCATATCATAAGCAATGGTGAGTGTATCATAATCTACTTTCACTTGAGTATATTGTTGCTTAAGCAAAGTATGACTAGTGGAAAGGTCACTATGCATCTTATCAAGCTTTTCATTTTTAGCTTTGAGCTCTTTGTTAGAGGACTTGAGCTCCTTGATGGAAGATGACATAGTAGCAAGTTCATTTTTCAACTTATCCCTAGCATGCATAGCATTGTCATATTTTTCAACAAGAGCATCATTATCACGAGCAAGCCTATCATTCTTAGCTCTAGTCTTTCTTATGATTTTAGTGTAGTCATTTAGCAATTCAACAAGTTCATCATAAGAAGGAGATTTGAAGCCTCCATCACTATCATCATCACTAGAGTCATCATCACTTTGTACCTTCCGGTCACCGTTTGGCATGAGGCATAGGTGTGAAGAGGATGATGGCGGCGGTGGTGGTGGTGGTGTAGAGGTCCCAATGACTAGAGCGGCCACCTTCTCCTTCTCATCATCACTATCTTCATTTGATGAGCCACCGGAGGAGTCAATGTCGGTGAGCCAATCACCAACAATGTAAGCCTTGCCACCTTTCTTGTGGTATTGCTTCTTCTTCTTGCCATCCTTCTTGTAGGGCTTCTCATTCTTCTTCTCATCTTCGCTTGATGAGTCATCTTTCTTGCCCTTGTTCTTGTTCTTGTAGCTCTCTTTCTTGGGCTTGGGGCATTGATGAGCAAGATGGCCAAGATCACCGCAATTGTAGCAATCCATTTTGGAGATTGGCCTTCTCTTGCTACTTGTGAAGAACTTCTTCTTCCTTGAGTCAAAGTTGACTCCATTCTTGTGAAGCTTCTTCAACATCTTGGTGGTCTTCTTCACCATGAGAGCAATGTTGGAATCATCTTCATCATCGCTTGTGCTCTCATGATGCACCTCAATAGCCTTGGACTTGCCCTTCTTGTCATGGCTTGCTTTGAAGGCCAAGTCCTTCTTCTTGTTGGTGGAAGAGCCACCACTTGGTGTGATGTGCATGTACATCTCATGAGCATTGATCTTCCCCAATACTTGTGTTGGTGTGGATGTGGAAAGATCACCTTGATGTAGCACCATCACAATGTGTCCATATTTGTCAATGGGAAGGACACATAGAATCTTCCTCACAACATCGGATGGTTGCATTTGTGTGAGGCCAAGACCATTGAGCTCCTCTACAAGAACATTCAAGCGTGAGTACATTTCATTTGCATTTTCATGAGCAAGCATTTCAAAAGAGTTCATCTTTTGCATAACCAAATGATAATGCTCCTCACGCTCACTCTTGGTTCCCTCATGGAGCGCACAAATGTTTTCCCATAGATCATGGGCATTTTTGTGGTTCCGAACGCGATTGAACACATCTTTGCAAATGCCTCTAAAGATGATGTTTTTGGCTTTTGCATTCCATTTCTCATTTTCACCCTCATTAGGAGTAAGGCTCGTGCCTTCCTTGGGCTTGGCAAAGCCGGTGATAGTGGCATCGCGGCATTTAACATCAACCGCTTCTAGGTACGACTCCATACGGATTTTCCAATATGGAAAGTCGTCTCCCTCGAACATGGGCGGTGGTCCATCACCCCAGGACATCTTAACTCTAGGCGGTTAAGCCTAAATCGAGAGCACGAGGCTCCGATACCAATTGAAAGGATCAAGATGCACAAGAGGGGGGGTGAATTGAGCTTTTCTAAAACTTCTTGCAAGAATTAAAACCTATCAAGCCTAATTAACCCCCTAGTGCCTAGAAGTGTGTGAACAAGAATCAACCGCACAAAAAGACTATTGCTACACCATTTCTACTCTAGCATGGCAATTCAATTCATGAAAGAACAACAAGTAAATACGGAATTGAATTGCTCAAAAGTAAATGCGAAGTAAAGAGAGTAGAGATGACACGACGATCTTTTTGCCGAGGTATCGAGGTGTCGGCACACCCCCCTAGTCCTCGTTGGAGCACCCGCGCAAGGGTATCGCTCCCCCTTGATCCGCGCAAGGATCAAGTGCTCACTACGAGCTGATTCTTCGCCACTCCGGCCCGGTGAATCGCTCGCTACCGGTCACAACATGGCTTGGGTCATCCATAAAGCCTCCGGATGATCACCAAGCACTCCGATCGCCACCAAGCCGTCTAGGTGATGCCGATCACCAAGAATAACAAGCTAGAACTCTCACTTGACCAAGACAAGGCCAAAGAGATGGATGGATGCACACTTGCTACTCAATTCTCAGGAGGTGTCTAATTCTCACAATTAGCAAATCACTCAACCTCACTAGGGCTCTTGCTCTTTCTCACACTCACAAGGTGTCTCTCAGCAGATGGAAATGGCAAGAACACTCAAATGGATGGAGGGAAGGAAGTATATATACCCCCAACCCGGCCATCCAAAAACAGCACAAGACAGGTATTTTTCGGGGGCATCGGACGCGCCGATGCCAGGCATCGGACGCTCCGATGATCCCGTCCAATGGTCTACTGTACCTTCTTGTCAGACATGTTTATGGAGCATCGGACGCTGGGGAGCGTCCGATGCCCCTGCATCGGACGCGTCCGATGCCGAAAAGACCTCTCTGGAACCTCTCTGCATGGCCATCGGACGCTGGCCCTCAGCATCCGATGCCAGCGTCCGATGCCATTCACAATTCACAGCCAAGTGAACAGTGACACCGGATCATCCGATGTGGCACCATCGGAGCCTCCGATGGGCATCGGAGCCTCCGATGCCCACTCAACAAGCATCCGATGCCCATACCAAGGGCAAGATCAACTCGGATCGCGACGCGGTCTTAACGACTTTTGTTCCTCTCGACATAAGGCATCTCTCTGAGCTACCTAGGGCTATGAAATAACAAGTGTGCACCACACCTACCTCAATAGACTCATCTAGGTCAAGCTACTGATTCACACCCCTCTTTATAGTACGGCCAAAGGAAAAACAAAGACCTAAGACTACCTAAGTGTCCTCCAACACTATGCGACACTTAGCCTAGCCTACCACCGTCTTCGTCGTCCGTCCTTTGAAAACCGAAACGATTTCCATCGCCAAGGGACATGAACTCCATATGCTCGTATCGTCGCCATTACCGTGACCTAACTCATCCCTGTTTCTGCAAAACACACGTTAGTCACAGTAATCTTGTGTTTCATCCAATCACCGAAACCCACTAGGGGCCAAGATGCGTTCACATATCTTTGGATTGATTGCACTCCCTCCATTCCAAATCATACGAGATGTTTTGGTTTTTTAATACTTCCTCTGTATACGAAAAGGAAGTCGTTTTGGAAAACGATACGGTCTCTAAAGTATAACTTTGACTCCTTGTTTTTATAAAAAATATTTATTGAAAATGATATATGTATACTTTTATGAAAATATTTGTCAATACAAATCTATTCATATAGATTTTATATTTTAAAACCCAATAACTTAAAAGTTATTAATGATTTATATTCTCAATGTTTGACCAAAACCTTATCCAAAACGATTTCCTTTTCCTATACGGAGGGAGTATGTATACATTGTTTTTCTATGTATCTGGATATAGTGTAATCTAAATACTCCTTCCATCTACGAATAAATAGATTTCTAGAGTTGTCCTAAGTCAAACTTTTTAAACTTTGACTGAATTTCTAGAAAAAAACTATCAAGATTGATGATCTCAAATTCGTATCATTAGATATACCATAGAGTATATTTTCATAATGTGTCTATTTTATACCATAGATGTTATTACTCTTTTCTATAAAGTTAGTCAAAGTTTAAAAAATTTGACTGGTACAAATTCTAGGAATTGATTCTTTCATGGACAGAGGGAGTACGTTAGAAAAAACTATGCATAGCCAAAAATATCTTATAGTTTACCAATTTTTAGTGGTGGGAGTAATGTTTGGTAGCAATTGTTCTATGTGATTACTGGCAGCAATTGATATCTCCAAACCATATCTTTGGTTGACATTTATTGGCTTCTATTTCTGGGGAGAGATTTTTTGCGGGTAATCATGATGGAAGCATGGTAATAACTGCTATGGCATTAATCTTTCTCTTAATCTAGAGATACATATTATTAGAATCCAATATATGTTCTCTACTACCTTATCTCTCTATATTATATCTCTAAGATAAGAGTTTTGCTTGGATGGTCCTCTTTTTAAAGTTGCACGAATCTTAAACACACTGAAACAAGTAATTAAAATTAAATTTTATTTGGATCTGGACTGGGCCAACTCTATCCGTGCCCAACCCAAGCCCAGCTGCCCACTCAGCCCAGGAGTCATTTGTCCTCTCCCTGGCCTAGACTCGGAATGAGGGGATATTTAACTTTTTACCATTCTAACGGATGACACCTCCTCATATATCACTTTTACAATTGTCCATACATATTTATCATTGAAGGAAAAACATTTGCTACATTCTTACCATTTTCGCTGATGTGGCATGCCAACTCAATCTGACAGCATGAAGCACCCACGGGAAATGACATTTTTGCCCCTAATCTATTTCTTCTTCCTCCGTCTCTTCCTCACTCTGCTCCAGCCATGGCCAACAATGTATGTGCTGGTAAACGATCGGTTATGTTGCTCGGGCGGACATTTACTACTCCCTTGTATTGCTGCAGAATGGAATTTAGTTGGAGGCCCGGGCCCTCGCTCCCTCCGTTCTAGTGGCCTAGTGGGTCTGTCTGCAAGAGCGAGCGCAATAATGGCTGCTGGGCTTCCTGCTTCGCTTGGGCCTTCTAGTAGCCCATCATATTCTCCGTAGTGGGCTTCATGTTTGCTGTGGATCACTAGCACCTTTTGAGGGGATGCATTAGCTAAAGTTTGTTTGGCTGACTAAATTTAGCTAATAGATATTTAAACGATCCAGCTAAAACACTATCTAAAGTTTAACTGGGTTTAGTTATTTTAACTTAGCTAAAGTTTAGCTACCTGAGGCATCTAAAACACCATAGCTGGTTAAAGTTTAGCTTTTAAATTTGAAAAAAGTCTAGTTTCCCTCCCTCAATTTTCGAGGAAGTCCGTTTTTTCTTCCTCATCCTCAAAACCGAACAAACAATCTCCTTCAACTTTTGCATTTTACCTCTCTGACCGGTTTTGGATGGTGGTTTTACTATAGTAACCATGGTTTTGTCTTTTCTTTATTTTATTTATTTTTTGCCAAATCTTTAAAAAATCATAGTAAATCACAGAAAAATCATAAAATATAAAATGCAGTTTTGTTGGACTCCACGTGAGTAGATCTATACAGTGAACATATAATATGGTATGTTTTAGTACAAAGTTTTTGTTATAGCTTTAGATC
Source organism: Coix lacryma-jobi var. lacryma-jobi (assembly GCA_009763385.1). Classification (NCBI taxonomy): domain Eukaryota; kingdom Viridiplantae; phylum Streptophyta; class Magnoliopsida; order Poales; family Poaceae; genus Coix; species Coix lacryma-jobi. The sequence goes on along the minus strand of CM019831.1, from coordinate 110,961,996 downwards.
CATGTTTTTCTCTAACTAAAAAAACTAATAACTAAATTATACATGACCCAATGAGTATAAATTTTTTAATAAAGTTGAAGGATACAATAATTATCCCAACATAAAAATTTGACCACAATTAGACTATAGAAATTGCAGCTATGAATTATTACAATTAATTCCATACAATAATATGTTTTTCTATAATTATTTAGAATAATTCATAGCTACAGTTTGTATAGTTCAATTTTTATGATGGGCTAGTTATTATATGCTTCAACTGTATTAAAAAAATTTATACTCATTGAATCATGTATAACTTAGTTATAAATTTATTTTAATTACAAAAAAGTATAGATCTAAAGCTACAACAAAAACTTTATATTAAAGTATACCATATTATATGTTCACTATATAGATCTACTCATATGGAGTCCAACAAAATTGGGCTTTCTATTTTATGATTTTTCTGTGATTTACTATGATTTTTCAAAAATTCTGCAAAAATAAAAAAAGACAAACCACAGCTACTGTAGCAAAAAACCGCTACTACTGTAGCAAAATCACCGCCCAAAACCGGCCAGAGAGGTAAAATATATTTTTCAAAAGTTGAGAGAGGTTGTTTGTCCAGTTTTGAGGATGAGGGAGGAAAAGCGGACTTCTTCGAAAATTGGGGGAGAGAAACTGGACTTTTTCCTTTAAATTTTAGCTAGCTCAATTTTAATTGCGTGCTACCAAACATGCCTCATCAGTTGGTTCTCCCTCCCTCGACAAATCGTGGGACTACTCATGCTGCTAGCGGGTGTGCTGGTACTGGTAAGTACGGGAACGTTTTCTAGCTGAGTTGTATCAGGTGTTCAAGGTTAAGGATGTAATGAAATCCGATTTGTTGGATATATTCCATGATTTCTACGAAGGAAATCTATCTGTTTTTAGTCTCAACTTCTAGATTCACTACTGGAAACTTGAAATTCCCTCACGGTGCACTACCGTCAGGAAAAATAAAAATATCGTTATGAAAATGTATGTATTGTCATAAAAAGTAAAAATATCGCTATAAAATTTATTGCGGTGTACTTACCGTCAGGGAAAATAAAAATACCGTCAGAGCTAGCTCGACAGGGTAATTTCAGTTTTCACTGACGTTGGTCAGGGAATTTCAAGTTTCCAGTAGTGATTATAACATTAGTGCCAAAAGGTTATAAAATTATCACTAAATGTGAGTTTCAAAATCTTCACAAAAGTTTCAACAAAGAGGATCAACGGGGTAGCAGATAAGATGACATGACCATTACAAAACGGCCTTCCTACATATTAGGAACAGTTTGGAAGGCGTCACAATCCTTCATGAAATAATTTAATTATAATAGAAAAAAAAAATAAACAGGGCCATTTTTAAGGTTGATTTGGAGAAGGCGCGTGATAAAGTTAAGTTGTCCTTTTTGCGATAAACCTTATGATATTGGATGGTTTGGTGCAAAACTTTTGCACAATAACATTTTTTTTAAAAAAAAACTCGACAAAAAGGTTGGGGGCACAAGAGCGTTTGTTTCTTTGATTGCAGGAGAATTATTCCAGAGCTATTATAGAACTCCTAATGTGTTGATTTGTTCGAAATAGGACTTCTAACGAACTCCTAATGTGTTGATTTCTTCGAAATAGGACTTCTAACGTTTTTATACTCTCAAACAGGACTCCAAACGTTAACATAAGCTATAATGACATTGTTTTTTCTTTGAATTAATTTTATAATCCTTAAATACATGTATTTTCTTGTCCTCCCCGTGTAGCGTACGTTGCTTCGTCTCCCCATCTCGGCCACGTACATCCAAGGTTTTGGGATTCAAATCACCAAAAATTTCGGTGATGGCCGAAATGGACGAATTTCGGAAATTTCGGACCGGGATTCACTTGTTTTGACAGGTCAAAATATTCAAATTTAGCTAATATTTGATCAAATTTTGGCCAAAATTTAATCGATCGCTGTGAATATGAAACAGTTGAACGCCTGGAGGGTTTGCACTTCTATATTGAAATAAGATCTGGTAGGCATGTTTGAACTACAAATTTAACAAAAAAATTTGAATTTGGCTGAATTTTTTTGACCGGGATGCTTTTGTTTCGGACCTCACCGAAATGGACGAATTTCACCGAAATTCGGACATTTCGGGCCGAATGCCAGAACCTTGCGTACATCTCGGCGAGGTCATCGTAGTACGCCATGGCGGCGGCGGGCAGGCGGATGCGCTCCTGGAACGCAATGGCCGTCATGTAGTCCCCGGCCCTGACCTCGCGCGCCACGCGGCTGTTGGCGTCGTCCGCGCCGACGACCGCGTCCACCTAGAGGGCTGAGATGGCATGCATTGCATCATGGGGGCCGAGATTGAGTTTATATATTATTCTCACCACGTACGACCCGATGTCCTTGTAGCCAAGAACGACGGTCGTCGATGTGCCCTGCAGCAGCAGCAGCAACCGGAAACTAAACCGATCAATTCATCACACGCTAAGCTAGATTTATACCAACGTCTTCAAAGCCGAGATGAGATGATCGATCGCTCACCGTTCTTGTCGGCTGTCGGGGAGCCTGACGGAGAGGATGGTGGCGCCCCAGTTGGTGACGACCATGGAGAACTCGCCCCGCCGCAGCTCGTAGAATCCCAGGGACTGCTTCCCTCGCTTCCTCGCCTCCACACCGCCGCCACTCCCGAGCGCCACCAAGACGACGACGCCCAGCCACAGGCACAGCAGCCGGATTCTCTTGGCTCCGGCCATTCTTCACCGATCGGCCAACAAACTATACTACTCCTCTAATCTAATCAACCCAAGTACTCTAATCTGCAGTGGTAAAAAACATAATAAGGGGTAAAAGGTCACTTTATAAAAATAAATACATGTATTTAGAGTTCAAAAGAGATTAAAAAGGATCAAAATTCTATTATAGCTTATGATAATTGTTTAGAGTCCTATTTGAGCAAAACCAATATTAGGAGTCCTATATTGGAGAAACCACCACATTATTAGAAGTCCTATAATAGCTATTTTTATTTTCTCCAGCCCACAGCGTCAACAGATTGATAACATTGGTCATAAAACCATCGAGGACTTTTTAAGTGCACTACGAAAATACTGATTAACCCTAAATTGGAAGAGAAAAAAAAAGAAGACCATCTCCAATAGTTCCTAATATCTTATATCTAAAATAAAAAAAAAATTGCATCAGGAACTCTTAATTATTTCTATACCCGTTTACAAGGAACGGGGTGACTTTTCCTAAACTTTTAAAAAAGGGTTTTTTTTTATCGGAGCCATTACAATTCTTGGAACTTGGAGAAATGTCATTATAATTTGGGTATTAGGAAACATACCATTACAATTCCAGGCCTCCCTAATGCTTGCCATTTTATACGTATACCAGCAGCTTGGGCCCATTCGCAGACTTAGATACGTATACACAAGTTTCACATGGACGTGTTGCCCCTGCTTGCGTGTTTCAACCGGCCGCTGGCCTTATCTTTCCGTTGTCTCTGTTAATTGTCGTCATCTCTTCTTCGTTTCCTTCCCCTGCTCAAGAACACTAACACATCTTGCATCTCGCCGGAGCAGCGCCCCACGCCGGAGCTCCGCACCCCAAGCTAGAGCCCTCCCACACGCCGGAGCCCTCGACCCACGCCGGAGTTCCCGCACCCAGCTGGAGCAGCCACCCCTGCCGTAGCTCCCATCCCCGGTCAGAGCTCCCGCATGTGCCGTCGTACCCGCCCCAAGGTGGAACGTCTGCCCCTGCCGTAGCCCCCGCCCCTAGCCAGAGCGCTCGCCCTGTTGTCGCTCCTGACCCAGCCGGAGGTGAATCCAGGGTGGCCTACGATCTACTGGAGTCTCTGTTCGTCGGGCGCGCCCAGCTGTCGAACCATGGTTGGGCAGTGGAATACAAGTCCGATGAAGTTAACTTCAACGGGTTCGAGCGCGACTGCTAGAGGAAGGAGGGAGTGCCCCTTTTGCCATGTTCCATTGGTCCGTATACGCAGGGGCGGAGCTAGAGCAAATGTGAGAGGGTGCGTTTGCCTTGTGGGTGCATAGTATTTTACCGTATGAGTGCGAATATAGTAAAAATTTGATCATAATCACTATTTTTTGAAATTTTCGTGGGTGCGCCCGCACCCAATAGAGACTATATAGATCTGCCCATGCGTATACACAGCAAGCAGCAGGCGACAAAGGACGAGTGGTTCCTCAAGTGCCCGTACAATATCAAGGTTATGATTTCTGATATTTTTTGCTCACTTTGTGTTGATGGATGTCTGAATTGTGCCCTCCATTTTTGATTGCAGGGTGATCCTACTACCTGCCCCTACATCTGCTCTGAGTTGCAGTGAAGACTGAAATGAAGAAGAAGAATATGCAGATTGTGGTGGATTCATCTGTGTTAGCGCCTGTTTTTGTAGGATTTGTCGGTGTTCTACTTGGTGTGCTTGTTGCCACAATGTGGAAGTGAACAGATTGTAGCAGTATGTGTGTCTATGTTGGTTAGCTATTGTGTGTATGTGGTTGTATGCTACTTGACTTGAAATCAAATGTATGTAATGAATGCTACTTTGGCCATTATATTGTATGCTACCAGACTTGAAATGAAACGAAATATATGTTGCTAGTATCTTGTGTTAACAGAAAATATATGCCACTTTGCCATTTGGACTAGAAATGCAGCACATATACCTATATATGCCATTTTGGCCATTTGGACTAAAAATGCAACACATGGTTCATTCACACAGCCAGGTTCAAATGCCATTTAGGCCATTACATATCAGGTTCAAATTCAGTTTCAAAGGCCATATAGGCCACTTACACAACCAAGTTGTCATTTTGGCGAGTACAGAAATTATGGATGAACCACTTCCAGTTATCCTCAGTCTCTGTGTCAAAAACACCATAAGCAATATGGTACAACCAATTATGTCCATCAACCCCAGTAGCCGAAACCAACTGCCCAAGGTACTTTCCATTAAGACTAGAAGCATCTAAACCAATAAATGGTCTGCAACCAGCTAAGAACCCATCAATGCATGGCTTCAAAGCAACAAATATCCTTTTGAACCTATGTTGTTCACCTACTGTTTCTAACTCTATTTCTACAATGCTACCAGGAGAACTTATTTCAATTTGTGCAGCCCAATTGAATAGAAGTTGAAAACTTTCCTCATAAGACCCATGAATTTGGTCAAGAGCAACCTGCAAACCTGACCCAGCTTTGGAGTACTTCAACTTTATTCCATAGTCACCCTCCAATTTATCCTTCACATTTGTAGGACCCTTATTTAGATTCTTTTTCACCCAATCAGCTAGCCTATCTGCACACCAACCCTGACTTGCCATCTTTCCTTCTCTAAGTTTGGTGGTAGGACAATTGTGCTTTTTCAAAAAGCTTCTTTATCTACAAAAACAGTCCAAAAATAGGTCAAAACAAGTCTAAAAATAGGTCAACATAGTTAAAAAAAAATAAAGGACTCATATGGACATATTACCTTTTATTGTCTTGTTATCATAAATTGTAGATGCATGTATGCGCCAAGGACAACCACTGGCAGCACAATGCGCTATGAACCTTGTCTTGTCTATTTTCAACCCAGCAAACTCAAAACCAGACTTCACAGCATGGTGTCTAATAGCTTTCCTGGATGCAATAATATCAGGAAAAAGTCCCCCCATCACTATGTTTGGATTCTCAGGATCATGGAGTACATGCACCTCAAGAGGGTCGTCATCATCAACTTCATCATCAACAGCAAAAGCATTTTCATCAGATGGGTGAGCATCAACATTAGCAGCTGAAATTGAAATATAGATTTGTTCATCATCAACTCCAACATACTCTTCAGGATTATCAAAGATATCAGGCTCCCTTTCAGGATCTACATCAACATCATCAGTGGCTGCCTCTGAATTGTTAGCAGCAGCATTACTGGGTTCTAACTCAACAGCTGCCTCTGGATTTTCAGGAGTAGCACTACTTGGTTCATCCAGAATGGAAAAATCATTGTTGGGTACCTCAAATCTAACCACAGGAGGAAGCACACATAAAGGTGGTAAGTCATCAAATTCGGCATTAATACCAAGTGACTTATCAAACACTCCCACTAAGATCTGACAACCCATCTCTTCCTTGTACATTTCAAAGACATCAAGCATCTGAATTTTACTAACTAATCTGACATCCTCGTGCAGTCTTTTGTCAAAGAACCATAGTGTGGGCAACTGGTTAGAGGACACATTCAATTCATTTGCAATACTTCCAATCAACAGTTCAAGGGTTAAAGACCCAAACTCCACATCCCACTTAATCACAGTGCCTTTGGTATATGATTTCCTACCATCCGAGTCTTTTGTAATGAAACCCTCGACTTTAACCACTACCACGAACATATCTTTCCTATGAACAATCAAATCGAACCCCAAATCGATGTGTAAATAGGAAAGCACAAGTCAAGTACAGTACATGCTCACAACAAAAAGGATGCGCAGAAATTACCTGTTGTCGCAGTCCTCCATCTCCGGGGAAGCACTACGGCGCAGATCCACGAAGACCCGACCTGCCATCTTCAAGGGTCCTGCATCTTCTACGCTGGATGCGCCGACCATAGCCTCGCCAACACCAGTAGCTGTCACCGCCGTTGCACGTCCACAGCTCGGCGTCGCACCTCCGCAGCTCGCCGTCACAGTCGTCTCCGGCACCGGCTACAGTCTAGATTTAGGGTTCTTCAGGGAACATAGGAAGACAGAGAGGAGCGAGGGTGGGGAACGGAATGAACGGGAGACAGAGACGGAAGACGGTCGTGGCAACTTCTAAGACGCGGGCAGGGGCATGGGTGTCCATACGAAACATACGTATGTGTTCTGTAGTCTGAGAATGGGCCCAAGCTGCTGGTATACGTAGAGAATGCCAAGTTTCAGGGTGGCCTAAAATTGTAATGGCATGTTTTCTAATACCCAAATTATAATGGCATTTCTCCAAGTTCCAAGAATTGTAATGGCTTCGATAAAAAAAAAACCTTCAAAAATTACTAGCAAGAACCCCGCGCGTTGCCGCGGGCCTGAGTTGGATTACGTCGCGTTTGTTAGAAATGGAACCACATTGCTATGTCGACATAACCATTACACAACCGAACTAAAAATGGCTAAGTATTATAAAGAATAAATTCAATCACCTATTACTTATCAACATCAACTTATTTCTCAAACCTGTAACCATTGAAGACCGAGCAACCTGAAAGCACATATATACGTAGAGTAGGCTATGAAGTTAAGCATGGAGCGCCCCTTTTTTTTTGACTATTCATTAATAATGTTATTTTAGCAGAAGGTAGCCTGGACCATTAAGGATCATTAAGTCCTAAATCTTACAGGTGGAAGTGATCAACAAATTTGGATTGGACAAAAGACATCGAACTATCTAATTGATCACGGAATGCCATGATATTAACATGAAGCCTTCTTTATATCACTCATTCGATGTTTGCGAGGCGAAGTAGGTCCATGTAGGATATATATCTGCATAAGAAAAAGCTATAGGTGTATCAGGTAGCCAACTCCCATTAATTTAAAAAGCCAGATGATGAACTTTCTTATTGCATTGGTACATGTAAAGTTGACATGTACCAAGGCTATTTGAATTAAAAAAAAAAATATATGAAAGCAGCAGGTAGCCAATTCCCATTAATTAAAAAAGCCAGATGACGAACTTTCTTATTGCATTGGTACATGTAAAGTTGACATGTACCAAGGCTATTTGAATAAAAAAAAAAACATGAAAGCAGCAGGTATCACAGTATAGAAATAGTACTTATTATATCATACATTCAAGAGAAATATGGGGAAAAAATACTTTATGTAATTAAAAGTACAGTTATCTTTAAATCACATATAATTCTAAGTTAGTGCTAATTCATATTTGAATTCAATAGAAGACATTAAGGTTCTTTTAATTTGAATTTGCAATTAGCAGTGAAGAAGTAATTGGTACTACACTGTGAGGGTAGGTAACACATGAGCAGGGCAGCGTACTAACCTTGGAGTTTTGTAACATCCCACTGTTCCAAGGCATAGTAAGTGTTGCACTGAAACATGTCAAAGCTTGTGGTAGTCAGCTTTTACAGTGATCCCTTGGTTTGAAACAATTTAATGGTAGCATTAAACAATTTCATTTACTCTGGAAGTTGGAGCAAAGAACTATATACCTTTTCATTCAGGCAACAGAGAAGTCATAGCTTCAAACAATTTAATTATACAATTAAACAATTTGATTAACTCTAGAAAGTAGACCAAATAATTATATACCTCTTCATTCAGGCAATAGAGAAGTCATAGATAACTGTGCTGTAATGTTGAGAATGATATAAGGAATTGATATCCATCGCTGTCATTAAAATAGGCCTTGGCGCCAAAGGAAATTGAGCCAATGGTATCTGTCAGATATAGTACCTAAAGGTGCATTGTATCAAGAAATCCAGGTCACTTAAGAATTAAAATTAAAAAATGCATAACTAAAAAAGACACATCCAGTTGCTTTATTATTCCACTAAATAAGAAAGATTCACTGCATTCCAATGTCCTGCTATAAAACTAACATGGTATATCAAATTCAACCAATGTTCGTTAATCAAGTTGCTGGGCATCACATATTGCACAACTGCCTCACCTAGAATCATCCATTGTCAAAACTGAGAATATTGAAGACAAGTACAACTGATGCAGATGGTTTCAGACATTTCAGTATTCAAATTTGAATATTATGTAAAACGACTCAACAGTGACATGACCGGATTGCCAGAACTAATGGATGGAATCCGTGAAGAAGGCAACCAATATTATGTCCTGCCTACAACAAAACCAATAAATTGATGTTACATTAAGAGTTATAAAACACAGATAGTTGCTTAGGCTGCTGAGTCATCGCTGCAATCATGAAGCAAACAGAGCAGCAGAAGGTGTGTTGTCACACCCTGAAAATCTGTGTTTCTTAAATTAGAGCTAAAATGCTTTATTTATGAATTTTTGTGCTCATAAAATATAGGGAAATAAAAACTTTTCTATAAATTAAAATTTATCCTAGGGTTTAGAAACTTGTTTGTGCTTTCCATGCCGGTGCATTTGAGTTTTTGTGATGTGTGGTTTTGGTTAAAATTCAAATTGAGTTCAAAATGATTTGGAATTAATTTAAAAGGAATTTCATAGAAAGGGTTTTGAAAATAAAGACGTTTTGTTTTTCAAAAAGTTTGGAAAGTTTAAAGTTTCGAAAACTTGTTTTTTCTCCAAAAGTTTCAAATCAAAAGTTCAAAGGAATTCAAACTGGTTTTTGAAAATGGTTTGAAAAAGGTTCTGAAATAAAATGAAAAAGGCAAAACTCTTCTCCCTCATCTCCCCTTCGGTTTTCGGCCTGAGCGGCCCGGTCAGCCGGCCTGTTTCTCCTCCCCGCGGCCTCTTCCCTCTCCTCTCCCTTTCTCTCTTGCTGTGGCCCGAAGGCCCAGCACTCTCTCCGGCCCAGCCGACCGTTTCCCTCCCCTCTCTCTCCGTCGCTCGCGTGGGCCGCCGCCCGGCCCAGCAGCCCCTGCGCAGCGGCGCGGTCAGCCTCGGCGCTGCACTCCGCCTCGCCGAGGGTCAGCCTCGGCGCTGCACTCCGCCTCGCCCGAGGGTCAGCCTCGGCGCTGCACTCCGTCTCGCCCGAGGGTCAGCCCCGGCGCTGCACTCCCTCCTCCTTGGGCCGCAAGCGTCTCGGCCCAGCTCTGCCCGTTATTCAGCGCCTGAGCGCCCGCACTCCCTCACCCCCCACTGCTTCCTCGGGCCCATCCGCCAGCGACCCTGGCTCCGCACGCGTCCCCTCCCTCTCTGTCTGGAAGGCGGGCCCTGCTCGTCAGCCGTCTCCTACCTTCGGTCGTAAAGGAGCCGGACTGCTCCCCGATGGAATCCGCCCCGGCAACTCCCATCCCTTGCCTTCCTACCCAAGCCGATGCTTCCCATATAAATTCCGAGTCTCCACCTCCTTCGCTCGTTCCGAAATCACGCCGTTCCGTGCCCTATTTGGCCCAAACCGCGAGTTCCGTTTCCGCCGAGATCCCGCCGCCGTCCACTCGACGATTCGGCGAGTTTCATCATCCACCAAAGGTACCCCGAGCTTCATCTTGATCTCCCGAAGTCACCCGAACAATTTCTCTCCTTTTCTTCTTTTGTCTCATGCGCTGATTTCTCGTCGGTTTTCACAGAGCATCGCCGCCGCCTCGTCGAGCCCTCCGTCGTCCAGAAACCCCCGCCGGCCACATCATTACCTCAGGTGAATCCGCGTTGAGCTTCTGATCCTTCTCGTGTTTTCCCTGTGCCTAATCGAGCACCCTAGCCATATATCCGCTTCGCGCCGCCACCCTCCGGCCATGGCACCACCGTGGTCGCCGACCCCTCCCCCAACTCCGGCCGAAAGCGCCGCCCTAACCTCCCAAGCCTAATCTCACACATCCATCTCAGATCCAACGCTTCACAAAGCTCCATACCCCTTCGGTGGCAACTTTGCAGAAAAGCCATTATAACTTTCCAGTCCTAAACCCGCGCTCCACCTTGCTCTATTCTTTGAGTCTGTGCAGACTTACAACCAAGCCCCTGCGTTTTCTTCTAAATGAGGCGCAGTCCAGCCAGTTTCCAATTTCGTTTTATTTATTTAAATCTGCGAAAATAAAGTTCGTTTTATTTACAAGTTTGCCATCAGATTTCAAATGCTTATAACTTCTTTGTTTTAACTCCGATTTAGTCCGTTCAACTTGCGTTAGATTCGTTTCGAAAAGTTCTTTCTAAATATATAATTTTCAATACTGTTTTCTGTAATTAAAATTTGAGTTAAATCTAATCTAGTAATTAGTGTCTTTAATCTTGTTTAGCTCATATCTTTTCAGTTAAAACTCCGATTAGCGTGATTTTTGCGTCTGTGTGTTCGTAGCGAATCGTAGATCAGTTTTCAAAACTCTTTATCTTGTTTTCTTATGAGTGATGTATTGTTCTAATCATAGGCTTTGTTTGCTTTGCATGATTGGTATTGGATGCTTGTGTGGTGTTATGTGATCGTATGTCCAGTCGGTGAGTTATACGTTGGTGATCAAGAAGAAGTTCGTGATCAAGAGTTCAAGATCAAGAGTCAACCTTCGGAAATCTACAAGTCAACAGAAGAAGGATCTTGAGTTTAAGGCAAGTATAGCAATCGAGTGTTCTTTTCGCAATCATGATCATGTTACTTAATTAATGTATGCATCGAATGATAAAAATGACTTATTAGCAACTTAAGAAATTATCTGTACAAGAACCTTCGGGATTTACAGTGCAACTGTTGGGGGTTATATGGCTCTGACTTTAGCTCAGTATAAGGATCTTTTCTAGCTTGTTAGAGGTTACCGAAAGGCGCAAAAGGGGCTCCGATCTGTATGGTCTTGGCCGACCAAGTTGGTGCATTTTTGTGGTTAGTCACCGCTTGTAGGGGAGATTCATGCTTATTGATGGGGAAACCTAGCGGCCCTAACTTGTTAGACAAACCTTTGAAAGGCTTCATCGTGAACCCTGCCGACCTTCCTTGGTAGTGGGTTAAGAGGCTGATCACCTCGGGAAAAAGGGCAATTCACGTCTCGCAGTGAAAGTGTACACCTTTGCGCAAAGTTTATTAAACTGATATATCAGCCTTGCTCAAGGACACGAGCGGCCTTGAAGACTTTTACATATATGACTTATGTTGGATAGCATGTTCATTATTTACCGTTTTATGCTATTCATTATTTATGTTACATTGATCATGAGACTTGGGATCTATACCACTTGCTGCTATACTTGTGGAGTTCGACATGGACTCACTCTTGCTTTTCCCCACACCTCAGAGAGTTAAGCTTTGGAGAAGCTTAGGCTTGTGATCAACCAGTCAGTTGTCCCTGTGAAGTTGGTGTCTCCATCTGAAGATCGGAGTGTCTTTCCGCTGTCTGCTCTTTAAGGTTATGTTCTTTTGTTTTATATACGTTATATAAGAGCGTTGTCTTTCGATATTACCATTTATTTGTGGCTATATGTGAGATTTGACTTCCTGGGCTCACATATGGTGTATACCTGGTTTTGTTCTTAAAACCGGGTGTGACAAAGTGGTATCAGAGCAATGCTGACTGTAGGACGCAAGCCTAGTTAGAAACTGGTCGTTCTAAAGTTTGAAAACTGCTATAGAACTCTTGTTCTATCAACCTTGATATTTTTCTTCTCTATTGTATCTTCTACCCTTGTTATTTGTCTCCTCCTTGTTGCTTAAATTTTAAATTTTGCTCTCACCTTCTCTCCTTGCCTTGAATTGGTTTTTGAAAACTTCCCTCTATCTAAGTAGACGGATCGTTGACCAAGCTATGTCGTTTCTGACCGCAGTTAATAAACGAAAGCTGATCGCTATGCAAAGTCAAGACCTGGGAAGAATGACACAACAACAATACGCAACACAAGGACCAACCAATATGGAAGGAAGCCCTAAAGAACAGTTACCAGGTGTTGAAGTGGAGCAAGATTACATTTATGGAAGATTGAAGCATGTGGATATGACCACTATTCATGGAGCAAAGAAAGCAGTGTATGGCATGATCCCAGTTAATTCAGTAACTGCCATGGTTCTTTTTGACCCTAGTGCCTCGCACTCGTTCATCTCTGCCAAGTTTGTAGCTCGCCTGAAGATAAGGGAATGGCCAACAAAGAAGCTCATAGTAGTTGTACACCAACTGGAGAAGTTGAGACAAACCGTGTATGTCGAGATGTTAGAGTCCAGATAAAGGAGAGTGAATTCATAGTGAAGCTGAATATTTTGGAACTCTCTGGAATCGATGTTATCCTTGGACAAGGATGGTTAAGGGGTCATAAAAGTGAGGTCAATTATTCCCGACGATCAGTATTTTTAAGAACACCATCAGGCGAAAGGATTGAATATCGAGGTATGCCGTTATCACCCAATGAATGTGAAACAGGTCTGTTGGAAGATAGCAGCAGTAAGATTCAAGAGGTCCAGGATCGATGTCTATGTTGCAAGCATTATGGGAATTCTTGTCTTCAAGAGAAGTCAACCAAGGATGAGGTCAAAGCGAACCCAAGTGGTGAAGTCATGGAAGATAATAAAAGGAAAGCAAATTCATTCGAGCCACCGTTGATACGTCACCAACAGTTGAGTTCTACCCCAGTATCACATCCAGTTTCAACCCTTGTTCAGACCAGCCTAGATCAGCAGCATCTAGAAGCTCCTCCAGTTAAGAACTTTCCACATGAGGTTTGCATAGATGGATGAACAATCACCTACAAAGAATTCCAACCACGGAAGCGAGTTAAGAAGCAGAATAAACTGGTAAAAGTCGATCCTCTGAGTCAGCAAGATGACAGCACATCAAACAACACTTCTACCGCAGCAGATCCAACCAAAGGAAGATGTTATCATTGTCGACAGGAAGGACACTACGTAAGATCCTGCCCCAAAAAGGTCAACAACCGACTCAAGGAAGTAGACACAACCCAGTCACTACAGAATAGTCTCCAACAAGTGATGTCAGTGCCTGATGCAAAGAAAGCCCCTGATAGCAGTTGATAGATGAAGAGTGTACAAGGAAAGCTACCCTTGATGTTCTTGCAGATGTATCGTGTTCTAGTTCTTGAGCCCTTATGTAATAAGACGTTAGTAACGAAGTTAAGTCAAGTCCTTGGCTCATGTGTGGCTTGTGAACCTGTGATGTTTGTTGCTTGTCCTTATGATGATGTTTGTTTTGCATCTTTGTAATGAGTGCAATGATTTTGTGGGTTTCCTCACAATCTCATTTAGGTTTAGTTGATAGGTTATATGCATAGATAGTGGGGTTTTGCTCTTCTCTTGTCTTCCCTATCCTGTCTTTTCGGAGCAGTCTGTCTTTATCAGCTTATATCTCTGTTTATGGATGCTCAAAAATCATGGAATAATTCTGGACACAAGTAGACTTCATGATCTTTCTCTGAGCGCAAGAACCACCCTGACAGCTATTATGGTTTTGGAGTTATGAAATTCACAAGTTGACGCATCCGTGCTGTCTGGAGTCTGGAACAGTTACTGTTGTCTGCTGTTTTCGACGACCTTAACTACAGAATCTGGAAAAGTGTTCTACATGAAAGTTGTAGAGGATTTCATAAGCTTTCCAGAAAGGCAAACTGCAACTTCATTGGATGAACAGAACTCGAGTTATGGCTGTTTTACTGCACTGCTGTTTTGATACTCGCGAGAAATTTCAGAATTCTTGTTCTTACCTTCGCATATGAATTTCTCTTGGATGTCAGAAGGTCTTTATGCTAGGTAGCTTAACTGGAAAAAGGTGGAATGCTATCCTTCTATTGTTTCTCTTAGTTGCTCCTTTCTTAAGGGGGGTAGCCATGATGAAGTTAACTTTGAATCATTATCAAGATGAAGTTTCTTACCATCTAGTGTTTTAATCGGAAGAATCAGTCATGGATGAGTCTTCTCTTGTCTCTCTTGCTATATCAGCCTTGTCTTGTCATCTCATGGAGCTATGGTTAAGTGTGTTATGAAGAGCTGAATCCTAACACATACATGTTGAAAAACAGATGGTTGCTACCAGGAGAAATGACTACAATGATGCTACAGGAAATGCTCACAACTCTAAACCACCGCCATCAAATCCTTCAGCTATAGAGCAAGTTTTGACAATGCAGACTCAACTATTACAGACCATTGCTCAAAATGTGTTACACAATCAGTATCAAGAACCACCTATTGACAAGCGTGGTGAATTTATGAAAGGACACCCACCGACATTCTCTCATACTAGCAACCCAATAGAAGCTGATGACTGGCTTAGAGCTGTGGAACGACAACTTGACATAACACAGTGTGATGACCATGAGAAGGTGCTCTATGCTTCCGGCCAACTTCAAGGAATTGCATTAGATTGGTGGGAATCGTACCAGTTTGAACATACAAATAAGAATCAAATTGGTTGGGAAGAATTCAAGAATGCTTTTAGATCTTACCATGTTCCAGCTGGAATAGTGGCGATTAAGGAAGACCAATTCCTCAACCTGAAACAAGGATTTATGTCAGTGTGTGAGTATCATGACATGTTCACCCAGTTGTCACGCTATGCGCTGGAAGAAGTGAATAGTGATGCTAAGAAGCAGAAACGCTTTCTGAAAGGACTCAATGATGGTTTGCAATTACAACTGATGACGGTTGAATATACCAACTATCAAACATTGGTGGACAGAGCAATTGTGATTGAGAACAAGCGTCGAGAGATGGAGGAGAAGAAAAGGAAAAGAGAAAGCCAATCTGTAGGTAGCAACATACACCACCCCTATGCTCATGCACCAGAATTCCAACAAGGGAACCAGGAATCAAGTGATCAGTGGAATCTTGAATCTCCTCATGAACTCCATCAGTATCAGCAATTCAATGATGAAGTACTTCACTCCAATTCCCAAGAGCCATGTCTGTCACCCCCTAGTGACACCTTGACGAAGATTAATGCTCCTACTAGTGAGGGTTGTAACGATTGTGACGAGGTTAATCACTATGAGGACGACTGTCATAAGAAGTTTATGGAGAGCAATAAAAGTCAGGATGACGAACCACATCAAATACAAAAACAGGAGAAGCAGGAGCCAGGAAGTAAAGTAAAAAGAAACTACATCCAAGGAATGTTAAATCATGTGTATATGATTAACAAACGTGGGACTAAGGAAGTCGTGTATGGTTTCATTCAAGTAAACTCTGCTCCCGCCATTGTGATGTTTGATCCTAGAGCTTCACACTCGTTCATCTCTAGCCTATATATACAAGAACATAGGATGACTATGCTTCCAATGAGGAAACCAGTGATAATTAACTCTCTAGGAGGCGAAATGAAAGCAAACCACATATGCCCAAAAGTTAGCCTTGACATAAAGGGAGTAAACTTTGAGGCGAACCTTACTGTTTTGAAGTTGATGGAAATAGATGTTATCCTTGGAAAGGGTTGGTTATTTGCCTGTAAAGGAGTGGTTAAGTATGCCCAAGGTTTGGTGCTTCTAACAACACCGACAGGTGAAAGGATTGAGTATCAAGGTTTTCATCCTGTACTTGAGGAGTACGAAAATGACCCATTAGAAGGGGTACCTATTGAGGATAGTAAGGTGGACTGTGAGTTTTCAGAATATCAATGCGAAGGAACAACTGCAGATCAAGTTTCCACATCTCTTTGAGTTGTAAGCCAATCAAGTTAGCGAGCAAGACAAGTTTGGGATAATCAAGTGTAATGATTTTTTTTCATGGAATCTTGGTACACAAGTTATGATCGTGAAACATCAATGGTTTGATAAGTTTAGTATGCAAGTGTGAAGTGAAAGTGTTATCAAGATCTTTTCTCGTTCTCTCCTGTGCTCTGAGTCTCTTTCGAATCTCGGGACGAGATTCTCTTAAGGGGGGTAGATTTGTCACACCCTGAAAATCTGTGTTTCTTAAATTAGAGCTAAAATGCTTTATTTATGAATTTTTGTGCTCATAAAATATAGGGAAATAAAAACTTTTCTATAAATTAAAATTTATCCTAGGGTTTAGAAACTTGTTTGTGCTTTCCATGCCGGTGCATTTGAGTTTTTGTGATGTGTGGTTTTGGTTAAAATTCAAATTGAGTTCAAAATGATTTGGAATTAATTTAAAAGGAATTTCATAGAAAGGGTTTTGAAAATAAAGACGTTTTGTTTTTCAAAAAGTTTGGAAAGTTTAAAGTTTCGAAAACTTGTTTTTTCTCCAAAAGTTTCAAATCAAAAGTTCAAAGGAATTCAAACTGGTTTTTGAAAATGGTTTGAAAAAGGTTCTGAAATAAAATGAAAAAGGCAAAACTCTTCTCCCTCATCTCCCCTTCGGTTTTCGGCCTGAGCGGCCCGGTCAGCCGGCCTGTTTCTCCTCCCCGCGGCCTCTTCCCTCTCCTCTCCCTTTCTCTCTTGCTGTGGCCCGAAGGCCCAGCACTCTCTCCGGCCCAGCCGACCGTTTCCCTCCCCTCTCTCTCCGTCGCTCGCGTGGGCCGCCGCCCGGCCCAGCAGCCCCTGCGCAGCGGCGCGGTCAGCCTCGGCGCTGCACTCCGCCTCGCCGAGGGTCAGCCTCGGCGCTGCACTCCGCCTCGCCCGAGGGTCAGCCTCGGCGCTGCACTCCGCCTCGCCCGAGGGTCAGCCTCGGCGCTGCACTCCGTCTCGCCCGAGGGTCAGCCCCGGCGCTGCACTCCCTCCTCCTTGGGCCGCAAGCGTCTCGGCCCAGCTCTGCCCGTTATTCAGCGCCTGAGCGCCCGCACTCCCTCACCCCCCACTGCTTCCTCGGGCCCATCCGTCAGCGACCCTGGCTCCGCACGCGTCCCCTCCCTCTCTGTCTGGAAGGCGGGCCCTGCTCGTCAGCCGTCTCCTACCTTCGGTCGTAAAGGAGCCGGACTGCTCCCCGATGGAATCCGCCCCGGCAACTCCCATCCCTTGCCTTCCTACCCAAGCCGATGCTTCCCATATAAATTCCGAGTCTCCACCTCCTTCGCTCGTTCCGAAATCACGCCGTTCCGTGCCCTATTTGGCCCAAACCGCGAGTTCCGTTTCCGCCGAGATCCCGCCGCCGTCCACTCGACGATTCGGCGAGTTTCATCATCCACCAAAGGTACCCCGAGCTTCATCTTGATCTCCCGAAGTCACCCGAACAATTTCTCTCCTTTTCTTCTTTTGTCTCATGCGCTGATTTCTCGTCGGTTTTCACAGAGCATCGCCGCCGCCTCGTCGAGCCCTCCGTCGTCCAGAAACCCCCGCCGGCCACATCATTACCTCAGGTGAATCCGCGTTGAGCTTCTGATCCTTCTCGTGTTTTCCCTGTGCCTAATCGAGCACCCTAGCCATATATCCGCTTCGCGCCGCCACCCTCCGGCCATGGCACCACCGTGGTCGCCGACCCCTCCCCCAACTCCGGCCGAAAGCGCCGCCCTAACCTCCCAAGCCTAATCTCACACATCCATCTCAGATCCAACGCTTCACAAAGCTCCATACCCCTTCGGTGGCAACTTTGCAGAAAAGCCATTATAACTTTCCAGTCCTAAACCCGCGCTCCACCTTGCTCTATTCTTTGAGTCTGTGCAGACTTACAACCAAGCCCCTGCGTTTTCTTCTAAATGAGGCGCAGTCCAGCCAGTTTCCAATTTCGTTTTATTTATTTAAATCTGCGAAAATAAAGTTCGTTTTATTTACAAGTTTGCCATCAGATTTCAAATGCTTATAACTTCTTTGTTTTAACTCCGATTTAGTCCGTTCAACTTGCGTTAGATTCGTTTCGAAAAGTTCTTTCTAAATATATAATTTTCAATACTGTTTTCTGTAATTAAAATTTGAGTTAAATCTAATCTAGTAATTAGTGTCTTTAATCTTGTTTAGCTCATATCTTTTCAGTTAAAACTCCGATTAGCGTGATTTTTGCGTCTGTGTGTTCGTAGCGAATCGTAGATCAGTTTTCAAAACTCTTTATCTTGTTTTCTTATGAGTGATGTATTGTTCTAATCATAGGCTTTGTTTGCTTTGCATGATTGGTATTGGATGCTTGTGTGGTGTTATGTGATCGTATGTCCAGTCGGTGAGTTATACGTTGGTGATCAAGAAGAAGTTCGTGATCAAGAGTTCAAGATCAAGAGTCAACCTTCGGAAATCTACAAGTCAACAGAAGAAGGATCTTGAGTTTAAGGCAAGTATAGCAATCGAGTGTTCTTTTCGCAATCATGATCATGTTACTTAATTAATGTATGCATCGAATGATAAAAATGACTTATTAGCAACTTAAGAAATTATCTGTACAAGAACCTTCGGGATTTACAGTGCAACTGTTGGGGGTTATATGGCTCTGACTTTAGCTCAGTATAAGGATCTTTTCTAGCTTGTTAGAGGTTACCGAAAGGCGCAAAAGGGGCTCCGATCTGTATGGTCTTGGCCGACCAAGTTGGTGCATTTTTGTGGTTAGTCACCGCTTGTAGGGGAGATTCATGCTTATTGATGGGGAAACCTAGCGGCCCTAACTTGTTAGACAAACCTTTGAAAGGCTTCATCGTGAACCCTGCCGACCTTCCTTGGTAGTGGGTTAAGAGGCTGATCACCTCGGGAAAAAGGGCAATTCACGTCTCGCAGTGAAAGTGTACACCTTTGCGCAAAGTTTATTAAACTGATATATCAGCCTTGCTCAAGGACACGAGCAGCCTTGAAGACTTTTACATATATGACTTATGTTGGATAGCATGTTCATTATTTACCGTTTTATGCTATTCATTATTTATGTTACATTGATCATGAGACTTGGGATCTATACCACTTGCTGCTATACTTGTGGAGTTCGACATGGACTCACTCTTGCTTTTCCCCACACCTCAGAGAGTTAAGCTTTGGAGAAGCTTAGGCTTGTGATCAACCAGTCAGTTGTCCCTGTGAAGTTGGTGTCTCCATCTGAAGATCGGAGTGTCTTTCCGCTGTCTGCTCTTTAAGGTTATGTTCTTTTGTTTTATATACGTTATATAAGAGCGTTGTCTTTCGATATTACCATTTATTTGTGGCTATATGTGAGATTTGACTTCCTGGGCTCACATATGGTGTATACCTGGTTTTGTTCTTAAAACCGGGTGTGACATGTGTGGTATGCAACACTGGAACATCCTGAGTCAGTGTTCCCCATTCACCTAAGCAAAAAAATATGTGAACCAAACAAAGGAATGACTGTCACGTACCAGCTAGTGCAACGGAAGGATTTCGCTGCCTAGGAAGAAGCTTCAAATCTTATATCTCTGATCTGTGTATGAATGGCGACAGTATCTTGTTTCAGAAGGCAGTACTCCCAGCACGGCAGTCATAGTCCTAGGAAGTGAAGCTGGACTAATGTAGTCATAGGAACTGAACCTGGACTAATGCGATTTGCAAGCTGGAACCGCATAGATGAATTGCATTGCGCAGACCTTACAGGAAGAGAAAGTGTGCAGAAACTTTTAGTTAACAGGAGACGAGCACAGAAATTTTGGAACGAAATTGAAAAAGCTCTATATAATTCCTCCTTGCATCTAACTGAATATACAATGGCGTATGTAAAGACTCAGTTTAAGTAGAGCAAAATGAAAACCAAAAATCGAGGCCTACAGGAGGATTAGGGTGGGTTGCGGAGACACCAGGCCAAGGCGGATGACAGCGCAAGGCATCGGATGGATCGAGCGCGAGAGGGAAGGAGAGAGAGGGAGAGGGAGAGGGAGGGGCGGCGTAGAGGAGACGGCGGCGCGAGTGGGAGAGGCGGAGTACGCGCGACGGAGGCGGAGGCTGGCAGGCGGAAGGCGCAGCGGCGCTGAGGGATGATAATCGGGATAAGCATGAGGCGATGGTCGCGAGGCGAATGACCGATTATTTCTGAGCGAACGTTCGTGACGGGGCCATGCGTCCGGGCGTCGATGAACGACGGCACACGTGCCTTCGTATGTGAGGTGGGCGGTCGGGTTAGAACAGTAAAACAGTACTCAACAGGGACCGTCGGATGGTTAGATTGGAGGGCCAAGGAGGTGGCTGGGCACTGTATCACTGTGCGGTCTCAGGTTCTAAGATCTAACTAACTAGCAGGAACCCCGCGGCAACTGCCGCGGGCTAGACAGAGAAAGTTGATATTATTTGGTATTGTGCGTGTAGAATATATATCAACATGTGTTATTTGTGGCATGCATAGGTAAAGGTACCAGAAGATAATTTATATGAGATACGAACATATAAAAGCTAATCCTTTGCATAGTAGCACTCCAATAAGCATTTGGACACAAGAAGCATGAGAAATTATGTACCAAATACTGACTTAACTTTTTCAGATATATCTCTATCTGAGAAAAAGGTAAATCTAAGATATAAAAAATAGTACACATTATTGAGATTGAACACAGTCAGATATAACATCTCTGTATGAAGACAACATGAGCAGTTTTCTTAAACAGGCCCCAAGGAAATTATTATTACAGGACAACAAACTGATAAAAAAAAACATGATGCCAGTGGTATTATGCTAGAGCAACATATAGTCATCTTCGTCGACCATGAAGTCCTCTGATTTCCTAGGTAATCATATATCTCCTACATTTGAGGACAATGTACACAATAGACTCACATCTATTAATTCATTCATCCTGACCATCCTCTGCACAATAGACTTACATCTATGACTATGAAATAGAGTCGGTAAGCAAGGTTGAGAGTCTCTTAGCTCGAATTTGTATGGGACAAAAAGTGAGACAGTACCATTCATAATCAAAATCAATTTATGTGGTCTGTCTACAAAGAATGATAATGTGAGAAAATAAATGACACCCTGTTATGTGATATGAGATTGTACTAACAAAAAAAGTGATCAGAATAGGGTGGACTACTTAAACTATCTGAAATGAGATTGTACTAACAAACAGTGATCAGAATAGGGTGGACTACTTAAACCTTTGACAGAACAATATGCTATATGCATAAGAATTATGTCCTGATTCTACACTTTGAGATGTTAGGTCACAGAAATGCAATAAGGTCATAACAACACAATGCTACAATAAGGTGACTGAAATCAGGAATCAATTAAACCTAATGAACTGGATTTCTAATTCAAGTTTCCTAAAAAATTCATAAACAGTTATGAGATTAAATTGAACCTCTATTTGTGGCATCCTAGAATTTAATTTAACCATCCCTTCTTTGTTGTCATCTCCTTTATCTACATAATACGTCCTTTTGAGAAATTCCCTTAACTTGTCATAGCAATTTTCACTGCATCCAGAATAAACATCAGGGCACACTCTTCTTATAGTTTGGTAAAGCCTTTTTTTTAAAATACTAAAACTATTTTTTAAGGGATAACAAAACTATGTTACTACATGCACGGGAAACTTTGGAAGAAGCAAAGTGGTGTGAAGCAGCAACCTAAACAACAGATCGTTTGGTCTAAAACCATGTTCGAAGCATTAAAGGTGACATAAGAATGGGTTGACTATAATATTATTTATACTTAAGCTATAAACGGAAATAGCATAGATACTGCCATGATAAACAAAATATAGTCTAAAAAGTTTCCTGGTAACATACTGGTGATCCACCTGCCACAGGTCCAATTGGATTCAATTACAGATGTTAAGCCCTGATCTGTTAATTTATTCCTAGAATACCCAAATGTACCAACATTCTGCAGCCAAAGAAAATGAAAACTAAAAAGGTGTAACATGAAAATGACAGTAGCATAAGCTATTCTATGTTCATACCCGAGGAAGGAAACCACTGTAATACAGAGCAAATAGTGCTGGAAAAACTTTTGGTTCTTGCCTGTTCGCCAGTAGC
The DNA here is from genome assembly GCA_009763385.1 of Coix lacryma-jobi var. lacryma-jobi. Taxonomy (NCBI): domain Eukaryota; kingdom Viridiplantae; phylum Streptophyta; class Magnoliopsida; order Poales; family Poaceae; genus Coix; species Coix lacryma-jobi. The sequence goes on along the minus strand of CM019831.1, from coordinate 110,939,628 downwards.
TCTAATTACAACAACACAAAGAGATGGTTCATTGTTCGAGTGTCTTATGGATAAAGACACTGCAGGCTCTGCCTTTTGAATAAGAAAACTGATTTCAGAGATGTGTCCCTAATCCTGACGCAGTAATTTTTCCTGAACAGCTGAACCATCCAAAGTATTGGCCATTTGGCGTCCAGAATCTGCATAATAAGATAATATGACTAAGAAAATGTCTCTTGATTTTTTTATTATAATGGTAGTGCAAATTGAATAGAACTATCAAAGGTACGAAACAATCTAGTGTTAGCAACACTAAGGAAATCGTAAGGCATTAGGACAATAGTGGCAACTATGATGAGCACATATGTACATGGAAAAACTACGTAACTCAACCAAACTGATTTCCAGAAGAGTGTCAACCATAAGCAAGATGCATGGTCCAATGACCTCTCTTTTCAGTCAGAGATACAACCTCGAAGTAATCTGGAACTCTATCATTCCCTCAAGCATCTATATTTCTTAAAAGTTGACATGCATGATGCCTTTCCAATGCCCTTCAGAGTTTTGGCTCTGCAGTAATCCACAAGCCTGCGTTCTGAAACTTGGACCAGGTTCTGCAACATACATCATCAAGTAGAAAAATTAGTAGATGAATGTATAGTAATGAGTAAATACCAAAGTAAGCCAACAAAGTACATCCCATTATATCGGATGGGACAAATCCCTCTTTCAGCCACCGATTTGCGAAACAATTTTTTTTTGCGAGACTTCAGTTGACTAACGCCGAGCATACAGGCGGCACCGAGAGGGGAGGGGAGCAGCCGTGCAAGCAGCCATCGGCGGGGCTTGCCGGTGAGGTGCATGCTAGAAGGCTCGCACGGTGGGAGGTGCGTGTCGTCGGTAGAAAAGCAAATCGAGCAGAGGAGAAGATGGAGAACCATAGGGAGGCCCCTGTTCTTCCCAATCCAGAACCCTAGAAACCAAAATCCCCAAATCCCAGTACATCCCAAACCGTAAGACAAAGAAATAAGGTCATTTACCTAACGGTAAACCAGCGACAAGCCCTAGGCCCTGTGCGATGTGGCTGCTGATGAAAATCAGGGAGCCGCACCGCCACCGGTACTATCCTGTGCGTGTGTGTGCATCTCCAGCTAAGGGTGCCGATCGAGGGGCCACTCGACAGTGCCGCATGCCGTTGCATGCGTGCGCTGGTGAGAGGTGCCCCGGCTGCGGCACCATCGTCCCCGCACGCTCCTCATGGCCGACGAGGGTTCTGTGCGGCTGTGCGGTGGCGAAGATGTTGGAAGCCTGGAAGGCTGCAAGGGGAGAAGCCACGCAGCTGTGGAGAGGAAGGGGAGCCGACATGGAGACAGATCAGATGACGGGAAGAAGACGACGGACCTGACTCGCGTGTGCCGTGTGCGGAGGTTGCGGGCGGCGATGGGAATTTCGCCCAGAGCAACGCGTGTCCAGAAGCGGGAGGCGGCGCCGCGGGTCGAGTGCCGCGTGGGGAGAGACAGGCCGCGCGAATGGTTGATACTGTGGAACAGAGGGTTGGGATGGAGCGGCGTCAGCCAGATCGGACGGATGGTAAAGGAGCATGTCACTGTAGGACTGTTCATTGGAATCATTGTTGGTAAGGTGTCTCAGAAACTAAGGATCTTATATGATTAGAGGATGAGGATGGATTTTTTTAAAAAATGAATCAGAGGATGGATTAGGAGTTATTGGAGAGGAGTTTTTCTCAACCTTTCTAAAACACATGAATTAGGAGGAGGTTTAGAAAACTCTTGGGAATGCTCTTATCTAGATTTCCATTCAGCATCACTTGATTACAAGATATACCTGCGCCAGTTACAAACAAAAGACATAACGAAACCACTTTATTCTGCATGCTGATCGATCAGGTATAAGATTACTCATCTGGATTTTTGTTGCTTATTCAATACTTTGCAAACAACCGAGACTTACACAGGGAAATATGTACTAAATAATACAGTACTGTAATGTTTTTTACCTAAAAAAAGAAATATGCACTAAATAATGATGATAAATCATTAAGAGTGACTCAATGCAGCTTACAATTATAGTCAGAAGCACCGACACAGTTGATAACCCATCATGGGATGAGGGTTTTTGAACCACACTATTATTAAAGAAAGCTAAGAACAGCAAAAGGGGCATGCCAGGAGTAGCACAAATGGAAAAATATACAGATCGAAATTGTGTGCTAGACAGTCTGAGAACAAATTGGGAAAAGGCCTACAGAAAGAAATACATGTAGAGAAGTTTTCTACACTGAAATTTGTTTATCTAAAACTCCATGCAGCATCAAATGATTACCTGGGTTACTTACAGTTACAGGCAAAGGACCGCAAAGCTAATAAGGCACAACGTAAACACTTTATACTCTGCAATGCTGATCAAATGTTCATGACTCAAGTGAAGACGGATAAAAGCAACAGAAACTTGAGGCAGTACCCATCTAAAATGGGACAAAGAGCTCAACCTTTTCAATTCCTGTTAGAATGAACCATATGGTATGCATTTGCTTCCATATGACCTCTCCCCTTTCCTTTCTAAATTTGTCGACTGTTTTTTATACTGCACTCTGTTAGAATGAACCAAATGGTATGCATTTGCTTCATTATCACCTCTCCCCTTCCCTAAATTTGTTGACTGTATTTCTACTGCACTCTGTTACAATGAACCAAACGGTATGCATTTGCTTCGATATCACCTCTCGCATTCCTTTTCCAAATTTGTTGACCGTATTTTCTGCTGCATTCGGTTCCGTGGGCGCTGCTGCTACTGCCACCGCCTCAACATACAAAAGATTGATGTTTGTTCAATGATAATCCTTGTTTAGTTCACAAATTTAATGAATAATCTCGCCTTTCAAAAACAATTGATGTAGCCTTCCTTATATTTTTCCCATGACAAATTATTGGATTTCAAATATGCCTCTAGTATGTTTCGTCATGTTCGAAAACATGTGAATTATGTTTTGTTATTAAGATCCATGCATGTGAACCTGAACCTTCATATATGTTTTCTTTTATTTACTCAGGCACAGGGATGACTGTAGACTTCTAGATAGAGGGTGACAGTCAACAGACAACTAATAAACACCGACAAACAATTGCCAACAATTGATAGGGGTATGGAACCAAAAAACCCCAAAGGAAAAATTCAATCGCATTCATTCATCTATTCGAAATGTGATTGAGCGATCTTTTGATGTATTTAAAATGAAGTGGCAAATTTTATATAAAATGCCGAACTACCCCATGTGGAAGCAAAAAATGGTAGTTGTTGCTTGTATGGTACTCCATAATTCCATTTGTGAGCATAATAGTGAGGATGTAGACTTTGCTCGGTTTGATCATGATCCAAATTTTGTCCCTACAATACCGAAGCGGTACAATCGATTTGTGGTTCCATCGGATGTATCTACTTCAGAAGGCAATTTCACCATAATGGATACTTTTCGTGATGAGTTGGTCACCAGACTAGCTCTAGCTTGGAGGTAAAATGTAATGGAGTACTGCATTTTCAATTTTTTTCTATGTACAGACTATTACATCAAGTTGAGGTATTGTTATGAATAAGGTTAATTATATATTATTAATAGCATTGGTCAATTTATGTTGCTTCGAGCAGAGCTATATTCATGAGAAATTGCAAAAAAAAAAAAAGAAAAAGAAAATGCATTACGTACACACATTTGTATAGGTGACGTAATAAAAGTCAAAAGAACACGTACAACTAGCTACGTATAAGTGATGAATAAAAAATTAGGACATTATTGGATACTGCAACTAAAACCTTTATTTATGTATCTGGAGCTGTTATCTCAACCAAACACAATTTCTCAGCTCCATGGTAGAAGCGCAGATCCGCACCGGAGCTGATCTGTGATGGAGCTGGTGTTTTTTGAGATCTGGAGCTACGTGTAGCTCTGCCAAATAGACCCAATCTCCGAGCTGTAGTTGTAGCTCTTTAAAACTCAAAAGCTCTAAAAGTGCCGACAATAATATATCTTTTTTCGTTGCTCCTTGACGATGATGAAGGGAAAATAAATAGACATTAAGTTCTTAAAGTTGATGAATCCCTTGCAGTCTTGAGTCTAGTCTAGGTCTCCTACACTACTACGATCGGTCACATCTCTCTTCATATTCTTCTCTTATTTGTTCATCCTACCTACATGTATATATATATTGTGATGATCATGCTGAGAGGGGAATCATATATATGCACAATGATTAGCTAGCTATTTGTAATAGGCAATATAATGATGGTGATAGTGAGGTAGCAAATAAATGATATCTAATCATAATGCAAGTCAAGAACAAATGAAGAAGAAGAAGGCACATAAGTAGGAGATTGGAATGCAAGTCAAGAGAACAAATGAAGAATAAGAATGGCACACGAGGAGATTGAGACAATTATAGGCTGATGCTAGTGTCGATGCCGTCATGGACACCAGCGGCAACCTGGATGGCCTGCTTTGCACGCTATTGAGGCTGAAGGCACGATGGTAATCGTCGTTGCTGTTTGTGCTCCGTAAGAAGCTCGTGAGATCGTACCTGAGCCAGAACTAGAACTACGGCAGTAGAGGCAGGTTGGTTGCACGTAATCAAGGTAGAGGCATGTCCTTGGCAGTCTATGGATCAACATCTTTGCTTAGGGTTGCATCCAAATAGACCTTGAGTGTCACCGAGCAGTAAAACACCGAAAATCTTGGTGGTTCTTGTGTCAATCAACCTATTTCCATGTTTGGTGACCTCCAACATCTCATAAAATAACTAAGATAGAAAAGGTGGTTAAGCTCATTTCTAAACTTACAAAGGTACTCCTCGCAACAAATTAATCGTAAAACCCTAATAACAATACATGTACGCTGCTCCAACTGTTAAGTTATCAAATAACAAAGATGTATGAGATTGTAACGTCAAAAGACTGCTAACAATGAATATATAATGTACTGAGTATTACATGTCATTTCCATTTCATGGTACAAGATATATGAGCTGTTGTATCATTTCAGCAAGTTGCTATGATTGCTAGCATTACAATGTGTCTCATGACTTAACAAACAAGTTAACTGTGACTTGCTGGTGAGTTAAAATGTGTGTCTGATGACTTAACAAACAAGTTAATTGTGACTTGTTGGTGAGTTTGCATGACTGTCTTTGGCCTGGAGTCTATGGTTTAGATTCTATGCCGAACGAGAAGAAATGGAGGTATCTGGCCTAAACATGGTAGGAATAAACACCACACCATATATAAGTCAAACAATTTAGTTCTTTTCCTCCAAAACCAAACAATGCATTCCTCAAAGTAGGTTCCAAACCAATTCAGAAATCAAGTCGGTTTGCCTGATTCGTATGACTGATTTTTTCTTAGTAGAGTAGCTCAAGCGAACAAAGCCAAAACTATTCCTAATCAACTTGGTTCCTCTGCTCTGGTCCTCTGTTTTCTGCTCTAGGGCTGCTCTCCTGTTCGGCGGATACTCTTTCGTATACGCTAATATGCCCCCTCCCCCCCCCCCCCCTAAAAAAAGCTAACGAATAAGTTTTAGATATGGGCATTGCTGATATACTCCATTATCATACACCTGTTACTAAATTAAATATTTCCTCTATTCCAAACTATAAGTTATTTTAACTTTTTTTAGAGAGGTCAAAACATTTTAAGTCTGATCAAAATTATCGAAAAACTACAAAAATTTCTGAAATCTAATAAGTATACTTTGAAAATATAATTAATGAAGAATCTAATAATATTTATTTTAGTATTATCAATATTATTATTTATTATATAAATTTGGTCAGAGATGATTTAATTTACCAAAAAAAAACTTGAAATGAATTATAATAGGATGGAACGAGTACCACTGTAGTACGTGTTGGGAGAAGCAACTCTCGGCTACAACCAGGTGGAACCCTCGCCCCACGGTGGAACCCTCGACCCCTGTGGTGAAGGTTCCACAGGTTCCCGAAGGTCCCTTTATCTTCTCTTGACTTGCAGGGGTCCTCGCGGATGGGTCATCACTCACTTGGTAGGGGTTTTCGGAGCCCGCCGTCCTCGTCTACGTCCGCGGAGCTGAGGACACCCCCGAAGGTTTCCAGGAAGGAGGCGTGGCGAGGCTACGCCGCTTACCGGGCGGCGGCGGGGAGGAGAGGAAGAGAGTTAGGGTTTTTGAGCACTTGTGACTGTACGGCTTTACCTTCCAACCCCTATTCCTCCAGACAACTGTCTTTGTACCCTAATGTAAATTGTACGGTGACCCCTGATATCTCCTATAAATACCCAGGGATGAACAGTGTAAAGGCAAGATTTTTTGAGTGAAAGAAGACTCGTCGCTAGTTTGTCGTAAGTGCTTTCCACTATTGGGAACGCTCGCCCAACCCTGGTACACGTGCGGGGGTTGGGCAGGTGTTAGGTCCCAACAGTACGTGACTCCGCAGTTCGTCTATCCCTCGCTACCAAACATCTCTTCTCACTATAGCACTGTATCAGTTCGTCTATCCCTCGCTCCCAAACATCTCTTCTCACTATAGCACTGTATCCATTATAGTTTGAAGCTGCACAAAAATATTCAATAGCAGCACACGCCACACATGTCTTAGTCTGCTCACCTTAACTATGGAGTCTCTACCGGCTACCGCCATACACACACGAGCACATGCCTCACCTACCATATTTCGTAGTATCATAACAATTAACAAAATCACATAATAATCACATATTTAAGCTGAGTTAATCTCCAATCAATTTTTATTATCGGTTTAATTCTTCACTACACCTACCTTAGCTATTTATGACATCCAATCAAATAGGCATGTCCGAACAAAACATTGCGAAAATTTAAAAGAATTGTCTGCTTGCTCATCGATCATTATTTGAAAGGATTAGACCTTATAATGGCTACGGTAGTCATTAAATTGTGAAGCTAAAATGACCACAAACACCATGTACCAGATTGATCTAGTTTCAATTCCGTGGCCTCCAATATCACACAAATAATTAAGGTAGAAAAGGTGATTCCCTCCAATATCACACACAAATAACTAGGTAGAAAAGGTGATTCGGCTCAAAGGTACTCCTGATAACAAAGACTAATAACAATAAAAGCACACTGATAACAAAGTTGCATGAGATTATAATGTCAAAATACTTTTCTTCTGTTTCCTAAGTCCTGACAAACTAACAATCTAGATGCATATACTGCAGTGAACGTCACATGCAATTCCCATTTTCATCATGCTCCATTTGCACTCTGCATCAATCAAGTATATATATATGTGTGGCTAACAAAATTGAAGCTTCTAGCCAAACATGCCAGGGCCTCAAAACTATTCCTAAATAATCAATATTGATTCCAAACACCTTATAAAATGATTCTAAGCCAAATAAAAAATCAAAACCATTGTAATCAACCATGTTTGACAGTATTGTAGGAAAAAATAAATGGCATGCCCTAAAAAGGCCAGTTAGACTGAGTGATAGATAAATGATGAAAAGCATGTACAAGTTCAGAAATTTGCACCTAAAAAGGGGAAACACCGAATTTCATGATGCATTTCCCACAAATAATATGTGTCTATAGTTCAAAAGAATTACAATATCACATAATTGAGTGCTAGTTAATTCACCACTAACCAATGAGTGATGGAGATATCTATCATTGTGATGTATCTTTTAGTAGATTCATCAATGCCTACACTGAAACGGCTAGAAATACTCTCTACAAAGCAAATTCTCGAATCAACCATCAAACGATTTTTAGAGGCACCATGATTTTTTTGTACAGTTGAAATTCTAGCCACTCCTGCATACAATTGTAGAGGGGCTCGACTAATAGACCACCCTTAGAAATTGACCCATTGAGAGTTTAGATCTGTTTACACCAGATTTTGGACCAAAAGGATTATTGTTTTGTAGGCACAAATGGCAAATTTGTTAATGAAGAAATCGGCCAGAAAAATAAAAGAAACCTATTTGGACCCGGACACGACCAAAGGTTCAAATGGGCCAGACGTGACAAATTTTGAAGGTTTGTTGGGTTCGGCTGAAGAGTTTGAGTCCGGGTCGTCTTTTGTTTTGTTTTTATGTAACATAGTCGTGTTAGGACAGGAGTCAACCGGGTTATAAATAGCTAGAAACTCGATTAGTGTACACACAATCAATCAATCAACACTTCGGCCACCGGCCAAAACCCTAGGAGTAGGATTAAGGTAGAACTCGGTGAACCTTCAACCAGGCACGGCTGCATCGGCTGGACCTACCTCCGGTTTCCTTGTAAGTTTCACCAATGGCTTGTGTCATTATACAATAAGGTTGTATTTGGCATCGACCAAACTCTTGTTAAGCTATGACATAGCTAGTTATCGGTTTAAGTTTGCCTTTTGTAAGACTGTCTTGACTCTGATCAATCTCTTGCTTTAGTCGATCTTGACTAGTTATCGGCTCTATTGGTTTTGGCAAGTCAATAGATTCATTAAGTTATCGATGTTGTTTATGCTTTAATGTTTTTCTTTAGATTTAAACACATCTTTGCCCAATCAAGATTGACAAAGTAGCTTAAGCTTAAAAACTGTTTAGTTTCGGCTACCCAAAGGCCTTGCACGCTCATACTAAAGGAAATAGCCGATCTAGGCCTTTCATCGACTATTTTGTCAATCTTGATTGTCACGTGTTGTGCGTTCGAGATATCTGATAAAATCATGGTTCGATCTAAGATAAGATAGATTTGATCTAACATGTCTATTACGGCTGTATTTCCGAACCCCACTGATATATATATGATAGATTAGATTTGTTTGACCTTGAACTGAGTCGTGGTTTTAACGAATAGATCTTGTTCGTGCTTCATGGACCCTGAATCGACTAAAATAGCCAATCCAGTTATGCTTTCTTCATAATGTGTACTTTTGAACGGCCTGAAATCAATGGATCTTCTTATTGCATCGGACGTGGTCTAGCTTGGTCATCATTAGGGCTGTATGGAGACACCCCACTGTTGATTCATCCTGGGCGTTCGGTTATAACCGAAAATTCGGTTCGGTTAGGTTCGGTTAAAAAAATTTCGGTTTCGAACCTATAGCCACCGATCGGTTATCCAGAAAACCAAAAAACACAAAATTCGGTTTCGGTTTGTAAATACGGTTTTCGGTTTTTGACCGTAATAACCGAACATAATGCCAGCAGCAGCAACAATGCAGAATTACATGAATTACAAGCAGCAGCATCTCAGCAAAAATTAAAATTTTAAAAGTAGCTTCAGTATCTAACAGTACACAAATCAACAAGCCTCAAGGCTCAAGCAAAGCAACACAACAGTACACAATTACAAGAGTTCTTCATTATTCAAATACATAAATAGTAAGTAAACAACCATCATTCCATCAGGACTGCAGGAGCAGCAGCATGCACCAAGTTGTCTAGAGCATCAGCAAACCTGCAGCTCACCCTGGGCAAAACTAACCGAGAACCGAGAACCGAACCGAAATAACCGGAACCGAAACCGAAATAACCGTGCGGATACATGGGTGTATGCCGAGTCTCTGAGTGATGAGTGATTGTCAACTGGGATAATGCGCATGTTCTTTGGCTTGTGTTGTGTAGGTGTCGAGCACGGACGTGCCGTGCCGATGGACCGAGAGTGGCAAAGGGCGGACGTGAGGCTTGGACTGAGGGATCGGTGGCCCGAGGATCAGCTGTGGTGGTTGGCAGCCTGGGACAGCGACGAGCGAAGACTTGCGGGGCACAGTGTTGCTTGGGTCGAGGACCTGGGGACACGTGTCGGTGGACGGGGTGCACGGGCGGTGCATCCCCTCTACGGCTCGGTTTGGTGGTTGAGCCACAGAAAAACCACCGAGTGGACGGTTTCCAGGTTTGGGCCTCAAAACCTGGGCGCTGATGGTTTCCGAGTTTGGGCCACAAAACTCGGGCTGAGGACGGTTTCCAGGTTTGGGCCTCAAAACCTGGGTGTTGCGGGTTTGCTGAGTTTGGGCCACAAAACTCAGGCTACGGTCGGCTGGTTTCCCGGTTTGGGCCTCAAAACTGGGGGTTGGTCGTGAAGGCTGATTTCCCGGTTTGGGCCTCAAAACCGAGGGCGAAGTCCGTGAAAAGGATGAGCCGAGCGGTGGCGGCACGTGGCGGCAATCGGTGAGGTTGCGTCGAGGCAACGCTACCAGTTGTGCGGGCGTGGCCGTCGGATCACCAGCTATCTTGAGTTGGTCCAGAATAACCCTAGGGTTTAGCTGGCTCGCTCTGTAATTAGAGAGGGGTAGAGTAGGAAATAGAATTAGGATAAGTAGAGGGAGACACCCTCCTCCCATTCTATCTCCGTCATTTGCTCTTTTGCTTCTAGGGTTTTCTGCTCTCCCACATCCCTGCTGTAGCGAACTGAGATCCACAGAGAAGACAATCATACTTCTGTGTCCGTGAGATTTTGAGGAAGTGAGACCGTAATCTCACTATTGTAGCGTGTGGTAGCCACATGGTTGCAATTTCGTAGTTGTGATTTGCGTTTTGTTCGTGTTCTTCGCGGGTTATTTTTCTCCACGTTTTTCCCGTCGTTCAATCTCTTTGCTCGGTGCGTCTTTTGCAAATCCGTTTGAACCAAGATATTCTAGATCCTGAGGCACTTCTTTCCACCGAAGGAATTCACCTTTCACCTCACGAGCTAGTAGATCGATCGATTTTCGTTTCGGGTCAAGTTTTTCTTCTTTCCCCCGAAATTCTTCGATTCATCGATTTGGAGATTGTTTCGAGCCATGATCCCTTAGGGATAGCTCACTATCCTCCTTGTGACTCTTCTCACCAAGTTTGATCCTTAGAGGATTTGTTTTGGGTGAGATCAAGTTGAATCGGTGAATGAACAACGCAGTTTCGGGGTGACCGGACTCTTGGCTCGGGTTGACCGGACGCATCTTCAGAGTCCGGTCGTTGAATGTACTTTGCAGCACATTTCTGTGTGTTGACCGGACCCATCTTTGTTCACTGACCGGACGCACAGGTTCTACTGTTCATCGGGGTTTTTCAGACGACCGGACGCTAGGCTGGTTAAGACCGGACGCTCCCTCTGTGAGTCCGGTCAGAAACAGTAAGGTCCCAAATCCGTTTTTACTTGACCGGACGCGTCCGGTGGGTGTTGACCGGACGCTGGGTGAGTCCGGTCAGTACTGACTTCACTGTTCCGTCCGCAGTTCATTCGTCCGTTGTCAGTTTTGATTTCCGACTTTTGCATTGGGTTTCTAGAGTCGTGAAGTGTCTCGCTGTGCTTCTTGGAAGCATCCACCCTATCTCTAGGGTCGTGGACACTTACGAACTCTAGGGTTTGCTTTTGGGGTTGTTTTACGGGACAGTGGCTACTAGTTTCTGAAAGGAAATTTTGAAGCTCCCATTCACCCCCCTGGTCGCTTTCTGGTAGCACTTTCGATCTTTCAATTGGTATCGGAGCAGGTTAAGAATCTTCCACCTTAGCCGGTTCCAGATCCACATAAGGCGACATGGATCGCGGCGTGGGCAAATTGCCGTTTTTCGACGGGACGAACTATGCGTATTAAAAGATACGCATGTCGGCCTATCTGCAGAGTTTGGGTGCTTCCATTTGGGATATTTGCAACTCTGCCGATTACGTTGTCTTGGCTGCTCGTGTCTCTCAGCTTCAGATCGATGAGCACGATGCCAATAGCCGAGCCCGTAATACTCTTTTCTCATGCTTGAGCATGAGTGAGTTTGATCGCGTTTCTCACCTCGCTACGGCTCGGGAGATTTGGGCTACCCTCATGCGTTTCCATGACGGAACCTCTCAAGTCTAAACCCGTCTCTACGAGTCGTTCAAGCGAGAGTATGAGAAGTTTTGACATATGCCTGGCGAGAGCATAGAAAGTTTATTCGCTCGCTTTCAGGTGATTGTCAACAGGATGAGGGCTAACAAGGAGCTGTTGCCTTTCGACGATCATGAGAGAGCTTTGAAGCTTTTGCATACTCTCGATCGGTCGGTGTGGAATTCCAAGGTTCAGGCGATCATCGAATCGCCTAACTATGAGACCCTCACGTGCGACGAGCTCTTTAGTAAGCTCAAGTCCAGTGAGATTGATGCCATGGCGAGGGCTTCTTATGAAAATCCTTTTGGCCCATCGATGGCTTTGGTTTCGGGCTCTTCTGCTAACCCCTCTGGAGGCTTTGCACTTTCCTCTCTTCTTTCTGTCACAGAGGAGCAGCTGGAGTTCATGGGGGATGACGAGCTGGCGTTGCTCGCCAACTGGTTCTTGCGGTTCCACAACAACCGCATGAACCGTCGCCGCGGCGGAGGACGCTCAGGATGCTTTGAGTGCGGCGATCCCAACCACTTCATCGCCAATTGCCCAAAGAAGAACAAGCAAGTCTTCGGCAAGGCGGATCATGGGCACAAGTACGACTCCGGCAAGCGCAGGAAGAAGTACGTCCCCGCGAAGCACAAGCAGAAGGGCGGCTTCAACAAGGAGTACATCAAGACGAAGTACTTGGAGAAGGCCCAGGCTGAGCAGCGTGCGTTCTTCGCCACACTCAGCGACGTCAACGACTCGGATGATGACTCCGCTTCCTCAAGCGACGACGAGTCCGAGAAGAAGAAGAGGATCGAGGACAAGCTCAACGGCCTCTACTTCTTCGCAGACGACGAGGGCTTCTGTACCATGGCCCTCGGCAAAGAGGTCGACGGCGAGCTGGAGGACACTCCTCGGAACGACGACGACAACGACGACACCTCCCAGGTATCTCAGACCCCCGACGAGCTTTCTGCTGAGGTCGAGAAGCTTACTACCGCGCTCCTTAGTCAGGATAAGTTGCTTAGGCGTGCTGCTAGAGAGCGCAAGGAGTTTAGGAAGAAGTGGGAGGATACGGTGAAGGAACTTGAATCTGTCAAGTCCACCGTAGTTGTTACCGATGAGGAGTGTGAGATGTGCACCACACACATGACTGACCTTCTCGCTTTGAGAAGCAAGTATGTTGTGTTGGTAGGAGAGGTGGATGAGCTAAAGGCTAGATCCTTGCTGTTGGGTGCGTGCAAGTCTTGTGCTGGCTTGCAAACTGAGTTGGCAGAGAAGAATGCCAAGATTGTGTCTCTTGAGAAGGCCAGCTCGGGTAGCACTTGTGTGTCCAGGTGTGTTCTTTGTGAGGGTCTGGAGATGGAGATAGCCAACGTGAAGCACTTTTCGATGATGACTATGAGATTCGTTTTAAACCGAATCTCAGTCGTATTTTGGATCCTCAGGGCAATCTTGTGTGTTTGATTTCGCCCTTTGGAAAAGTCTTTCGTGCGAATTTCTCGGAGTCTTTTGGCATTTCTCGTTGTCTTGTGGCCGGACCTTCCTCTTCTGATCTTTGGAAGTGGCATAGGAGACTTGGACATTTGAGCTTCGACTTGCTTGCAAGGCTTAGCTCACTTGGCCTAATCCGAGGATTGCCCAAGTTGTCTATGGAGAAGGATCTTATTTGTCATTCTTGTAGACATGGGAAGATGGATGCCGCTCCCCACCATCCAGTGACTCAGGTCATGACCAAGCGCCCTGGAGAGCTTTTGCACATGGACCTTGTTGGTCCGGCTCGGGTGAGCTCGATTGGGGGGAAGTGGTATGTGCTTGTTGTTGTTGATGACTTTTCGAGATATTCGTGGGTCTTCTTTTTAGCTGAGAAGACCGAGACTTTCTCCTTTGCTCGCAATCTGATTTTGCGTCTTCAGAACGAGTTCCCTTTGAACTCGACGCGAGCTATTAGGAGTGATAATGGTTCTGAATTCAAGAATTCGGATTTTGAGAAATTTTGTAACTCATTGGGTTTAGAGCATCAGTTTTCTTCCTCCTACACACCGCCTCAGAATGGTGTTGTAGAAAGGAAGAATCAGACCCTTGTAGAGATGGCCAGGACGATGCTCGATGAGCATAGGACTCCTAGGCGATATTGGGCCGAAGCTATGAGCACTGCATGCTATATTTCCAATCGCATCTTTCTCTGAGCTTTCTTGAAAAAGACTTCTTATGAGTTGCGTTTTGGAAAACTCCCCAAGGTGAGTTATTTTCAAGTTTTTGGTTGCCATTGTTTTATACTTAAGAAAGGCAACCTGGACAAATTTGAGTCTCGTTCTTCTGACGGTGTATTTTTGGGTTATGGCACTCATACTCGTGCATATCGTGTACTTAACCTTGATACTAACCGAGTCATGGAGACATCAAATGTCACCTTCGATGAGACCATGGTTTGTCCTTCTTCTCGTTTTGAGCGTGCAGATGATCATGAGGTTGGTGAGCCTCTTTTTGATGACGAGGATGAGGGTGTTGAAGGTATGGATAATCCAGCACCCCCTCCACCTGCTGTGCCGCAAGGAGCAGTGTCTACTACGACTCACGGCCCCAACACTTCTTCATGCGATCCGCCACCTCGAGCGGCACCCTTTGTACCCGAGGAGGCACCAGCTACTGTTGAGGGGAAGATCACTTCTGCTCGGGAGGCGCCACGACATATCCAGCGCCAACACCCGCCTCAACAGATGATCGGCAGCATCGGCGAACGTGTCACTCGGTTAAGGTCACAACAAATCTCTCACTTTGCCCATTCTGCATTTGTTGCTGATTTTGAACCCCGAGATGTTGGACACGCTTTATCTGATCCAGATTGGGTTAATGCCATGCATGAGGAGATAGAAAATTTTGAAAGAAATCGGGTTTGGGTTCTTGTTCCTCCTCCTCCTGAGTGTCACCCAATTGGGACAAAATGAGTTTTCAAAAATAAACAATAAGAGGATGGTCATGTTGTGAGAAACAAGGCTAGACTAGTAGCCCAGGGGTATAGTCAGAAGGAGGGGATAGACTATGAGGAGACTTTTGCTCCTGTAGCTCGTTTGGAGATAATTAGGATACTCTTGGCTTTTGCTGCATCCAAAGGGTTTAAACTTTTTCAAATGGATGTCAAGAGTGCATTCTTAAACGGCTACATAGAAGAGGAGGTGTATGTGAGACAACCCCCGGTTTCAAAAATCCCAAGTTTCCAAACCATGTTTTTAAACTTCACAAAGCTTTGTATGGTTTGAAACAAGCCCCTAGAGCATGGTATGATAGGTTGAAGACCTTTTTGCTTGCTAAGGGATTTAAAATGGGATGTGTGGATAAAACGCTTTTTCTCCTCAAGCAAGGCACTGATACTCTCTTGGTCCAGATTTACGTGGATGATATCATTTTCAGTGGTTCTTCTCACGCTTTGGTTGCCAAGTTTGCAGACACTATGAGCAGGGAGTTTGAGATGAGCATGATGGGCGAGTTGACGTTTTTCCTCGGGTTGCAAATCAAGCAATCCCGGGAAGGGACGTTCGTGCACCAGGGTAAGTATACCAAGGACATCCTGAAGAAGTTCGACATGGGTGAGGCCAAGCCTCTTCCAACACCTATGCCGACCACGGCGGCCCTGGATGCGGATGTGGATGGAGAAGCGGTGGACCAGAAGGAGTACCGGAGTATGATTGGGTCGCTGCTGTACCTGACGACGACACGCCCGGACATTCAGTTCGCGGTGTGTCTTTGCGCGCGATTTCAGTCGTCGCCGCGCACCTCGCACCGTCAGGCGGTCAAGCGCATTATGAGGTACTTATCCTTCACTCTAGAATTTGAGATTTGGTATTCTGCTTCCTCCACCCTCTCTTTTTGCGGTTATTCTGATGCCGATTTTGCTGGTTGCCGTATTGATCGCAAGTCCACTTCTGGGACTTGTCAGTTTATTGGTTCTTCTCTTGTTTCGTGGTCTTCTCGCAAGCAGTCTAGTGTCGCCCAGTCTACCACGGAGGCTGAGTATGTTGCTGCAGCTAGCTGTTGTTCCCAGTTACTCTGGATGATGGCCACTTTGCGTGATTTTGGTCTGAGCTTTTCTCGTGTTCCTTTGCTTTGTGACAGTACGAGTGCGATTAGCGTTGCTAAGAACCCCGTGTTGCACTCCAAGACCAAACACATTGATGTGCGTTTTCATTTTCTGCGAGACCACTATGAGAAGGGTGATATCGACCTTCGCCATGTCGATACTCATCATCAGTTGGCTGATATTTTCACCAAGCCTTTGGACCAATCAACTTTTGCTAGGTTGAGAGGTGATCTTGGTGTGTGTTTCCCCTTTTAGATGGGGGAAACATTTTGGTTCTTGTATCATAAATTGACCTTTTGTTTTTCAATTGGTTTCTTCTTGCATCTTTTCTGCATTTCATTTTGCATATTTATATTCAGAGCTTCATGTATATAATCTGAAGAATGTAACTATGCTCTGTATAGTATTTGTTCCGATGCTTTATGATGATGTCGTAGCTTATGCTCTTTCTGATCACTGATACATGTTGTGAGCAGAGCTATTTCATGAATCGTGAATTTGATTAATGAACATAAAACTTGAAAATGTTCACCATTGAGATATGCAACTAGCATGTGTAGAATGTGTTGAAGTCACTTGTGCTTTTCATATATGCTAGGTTGCTATGTCTCTAGTGTTGAGTCTATCACTTGCTTGGTATGTTCATGTTCTGTTCTAAAAATCTGAACAAGTTAAGTGAATTGGAAAAGATCGAGATGGGATTGCTGTCGGTGTTTGTTAACCGGCAACTCGTCTTGAGGGATCTCAGACGATTTGTTCGGTGGGGATCGATGTATGCAGAACCCGATGGTAAACGCAGAGACAAGGATTTATACTGGTTCGGTTTGCTGAATAACATCCCTACGTCCAGTGTGGGGGGAATAATATTGCGTCCTGCGCTTATGGGTGTCTGGCTGTGTACCATGACCCCTTTATGTCTCTGGCTTATGTTATGTCCCGATCTAGGGAGCTTTGCCTCTCTTTATATAGTCCAGGAGGCTAGAGTCCTAGTCGGTTACATCTTAGAAGTCCTAGTAGGATTACAAAATAGCAATACTACTAGGATTACATGGAGAGTCCTAGTTGGACTAGGTCTTCGCCCTTCCTTGCGGAGTACCTGGGGACTCTGTCCCACAAGCCCCCGAGCTCTTCATGGTTTATCGGTGAAGTCATCTTGAGACCTTGGCCTTGATCAAGTGTCATCCGAGTACCTTCTAAGAGAAACCATAAAGTGCTCTTGAAATCTTCTAATGGTGTGCGCTTTCTGAAAAGCGCACCCATTGGGTGTAGCCCCCGAGCCTCTTGCTGTTTAGCATAAAGAGCTGGAGGGTCTTGTCTGAAATTGCTCCAATTCCTTTCGAAGAAATTTAGATGCAACATCTGAGGATATGTATCCCGCAGCCCCCGAGCCTAAAATCGACTACTCGGAGTCGATTGTAGGATCTTGTAGACATCCTCAAGGGTGCAGCCGAGTAATCTCCCAAGGACAAGGATAATCATCTGCTTGTCGCCGAGTGGTTGAATGCTTCGAAATTTGATCTTTCATCCTTGAATCCGAGCCCCCGAGTGTAGTCGAAGTGAAGCCGACTAAGCTGAGGCATTGATCGAGCCCCCGAGCTTAATGCCGACTACTCCGTGGAGGAGAATGAGCTTGATCGAAATAGTGGAAACAGGATTTTGGTGAGCCCAAGGCTTCGGGTGGGCAGTCTCCTCAACGGAGACCCCGTATCACCCCCACCTCGAGACTCCCAAATCATCATAACCATGTTTGAAGGCTCATCGCAATAACATGGTGTCCGAGTGAGGCATCCCTCAGGGGCGTACCTAACCCAGCGGCGTGGTGTCTGAGTGAGGCAGCCCTCAGGGGCCTACCTCACCCAGCGGTGTTGTAGTCCATATCTTTTCCCTGTAAAGAAGACATACAAAAATATGTAGTAACTGATTTTCATGATATCAAGTCGGGAGCATGTCCCAGCATTAACAAATGCATATGAAATTTTTCGCATCTTGCTCTTGCTAGGTTGTTTAAATCACCCGAGTAGTGGGCCTCTGACGTTTAAGCACCTATCCTGCGTGTCGAGCTTTGTCGAGCGTGAGGTACAGGCTTCACGGATTAAGGCTTGCACTTACTCAAGTAATTTAACAACTTGCTAAGAGAAGATTATAGCAGTCATGCTGCGCGAAAAAAGAAAGCACGCTCCGAGTGTACATTGTACACTCGTGAGGTGTTGTCCCGACTACAAGCTCGGAGCTATATGAGTAGCCGGGAATGCAATTATGATGTGGCCGCAGCGGCTCACGATTAATATTTGGAGATATTAAAAATATTAAAGCGTGACTTAGCTTGTTGATGCTGAGTTGACTGGTCAGCACCGTCGAGTGGAGTAGTCGACGCCGTCGAAATATCCAAGTAATGGATGACTTGGTACTCGGACGGCTCGCTTATTACTCGGACGACTTGTTTGCAGCTCGAAAATAGCTTGATGGTTTAACGCCCGCTTGATAGCTCGCTTATGGCTTAATGGCTCGCTTCGTGGCTCAACGGCAACTTGATGACTTGCTCGCGGTTCAACAGCAGCTCAAAGGCTCGCTTGCTTGCGGCTCAACGACGGCTTTATGGCTCGCTTGCGGCTCAACAGCAGCTTGAAGGCTCTGCTTTTGCGGTTCAACGACAGCTTGATGGCTCGCTCGCGGCTCAACGACAGCTCAAGGGCGCGCTCGCTTGCGGCTCAACGGCAGCTTGATGGTTCGCTCGCAGCTCAACAGTAGCTCAAGGGCTCACATGCGGCTCACGCCTCACTTGCGGCTTTACGGCAGCATGATGGCTTGACGACTCGGTACCCAGACGTTGTGGATATACGAGTAGTTGGTCGTTGATGAAATCGATTAGTCGGAACAGCTCTTCAGCAGATTATTGATCGAGCCGGGTTGTTGCCGAGTAATTCTTGATCATCTGGATCTCGTTCCCGACTAATATGTTGAATCCGAGTGGAGTAGTCGGTCGAGTCCGGGTAGTCGGAAGTACGCGCGGAGTCTTGTTCGTTGCCCGTGGCTTGGCTTGCTTGCAGCTTGGATGATTCGCTTGCAGCTTGCTTTTGGCCCAGACAGCTCGTCTTGCGCTGGTGAAAGTTGTTCCGCGTCAGAAAATTTGATCTTGATGTCCATCGAGATCTTGATCGCAATTGCACCGAAATCCCCTACCTGGCGCGCCAGCTGTCGGTGTTTGTTAACCGGCAACTCGTCTTGAGGGATCTCAGACGATTTGTTCGGTGGGGATCGACGTATGCAGAACTCGATGGTAAACGTAGAGACAAGGATTTATACTGGTTCGGTCTGCTGAATAGCATCCGTACGTCCAGTGTGGGGGGAATAATATTGCGCCCTGCGCTTATGGGTGTCTAGCTGTGTACCATGACCCCTTTATGTCTCTGGCTTATGTTATGTCCCGATCTAGGGAGCTCTGCCTCTCTTTATATAGTCCAAGAGGCTAGAGTCCTAGTCGGTTACATCTTAGGAGTCCTAGTAGGATTACAAAGTAGCAATACTACTAGGATTACATGGAGAGTCCTAGTTGGACTAGGTCTTCGCCCTTCCTTGCGGAGTACCCGGGGACTCTGTCCCACAATTGCTTGTCAACACATCACAGTTTCGAGACTGTTTCTCATTGCACTTTGAGTTAAACTTGAGTTGTGTAGTGTATGACTGAAACTGTTGCTTTAAGCTTCTGATTGCTTCTGCATAGGCTTCACACAGTTGAAAAGTTAGGCAATGACAAGCTTTCAACCTCTCGCAATCACATGCTGAAATTTTAACTTGTGTAATTTAACCGCTGCAAACTCCGATAAAATTTTGCAAACACAAGTCTATGTTTCATTCTATAGCATGATGATTGAACTGTGCTAGGGGTAGTTCAACTTGTATACATGTTTAGCACTTGTCGAATATCCTGTCTATACATGTTTTGTGCTATTTTGATGGTGAACCCTTTTTGGCTGAAAACTGCTCTTTTGCTCTCATATTCATATTTCGTATCTAGTGATCAGTTTGAGCCCTTGCTAGCTTCTTCTCGATGTTGTTGAGTCATCGGATCAGAACTGTGTAGAGCATCCTTGTACTCTTTTGATTATATTTCTAAGGCTACTAACTTGCATTTTCACTCATATGCATTTCTGGAGGGAGATATTCTGTCGAGGGGGAGACTTTTGAGTGCGTGTGCACATTTGTTTGATGGTGCATTTTCAACTAAGGGGGGGAAAATATTGACAAATCATGAGTTCTCTGGGTTGTGTGCACTAGTTGAGGGGGAGTCTGCTAGTTGTGTTGAGCCTTTGCCTCTTTCTTGAGGGACTAGCAAACATTTTCAGCTCATTTTCAGCTCTTCAATTGGTATCGAACTCTTTTGATTTTGAGATTGGTAACAGTTGGTTTTGAGCTACTTCGCTAGCGGTGTTGAGTCCGTTCTGCCTCTTCTTAAGGGCTAGCTCTGTTTTGCTTGATTCTCAGTTGATTTTCCAATTGGTATCAAGTTTTCTCGCTAGCGGTGTTGAGCCTGTTCTACCTCTTCTTGAGGACTAGCTTTGCTTTTTTTGGTTGCGTCAAGCCGTTGGCCATGTCTTTGGGAACCAAGTTGTCTTGCTCTTTCCACTTGACCTTCTTCAGCTTTGACATGCTTTTGGGTCATTTGGTTGAGTTCTCTCTCTTTCTTCCTTCCTTCTTCTGTTTCAATTATGATTTGTGTTGGTAGTTGACAATGCACTCATCAAGGGGGAGATTGCGGATACATGGGTGTATGCCGAGTCTTTGAGTGATGAGTGATTGTCAACTGAGATAATGCGCATGTTCTTTGGCTTGTGTTGTGCAGGTGTCGAGCACGGATACAGTGATCAGAGGCAAGGTGAAGGTCAAGTAGAGACGTGTCGTGCCGATGGACCGAGAGTGGCGAAGGGCGGACGTGAGGCTTGGACTGAGGGACCGGTGGCCCGAGGATCAGTTGTGGTGGCTGACAGCCTGGGACAGCGATGAGCGAAGACTTGCGGGGCACGGTGTTGCTTGGGTCGAGGACCTGGGGACACGTGTCGGTGGACGGGGTGCACGGGCGGTGCATCCCCTCTACGGCTCGGTTTGGTGGTTGAGCCACAGAAAAACCACTGAGTGGACGGTTTCCAGGTTTGGGCCTCAAAACCTGGGCACTGATGGTTTCCGAGTTTGGGCCACAAAACTCGGGCTGAGGACGGTTTTCAGGTTTGGGCCTCAAAACCTGGGTGCTGCGAGTTTGCTGAGTTTGGGCCACAAAACTCAGGCTACGATCGGCTGGTTTCCCGGTTTGGGCCTCAAAACCGGGGGTTGGTCGTGAAGGTTGGTTTCCCGGTTTGGGTCTCAAAACCGGGGGCGAAGTCCGTGAAAAGGACGAGCGGAGCGGTGGCGGCACGTGGCGGCAATCTGTGAGGTTGCGTCTAGGCAACGCTACCAGTTGTGCGGGCGTGGCCGTCGGATCACCAGCTATCTTGAGTTGGTCCAGAATAACCCTAGGGTTTAGCTGGCTCGCTCTGTAATTAGAGAGGGGTAGAGTAGGAAATAGAATTAGGATAAGTAGAGGGAGACACCCTCCTTCCATTCTATCTCAGTCATTTGCTCTTTTGCTTCTAGGGTTTCCTGCTCTCCCACATCCTTGCTGTAGCGAACTGAGATCCACAGAGAAGACAATCATACCTCTGTGTCCGTGAGATTTTGAGGAAGTGAGACCGTAATCTCACTGTTGTAGTGTGTGGTAGCCACACGGTTGCAATTTCATGGTTGTGATTCGCGTTTTGTTCGTGTTCTTCGCGGGTTATTTTTCTCCACGTTTTTCCCGTCATTCGATCTCTTTGCTTGGTGCGTCTTTTGCAAATCCGTTTGAACCAAGATGTTCTAGATCGTGAGGCACTTCTTTCCACCGAAGGAATTCACCTTTCACCTCACGAGCTAGTAGATCAATCGATTTTCGTTTCGGGTCAAGTTTTTCTTCTTTCCCCCGAAATTCTTCGATTCATCGATTTGGAGATTGTTTCGAGCCATGATCCCTTAGGGATAGCTCACTATCCTCCTTGTGACTCTTCTCACCAAGTTTGATCCTTAGAGGATTTGTTTTGGGTGAGATCGAGTTGAATCGGTGAATGAACAACGCAGTTTCGGGGTGACCGGACTCTTGGCTCGGGTTGACCGGACGCATCTTCAGAGTCCGGTCGTTGAATGTACTTCGCGACACATTTCTGTGTGTTGACCGGACCCATCTTTGTTCACTGACCGGACGCACAGGTTCTACTGTTCATCGAGGTTTTTCAGACGACCGGATGCTAGGCTGGTTAAGACCGGACGCTCCCTCTATGAGTTCGGTCAGAAACAGTAAGGTCCCAAACCCGTTTTTACTTGACCGGACGCGTCCAGTGGGTGTTGACCGGACGCTGGGTGAGTCCGGTCAGTACTGACTTGCACTGTTCCGTCCGCAGTTCGTTCATCCGTTGTCAGTTTTGATTTCCGGCTTTTGCGTCGGGTTTCTAGAGTCGTGAAGTATCTCGCTGTGCTTCTTGGAAGCATCCACCCTATCTCTAGGGTCGTGGACACTTACGAACTCTAGGGTTTGCTTTTGGGGTTGTTTTACGGGACAGTGGCTACTAGTTTCCGAAAGAAAATTTTGAAGCTTTCATTCACCCCCCTCTGGTCGCTTTCTGGTAGCACTTTCGATCCTTCAAACCGAAACCGAAAATTTCGGTCCCTAATTCGGTTCCTGCTTTCTGCTAACCGAATTTCATTAGGTTAATTCGGTTCTTGTCCTCGGTTAACCGGAAAACCGAAATTTCTAAAGAAGCCCATAAACACATGCAGCCCATCTAGCCCATTACCAAAACCCTAATATATAAATAGCCCACCACAACCATTCAGCCCCACGCCTCCTTCCTTGAGACCGACCGTGACCTCCCAGCCGCCGCCCCCAACATTCCAACAAGTTAGCATGTTCTGTTGGTCTTTGTCTGATTCAACTCACCATGGCTCCTTACCGGTCCTCATGGCGAGGACGTAGCAGCGCCGACGGCGAGAGGCCACCAGCAGGCGCCCTCGACGATGACGACCTTCCCAGCCGGCGCTCTCGACAGTGATAACCCACCAGCACGGCCCTCGACGGCGATGACCTTCCCAGCCAGCACGTCCACGCAAGCGGTGGACCACAAGCCGGCACACCCAGTGCCTTCTGCTTCCAGCGAGCCTGAGCAGCAAAACTCCAGCGACCGCGCATGGTGGCTGCAACCTTCCCAGTGGGCATGAGCGGCGACGACGACGATGGATCTTGAGCATCGTGTTTTTTCCAATTTTTTCTATTCTATTTTGTTAATGTAAAAGTCATTTTCCTATTATGTTTCGTTGGTGTGGAGGATAGATCGGTTAGTTCGGTTATAACCGAAACCGAACCGAACTAACCGACACCGAAATTTCTCGGTTCCGAGTTCTGTAGGTAACCAATCGGTTCTCAATTTTGTACTAACCGAATTTCATAAAAAACCGAGGAACCGAACCGATCGGTTTCGGTTAACCGAATGCCCAGGCTGACCTGCAGCCATCAAGTGATCTCAGTTAGCGAACTCAGCAGTCCAAGTCTCCAAGAAATATTAAACAAATGAATGTATAAAACTGCAATAGAAATTTACCTTTTACCAATTGTTCAAGACACAGTAGCTGAAGTATCTTCCTTAGAAATGGAAAGACCACCAAGTTCTAAAATAATAGATAATCTAAGTCAGTACAGTGTATGTGCAGAATCATGGAGCATATTAGAAGCTGAGCAATTAAGAATTTTCTATGTTTACCTTCCTCAAGCAAAGCCATTTGTTCGGTGTCCTCTTCAACACTAACATATTTTCCTCCACCTCCACGAAGCCAATCATTTGTACAAACGAGGCGCTCAACCATTCTTGGGGTTAGTGAAGTCCTAAAGTCATCAAGAGTTCGGCCACCGGCACTGAAGGCTGATTCAGAGGCAACTGAGGTGATAGGAATTGCCAACAGATCATGAGCCAACCTAGATAATATTGGGAATCTTGTTGCATTGGCCTTCCACCACTTTAGAATGTCAAAGTCTTTTGTGTCCGGCTCATTATCTTCTGATAGATACTTCTCTCCCTCAGATTTGACTGTGCCACCCTCACTGTTAATCTGCTGAGCCATTACCATCTACCTACTCATTTTTTTTGTTGGTTTCAGTTGTAGATTCAGACTCTGTAGGTTGTGGTGCCTTATCTTTTGGGGCATACATTTCCTTGTATTCTTCAAACAAAGCACGAAAATAAGTGTTCACTGTATCCCACACTTTGTCTCCTATTGTGTCCCCAAACATAACCTTAATTCCCATTTTAATGCAATTTGACTGTTTGTATCTAGGATCAATAGCAACACAAAAAAAACATTAAAGTTGAGCAGCTGATCCCCCTTATCTTTCTCTCCTCTCCTCTCTGTCCCCCTGCATCTCACCATACTTCTCTCCCCAGTACTTATAGTACTTCACTAGCATTCTTGTACCCATCTCCTTGCTCAGGTTGTCTTCACTTAGACCCATTTCTCTTAGCAATAGTAATACTTCAGCAATCTCAAGAAAATACGTGTCAGATGTTGGACGGATTTGTACAGAAACACGGAGAGTGAGGTCATAAAAGTGTTCAAGAAAATCAGTCATCTTCCTAGCCTTCTCCCAATCTGCTTTTGTTGGCACCCCTGGACCATTCTCTCCTTCTAATTCTAATCTGTAGTATGAGTCTTCATCATAGTATCTTTCAAATGCTTTCTCGTACTTGTCTGCAGCACGTAGCATAAGATACGTTGAGTTCCATCTAGTGCAAATATCCAAGTTCAGAAATGCTTTTCTCTGTACCTTGGCTAACTCAGCACATTTCTTAAATTTCACCAACCTAGATGATCCACCCCTAATGAACTTAACTGCAGCACGAACACGCTGAATTGATTTATCAATTTCCTTCAAGCCATCACCTACTATTAGGTTGATAATATGAGCAGCACATCGCATATGAATGTACTCTCCTTCCGCAAAACAACTTTTTGACTCATTCAAGACCCGCCTCATGTACTTGACTGCATTATTGTTTGCACTAGCATTGTCTAATGTTATTGTAAAAACCTTGTCAATGCCCCACTCAGCTAAGCAATTCTCTAATGGCTTTCCAATGTCCTCCCCTCTATGGCTCTTAACCAAGAAAAAACCAATTATTGCTTTCCTAAGATTCCAATCATTGTCAATAAAATGGGCTGTAACACACATGTAGTTTTGGCTATTCTTAGCAGTCCATGTGTCAGTTGTGAGGCAAGCTCTTTTACAATTTTCCTTAAAAATTTTCTTAAGTTTTTCTTTCTCATCTTCATATACTTTAACACAAGCTCTAGTGATTGTCCTTCTAGATGGCAGTTGAAATCGTGGACAAGCGTCTGCCAAGAATTTTCTAAGACCAGGACGTTCAGATAAAACAAATGGTTGCTCATCTTCAATTATCATCTCAGCAAACAACCTTCTAAGTTTATCCGGATCAAATTTCCAAGTGGTTACAGTACCAACATTACTAGTGCCAGCAGATGGTGTCAATTGCAAAGTTCCTTGATTATCAACTACTGGTTTGTTAGGATTCTTTTTGCATATCTTTAGATGAGTTTTCAGGGACGACGTACCATTTGTTCTTGAGCCACAATGAAATAGCTTTTCACACCACTTACACTTCGCTCTCTCTTCCCCATTGTCGAGTTTGACCTTGCTGAAACTTTCCCATACATCAGATCTCAAAGCCATGGGTTTTCTTTTCTTGGATTCTTCAGCTGCCTTCTCTCCTTCCTTGGTCTGCTGCTGCTCCTTGCTTGCATCTATCACTCCAGTCACTGACTGGTTACATTCAGTTTCTTGAGTTTGGGTCTGATTAGTCTCACAAGCAACAATATCATCTGTGTCCCCCATCTATACAAAGTATACCAGTAAAACAATTAAACAACAGCAAATATGAACCTATCATAATCCATAACAAAAAGATCAAGACAAATATGAACATATCTTAATCTAACAAAGTATATCAGTAAATCCAGCACTCCAGCAGGTAGTTTGAAGCAGAAATGAACAAGAAACAAAGAAATGAAGCTCGATCTAAACTTACATTGGAGGACTGCTCTGTCCGTGCCGCTATGGTGTCTTGGTCGGAGAACTCCACTAGGGTGTTGCCGGCCCCGCCGAGGCGCCGAGCTCTGGGGGCGAGTCCGCGACGCCGAGCTCTAGTTGCATGCAGCACAAGGCCCGCCGAGGCGCCGAGCTCTGGAGCCGCCCAGACTGGAGGCGAGTCCGCGACGCAGCGTGCTCTAGGGGCGAGTCCGCCGAGGCGCCAAGCTCTGGAGGCGAGTCCGTGACCGCGACTAGGAGCGGCGACTGCGACGCCGTCCCCGCCGAGGCGACTGCGACTACGTGCTAGCTAGCAGAGCTCCGCCTCCGCCTCCGGCGTCCGCGGTCTGCCGACGCCGTCGTGCTTGCCGCCTCCGCGTGGTCAACGCGACGCGATTTAGGGTTTGGGTGTGGCCGGCGGCTGCATACGCGTGAGCCGAATGAATGCTGAATGGGGAAAGGGGAAAGGGGAATGGGGGGATGTGGCCATGCGAGCGCTGGTCTGCTGGATGCCGTGGGCCACTGGGCTGAATCGGCTGTTAATCCTGTGATGGGCCATGGTGAATTGGGACCGACGTTTCTGCCTCCTGTGCGGTACTGCAGGTCTGCAGTGCCTGCTCCCTGGGTTACTCGGTTACTCGGTTATGCGGTTCGGTGTGTAACCAAAACCGAAGCCGAAGCCGTACACCGAACAGCGCAGAAACCAAAACCGAACCCGCAATTGAAAACCGAATAAACCGATATTTCGGTGCGGTTCGGTTCGGTGCGGTTCGATTTGCGGTTTGCGGTTGAAAAATGCCAGGGTGATTGTTGATGTTTAAGCTATTTTATCAATCTATTTGTTATTATGGCTGCATAGAAACACTCCACTATTAACAGATAGAATTGTCTATGCAATTAGTCGATTCATTGAGTTTATATCATTTAAACGTACATATAGATCTTTATTCTCTTCACATGTCTAAGCTTATCGACTGTTTACTTGTCCTAAGTGTCTTTTTACATATGCCATAGCCGTTTTGCTTTATATATCTATCAATGTTCTTTATGCAATCTTTTGGGAGTTGACTTTGTAGTTAATGTCCTATAAACAATGGCTATATTAGAGCCGCATAATTTGGAACTGTCTGGCACCAAACCGGTAGGTTCCACAATTTGATAACGTTTTCTTTTCCTTGTCAATTACAGGTCAAATTGACTGGCACGTCCGAGGTCGCTCTCACCCAGATTCGGCACCGCCACCTTTTTGAAGGTCCAGGAGGTCAAGACCCTGCTTCTACATGGCGTCTGAGGACCGTGCTCGAGTGTGTTGGCGCTCTCGACCAGATTTTCGTGCCAACACATTCTTTTGGCATGCCCGGTGGGACACGAATGGTTTGATCATGACGTTCGGCAATGAGGAAGTGCTTAACGTGACAATGGATGAGCTTCCAGATGAAATTCGACATTTAGTGGAACAGACTGTTGAGCAATATCGGCACATGTGTTTACTAAGCTTCAGCAAGACCAGGGTTAAAAAGATCATTCAGAAAACTCATCTTCCAAGGGTGGTTCTAGAAGGACATGTCGATCCAATGATCCAGATCCAACACAATGCCATGCAAGAAGTGATCAGCAAAGCAATGTCTACTACCCTGATGAATCACAATGAAGTGTTCCTCAACAGTCTCACGAATGCCATTAAAGAAGCTTTCAACTTGGGTAATGATAGAAGTGGTCCAGCGTATACAGTTAGAGGCAATCAAGGAGCTGGAACTTCTGGCGGACCATAGATGAATGGTCCTAATGGCAATGGAAACCAGATGATTGTCAGCCTCGGGGGCATGACACCGCAACCAATGCAACAACCGAATATGAGTAATAACATATACTCATTGGCTACAAAAATAGCTCCCCATGCAAGGAGGATTATCAGAGATTTCAATGCGCCACCGTATCAAGGGAACGTGGTGCCTGGTGACATTCCTCCTGGATATCATTATGTTTCAGATTTTTATACTCTGGACGCTTAGGAGAATCCGGGATATCATGGCAATACCTTCGGGAGGCAGAACATCGGCTATCAAGGGTCGGTGAACCAAGTAGATCAGTTGATGATTCGGGTTACTAACATGGTTCAAAAACAATTTGGTTTAACACCAAAGTCTACATTGACTGGCTACAAGAAGCCGTTTCCAGAGTGGTATGATCAGGTTGTTTTTCCTCCGAGATATAGAATTCTTGATTTTACCAAATTCATAGGAACGGGCTCAGTAACAACCATGGAACATATAACTCAGTTTCTAATCCAGCTCGGGGAAGTCGGCGACGAACCAACACTTAAAGTCAGAATGTTTCCTTTATCCCTGTCTGGTTCGGCTTTCTCGTGGTTTTCATCTCTGCCACCCAATTCCATTCAGAGCTGGGAGGATTTAGAAGATAAGTTCCATAAATACTTTGACTCTGGTGTGTTGGAGAAAGGACTCGTGGACTTAGTCGATACAAGGCAAGGAAATAATGAGTCTGGATGCCAATACCTTCAGAGGTTTAGAGAGATGAAGAATCGATGCTATACTTTGTCACTGACAGTTCCAGAGGTAGTCAGTATTGCAATTTGAGGGCTAATACCAGCCATCAGAGAAAAAATCGGCTTCAGTTGTAGCAATATGGCTGATTTGGCTAAGAAAGTGGCAAATATTGATGCTCAGAACAGGTACAATCAAGTCTTTAAGCCCAAGAAAGCCTATAATGCAGAAAATCACTTTTTCTTACAAGATGAAGATGATTCAAGCGATGAAAATGAAGATGAAGTAGCTGCTGTTGATTGGGCTTGGAAGAACAGCGAATACATGCCTTGGGCAAATGCTAAGAATTCTGAGAAAGATGTAAAGTATAGCTTTGACATCACTAAGGCCGATAAGATATTTGACTACTTGTTGGAGAAAGGTCAAATCAAGTTAACCGGGAATCACAATATCCCATCGGCTGAGGAGCTCAAGAATAAAAGCTACTACAAATTCCATAACTCAGGTACTCATACTACTAACAATTGCCGAGTTTCCAGAGATATGATCCAGAGAGCTATTGTCAAAGGAAGAATTGGCTTAGAAAAGGCCAAGGGTATGAGCATCAATGGCCATCCTTTTCCACAGAACATGGTAGCTCCTGCACCTCGAAGTGAGATCAAAGTACTGACCTCTGACAAAGCCAAGGCAGCTGGGACAGTTGATCCAAAAAAGCAGTTAACAGCCAAGGAGTATCAGGAGATGAAAGGGAAGAAGAATATTAATCAACATGATCAACCTGAAACTTCAAGGGCTGGTGAAGTAAGAAGACGACCAAGTGTCAGAATCTTATTAAACAAGTGGCAGCGTCAGAAGGAAAGAGATCAAATGCAAAGAGAAAGAGATGAGCAAGAATATCAAGAGTGGCTCGAAGAGGAAGAATACAGGAGGTCTCGTGAAGAAGAAAGGTGTATTAGAGATGATGAAAAGAATCATTGGGATTGCCCTTTCTTTAGACATTGTTGGAATGAAGGCTTAAAGCTTCCAACTCTTCGCAATTGCCCAGAATGCAGTGAGCAGTATTGGGAGTATAGGCAGTCGAGAGACAACCGCTGATCTGTACATGAAAGATTAAGATTTGAAAAGACAGATCGGCGCATAAAAAATGAAATTATTCATAATCGGCTTGGAGCAAGATTAGCCGATCAAAGTCATCCTTGGCAAGAGGGACAATGGTGTCCTGGTGGTTTGACTAAGAGCCAGAAACGATGGGTTCAGAGACTAAGAAACGATGAAATTCAGAAGAAGAAGCCCAAAGTCTGGCAGGTGAAGCAAGTAGCCGATAAGGGAGAGTCATCAGCTAATATATCTGCTTTGTTCTTGCTACCTGCTGAGTTTAGGTCCTCTGATTATGAAGAAGAGTTTGATGATGAAGAAGCAATTGCTCAGTGGATCTATCAGGCAGAAGGGGCCACATTTCAAAAACCCGAGAAACATTCTCATCTGAAAGCTTTATATTTGAAAGGGTTTATCGATGGAAGGCCTCTGAGCAGAATGTTAGTTGATGGGGGTGCAGCTGTTAATTTGATGCCATATGCTACCTTTAGAAAGCTTGGAAAGACTGCAAAAGACATAACTCAAACCGATATGAGGTTAAAAGATTTTGCTGGCAACGTATCGACCACTAAAGGTGTTGTATGTGTCGAGTTAACAGTTGGCAGCAAAAGTTTGTCGACTACTTTCTTCGTAGTCGATGCAAAAGGATAATATAGTGTACTGCTTGGAAGATATTGGATTCATGCCAACTGTTGCGTTCCATCTACCATGCATCAAAATGTAATCCAGTGGATCGGAGACACTATGGAAGTGGTACAAGCCGATTCAACTGTTAATATTGCCTACTCGGATCCTAATGTTTGGAATTTCGATAATGTGGAGTGCTTTTCTGGGAAGATTCACGAAGAAGGCTTTCTCAAAACGTCTGATGATGGCCAACAGCCGATCCAAGCAGTCGGCTTTAAAAAATGTATCTAATGGATTGTACGATCAATGAGGATGATAGTAAGATGGGTAAAGGTTTTACATCGGCTGATGAACTAGAGGCGGTTGACATTGGAAACGGTGATAAACCAAGGTTGACATATATCAGTGCCAAGCTGAATCCCAAATTTAGACAGGAACTTATTACTTTGTTAAAGGAGTATAAAGAATGTTTTGCTTGGGACTATTCTGAAATGTCTGGTCTTGATCGATCGTTGGTTGAGCATCGACTACCTATCAAACATGGGAGTCAGCCTGTAAAACAAGCTCTGAGGAGAATTACAGCAGAGGTTATGGCAGACGTAAAAACAGAAATCACTCGGCTTTATGAGGCTAATTTCATTCAGCAATGTAGATATGCCGAGTGGATATCTAGTGTAGTCTCTGTGTATAAGAAAAATGGAAAAAAAAAGAGTTTGCATTGATTTCAGGGATTTGAATAAAGCTACTCCAATGGATGGCTACCCGATGCCAGTAGCAGACATGTTGGTTGATGCAGTGGCAGGGCATAAGGTAATCAGTTTTATGGATGGTAATGTTGGTTATAATCAAATCTTTATGGCAGAAGAAGATATACATAAAACTGCATTTAGATGTTCGGGTGCTATAGGATTATATGAGTGGGTAGTTATGACCTTTGGACTCAAAAATGTTGGTGCAACTTATCAAAGAGCTATGAACTATATCTTTCATGAGTTGATCGGCAAGATTGTGGAAATCTACATTGATGATGTGGTTGTAAAGTCCAAAGATTATTAAAGACATCTCAAAGATCTCAGAGATACTCTAGAATGTGCAAGAAAACACGGGTTAAGAATGAATCCCCACAAGTGTGCATTTGGAGTATCAGCTGGACAGTTCTTGGGGTTCATGGTACATGAGAAAGGGATTGAAGTCGGTCAAAAAAGTTATGACGCGATTGATAAAGCAGTACCACCAACCACAAAGACTCAATTGCAATCTTTAATCGGCAAAATCAATTTCATCAGGAGGTTTGTTTCGAATTTATCAGCCAGGATTTTTTTTCGTTCTCGGTATTGTTGAAATTAAAGGATGACCAGGAGTTTAAGTGGGGAAGCGAACAACAGAAAGCATTTGATGAAATCAAAGAGTATATGAAATCCCTGCCAGTTTTGATTCCTCCTCAAAAGAACAAACCTTTTAAATTGTATGTATCGGCTGACGATCATACAATCGGGTCAGCTTTAATGCAAGAATTTGAAGGAAAGGAAAGGGTTGTGTTCTATCTCAGTAGAAGATTGCTTGATCCAGAGACGAGATATTCTCCCATTGAGAAGTTGTGCTTATGTTTATACTTTTCGTGCACCAAGCTTCGACATTACTTATTATCCTCTGAATGCATAGTAGTATCAAAATTTGACGTAAAAAAGCACATGTTGTCTATGCCTATTTTAAATGGAAGAATTGGCAAATGGATTCTTGCATTATCAGAGTTCGATTTGAAGTATGAATCGGCTAAGGCAGTTAAAGGTCAGGTAATAACTGATTTTATTACTCATCATCATGAACAAGGAATTAAAACTTTAGATTTTACCCCATGGGCTTTGTTTTTTGATGGTTCTAATTGTAAGCAAGGAGGAGGTATTGGTATTGTCCTTGTTTCTCCTCAAGGAAAAAGTTTTGAATATGCCTTTCCTATTGATCCAACATCTACTAACAATCAAGCTGAGTATGAAGCTCTTCTCAAAGGACTTCATCTTCTGTATGAGGTAAGGGCCGAGGTTGTTGAGATTTTTGGTGATTCTCAATTAGTGGTTAATCAACTACTTGGCCTATATAAGTGCAAAGATGACATATTAAGGGAGCATTATGAAAAGTGCCTTGAATTACTTGATTTTTTTTCTTCTATTGTCATAAAACATATTCCTAGATATCAGAATCAAGAGGCTAATCGGTTAGCTCAGGGTGCTTCTGGGTATTGGCAAATCATTGAGATATTAGCCGATGAGATTACTGATGGTGATGATTGGAGAATCGAGATTATTGAATACTTGAGAGATCCATCACGACAAGTATCCAAAAAACTGAGATATAAGGCTACGAAGTTTGTCCTTCTTGATGATCAACTTTATCACAAAACAATTGATGGTGTACTCCTTAAATGTATCAATCAAGAGGAAGCCAAGGTCCTTATGGGAGAAATCCATGAGGGGGTTTGTGGTGCACACCAGTCGGCGCACAAGATGAAATAGATGATCAGGAGAGCAGGATATTTTTGGCCAACCATATTGGAAGATTGTTTTAAGTATTATAAAGGATGTTAAGAATGTCAAAGATTCGGTAATATTCAAAAATCCCCAGCATCAGCTATGAATCCGATTACGAAGCCATGGCCATTTAGAGGATGGGGAATAGATTTGATTGGCAAAATATTCCCAACATCTAGCAAAGGACATAAATTTGTGTTGGTAACAACATATTATTTCACCAAATGGGTTGAAGCTATTCCTCTGAGGGAGGCCACATCAGCTATCGTGATTGAGTTTATTAAAGAGCATATCATCTATAGGTTCGGTGTTCCTCAAACAATTACTACAGATCAGGGAAAAATGTTTACATCAAAAGAGTTTGAGGATTTTGCTGATAGCACAGGCTTCAAGCTGATTAACTCATCTCCATATTATGCCCAAGCTAATGGACATGCCAAAGCTTCTAACCATATTTTAATCAAGATTATTAAGAAAAAGGTCAAGGATCATCTGAAGAAGTGGCATTTGGTACTCAGTGAAACTTTATGGTCCTATCGAATGGCTTGTCATGGTGCAACTAAATGTTCGCCTTACGAGTTGGTCTATGGTCATGAATCTGTGTTACCTTGGGAGATCAGTATTGGGTCTAGAAGGGTGTCACGGCAGAATAATTTGAAAGCCGATGAGTACAAGCATCTCATGATAGATAACGTTGATGATTTAAGTTTTCATCGGCTAAAAGCTCTTAAGAATATTAGAGCTCAGAAGTTGAGAGTTGCTAAATATTATGATCGAAAGGTCAGGGAGAAAAAGTTTAATGAAGGTGACTTGGTTTGGAAAGTCATTTTGCCTATTGGAACTAAAGATAGCAAATATGGTAGACGGTCACCAAATTGGGAAGGACCCTACCGGATTACTAGATGTGCTCCTGGCAATGCTTATTTTTATGAAACTTTAGAAGGTGTCGAGTACTTCAGAGCAGTTAATGGGAAGTATTTTAAGAAATATTATCCTAGTATCTGGGTGGATTTACTATGATTGATCAAATTGATTAATAGCCGATATGACTATATCGCCTTCAGGCTAAAGAGAGAAGATAGCCGATATGTGTAGTATCGCCTTCAGTAGTAAATAGCCGATGCAAGTGAGGCATCGCCTTCAGTACAAAAATGTGAATTTAAAAGGCCTCGATGGACCTTATCACAGAGGGATCATGGAAGAACAGAAACTCTATTATATTCGTAGGAAGATTTCTTATACAGTAGTTTGATCCTACTAAACTACTCAAAGACTTTATCTACTATGAATACGGAGGGGGTGGACTCTGCTATATCCTTGGCTGCTCCGTCGATGCCATCGAAGTTCGCTTCCATGGCGTGACTTATCTCCGGAGTGATATCAAGGCCACCCAAATCTTGGCCGGTGTATGCCTGGGCAGCTCCAAGGGCCATGACAGCACCATGGCGGACACCATGGAAGGCAACCTCGTGCACCCTTGCGGGGATGTTGGTCACCCTCTCAGCGACGCTATCGCCGGTGGTGTTCACGGAGTCGACCGCTTCATTCCCCGCCTCTTGAAGGGCCTCCAGGTGCACGGTCAGGTCTGCAAGATATGCCAGGTAGTACATTATGATACTGAAGATAAGAGCTTTCGAAAGAAGGTCTCATCAATTGAAGGAATTACCGGCAACGCGAGCGTCGGACTCGGCGCATTGTTGAACCGCCCGAGAGGCTTTCGCCTCTGCATCTTCCAACGCTTTCTGGAGCTGGGCGATGTAGTCCTCGAGCAAGCAGTTCCTGATGGTGGCCTCGGAATGAAGATTCCGCATTTCCATCATTTGACGGTAGTGGCAAGCGGCCGTCGACTCCAAGCTGCCGGAGGAGCGATTTTCGGAAACCGATTCCATCCCAGGAGGAGGCCCCGGAGCAGCGGCGGCGTTGGAAGGACCTGCGTCAACCCTGAATAAAGACGATAAAGGAAATCAAATCAGAATATGAAGAGCCGATGATAAAGTATCGAAATCAACTAATACCTAGCGCGGCGCTGAGGACGATGGTAAGAATCCACTTCCTCCTCTGCTGGACGCTTGCCACGGTTGTTGTCTGCCATCGAAGGAAGAAGAAAAGAGCTTTTTGATGAGAAAGAGGGTTTTCTTTTGGATGGAAGACGAGAAGCGACAGAGATGCGCTATGAGTGTGATGGAAGATAGGAACGGAGGAAAAATTTATATCAAGAAGATTGAGTCTCCAAAGGGGAAAAGATGTCATTTCGTACGGTGTGCACAGAGTGCTCGAGTGGGATGTTAAATCATAACACAGTTTTCAAGAGAAGAGCAACCGATTCGCAATCATCAAGATACTATTCGGTAAAATTTTTGAGCCGTTTGAAATACCGAAGGGAAGGAAGAAAATGACTCAAATTTTTGGAATAAAATAAATTTCATCCCAAAATTGGGGGGCATGTGTTTACACCAGATTTTAGACCGAAAGGATTATTGTTTTGTAGGCACAAATGGCTGATTTGTTAATGAAGAAAACGACCAGAAAAATAAAAGAAACCTATTTGGTCCCGGACACGACCAAAGGTTCAAATGGGCCACACGTGACAAATTTTGAAGGTTTGTTGGGTTCGGCTGAAGAGTTTGAGTCTGGGTCATCTTTTGTTTTGTTTTTATGTAACCTAGTCGTGTTAGGACAGGAGTCAACCAGGTTATAAATAGCTATAAACCCGATTATTGTACACACAATCAATCAATCAACACTTCGGCCACCGGCCAAAACCCTGGGAGTAGGAGTAAGGTAGAACTCGGCGGAACCTTCAACCAGGCAGGGTTGCATCGGCTGGACCGACCTCCGGTTTGCTTGTAAGTTTCACCAATGGCTTGTGCTATTGTACAATGAGGCTGTATTTGATATCGACCAAACTCTTGTTAAGCTATGACATAGCTAGTTATCGGTTTAAGTTCGCCTTTTGTAAGACTGTCTTGACTCTGATCAATCTCTTGCTTTAGTCGATCTTGACTAGTTATCGGCTCTATTGGTTTTAACAAGTCAATAGATTCATTAAGTTATCGATGTTGTTTATGCTTTAATGTTTTTCTTTAGATTTAAACACATCTTTGCCCAATCAAGATTGACAAAGTAGCTTAAGCTTAAAAACTGTTTAGTTTTGGCTACCCAAAGGCCTTGAACGCTCATACTAAAGGAAATAGCCGATCTAGGCCATTCATCGACTATTTTGTCAATCTTAATTGTCATGTGTTGTGCGTTCGAGATATCCGATAAAATCATGGTTCGATCTAAGATAAGATAGATTTGATCTAACATGTCTATTACGGCTGTATTAACGAACCCCACTGATATGTATGATAGATTAGATTTGTTTGATCTTGAACCGAGTCGTGGTTTTAACGGATAGATCTTGTTCGTGCTTCATGGACCCTGAATCGGCTAAAATAGTCGATCCAGTTATGCTTTCTTCGTAATGTGTACTTTTAAACGACCTGAAATCAATGGATCTGCTTATTGCATCAGACGTGGTCTAGCTTGGTTAACATTATAGTTGTATGGAGACACCCCACTATTGATGTTTAAGCTATTTTATCGATCTATTTGTTATTATGGCTGCATGGAAACACTCCACTGTTAACAGATAGAATTGCCTATGCAATTAGTTGATTCATTGAGTTTATATCATTTAAACGTACACATAGATCTTTGTTCTCTTCACATGTCTAAGCTTATCGGCAGTTTACTTGTCCTAAGTGTCTTTTTACATATGCCATAGCCGTTGTGCTTTATATCTCTATCAATGTTCTTTATGCAATCTTTTGGGAGTTGACTTTGTAGTCAATGTCCTATAAACAATGGCTATATCAGAGCCGCATAATTTGGAACTGTCTGGCACCAACACATTCTTTTGGCACGCCCGGTGGGACTCGAATCGTCTGATCATGACGTTCGACAATGAGGAAGTGCTGAACGTGACAATGGATAAGCTTCCAGATGAAATCCAACGTTTAGTGGAACAGACTATTGAGCAATATCGGCACATGTGTTTACTAAGCTTCAGCAAGACCAGGGATAAAAAGATCATTCAGAAAACTCATCTTCCAAGGGTGGTTCTAGAAGGACATGTCGATCCAATGATCCAGATCCAACACAATGCCATGCAAGAAGTGATCAGCAAAGCAATGTCTACTACCCTGATGAATCACAATGAAGTGTTCCTCAACAGTGTCACGAATGTCATTAAAGAAACTTTCAACTTGGGTAATGATAGAAGTGGTCCAGCGTATACAGTTAGAGGCAATAAAGG
Organism: Coix lacryma-jobi var. lacryma-jobi; assembly: GCA_009763385.1. NCBI lineage: Eukaryota > Viridiplantae > Streptophyta > Magnoliopsida > Poales > Poaceae > Coix > Coix lacryma-jobi. Next base: position 110,902,545 of record CM019831.1, on the reverse strand, counting down.
AGCTGGAACTTCTGGCGGACCACAGATGAATGGTCCTAATGGCAATGGAAACCAGATGATTGTCAGCCCCGGGGGCATGACACCGCAGCCAATGCAAGAGCCAAATATGAGTAATAACATATACTCATCAAAACTTACAAATGACCTTATGCAGACACACTCTACATCAAAACTTGTAGCACTCTACAAGTTCTAAAACTCTGTAGTTTATTTTATTTGATTTTGTTTTGGGGCCCAAATATTCAGAAATATATTCACGAAATTAATAAAATAAAATAAAATGTAGCAGGGGACCATTACCTTTAAGGGGGTGATATCTAGACATCATCTCTGAATATATTTTAAAGTTTTTTCTAGAAATTTTTTGAAGTGATTCATTGGAGCTTCGTATCTATTCGTTTAGCCTCTAGATCTAACGTGACATGTACGGTCAGCAACCAAATGTGTGTGTTTGCATATACAGAAATGTGTGTGACCGGGACACAATGCAATGCAAGGCCGGCGAGCACTCACGGCGTGTGCGTGGAGCTCTTCATGGGGTGCGTGGAACGCATGCAGTCTTCTTTTAGGAGCATGGTTGGATAGAGGTGGTTTGATTATAATCACCTCTAGAAATTGATTTTGATCATGGCTAAAAATATTTTTTTATACTAGTGCATTCCTAGAAAAACACTACTGTAAAAATAATATTTTCACCTAGATAACCTATCGGATAGGATAAGGAGTTGCTATAGTTCATTGTGAAGGAAAAAGAAAATCAACAAACCTATTTATGAGGGGAGCAAGATATGAAAATGCTACAATTGCATGGCTAAAGGAAAAGCCAGTAACAAAAACCTAAAACACAATAAACTGAGCGACTAATAGTCACTACTGCAAAATATGGATGTTGTAACACATTCATCCAAATGTTAGAAAAAGTTCCATATGAACACAAAACAATGTATTATAGAGGAAGGTTGTAACACACATAATGGGGTTTTTGATTAAAAAAGTGTTACCAAGAACAATTATAGTAGCATAATTAATAAAATTAATGTTACTACTAGTAAAATATTAATCAGATTGTAACATGTAATAAATAATTGGAACATATAAAACAAGTGTATATATCATATACAAATACACAATTAGTGCAACATACTATGCCATATTTCTGAACCTGATCCTCATTTGTCTTTGCATTGCTTCATCATTACTGTCAGTCGTACGTGATTTAAATATAAAATAATACATGATGTGATTGTCAACTAGTGAGGAAGCACCGCTAGAGAACTAGATACCTTCTTGCCTAAACATGCCATGGATGAACACCAAGCCAGACACACAAGCAAAACCATTCCTTCATCCAAAACCAAACCAAACGTTCATCGAAACTGGTTCTAAATCAGTTCAAAAATTCAAAATCATTTTGTATTTCTCTTCAACACACAAACAACAACATGCAGATTCAGTAAGTGATTAAGACGACAACGTAAACAATGGTCTTTTTCCCCAAGCAGTGTCTCTCCTCGGCATCTCTCTCATAGCTGACCGAATTGAGAGGAAAAGTTTGATACTAATTAAACAAACAACAGCAAAAACGGTTGCAAGCAATCCTACTAGCCGAATTAAACCTGTTGCAAAATACAATGATATAACCACCACACAAACCTGTACAAAGGTATGCATGTTGCACTTTTTCAAATAGAGGTTATTCAGTAATAATTACTAGAAAAAAACATCTATCAAGTTAACTTAAACTAAATGAGCATAATATTAAATTCAAGCTTTGAACCTTTCATGATCAATTCAGCTATATGCCTGATCAGTCATTACCAATATTAAAAATAAATTAATCATTTTTTTATCAGGTACAATTTGGACGCACACAACACACACCACACTTACACCACCACACGCACACACACGTGCGCGTCCGTACACACGCAAAGAGAGATTGGGAAGCTCGCTGTCTCCAGGTCGCCTCCAGTGCGCGGGAAACGCGCAGTACCACCAAACGCGCACGCGTGCGTGTACCTGCAAAATCTGGAAAAATCCAGAGAAAAGGTGCGACACCAGGGTTTGATCATTGAGTCTTACCAAAACTGATCCTGATCAGTAATTAGATGATTATATTGAACAACTACGAGCAATCAGTCACACTGGGTATATGCCTCATTTATGACAGTGTAGAATAGACACTATATTGAACAATCGAGAGCAATCATCTCCGTGAGCCGCTAAGTATCTGCCTCAGCCATGATGGTGTAGAATGGACACTAAAGTGGGACCTTAAGTCTTAATATCTCAAAGTTGTCTACTTATCAATTTGTTAACCTCCAATATCTAACAAATAACTAACATAATAATAAGATGATCCGGCTCATTTCTAAGTTTTGTGAAGGTATTTTAGTAACAATATAGGCATGCTCCACAGTCGTCTATACTTGTCAATTTGTTAACCTCCAATATCTAACAAATAACTAACATAATAATAAGATGATCTGGCTCATTTCTAAGTTCCGTGAAGATATTTTAGTAACAATATAGGCACGCCCGGTAGTAAGGCAGACAAATAGTGAGTGATGTTTGAGATTATAATGTCAAAAGTTTGCTGATAAGACATTTATATATATAATGCAATGATTGTTGCATGTGATTTTTATTTTCACCATGCAAGATATATGAGTTGTTCTATCATTTTAGTGACTCAAGGCCTATTTGGTTCCCTCCCACTAAAACTTTAGTCACTTTTAATAGGTAAATTGCAAAATACCCTCACTAAAAAGGACTAAAAAGCCTTTTTAGTTTCTTTTAGTCTCTTTTAGTAAGGGTGTTGCTATTAAAAGTGACTAAAGTTTAGTCAGTAAATTTTAGTAAGAGAGAACCAAACATACCCTTACTCTGGTTGGTATTGTTAAATGTGTGTCACAAATCAATAGCCATATAAGATGAAGTATGGCTGGCTGATGAGTTTGTGTTACCATCTAGAGTCTGGAGTCGACTAGTGAGGAAGGACCGCTAGAGAACTAGAGGCTTTGCCTAAACATGCCATGGATGAACATCAAGCCATACATATACAAGAAAACCATGCCTTCATCAAAAACCAAACCATTCCTTCATCAAAACTGGTTCTAAATCAATTAAAAAAAATTCAAACTCATTCTGTATTTCTCTTCAGCACAGACAACAACATGCAGATTCAGTAGGTGGTTAAAACGACAACGTAAACAATGGTCTTTGTTCCTCAGCCAGCCTAGTGTCCCTCCTCGGCAATGATATAACCACCACACAAACAACACAAAGGTATGTATGTTGCACTTTTTCAAATAGAAGTTACTCAGTAATAATTACTGAAAAAAACATCTATGAAGTTAACTTAAACTAAAAGAGCACAATATTAAATTAAAGCTTTGAACCTTTCATGTTGGCAAGGAGTTGTCGTAGGCAGTAGTGGAGGGTGCAGTAGTGGAGGGTGGAGAGTAGCTCTCTACTATCCTATGCATACCCTAATTGGTCCCTAGCGGAGCACAGACCTAAGGAAACTTTCCTGGTTCCATACACTTAAACGGATCATCCTTTAGAGAATTAGGGATGGACATGCTACCATCACGTTAGAATACAAATTGAGCGCCTCTGAAGCTGTCTACGTTGATGAGCCATCCACTTATTCTTGCGGTGGTTAGTGAGTCCAAAGCTCATTTTCCTTAACACTTTTGCGTTCAAAACAAAAAACTTGGCAAAGTCGACGTCAGGCTTCATGCCACCATAACCATTGATGACAACTTTCTTCAGATGAAGCTCAAGACATTCGATGGGATCTAGTGGATTATAGCTCCGTGCATTTTTCATATCCTCTTGCAGGTGAGACTGAAAAAGGAAGTGAAACCACTATGAATGCAGTTCCTAACAACAAGTAGTACAGCACTTTTGCTCGCTAGATTATACACTATACCTCAAATGCTTAATTATTTTGGCACATCATCAAAACTAAAATCAAATGCTTACCGTGATATATATAGCTTCTCCACACATGGGAAACACTTAAGGAAATCAACAACAGAGTCCAGATTAGGTCCCCAAGACTCAAGTGCCAACACCTTTACAGTGGACATCAAGGTTGTCAAACTTAAAGCAACCATTTCCTGCCCAAGAAAAAAAAAAGAAAAAGATACATTAGTTAGGCTTAGGCACAATAATGATTAACCAGCATATATATATAGAGCCGTAGAGGAGAGCAGATCATTGCAACATGGTTGAAGTTGAAGCTACCCGAAAAACTGTTGTGCCAAGCACTAGTTCGGAGATGCCTGCTGAAAGCATTCCAATTATCTCGAGTGCAGGTGCCTGCATGCATCACACGGACGGTTCGAGGGCCCTTTTTCCGATCAGCGAACAGCAATCTTTCAAGGCGGGGAGCATCTTCGACGACGAGCTCTTGGAGCTTGACATTGACAGGACCGTGCACTCTGTACGGCCGGCACAAAACTCTGATGGTTATGCTCTTGAGAGTCGCCGAGCTGACGCGGAGGCTACCGACGCCGGCGTTGCCCTCCAGCCGGAGGCTCTCCAGAGCCGGGCAACCCGACAGCAGGCGGTGAAGGGCGGCCTCCGATATGGAGGCGCTGCGCAGGGTGAGGGTCTCGAGTCTGGGGAATTTCAGGTTCAGCGATGGCGGCGCCGCCGCCGCCGCCGTGAAGTCGCAGCAGCAGAACTCGGCGGCGCGGAGCGTGGGCGCGCGGAGGGCGGCAGCGCGCGCGGGCCGCGGCCGGCCGCGTAGCTGATTTGGATCTCCTGGAGGCCGGCGAGGGCCGGCGAGCGGAGCCAGCCGTCGATCGTCTTGGCGTAGCGGTCGCGGTCGCGGAGGCGGAGGCGGAACCCAGGGAGCGCCAGGCGGCGCGCGGGGCCGGGGTGGTCGGCGAGGATCTTGGCGACGAAGGCGACGCGCTTGCGGTCCAGCCCGCGGTGGTCGTGGTCCACGTCCACCTGCAGGTTCAGAGGCGCAGCGCGCCACAGCGGCCGCCACTGCCGGGAGATGGCCTGCGTGCGGGCGCCGTCCCTGGTGGGGAGGAGCGTGATGATGGCATGGAGGATGTCGTCGGGGAGGCGGCTGATCAGATCGGGATGAACGGCGACATCTTCTCTCCTTCGCCGCAACTTCGGAGTCCGACGGCGAGCGGCGGTTCTTGTCGTCGTCGTCGGCGGCGGGATTCCTCCTCCAGCCGCCGCCTTATCCTCTTGATCACCCCCGCCTCCGCCGCCATGCTAGGACTGGGAGTGGGACCTCGACTCTCCTCCTGTACTCACGCTGGACTCGTCGAGTCGTCGTTCCGTCGTCCCGATCGCCGTCGACTTCATGCGCAGGCAGGCAGGGCGGCGTTCCTTCTGGCTACTGCGTTCCCGGTGATTTCATTTTCATATATAGGCATATAAACTACATGTTGACCCAAATCGAACCTAGGGTCGCCCCGTTCTCGTTTAGTTCGCAGCGCGGCTACCGCGGATTCAGCCTGACCGCGGATACCTGCCAAATCGAACCTAATCGAGCTGTTGCCTTGCTCGCCCGCTGCTGTCAACAGCTCGGCGTAGCACTCCTCCGATTTCTCCTCTCTGCTGATACCTGCCTCAGCTCGTCGACCATTAGATCGATCTATTGAGATTAATTACGCCAGCGAAGGTTGTTGACTACGTTACCCCGATACTTCGCCGATTTGCCGTATCGGTATCGCGATATGTATCGGATACTCCGATACGCCGATATGCCTCCGATACCGTATCGGAGAAGTATCGGAAAAATAGAGAAATGAAAATAAATAAATTAAATCTCGATACTTAGGCGATACTTGACCGATACATATCTGATACTTCGCAGTCCATGACTCTTTACATTGAACCTTAAAACTATATTACATACTTCATGTTAGCAATAAATATATGAATTATTCTAAGTCTATGAGTTGTTTGTTATTCTTAATATGTGAAAAATGTGTTCTATTTTTTATTTTATTGTCAGTACAATATTTTACCCTATTTTTATATTTATTATATTTATATAACTGCCGTATCGGCGTATCCTTATTTTTGAAAAATGTCGTATTACCGTATCGCCATATCGATATCGTTGTATCTGTATACCGTATCGGTGCAATGTAGGTTGTTGATGAGGCGACGAAGTATCTCACCTCAATCCTGACGACGAAGCATCTCAGCCCTGCCTCAAGTCTGCCGGAAAGGATGCAGCAGTCTCCATGATGACCTTACATTTACACGATCCGGCCTCTCGTAATCTTCTAGATTTACACTAGCTTCGAACTGAATCAATGGTTGTGGTTCTGTGGTCTTTGAATGCACGCTATGTAAAAAGAAGGCAAATCCACCATGCATTCCACAGACGTGCACTGAAAACGCGTCGGTAGTAAGTTACCAGCGACACTCTTTAATCAACACGCGTCTATAGTAAGGCGATGCATGGATCGGTACTGTGACTGCGGGCTAACATGTGTCTGTAATAAGGATTGGATTAACACAGACATGTGTAGAAAACAGACGTCTGTGATCTACTGACACGTTTTGGTGATACACGTCTATAGTAAAACGTTCTTTTCATAGACATGTGTACATAACAGGCGTCTTTGGTGACACACGTTTGTAGTAAAGCGTTCTTTCCACAGACACGTGTACATAAGAGGCGTCTGTGATCTTATTACTGACACGTTTTGGTGACACACGTCTGTAGTAAAGTGTTCTTTCTACAGACACGTGTACATAACATGCGTCTGTGATCTTATTACTGACACATGTTGATGGAACACGTCTGTAGTAAAGCTTTATCTGACTACAGGTGGCAGTCTAGCTGTCTTTATTATGCCTCAAGAAACCCACACTCTTAGGAGCTTCTCCACATTCCATAACACAAGCCATGAGGTGTTTCTTCAAAAGCAACAAGATTGGTAGACCTGACCAGATTGCAGAAATAGTTCAATTTATTATTTGAACCAATTAATCTTTATATACCCAAACAACTCAAATACAGCAATAGTTCGAATTCACAAATCCTTAACGTTGGCCAAAATAAAATCAGTAGACAATGTACCCTAATATAATATGTGATAATATACCGAAGCAGCAAGAATGAATTGTAACATATGGTGAGAGGCTGCTCTTTTTTGTTGCACTACAGAAGCTTGCCGGACTTATCCGCCTCAAAGCGTGCAGTGAGGGTTTCATAGTCAAGAGGCATATTTGGATGAACACGAAAATGAAAGTTTGCCTTTGGCAATTCAGGAACATCTTGATCAGGCTCTTTAAGCTGACCAAATCCACTCCACAAAAACATATATTTAGCATAATGCATTACTATTTTCCTGCCATTGTGTGTTATTGGCCCTCTCCACTAGCAGTGCTTCCTGAACCTACCCTGGTGGCGCCATTGGAGCGCTCCTCAGACCCTATAAAAATTTCAGCCATTAACCATAGGCAAGAAGAGGCTGGAGCGTGGAAGCATGGAGGTGACGGAGGTTGAAGACGAGTTCTGGAGTTAGTCTCCTTCCTAGATCGAAATGTGTCATGTGTGTGTTTCAGTGTTGGAAAAAGCCTAGTTTTCCTCCTTCAACTTTCGAGAAAGTCCGCTTTTCTTCCCTCAATTTTAAAACCGGACAAACAACCTCCTTTAACTTTTGAAACTGTGCATTTTACCTCCCTGACCGGTTTTGGACGGTGGTTTTGCCACAGTAACAATAGTTTCGCTATAGTAATCGTGGTTTTGTCTTTTTCTTTCTTTTTATTTAGGCCATGTTTAGTTTCTCAAACTTTCCCCAAATTTTTTTAGATTCCCTGTCACATTAATCTTTAGCTGCATGCATGAAGTATTAAATGTGGGTAAAAAATAACTAATTGTACTTTTAGTATCTACATGTCGAGACGAATCTTTTGAGCCTAATTAGTCCATATTTGGATAAAGTTTGTCAAATAACAATGAAAGTGCTACCATACTCATTCCAAATATTTCTGGAAACTAAACACAGGCTTATTTTCGCTGAATCTTTAAAAAATTATAGTAAATCACAAAAGAATCATAAAATAGAAAATCTAATTTTGTTGGACTCCACATGAGTATATCTATACAAAAAACATATAATATGATATACTTTAGTATAAAGTTTTTATTTTAGCTTTAGATCTATATTTTTAGTAATTAAAATAAATTTATAACTAAGTTATACATGATTCAATGAGTATAAATTTTTTAATACAATTGAAGCATACAATAATTAACCTACCATATAAATTTGACCACAATTGGACTATAGAAACTATAGCTATAATTATTCCAAATAATTACAGAAAAACCTTATTATTATATGAAATTAATTGTAATAATTCGTAGCCGCAGTTTCTATAGTCTAAATGTGGTCAAATTTTTATGGTGAGCTAATTCTTGAATGCTTCAACTGTATTAAAAATTTATACCCATTGGATCACGTATAGCTTAGTTATAATTTTTTTAGTTAAGAAAAGCATAGATTTAAAGCTACAATATAAATTTTGTACTAAAATATACCACATTATATGTTCACTGCATAGATCTACTAATGTAGAGTCCAACAAAATTAGATTTTATATTTTATGTTTTTTTCTATGATTTACTATAATTTTTTAAAGATTCAACGAAAATAAATAAATAAAAGACAAAACCATAGTTACTGTAGCAAACCACCATTCAATGCCGGTCAAAAGGTAAAATACATGATTTTAAAAGTTGAAGGAGTTTGTTTGTCCGGTTTTAAAGTTGAAGGAGGAAAAAACGAACTTGCTCGAAAGTTGAGGGAGCGAACTGAACTTTTTCTTAAGTGTTTCAGTGGACTGGTGGCCCAAGTCGCAGCCCAAGAGAAGATCGGCCTTTTATCCCTTTCTATCTCAGCACTCGTCACGGACTCACGCGGTCGCAGGCGAGTAGCGACGGCGGCGGCGCCTCTCGCCAGCTAGGGTTAGCGACGGCGGGCAGCGGGTCTGCGGCGGCCGGCGGGAATCCTGGGCTCCCGGCGGCCGGAGGGAGCAGGCTCCCTGCGCGCTGCAGTCTGTACTCCGTAGACCGTAGTAGCAAGCAGTGGGCTGTGGGCACGCCGCAGGCGAACAGCGGCAGGCGGCAGCGGGAAACAGCAAGGCGCCAAGGCCGCAAGGCGGCCCCGTGGCTTCTACATTCAAAACTGAATCCGCAAGGCGGCCCCGTGGCTAGATGTGGCTGCGGCGGCGGAGGAAATCTGGCAGCAGCACCATTTAAACTCCAAGTTCTGTTCTTCCATAATCCGCACGACCAACTCCATGTGGCATACATCATGCCAAAGCAATCTGCTGGCAAGTTTCCTCTCTGCTCATGACTTGCAATCTCATCTTGTGCTTCTACTTGTAGACATATTCCTTAACAATTTGAGATCACTTTGTGCATATACTGTAAATTGTTGGCTATGAATCTGTTGACGCAAAACGTGACACCTCGCGCCGAGCACACAACAAGCTGAAAAGCTAGCTTCAATCGGGTGCCCGGAATGTGCTGAATCCGGAGACGTGCCAGTCGGTTTGACCTGAAAACCAACAACGGAAAAAAATATGAGAATACCTTTGGAACATGCCGGATAAAACCAGACAGTTCCATATGTACGGCTTTGAAAGCCAATCACGACGGCAGACAGCTATAGAAGTTGTCTGTCAGAGCATGTTTATAAAGTCATTCGGCTAGTGTGAAAACAGAGTACGTAAAGCATATTAACTACCGAATGCATATGTAAAGAAAGACATGCTTGAACAAATTAAAGATATTATAAACAGGTAACTTGCAAATATAGATCTATTCAAATAACACATGCATGGGCTAATCCAACTAATCTGCCGCACGTTTAGTCTTCATAAACCGGTCAGGTATAAACTCAAGCAAAGCTAATCCACCGCATGATACCACTTGCTATAAGTCTACACCACTTCTTATAATTAGATTAATCCACCGCATGATACAATCTAATTATAAAAAGCTAAAAGCATGCATGTATTTGAACAGATCTATAAAGGCTCATTACTCGTGTAAGCTTAACCAAAATCGGCAAACCAGCCGAATTGGGGTCCATGAAGAAGGAACAAACAAGCAAGCACGATTAAACTAATCTAAAACCTGCATCTGCCGCACGACACCTAGTTTCATCAAAGCCTAACCATGATTGACATGCATGAACCCACAACATGTGACAATCTAGATTGAAAGTTGATTCGGCCATCATAATCTTATGATTAAAAGAGAGCACAAGCAAACTCATGCGACAAGGCCGAACAAAGATCAATCTAGATTGGGCAAAAGAGTGTTACAAGAATTAAATAAATAAAACATATAACACATGATAACTTAATGAATCTATTGGATCTGCCAAATCTAATAGAGCCGATAACTATTTTTACTCATGACTTAATCCGCCGCACAATACAAGGCATAAGCAAAAACTTCCCGTGATAAGCTTAAATCCGCCGCACGATACTAAGCTTAACATACGAGACTACTTGCATCATATCTAAATCCACCGCATGATACTAGACATGATAGCAAGGTTGCCGGTACTTACGGAGGTCGACGGATCGATGATTCCTCTCGAAGAACTCGACGACACGACTAAGGACTCAAAGGTGGCACGGGGCCGGTTTGTATTGGTATAGTTGTGAACACTTTTTACAATAGCCAAGGGTTTATATTTATACCCTGGACGCAATATAAGTCCTAAGAGGACACGACTATGAAATATTAAAGGAAAATACAATATTCTTGGCCTTCAACTCCTTTCGGAATCTTCATTGCCTTAATTGTCATAATTTTGTTGCCCAATCGGCTCTCGCTTCCGTCGTTTCAATGGAAACTCCCTTTTCTCAGAATAGCCGACCGCATGAGCAGTTGCCGAATCCTTGGAAACTAGCCGACCGCATGGATACTTGCCGAATGCCTCATACGCCCATCTCCGCACTGGACATGCACGCCGTCTTCTGGCCTTTCCTTCATCGTGAAGCCATTTATGCTAAATATAGAACTGGACGTCGAGATGTGCATGCTTTATATATATTTATATTTAAATTGCCTTCTTTGCTTGCTTGCCACATCACAACGCCACCAAATCCAACTCTTGGCCAATGAGATCAGACCCCTCTGGCTTCTTGAATACTCGTTTAATCTGTCACGGTCATGGTCGATTATCCTCGTGATCGGCTTCTCTTGCCATATCTATTTCCTGAATGGAGTAACCCTTGTAAAATAGCCGACCGCACTGGTAGACCGACCGCTTGGCCGTCTGCTGAATGCTCTTCTCACTGCTCGTTGGGTTCACCTGTCATCTTCTCAATGTTGACCAAAATCCAGTGTTAACAGAATCAATTAGTATTAAGTAATGGTTATCAGTTAGCAATAGTCATCAGGTTATGCCAAGTTTCTGTGTATTTTTTCTGATTTGGCTAAAACAGCTAAATTGCATAGCTCTCCGACTATAGCTGCTCTTAGCTGTTGTGGAGGACAGCAGCTAAAAGGCTTAGCCGGAGATTTAAAACCTTGGTGACAATGAAACAAATGAGGAATAGGAACTTGTTGGCTTTTGCTGCATGAATTACAATCTGAAAGCCTTTTATTAATTTACTAATAATAAATTCAAGACTGCTATATTTGAGAGTTGAAGAGACTTAAGACCTGTAGTGTTGTAATAATATTACACTTAAATAATTAACTGTAACGTTCTATCATTATCAGATTTAAATTATTAATATACATTATTATGTTTTATTTTACTTTTATTTTATTTTTTAAATAGTAAACATATCCGTGTATCGGGTTTTTTAGGAAATTGCCGTATCCACATATCTGTATCCGTGCAACTTAGGTGTCCAAAACTAGAGGACGAGGCCAAACTTCCTGATGAACCCCCGATCGGGGTGATTGAAATTTCAGAACATTAAAAAGAAAGTTCACGTTTTATGCACTGCTCTAGACACTCCTACAGTCTATACACCAGGACAAGACTCCCATGATAGAAGAGGAATCAGACCAGAAAGTCTTCATCATCTAGCTCCTCTGTGCAATTGGGCATGGAGTCATTGGTCTGGTCTACTGAAAATGTAACATAAGATAGGAAGAATGTGGCTGCTTAAAATGGACACAAACAATTTCCAAATGTGACTAGATATCAAACAAACATGGATCAATTTCAAATCTGTTGCATATGTGAGAAGTTTGATTCTTCCCCCAAAAAAAAAGTACCTGTTGCAGATCTGAGAAGTTAGGTGAACTACATTTGAATGGTATTTAAATATAGTTTGTGGCATTATGTCTGCGAGTACTCAGTTATAGAATATATAGTTGTAGCAGTTATGAGCATAGAGCATCTTTATGCCAACTGCAATATATTGCATGTAGTTACTCAGTTCTAGAATTTTACACCAGAAAGCAACCAACTTAACTACTAGAGCTAAACATTTCCACAAATGCTAGCTCCTATGGCGAGTTATCAGCACCCAGCACAGCTCATGGTGTGCCTTGCACTCTTGTCTGCCTTGGCCAGCATGACACTGAAATAAAGACAATCTCGAAAGGATCAGGTTTCTATGGCGAGTTGCTTAACCGAGCCGCATATTGTTGAGATAAAGTTAACTGGAATAGTTAGATATCACTCCATGGTAAGTTGATGCAACCAACTGCACATATTGGAAGTGTTGCATTGTTCAAGAAGTGGAATATATGTTGTGTCTAGTCTCATCAAATAGCAAGTTGTCACTTACACACATATGTTACTGAACTGAACTTAGGCTTCTCTGCATATGTATCGTGGGCTGCTGAATCACATCACCTCTTTCATGTGAGCGAACAACCTGCAAATATTGTTATGGAAGGAAAAAGAACAGAAACCATGAACCAGTATCAGAAAAGAACATAGTTAGAGCATAATCGATATAGGATCGTCTCACATTTTCTATCTATGCATTCGAGCTATTAAACCCTTCGAAGGCAAATGCAGTCACCTGCCAAACAATATAAAAGCACATTCATTGCATTGACCATTTTCCTCTTCAAATATAACCAAAAGATGGCCTACATTTTTATTGAAAAAACTTTAAACTTTAAAGTAGAAGGACCTAATACTAAACATGAAGGATTCATCTTTTTTTTACTTGAAAATTTGTAGGCTACCAACAACATTTCCATAAGTATGCAGTCTGAATCGAAAACATTCAGTTGGGTGTTCGAAATATCACAAGCAAATTCGAGCTCTTGATATTCCCTTAACAAAACCAGAACTGAAACTACTGAAAACTTGCAAATGCAAATAAATGAAAATTTTCACCTTGAATGATCCATAGCATGTTGTTGGAGGGTCCATAGCATGACATCAAAGCTATACACGATTACACATAGGCTGTTTTTTTTAGCATAATTGATATAGATTGAGGGTGAGAAACTTACACTGTGCAACAGCACTATATAAGATTTGGAGAATATTACGGAAGCAGATGGAGATGGGTAGTCACGTCATGCTCCAAATGCTCGTCATCACCCTCTTTGATTCCATCAGAGCATGAATAGTCAAAGTCTGCACTTACATGTGCACAAAATCCACCATGCCATTAGCTTCAATGAATCACTTGTGCATATTGTTCCTTATATATTGAAAAAAATTCCTACTCTACTTGAATATTATCGATGTATTTTTATTCCTTAGAAAAATTAAGACTTCATTGATTGAAGGAGCTAGGAAACATATTATTTCAGTTCAGTTGACACAAGAAAACTCAGTTATCCTTAGTTATCCTTAGGGTCATGTAACCCAGACCTGAACCAGATGTGATTTGCAAATGACCATTTTAACTCCAAATTCAATCTTACAACATTTTCCATAGATATGGATAGGGATGGATTAATTTGATTTCTGCACTTACCAATGCATGATAGCAAAGATGCTGAACAGGAGCACCGCACAACAGAATCATCAGCATTTTGTGAAATAGTTGTTATCTGAAGCACTCGACAACCTTATGTTTTGCCTTTTCTAATTAACGATATATTTTATCAGGGCATTGGCACATGCATAGTTGATCCCATGCTTTAGACCGCAACAAAGAGAAATATGGCTAATAGAGAGTGCACATTTTGTCAAACACATTGTAAGCGTCCTAGTGCTAGTGCAGCCAGGTAGGCAGCAGTGCGGTGTCACACCAGGCACAGCAGCACACGTACCTAAAGCTGCAAACCCACACAAGAAAGAAATAAATGAAAGCATCATGCAGCAAAAGAAAAGAATTATTAGCAAACCCTAAAGCTGCAAACGAGACCAGACACGAGGACCTTGGGAAACAAATTAGAATTTCTTAATATATATGTTGTCGTCGTTCTTGATCGATCGTGGTCATCCTCGAGGTAGAGAAAGATTGTTGACTGGTCGAATTCCGCCATGAGTCATGACCTTTTCCATAGTAATTAGATGCATGTACATTTCTAAAAAGTTCTTTCAAATGCAATGAAATTAAGTAAACTTATTCTATATTCTATGCACACGAATTTGAAATGGAGAGTGCAATTCAGCTTGGAGTGGATTAGAGAAAATATTGCCATGTTTATTATGTCACAGATCGTGCACCAAGATGGCGAGTTTCATGACCATGAGCTAAACAATAATGATGAATAGATTTAGTGTCTTTGTCCAAGCAGTTTGAGAACGGTCATGCAGTATGCTGTGAGCTTTTGGAGGTACACATTTGAACAATTGAACTTTAATTGATCAATTGTGTTGTATTAAAGCAGAGCGGGCAAGTATGTTTGATTATATGTACGTGCATGGTCGTTTATGGAGCTGCACTTTGAAGAATTAAACTTTGATTTGTGTTTCTATATGATGCGATATGTTAATGTGTGTATACGGGTGTTGTTTCTATGTGTTGTGATATGTTGATGTGTGTTGTGCTATTACAGACGTGTCTTTGTATGAAGATCTGTAGCTTAAATCTTACTACAGACCCTATAAAAATTCATAGCACAAACGCTTGTTATTTACGCTAAAGACACTTCTTTGTGAACGCGTGTCTGTGGTAAATTCATAGCACAAATGCTTGTTATTTACGCTACAGACACTTCTTCGTGAACGCGTGTCTGTGATAGGTTTTTATCACATACATGTGTTATTTATATTACAAACAATTCTTGGTCAACACGTGTCTGTGATATGTTCTTATCACAGACGTGTGTTATTTGTATTACAGACACTTCTTGATAAACGCGTGTCTATGTTATGTTTTTATTACAGACACATAAAAGCGCGTCTGTAGTATTTTTTTTTATCACAGACGCCTTATTACAGACGTGCACATATCTGTCTGTGATAATACCAAAGGAGCGTCTGTAATAAGCTTTTTTTACATAGCACCATACGTACGTACAGCTCCTTTATTTCTTCTGCAAATGTTGGATTATTAGTAGTAACACCATGCATTTTCTTTCGAGGAAGGTTGAACCAGTAGTATTCCAGATTAAATTGAGTAATTGATTTTATGCTCAAATTAGTCAGAAACGACGTAATTGTTTTGCTTCGTGCATCAACTACAGAAGCTAATTAATTGACACACAGAGGCTGAACGTTCTCATCAGATATAAGCTAACGTTAGAAGCTACTCCCTTTTACTAGCACCATGCATAAAAGTCGCTCCCTTCGAGACTTTAACTCATCAACTATAGTAATGCACCTTTTATTATATGATATAATAAGAGGGGTTTTTTTTTTGAATTGGTACCATCATATTTTTTAGACTTTGGAGAAATACCATTACTATTTTTCTATTTAGATTCATACCATTATAACTCTGCGCCCCTATGACGAACGCTATTGAATACGCTTGGGCACGACTTGGGTCTACCTACAGGCGTATACGCCGCCTTCGTATTCCCGTATGGACATGAATGCCCTCAGCTGACGCAGATAAGGCCACGACGCAGCTCCTCACTCTCTTCCTCCATCTCTCTCACACTCTCCCTCTCCCAAACCCTAACCCCGACGGTGGCGACTCAGACAACAACGACTCCACTTTGGCGGCATAGACAACGGCGACCCGAACGGCGCACACGAGCACCCAACCTAAAGGCGAGTTGTCATGCACCCCATTGATTGCAATGGGTGATTCGTAGCGGAGCGTGCCGCTGGAGATGGCGGACGACGAGGATGGGTATGGATCTTCTACCTCCTCTTTGTTATCTTTGTTTGGTATGTGGTTGCTGACAGTAGAATTGCAGATCGCCAGTGATTGGTTCGAATTGGGTTTTATTTGTTTAGCTATACGGTTTCATTGTTCTCACATGATATTAAAGTGGAAGGATTATGTAGCACAAATAGTACTTGTAGAAAATCATACACAAAGGGACACACGATTAAGTGGCACTACTACAGGAAAGAGGATCACTGGCGGTTCAAACCCCCCCTTCACTGGCGGATTTTGAACCGCCACAACTAAAGCGACGGTGAAGGGGGTCTTCCATCACTAGCGGTTATTTCAAACCGCCAGTGATCCAAAACTTTCATTGGCGGTTTGTACCATAAACCGCCAGTGTTGATATAGCCAACGGTGGCGGTTCGTGATATGAACCGCCAGTGTTGGCAAAGTTAACACTAGCGGTTTATGATACAAACCGCCAGTGTTTCATCCAATTCACTGGCGGTTCAAAATACTGGCAGTGATATGACAGATTCTAAATTATATTGGTTTTTATTATTTTTGTTTGTTTTTTATTTGGCACATTGCTAGATACAGTATCATAGATATGAAACCCTAAATGCATCGAGATTACAATTACATTGAAATCATTCTAATTAAAGTATTACAATCCTTATAGAATCCTATTAAAACAAATATCATAAATATTACATTGAAAGTCTAGAACTTAAAGACGAGAATTACAGTAGCCTATCCATCTGCTCTCGACCATATTGAGCCTTGAACTTTTTGGTCTTAGCGACTGAGAATGATCCTTCCTTGCTCAATACTTCTTCACATAAGAATTTTGCTAGGTCCCCACTCAGTCCTTTAATCTCGAAGTATAATAACTTATTGTGGCCTAACTTCTTGCGCTGTAAGTAAGATATTAAATTGCATCAATTAAGGAAAAAATAGTGGATTCTTTTATCTAGTGTGAAGTATACATACCATATCATCTCCAATGGAAGTGTTGGAGCCCAGCATGACGTACATTGCCCACATTACGTAGAAGCCACAATAATTGTTCCCCGCCGGCTGGTCTAGGGACTTCAGCTTCGAACAATGAACCATGAAAAGTCGGTTTTTGTGCCCGTCCAACTCCGCCTTGATACTACGTCAATTTATAGGGTGTAAAAGGCCTAAAATGTGTTATATTAATTCAATAATCTGATGATAATGGGATCACTTACTCATTCAGCAACCTGACTAGGGGATCAATCTGTGAAAGTGGCTTCTTCTTCGAGTCCCACACCTCTATGCGATCTTCTCCAAATATGACATCTACGAGTACAAAATGATGCCTGCAAGCACAAAGTCCTTATTAATCAATAATAAACTTTATAAAACCAGCGTCAAAGAAATAGTTTGCTCATCATCACATATGACGAATCGACAATGTTTGTACTGAATGACCGGTGACAAAATTGTTATTACGCAGTGAAACGGCAGCAAACACATACTATTATGGGCTAGTAGTTTTTTTATACAATCTAACAAGATGTCTGACATATCAAAAAAAATGAGTTGCAGGCTAACAAGCTCTGCTGCTCTAAGTGTCATGTTCAGATCTATATATATCAGCACATCCGTTTTGGGGCTTTAGGCTCAAAAGGGAAAAAGAAGAACATCCAATGGCTCAACAGGATGAAACTATGCAGTCTGAACGAAAGCAATCAAACGTGGTTGCTGATGAAGCATGTAGGGAAAAATACCTTATATGGCAGCAGGGGCAAAACTATTACCATGTGACGGCAAATTAATAATAACAGCTACGGGAGACAGGCAGCTAGCGAAGTACTAGAAAAGATTGTCACGAAATGATTACTAGCAAGTACTGAGAAAATGCAGTTTTTTCAACTTTATTTCAGTGCTTTTTTCATTCCACATTATATCAAATACTTAGATGTGCGTGCTGCATTGAAGATCCAGGCTAGGATACTTTATAAAAAAAAGGCCCAGGACACACATGCATTGCGATATATATAAGGCGACGAGATATGAAGTCATGCAGCAATGGAAGCGCTCATATATACACATACACATTTTGCAGCAGTTCGAGATAATAATGCATATATACACATGCATGACTTCAAGACTAAATATAAAAATCTGTTAGCCCTTCTAAACCACAACTTTCTTTTTTTGGGAATTTTATTGATCAATGTGATGCATTTCCTTGACCACAAACTTCTTGGGAGATGCCTCATATAATTACAGAAGTGTTATATTCTTGTTGCACAATAGGTGTATGCTACTATATCTCACTTCATTTAGCTAATTCAATTGTTTTAGGAAATATGGTTCAGATACATTTTTAGATACAAAGATCATGCAGGAAAACTATAAGAAACCTATATCAGAGTCAAAGAAATAAGTTATTAGAACACATACTCGCAGTTGTAGGCTAGGAGTGCGTTCGTTTTTCCCTTTTGTAACATTGTTCGGATCTCCCCCTTCAAAGCACTTTTCAAATATGTCACGTCACGTGTGCAGGTTTTCTCGTTAACAAAGACGGGGTCAAAGAAGGCTATATTATACTGCTTCAATTTTAAGAAACCTCTTGCGATGTACCTGCATAAGCATGACATATGTTAAAATGTAGAAGACATAGTTTACTAAAGTACCATTTCATCAGTATATGTTAAATAACTTACAGAGTCCATATCATCAGTATTTGTGTATCGAGCTCGCGCCTTTGGTACAACTGAAACAAGCATTCATACTCCACATGGTGTATAGTTTCCTCAGCATGAAAAAAGACATACCCAGTAGGGATAAGCACTTCAAAGCCATCATACCCCCCAAGACTATCAAAAACATAATAATCATGTAGATCCCGCATATATGTTGTCAAATGAGGGTAATCCCCGTCTGAGACCAAGTGGTGGCCTAACCGGAATTTGTATGCTAATGGTGCTGTCTCAAATTCTAACTCTAACTGATGGCACTTCAAATATATGCCTTCAGCAGCATCCATGGCTATGTTCATCCTTTCAGACATACTCTGTATCTCAAGCATCTCTACAGTGGCTATTTCTCTTTCATTTATTTCCATTTCCGGTTTCTTAGCTTGCCTGTCGTATTCGGTGTCTAGCATCCATCTAGGGTACGAGGCGATTCATTTATGGAAGGCTTTAACCTTTTCGATGGGAATATTGTACTCTATCTTCTCTGGCATCAACCCTGTAATGCTCCCGTCTACCGACTTCTTCTTTTTATCTGTTTTGGGAAGATTATCTACTGACTCTGATGACCTTTTCTGCGAGGATGGCCCTAATCTTCTATTTGAACGACGCACTTTTTCGGGACTTGGATGGGGAGGAAGTGGAGTAGCACTTTTTTCTTTTCTCAAGGGTGGTGGAGGTGGAGGTCGAGACCTTTCTCTTGTATGGGTCGATAGAGGTGGAGGTAGGGGTGGAGACCTTTCTCTTGTATGGGTCGATAGAGGTGGAGGTGGAGATGGAGACCTTTCTTTTGTATGGTTCAATGAACATAGAGGTGGAGATGGAGGCAGCTGATCTCTAGGTGGGGTTATCGCCCTATGAGGTGATGATCCCTCATCGTCCTCATCATCCGAAGACGCCTGCGAATCAAGCTTAATGAAGCGTTTTCACCAAGCGACAAGAGTGCCCTTGTTCTGAACAAGACGCGGTCTGTCCGCCTCTGCAGGGCAATCAATGTGTATCTTGTTGTACTTCTTATCCAAGATCGAATCAATGCTAACCCTGGCATACCCCGATGGAATTGGGTTCCCATGAACCTCACCGTTTCCTCGTGGAAAGGCCTGTCCTGTTGCCACCTTGTCAGTGGTCCATTGTTGGCGGATGTACAGCTTGACATTAACGGGTTCGGTTATGTCATCCAACGGATGAGGTGCATGTGCCTCTTCTTCATCTACAACGAATGGGGTTGACCCACAGCTACTGCACTGGACTCATGCTTGGCAGAACAGGGACTTCTGGTGGTGCCGTTCCAATGCTTTGTATAACTTGAGTTACTCGTTCTTGAACTCGTGCTTCCAAACGTGCTTCCACTCGTGCTTCCATTTCGTTCAAGCGCCATTCAAACTCTTCTTCTCTTCGATCTATAGCCCTCGATCGGCTACGATACGACGAAGATTCACCATCAAATGCCACTTTCCAAGGAATAACACCTGCACCTCTTGTGCGACCAGGGTGCTCCTTGTTTCCAAGTGCGAGGGTGAGCTCGTCATTTTCCCTGTCAACCTTGCGAGTGCCTTGATTCACCTCCTCGGTTATTGACGACACCCTCTGGATCACCTCGTTCAAGGGTTGACTGGTGGATGAAAGGGACCCATCCTCCTTATAGCGTGCACCCCTCGCGAGAAGATAACGTACGGACCTAAGATTCCAATTTACAGTTTGAGGCACTACACCATGTTGTTCGAGTTTTTCAACTTCCATGTCTCATTCAGGAATCTTTCGTGCATACCCACGCGAGCCTAGGTGATGAGGATTGGTTGACTTCATTGAGTTCAATTTATTCTTCTCGCTCAGTGCCTGTGACTCAGGGGTATCCTTGTATGACTTGAATTCATCCCAATACTGCTTCTGGCTGTCATACTCTCCATGCTCAAAATCTGGTTGTTTACCCTCCTTGAGTAACTTGTACATTAACCCCCTAAAAGTCCTAAATGTTGTACCCATGGTCTCTTTGGCGCGTTTCTTCACTAAGTTTTCATCATAGCCAGGTGGGAATGTGAAATACTGTTTCAATACATTCCAAACTACATCCTTCTCACTTTCAGGAACCCTCCACGTGTTAGTCTCTTTCCCGTTCCACCTTCTATACTTCAAAGGGATGTACTCCCTTACAAGTACCCCGATGATACTCTTGTATGGGCCCAATGAATCAACCGGTTCTATCGGCTCCCCTACTTGGTCAAACTTGAAGATGTGATAGTGTTTAGTACCACTAGGAAGCTTTGTGTGCCCACGCTTGGTCTTGGTACTACCCGAACCAGTTGCAGCATCCGGATTAACCTGCTAGAGAAACCAAAATATACTCAGACCAGTATTAGCACGTGTGTGTGTGGCTACGAAGTTATTTTTTCCCTATGTTACCTCATCCTCTTGATCTAGCTGTAGACAAGAGCTAGGGCTCCATGCTTCCGCGTTGTCACCTTCGCCATTGTTATCTACATCTTGCGGCTGTTCCATTCTAGCCGCTTCGTCCTGCTGCCTATCGGTTCGTCGACGGGTAAACTGGCGACGACGAGTCATGACTGTGGACATCCACAAATTACTCGATTAAAATAGCATAAATTCCAAAGTCGATTAGAAAACATGACCACAACTTTCTACATCAATATGTCTAAGCACTACCAGAAAAACACCTATTTCTTTATTAGGTATCTATTTCCTCATATGGCGAAAACCTCATCTGGATAAATAAATTTGCTAGCTAATAATGGACTGTATCTATTTAAGTTAAATGGTACAACCAAATAGTCTGCAGTAAGACTAGTCAGTTCCTGCGTGGTTGGGGAAAAAAATATTGTGTTCAAGATGGGGTTCAGCTGCAGTAACAAGTAACAGCACAAAGAAATTTTCAGCAGCTAAGATTCTTGGCATTTCTTGGCAGAACCCCGATGCTAGAAAAAGCATCTCTTTTGAATTTTGACTGAGACTAACAAGTGAAGACAGCACTCGGGTCTGCAGGTCCTAGCCTACTTGCGTTTGGGCCAGGGGAAATTGCACAGACCACCACAGGAAATTGCATTGCGCTGATGAGTGATGATGCGTTTGGATGCAAGTCCTCTTGTGCGTTTGGATGCGTTTGGGCGTTATGTCAGGAAGCCATCATTGTCAGGTTAGGATGTTTTTGCCCTACAGTTAGTGTTTCAGCAGCACTACTTTAGTACGCAAATCTTTTCAGCTAATGATGTTGATTGTCTGCAAATCTTGGGAGCAGCAAGGAGACATTATCAGGAGGGCAGACTGTCAACAGGAAGAGAGCAGAGAAAGGGCTCACTCAGTTACAGGTTTGGTTACAATGATTTTCATCGTTACTCCCTCCGTTCAGAAATGATAACAGGGAAAGAAAAACTTCACGGTCACCAGACATCTCGTTGTCTAAAATCCTGCAGATCGAGGTGGTAGAGCTGGTACCAGAGGAATCAACAGGGATCAAGATAAGTTCCACAGCATTCAGAAAGATAGAAGCTGAGAAGGAATTGCAGCAACAGAACAAGCAGCAAGATACAGCAATAGGCGATGGTCCAATTGGGATGCAAAACATAGCTGTAGAGTCATATGGAGCAGAATGATGAGCTGCAGTTCGGTACCTAAAATATTTTATTCATACATGGGAAAACTTGAGCTACGAATGCCAAAATTGTGTTGAGAAAATGAGCCACGAATGCCAAAATTGTTCTCACCGGCGTCGATGACGGCGCCCCAGTCGACGACGTCCCAGTCGACGACGACGCCCTTGTCGAACTTGGTGAGGTCCCAGGTGCCGTTGACCCACCTGACGTCGCGGAAGGCCGGGATGGGTGCGGGCGGGGCCTCAGCCCGCACGGCCTTCGGCGCGGGCGCCTCGGCCTTGACGGCGGCCCCGTTGGAGGCCGCGGCGGGGGCCGGCTCCGCCTCGTTCCGCTGCTCGACCTCGACGGGCGGCGCCTCCCCGGCGGTGGTGGCGCGGACGAGTCGGCCGGCGGCGCGGGAAGGGGCGGCGGTGGCAGAGAGCGCTGATTGGGAGCGATAGGGGCGGCGGCCACACTCTAATACGGGGAACGAACATCACTAGCGGTTCTAAAGTTGAAACCGCCAGTGATTGTTTCCACTTTAATATATGCTCAAACCCCCTAGTTTATCAGTACCACTACTTAGTTGAGTTGGTTGGTGCATCTGGTTCGGGCTGTAAGGTCCTGGGTTCAATTCTTGCTTTTGACTCAAGATACCATTTTTTATTTTTTATTATCTGTATATTCTGTAAATTTAAATTAGCTACCAAAAAATATTGTACCTCATCTGCTGTTCTTGTAGAAGTTTAAATTAACTATGCAATATGCAATCATAGGCATGAAGTATGAATTCAAAAAAAAAAACTCCATTGAAGTAACTCCATGTGTTGTACTCCATTGAAGTTTAAATTCACGCATGTTAATTTAGAAAAAATACCGTGGAAAAAATACCATAGAATTTTAGATGGTGACATAATAAAATTTAATATTATAGATGGTGACACAAAATATAGAATTTAATTAAAGCACAAATTTCTGATAACCAATCTTCGTAAAGATTACATATAGTTAATAATAGTCTAATTATTTATGGTGCAGGTACAATGGTGGCCTCATCGTGATCACGTCGTACATAAGCAGGTTCGTCGTCTTCTTCAAGGATAGGTAAGGTTACGTTCGCCCCGAATGGAGGCATTTCCTGATAACCCTTGTAGTCTTCTTCGTCTTCCGTGACTCCTTGGACACCAACGATCTTCCTTTTCCCTTCCATGACTACTTTTAGCTTTCCTTTTGTCTTATTGTCCTTGGCATAGAAAATTTGTGAGACATCTTTTGCGAGGACAAAAAGGTCATCACTGTATGCAGTTTTCATGAGATCAACGGTAGTGAACCCTTCACTGTCTATGTTCACTGCCTCAAGCCGAACCCACTGGCAGCGAAAAAGAGCGGCCTTCAATTGTCGGCCATAGTCCAACTCCCATATCTCCTCTATGAAACCATAATACGTTGCAAGCACATTGTCGTCTTCATCGTGGGCATCGAAACGAACACCACTATTTTGGTTTGTGCTCTTGTCATCTTGTTTTTTGGTGTAGAATGTAAATCCATTGATGTCATACCCTTGGTACTTAAGCAATGTACTCGAAGCTCCCCTAGATAATAAATCCAGCTGAGAACCTGTAGTTGTTCCAATCATAAGGCGTTTTAACCAGTCAACGAATTCAACCCTGTGTTTTTTATCAAGCCAAGCTTGTGACCTGGTCGGATAAGAAGTCTGCAGTGACTGTATGTGTTCCTCAATGTATGGCATCACATCCTTAGCTTGTTGGAGAACGACAAATTGTGCCTGCCTCAAAGAAACAGGATCGTCTACTCTGATAGATTTCTCACCGATCGTTCCTATCCCACCTAGTCTTCCCTCGTAACGAGATTGTGGAAGTCCAACTCTATTGATGTCCAGATAATATGTGCAGAACTCAATTGCCTCCTCTGTTGTCCATCCTTCTACCATGCTACCTTCTAGTCTGAATCTGTTCCTAACATACTTCCTAAAAACTTTCATCAATCTTTCGAAAGGGAACATCTGATGCAGGTGCATTGGACCAAGGGCTCTAATTTGGTCAACAAGATGAACGAGCAGATGCACTGACATATCGAAGTAAGTCAGTGGAAAATGCATCTCAAGCCTGCATAGAGTTTCAGCTATGTCCTGTTGTAGTTGATCTAGCTGGGACATATCAATGACCTTTTGTGAGATCGCATTGAAGAATGAGCACAACTTTATGATTGAGGCTCGGACCTTATCTGGTAAGATACCACGCAGGGCAACAGGGAGCAGTTGAGTCATAATAACATGACAGTCATGGGCCTTCATACAACCATAGTTAAACTTCAATTCTCTCATGTTCACTAGCCTCTTTATGTTCGCACAGTAGCCTGTCAGGACTTTGAGTTCATTGAAGAAAGCAATGAGCATTTCTTTTTCTGCCTTTTTCAGTGTCCATGATGCAACCGGAAGTTCAAACCGACCATCCTCAAGCAGTTTTGGATGCAGCTCCTTCCTGAGTCCCAAGTGTTTCATGTCCATGCGTGTTGCGAGTGAATCCTTCGCTGTGCCCCCAGTGTCCATCGAGGTGTTGAGTGTGTTACCGCAAACGTTTTTAGTTATGTGCATTGGATCAAGACAGTGTCGTACACTCAAAAGAGGCCAATAAGGTAGTTTCCAAAAAATCGATTTTTTCTTCCATATAGAATCAGCAGGCGCATGTACTGCCCCTTCCCCCTTCCCATGGACAACATTGAGTTTGCTTACTTCTTTTAGTATCTGTTTCCCGTCTCGATAATCTAGAGGCCCACGTGTTTCAATAGTCCCATTAAAATCTTTTTTGTTTCTACGGTAAGCATGACCCTTATCAAGGTATCTACGGTGTCCCATATAAGCCATCTTCTTATTTTCCGGTAGATGTACAACATCAGTATCATCCAAGCACTCGACACAACCAGTATATCCCTTTGTCTTCTCTCCAGACAAGCAACCTCGCCCAGGCAGGTCTGTGATTGTCGCGATAAGTACCGCCTTGATCATGACATGTTCTTTTTTGTACTCATCCCAAACATCCTTCACCCCATTTTGCCACATATCTACAAGTTCATCAATGACTGGTTCCAGAAACACATCGATATCATTCCCAGGTTGTTTTGGCCCTTGGATTAGTAGTGGCATCTGGATGTATGACCGCTTCATACAAACCCAAGGTGGAAGGTTGTATATACAAAGCGTCACTGGCCAAGTGCTATGATTGCTTCTAACCTGGTCAAACGGATTCATCCCATCTGTGCTCAAACCAAACCAGAGGTGTCTTACCTCTCCACCGATGTTCTTATAGAACATAGTATTAATAGTTCTCCAATCTGACCCATCTGCGGGGTGTCTCATCATTGTATCTTTCTTACGCTCTTCGCCATGCCAATGCAATAGCTTCGCTGACTTTGCATTTGCAAACAACCTACGCACCCGAGGAGCTATGGGGAAATACCAAACCACCTTTACGTGCCCTCCTCTGGTCTTGGTACCCTCTTTTGACGGCCCTTGCTTGTACCTAGGAGCTTTACACTTGGGACAAGTATCCAAGTCTTTGTATTTGTCTCCACAGTACAATATGCAATCATTAGAACAGGCGTGAATTTTTTCTACCTCAAGGCCGATTGGGCAGATCATTTGCTTGGCCAAGTATGTCTTCTCTGGCAACTCATTATGTTCTGGTAGAAGTTTCCCCACTATGCCTAACAAGTCATCAAAGCCTTTATCGCTCAATCCATGCGTAGATTTGAACTCTAATAGCATGACGTTGGCTTCCAGTTTTGTCGGGGGACCACAAAAGGGGTACCCCCAATCAACGCAAACAAATAGGTTAAACCTAGAACACCAATTAATAACAAACCTAGCAAGTCTAACCTTCTAAAAAACCAACCCCTCGAGGCCTACACCGCTGGCCCACCAAGCCGAAGCCCGAAAACCTATTAAGTGGAAAGTAGGCTGCGTCAGCCCTCCAAACCAGGCCTCGGGCGAACGCTCGTTCTCCGTCTCGCCCGAGCCCTCCAAACCAGGCCTCGGGTGAACGCTCGTTCTCCGTCTCGCCCGAGCCCTCCAAGCCAGGCCTCGGGCGAACGCTCATTCTCCATCCTGCCCGAGCCCTCCAAGCCAGGCCTCAGGCAGATGCTCAATCTCCGTCTCGCCCGAGCCCTCCGAGCCAGGCCTCGGGCTGGCGCTCGTTCTCCGTCTCACCCGAGCCCTCCGCGTCAGGCCTCGGGCGAGCGCTCCACTACCCTTCAAGCCTCCCGCAAGAAGGAAGCTCTCTGCTTCTCAGCTCTGACAACCGTACTAGCCCCATACTGCGCATTTAATGCGTCCACTTACCCCGGTCACATCCTCCGGTACACAGCGTGTGCCACAGTGAACCGGAGCCAGAGTCAAACCTCGTTTTCACCACAAGCATGGACAAAAAGGCACAAGTACAGCGCTGTTCGGCCATACCACGCACTGTAGCACACTCGAGCTTCACCCCGAGGCCTGGGTTCCCGCTGTACGCCCGGGCGTTCTGGGACTTGCCCATACCTGCGGGGGCTCGAACCTCCCGTAGGCGCCACCTCGAGGCCGGCCCTGCGCCCCTCGAGCCCTGACTGCTTTCATGCTATTGGAGGACAGGTACCTCAAGACCCGGAGGGACCCCGCCGTGTCCTGTACGTGCCGGGATGGGTGTTGTACGGCTTCCACATCGCCACGCCTCCACGTCCGCGCCCGGGATGGAGGCCACGCATCAAGGACGCCTCAACAGCAACACCCACGTTGGCTACAGTGACTTCGACAAGACAGAGTTCCTACCCTTCGCCATATCGAGCGTTGTACATGTCAATCCTGTGTAAACCCTGGCCTCCTCTTGTTCTATAAAAGGGGACGCCAAGGCCCTTCGCGCGCAAGAGACAACACACGAGTCTACGGTTACACACGGGCTTGCGCGACACGAGTCCACACACACACGAGTCCGGACTCCGGTCCACGCTCATTGAGCTTGTATTGCCCCTATACAAGCACTTAGGTGCAAGTAATACAAGAACCTCCTCCCCCTGCTGGACGTAGGGCTTTCTTTGCCCGAACCAGGATAAATCCTTGTGTCATCTTGCATCACCATCCAGGAAGAGAGCACGCGATCACATTACTCGTTGGTGTCAGACCCCCGGGATCGAAACACCGACAAGTTTGCTCACCAAACAACTGTGATACAATGGAGTTTTGGCATCCTTTCTCATTATCTCTAGCTTTTTCAACTGTCGATCATTAAGACATCCTCCCTCCACATCACGTAGCATCTTAGGAAGGCCATCTTCATCCTCTGTGTCATCAGCTAATGTATTCGTAAACACATTGTCATTGGTAGCCATGGGTTGCGTGTGAACACCAGTTTGCTGATGAGTTGCTGAAAGGTCCTAGTTTGGTTTTGGTAATTGAGAGACAACTTTAGGTGGACTAATGGTGTTTGAAGTGAATTACACAGGTGATTAGTCCATAGGTGATCATGTGTGAGCAACATATGCCATAGAGGTGAAATGGCTTGGAAGATGTTGCAAGGCTCACATATGTGAAGAAGGAGCTTAATGCATATGTGACATGACATATGGTCATATGGCTAAGATGGAGAAGATCAAGGCAAGACTTGGCTTGATGGACCGGTTGCGAAGGTGAAGGGCAAGTTGAGGCTTTGAAGCCGTTGGTACCGAGTGTCGGGAGGCTTAAGCAAGACTTGGCGCCGAAGGACCGAAGCGATGGTGAAGAGCAAGTGATGTCAAGATCGATGGACCATGGAGGCCACGTGATGATAAGAAGTGGATCATATCATTTGAAGATAGGTTGGTGCATGTGTTGCATCAACACCGAAGGAGATGGAATGGAATGCGCAAGGCAAAGGTATATTTGTAGGGCATTTCATTTCACCGGTCATAGGTGTGTAGAGAAGATTATGACCGGGTTTAGGATAGATGGCCGTACTATTAAGAGGAGCAAACTTGTTTGCATATCGGTCATCTAGTGCCACTTGAGCGATCTAACTTTGCGTTGTTACTAGGATCGAGTGGCGTTATGAGTGAAAGAGAAAATCCTTTGAAAATGATTGTGAAAATGCTAACACACTTGCACAAGATGATGAACACTTGGTGGTGTTAGCACATTTGCAAAGGAGAAGTTGTTGGAGTTGGTTTGGATCAAAACGGAGAAGAAAATGGAGTTTTCTGTGTATGGTCGGTGGTACCGACCAGGGTGGTCGGTGGTACCGCCCATAGGTGCTGCGTGCAGACCTCTCTGTTCCGAAGTGTTTTTGGCCTGGCGGTGGTACCGCTATTACCTCGGTACTACCGCCGGCGGTGGTACCGACCAGGGGTCGGTGGTACCGTGGCCCTGAAGGGGTTTTGCGGAGCTCTCTGGAAGTGGCCAGTTTTGGCCTACCGGTAGTACCGCCATTACCTCGGTACTACCGCCCGCGGTGGTACCGACCTATGGCCGGTAGTAACCAAGTTTGCGGAGCTCTCTGGTTTGAGTTGAAAATGGCCTGGCGGTAGTACCGCCATTACCTCGGTACTACCGCCCGCGGTGGTACCGACGCAAGGTCGGTAGTGGCTGTTTTTTTGCAGAGCTCTCTGGTCGCGGCGATTTTGGCCTGGCGGTAGTACCGCCATGACCTCGGTACTACCGACCTCGGAGGAACCGACCAGGGGTCGGTGGTTTGCCTAAATCTGCGCGATGTGAGGTAACGGCTAGTTTGACTAAGCCGGTAGTACCGCCCAGGAGGGGTCGGTACTACCGACCGAGGCGCAGGAAAGGGGAAACGGCTAGTTGGCCGCTCCCCTCTATAAATAGGAGTTGAGGCCGGCTTAGGGCCGGCTGCTGAGCACTCAAAAGCCTTGGTGGCTTGAGTGGATGTGCCTGGGAGCCCTCTAACTCGCTTGTGCTTGCTAGTGCGCGAATCTATTGCGAGTGAGCGATTCTAGTGCGTTGCTTTGAGAGATAGCATCGAGTGGCACTAGGTGTTCGAGTTGCAAGCCGGTGGTGCTTATTACTCTTGGAGGTTGCCACCTCCTAGACGGCTTGGTGATCGAGTCTCCGTCGTGAAGCCCGCGTGAAGATTGTGCGTGGCTCCGGAGAAGGATTGTGAGGGGCATTGTGCTCGCCCCGCGGGGATCGCGAAGAGCAACTCTAGTGGATTGCGCGTGTCATTGAGTTACCCTCACTTGTGGGTGAGTTCTTGCGGCGCTCGAGTGTCGAGCTAGGTGTGGTGCCTATTAGCCGCCGAACTACCAAAGTGTGTGGTCGACACAACGGGGACTAGCTTGGTGGCAACCAAGTGAACCTCGGGAGAAAAATCACCGTGTCAACTTCGTGTTCATCTTCTCGGTGGTTTGCAAACTCTTTTCACTAGCTTGTATTTACTTGTTCATATACATGTGCTAGTTGCTCTTATGATTAGTTGGCTTGTGTAGCTTGCTAGTTACCTTCCTTGCTTGTGTAGCATAGAAGTTGATCCCATGAGTGACTAGTTGACTTGTAGTCTTGCTAGTCACATTGCTTAGTTTGTGTAGCTAAGTTGAGCTCTCTAATTTGGCTTGTGTAGCCTTGTTATTGAGCATTGCTAGTGAGCTTAGGCTTTGTGCTTTTTGCTTAGTGGCATGTGTAGGAGCTCCCCGGTTGATTGAGTACTAGTTGCATAGGTTTGTGTGACCTTGCTTCTAGAATTGGTTAGGTGAGCTCTAGCTAGCCCGACACCTTATTTGCATTGTTTAGGATCTTTTGTAAGGTGTCATAGAGTATAGGTAGAGGGGTGTAGTCTTGGCTAGACCGATAGTTTTAATTCCGCATTTGTTTCGGTTAGCCGACGCAATTAATTTTAGAAAGGACTATTCACCCCCCCTCTAGTCCGCCATCTCGACCCTTCATTTGGTATCGGAGCAAGGTCTCTCATTTGTGGTCTTCACCGACCCGAGAGGATGGCGACTTATGGGCTAGATAATGTGTGTGATACACATATTTTTGATGGCACACACTTTGCACAATGGAAACACCATATGCTTGATCATTTTCGTGCAAAGGGGCCAAAGTTTTGGTGGATTATCACTAGTGGTCTCACTCATGTTTTGGACCATAGAAATCTCACCAAAGCTCAAAAGGATCTCTTTGAACTTGATGCAAATGCTTATTGTTATCTAATGGATGCATTGAGTTTTGAGTTGTTTTACAAGATCAACTCCAAAGGGACCGCCCATGAGATGTGGGATTCCATCAAGACCACCTTCGGTGATCCCTCCACGTTTGATGATGGCAAGTTCATAAAGGAGGATGAACCGGTGGTACATGAGGATGTTGAGCATGACCGCAACATAGTTGTTGTGGAAGATTGCTCCACCTCATGTTCAAGTGATGCAATCAATGAAAATACTTCAAGCACACTTGACAAGATGGAAGATGATGCCTCAAGTGATGCAAGTGATGATTCAACCTCAAGCACACTTGATGATGATGGTTCATGCTCCGGCTATGAGAGTGATACTTCTTCGAGCTCTCCAACCACTACATCGCATTGCTTCATGTCACACGGTGACACTAAGGTTTGCAAAGCTAATGTGATTGATCTTAATGCATATGAGGAGCTCTTGAGTAAATATGCTAGCATGACCATCGCTTTAGAAAATGAGATGTCTAAAAATGCAAAATTGACAAAAGAAAACTCATTTCTAAAGAATGCATGTGAACAACAAAAGGATCTACTTTATGTTACTACTTGTTCACATGATGAGCTTAAATTGACTCATGAGGAACTTAGTGTTGCTCATGACAACTTGGTAAAAGACCATGCTTTTCTCACTAACAAGTTTTCTAATGAAGAAACTAAAACTAGTGAGATCTCATCATTTGGGTCAAATGATCAATCACATATTTGTGCTAACCCATGTGATGTAGAGAAGAAGCATGTATCCACCTCTTGTGATGATTTATTAGACATGCCATGTTCTTCACATTTAGATGCTTGTTCTACTTCTTTGTCTTGTGAGACTAACCTTTTGAAGGAGAACAATGAGCTCAAAAGTGAAGTGAAGAACTTGAGCAACAAGTTAGAGAGGTGGTGCAAATCAAAGGTCACCCATGAGCACATGATGAAGAATCAAAGAAGCTATGGTGACAAGAGTGGCATTGCCTTCAACAAAAGCAATGCCAAGGGCAAGAAAATGAGGAAGAATGAAGAAAAGAAGCTATCTCATTTCATGTGCTATCAATGCCATGAGATGGGACATCTTGCAAAAGCTTGCCCCAACAAGAAGAAGCCCCAAGCTCAAATCAAGAACAACCATCATGATGGTGACTTGATGAAGAAGAAGAAAACAAGAAGGGGCGGAAGAGCAAGGCATCCAACTCATATCCATGATGCCAAGATGATGATGAGCAAGAATGAAGAAAAGAAGAAAGATTTGGCTCACATCAAATGCTACAAGTGTGGTGACATGGGACACTTTGCCTCGAAGTGTCCTAACAAGCTTGAGAAGAAGGCTCAAGCAACTCATGAGAGGCAAGGCAATGAGAAGCAACAAATGAGCAAAGAAGAGAAGGCTCAATCCAAGAAAAGTTGCTACTCATGCCGGGAAAGGGGACACATGGCTCATTCATGTCCCCTAGGTATGACCCCTAAGCCTATTTCAATTATTAATGATTCTATGCTTAGGAAGGATGAAAATGGTACCTCTAAGGCTACTATCGCAACTCATCCCGCTACTCATACTAAGGCTATGCCTAAGTATGTTGCTCCTAACTTGAGAGGACCCAAACTAGTTTGGGTACCATCAAAAAGTGGATGAATATGTGTAGGTACCATGGCATTGGAGGCTTGATTCAATCAATTTCATATTGTCCATCATATGATTGAGTCAAGTAAAGACGCTTAGTGAACATCCAAACCCAATGCCAAGTGAAGTGAAGTCCAAGTGCAAAACATACAAGTGCAAAAGATCAAGTTGTGGTGGTTGATTGGATATATATTTAAAGGTTTGCAAATGGTAGATGAAGAAGCTTGCTATTTCATGATCATGAGCTACTAAGGTATATCTCTAGTTGATCATGTTATTTTAAATGCATATGAGATGATTGAATCGGATATATATGCATATGTTGCTTGCTATAAGATGACTGAATGGATGTGATGCTTAGTGATCAAAATTGAGTTAGTTTGAATGGATAAGTTCATGAGACTTCTTTTAGTAAGTGATTTGAATGGATATATGTCTTGTGAGAGTATTCAAACATGTTAGCTCAAGTTTGATTCAAATTGGTAAAGTATAGCTCAATTGCTCAAAGTTGTCAAAAATCTGAAATCTGAGCTAGCTGTGATAATAGCCATGTTTGAATGATCAAATCTATTTGGATTGGCTTGAAATTTGGTACACATGCTCTTCACATATGGTATTAGTTGCTGTGCAAAATTCATGATAATTGGATAAGTGATGCTTTAGTTTTGGAGAGGATCTTGTCAACTATAGTGCAGCAGTTTTCAGCATGTAGTACTATGGAAAGAATTGAAATCTGGTAGCAATTTAGAAAGCCAATGAAGCTCAAATTTTTATGGCTGCTAGAACACTTAGAGAGGCACATCTCCACCAAATTTCATAGTCGTTGGACTTATATTTTGGGAGATATGCATGTTTCTTTGAGAAGGACAAAATCTGCCAGAAAAGTGACAAATATTGGATTAATCTAGAGTCACTTTGATTGAAAGGTCCTCAAGTTGGAATCATGTTTATAAGTGGTTGAGGGACCAATGTTTGGTTTTGAAATGAGCTA
This sequence comes from Coix lacryma-jobi var. lacryma-jobi, assembly GCA_009763385.1. Taxonomy (NCBI): domain Eukaryota; kingdom Viridiplantae; phylum Streptophyta; class Magnoliopsida; order Poales; family Poaceae; genus Coix; species Coix lacryma-jobi. The sequence continues at coordinate 110,869,237 of CM019831.1, read as the reverse complement.
GAAGCATGACAAAGATGAGTACAAGTTCATTTGATTAAGAAGTGTATTTGGCACACATTTGGTACTCAAATTGAAGATCAAGACCAACATCAAGATGAAGAGAAAGATGAAGTCCTAGTATCAATTGAAGATCTTTTGGAAGAAAGAAAAGGACTCAAAAAGGGACTCAAAGATGGATTCAAAGTCACATTTCAAGAAGAGTTCAAATGGATCAATCAAACAAAGTCAATTCAAGTAAGTATCAAGGATGATTCTTTGGAGAGAGGTCACTTCTCCCTTTTGTAGGGGCTTGCCGCCTTTGGTAGGTTAACCAAGTATGGTACTTGGAAGGCTAATATGGAAGTGGTGATTCAAAGGATATTTGAGATGCTTAGTTGAAGCAATGAAAGGATTGACCAAGCAAAGCAAGCAACATGCAAGATAGTAAAGCAAATCATGACAATTCAAGTGGTATTCATATGCAAGCTATGTTCAAATGAAGAAGCAAGCCAACCACAACAAGATAGCGCACTTAATCATATGAGTGAAGATTTGTTCTATCAATTGGTATATATTGGTCTTCACCATGGACTTCACATTGCTATTTGGAGCTTAATTGGAATCAAATGACTATCCTCTACTCCAAGATAGCAAAGGTATCATTGTAATGTGCATGATCATATTCATCCCTTACTAGTATGCGGTTAGTGCATATAGTACATGTTCAATAGGATCATGCATAACAAATGGAAAGTTTAAATTCATTGCCTACCACTATTGCTTGTTTGATTATATGATCTAGTGGTTAGTATATGAGTTTGTTCATGAGCTAGTGAACCCAAGTACTTGATCTAGAAGATGAACATTCAAGTGTCTAATTCAACATGAGTAAGATAACCATTGAAAGATGTGTGAAGAAGCTTACTCTAGAGCAAACCGAGTTAGATATCTTGTGCAATATTGCCTAGTTCAAGTCACAAATGAGAAGCTCATGAAGATGACAAGAGTTCAAGAAAAAGACAATAATGCCAATGGATATCAAGTTTCAATTTTCATTCAATTGGTATCCTACAAGACTTCAAGTGATCCTCAACTTTAAGTGATCAATTCAAGCAAAACATCCCTCACCATCAAGAGCTCAAGCTTATCAAGTGGATGACCCATGCTATGACATAGGGAAGGTGCCCCACCTATTGGTATCAAGGTCAAAGATCCTACACATGGTATCATTCCAACACATATGGTGGTGTCCATCAAAAATGAAGACTCAAGTATCATCCATCTACCCTAGTCCAACCCTTTGTATCAAGAGAAGCATGCCGTTTATGGTCATTGATGACAAAGGGGGAGAAGTTATGGAAAAGATATGTCAATTATGATATGTCAAGGACAAAGAGGGAGAAAAGAAGATGGACATGGATTAAGAGGGAGCACAAGATTGAAGGATCAAAATTCTTGGACAATGAGAACACACAAGTAGGGGGAGCAAGCTCATGAACTTGGTTGTTGCATTTGATATGTGCATAATCATGCGCTTGCTTGCATTGCATAAGTTTTAAAATTTTATATGCATGCTTGTGTGGTATATGCTAGTTATAGGATTTAATTGATGAATTGATAACTAGCATGCATAGGTTAATAGCTAGACTTGTGCTTTTAATGCAAAACTAGACCCTTGCTATTAATGTTGATCTCACGGGGTTTTCTAGTTTTTATGATGTCTAGCTACTCTTCGATGCTAAGGATGAATCAAAATGTGGTATGCACGCTTCAAAGGTAAAATTTCATCATGTATACCTTAGCATCACTTAGTAGTGCTAACACTCCCACAAATTTCATATTTATGCATGTGTGCAAGCTTGAAACCAAACCATTTGAGCACACATGTAGGGGGAGTTAACACTACAAAGTCGGGTTGTATGGTGCTTATCCAAATTCTCTTATATGGTCTTAATGTTGGATAAGTAACATAGAATCCAAAGAGCTTAATTTCCATATCTTTGTAGAGTTGTCATCAATTACCAAAAAGGGGGAGATTGAAAGGTCCTAGTTTGGTTTTGGTAATTGAGAGACAACTTTAGGTGGACTAATGGTGTTTGAAGTGAATTACACAGGTGATTAGTCCATAGGTGATCATGTGTGAGCAACATATGCCATAGAGGTGAAATGGCTTGGAAGATGTTGCAAGGCTCACATATGTGAAGAAGGAGCTTAATGCATATGTGACATGACATATGGTCATATGGCTAAGATGGAGAAGATCAAGGCAAGACTTGGCTTGATGGACCGGTTGCGAAGGTGAAGGGCAAGTTGAGGCTTTGAAGCCGTTGGTACCGAGTGTCGGGAGGCTTAAGCAAGACTTGGCGCCGAAGGACCGAAGCGATGGTGAAGAGCAAGTGATGTCAAGATCGATGGACCATGGAGGCCACGTGATGATAAGAAGTGGATCATATCATTTGAAGATAGGTTGGTGCATGTGTTGCATCAACACCGAAGGAGATGGAATGGAATGCGCAAGGCAAAGGTATATTTGTAGGGCATTTCATTTCACCGGTCATAGGTGTGTAGAGAAGATTATGACCGGGTTTAGGATAGATGGCCGTACTATTAAGAGGAGCAAACTTGTTTGCATATCGGTCATCTAGTGCCACTTGAGCGATCTAACTTTGCGTTGTTACTAGGATCGAGTGGCGTTATGAGTGAAAGAGAAAATCCTTTGAAAATGATTGTGAAAATGCTAACACACTTGCACAAGATGATGAACACTTGGTGGTGTTAGCACATTTGCAAAGGAGAAGTTGTTGGAGTTGGTTTGGATCAAAACGGAGAAGAAAATGGAGTTTTCTGTGTATGGTCGGTGGTACCGACCAGGGTGGTCGGTGGTACCGCCCATAGGTGCTGCGTGCAGACCTCTCTGTTCCGAAGTGTTTTTGGCCTGGCGGTGGTACCGCTATTACCTCGGTACTACCGCCGGCGGTGGTACCGACCAGGGGTCGGTGGTACCGTGGCCCTGAAGGGGTTTTGCGGAGCTCTCTGGAAGTGGCCAGTTTTGGCCTACCGGTAGTACCGCCATTACCTCGGTACTACCGCCCGCGGTGGTACCGACCTATGGCCGGTAGTAACCAAGTTTGCGGAGCTCTCTGGTTTGAGTTGAAAATGGCCTGGCGGTAGTACCGCCATTACCTCGGTACTACCGCCCGCGGTGGTACCGACGCAAGGTCGGTAGTGGCTGTTTTTTTGCAGAGCTCTCTGGTCGCGGCGATTTTGGCCTGGCGGTAGTACCGCCATGACCTCGGTACTACCGACCTCGGAGGAACCGACCAGGGGTCGGTGGTTTGCCTAAATCTGCGCGATGTGAGGTAACGGCTAGTTTGACTAAGCCGGTAGTACCGCCCAGGAGGGGTCGGTACTACCGACCGAGGCGCAGGAAAGGGGAAACGGCTAGTTGGCCGCTCCCCTCTATAAATAGGAGTTGAGGCCGGCTTAGGGCCGGCTGCTGAGCACTCAAAAGCCTTGGTGGCTTGAGTGGATGTGCCTGGGAGCCCTCTAACTCGCTTGTGCTTGCTAGTGCGCGAATCTATTGCGAGTGAGCGATTCTAGTGCGTTGCTTTGAGAGATAGCATCGAGTGGCACTAGGTGTTCGAGTTGCAAGCCGGTGGTGCTTATTACTCTTGGAGGTTGCCACCTCCTAGACGGCTTGGTGATCGAGTCTCCGTCGTGAAGCCCGCGTGAAGATTGTGCGTGGCTCCGGAGAAGGATTGTGAGGGGCATTGTGCTCGCCCCGCGGGGATCGCGAAGAGCAACTCTAGTGGATTGCGCGTGTCATTGAGTTACCCTCACTTGTGGGTGAGTTCTTGCGGCGCTCGAGTGTCGAGCTAGGTGTGGTGCCTATTAGCCGCCGAACTACCAAAGTGTGTGGTCGACACAACGGGGACTAGCTTGGTGGCAACCAAGTGAACCTCGGGAGAAAAATCACCGTGTCAACTTCGTGTTCATCTTCTCGGTGGTTTGCAAACTCTTTTCACTAGCTTGTATTTACTTGTTCATATACATGTGCTAGTTGCTCTTATGATTAGTTGGCTTGTGTAGCTTGCTAGTTACCTTCCTTGCTTGTGTAGCATAGAAGTTGATCCCATGAGTGACTAGTTGACTTGTAGTCTTGCTAGTCACATTGCTTAGTTTGTGTAGCTAAGTTGAGCTCTCTAATTTGGCTTGTGTAGCCTTGTTATTGAGCATTGCTAGTGAGCTTAGGCTTTGTGCTTTTTGCTTAGTGGCATGTGTAGGAGCTCCCCGGTTGATTGAGTACTAGTTGCATAGGTTTGTGTGACCTTGCTTCTAGAATTGGTTAGGTGAGCTCTAGCTAGCCCGACACCTTATTTGCATTGTTTAGGATCTTTTGTAAGGTGTCATAGAGTATAGGTAGAGGGGTGTAGTCTTGGCTAGACCGATAGTTTTAATTCCGCATTTGTTTCGGTTAGCCGACGCAATTAATTTTAGAAAGGACTATTCACCCCCCCTCTAGTCCGCCATCTCGACCCTTCAGTTGCATACTCATTAAGTGCTATGTCGGGCATGGTTACATCATCATTGTTTTCTTGTGAAACATTAACACCACCCTCACCATGCATACGCCATATTTTGTAGTCCCTCATGAACCCCCTAGTAATTAGGTGGCATCGTATAGACTCCATGTTTCCCCATTTCTTTCTATTTTTGCAATCTCTGCATGGGCAAAATACAAGCTTTTCATCCCTAGCGTTGGCTACGGCTTCAGTGATGAATGTGCTGACGCCCATCAAGTACCGCTCGTCCGTCGGTGCCAGACCGTACATCCACTCTCGATCCATCTCTACACAGGAAAATTGAGGGAGTAATTACAGCTAGCTTATCATGGCAAATTTAAATTTGAGACGACCAAATAGAGTCCCTAATTATAAAGAGTTAAATTTGGATGGACTCTTAATCAACAATACAATGTAGCTCCAAACAAATGGGTCGGTAGGTGTCACATAGATTTTCCTCATCAAAATAAAAATTAAGAGAGTAATTACAATGAAATAAAAAATGGTCCTTTCATTATCAAGAATTTGCGCTTCTAACTCCATGGCCACAGTAGTATATATTCCACTTATTTAAATTGGTCATTGTTTTTTTGGAAACAATAATCTACACTTAGCTTAGCATGGTAAATTTAAAATTGAGAACAAATAGAGTCATTAAATACAAAAGGTTAAATTTATACACTTAATCAACAAAAATAATTTTGCTAAACACAAATGGCTCGGTAGCACATAGATTTTGTTCATCAAAATAAATAACCCATGAGCTAATTAAAGCATGACATAGTAGCAATCATCCAAACAACCATGCAATTAGCTAGTAAATATGATGGACTCATAAATACCAACCTTTTGCAAGATGGATTCACCACAACTTGGATGCCTTCCTCAAAATCCAAATGAAAAGTGCTCTCTAAAATGGAGAAACAATTACAATGACCATGTAGCCATGCAAAACACTCTAAAGCTATAAAATCTAAGGAGTTGAGGCTTTTTATTACTAACCTTAAAGCAAGAATATCATGCCCATGCTTGAAAAAACTAGATCCACATTGAGCATTTTGGTGAAAAATGGCCGCAACAATGGAGTGAGGGTGGGGGAAAACCGCTCATCTGCTTGTGGAGCTCGAGCTGGGAGAGAGCAGGGGAAGAGATTGACCTTTTATACACGATTCATCACTGGCGGTTGGAGTTACGAACCGCCACTGTTATCTATCTTCACTGGCGGTTTGAGCTATGAACCGCTAGTGAAGCTTCACTGGCGGTTTGAGCCACCAACCGCCACTGTTACCTATCTTCACTGGCGGTTTGTGGCCTCCCCCAATCATTGTCTGGTTTTCAATCTTCAAACCGCCAGTGAAGAAACATCAGTGGCGGTTGAATAAAAACCGCCAGTGATGTATCGACAGTGAATGTCATTTCTGTAGTAGTGTGGGATGTTGAAGTAGGTTCATTTTTCTTTGATTTGCTGTTGACAAGCCTGCACAATGAGTTCTAGTAGTCCAATATCTAGTGTCCTAGTGTATGGTTCTGTTGACACTGGTTTTTGACCAAAGATCAGTGTTGGTCGGGAATAAAGATACGGTGAAATTCCCAATTGATGAAATTGACTTAGATTCGTTACCGGCTGGTTTTAAGGGAATCGGCAATGTTTATCACTTGGGTCGATAGTGTACTACGTGGATTATCCCTGGAAGACTTTGATCAAGATCGATGGCTCAAGACGCTCGTGTCCCAGGAAAGAGACCAGACACGTCAGGCTTCACCAAAGAGGAAAGGTGGAGTACAAGTTACCTATAATAGTAGAAGTCTTATTTTCTTTTCAGATTTATAACTAGAATTCATATTAGAATATGACTCAAGTCCAGGGTATAAATATCAACCCCGACTATTGTAATACCAATCAATCAATCAAACAACACAATTACATCTTTTTGGCTCCGACCAAACCCTAAAAGTAGGAGTAGAGTAGATTCTGGCGAGATCTTCAAACAGGCATGACTGCATCGGTTAGGTTCGACCTCTGATTTGCTTGAGTATTGCCACAGTTTATATCGTATTTGCAAGGCTGCATTGGTTAAGTCCAACCTCGTGCTAATTCGGTGTAAGCTAGTTATTGGTTTATATTTAGCTTGTAAGGCTGCATTAGTTAGGTCCAACTTCGTACAAGCTCGGTATAAGCTAGTTATCGGCTCTACTAGATCGACAATCTAGTAGTTTCATTAAGTTACTGATATTGTTTGTTTTAATTGTTCATTTATTTGTAACAATATCATTGCCCAATCAAGATTGACAGATTTAGCTCTGAGTTCCACTGAAGATCTTTCATTGCAAGTATCACACCCGGTTTTAAAAACTTCTGGACCGTACGTAAAAAGGAGGAGCTTTGGCCGGGCCTTGGCTGGCCAGCAGCACGCGTCTACGATCAGGCAACGCTCGGTGGTGGCCTGCTGGGCGAACTGCTCCCGAGCATCTGCTGGCCGGCCGGATACTGGGCAGTGCCGCAGTGGCGGTTAGCCGTGTGGCCAAGGGCCAGATGAGGCGGCGCGCGGACGGTGACGAAACAGAGCCGGAGCTGACTCGTGAAGGACAGGGAGGAAGTGCCGGTGGCTAAAAAAACAGAGAGCTTCGGTCGGCCGCCGGGAAATAAAGAAAAGATGGGGAATCATCAAATTGTGATAGATTCGTAAAAAGAAAGAGTTGATAGTATAAAAAATAATGAGAAAAACCTCTTCCTCTTGGGGTTGGCGTGGATATATGGAGAGCAAAAATCTTCAACCCCACATCAACTAGCAATACGGTTGTAACTCTCACCTTTACTAATGGACCTAGACAAATATAAAAGTCCATTAGTAAATAAAGACAAGGTTATTTGGAATTTATTAGGATTATTGCACATGGGCTTTGTGGAAGGGAGGAAAAAGATAGGTTTTATTATTTTCGTAATTATTTAATTTCTGGATTAAAATAATTCTAGAAAAGTCTAGAATTGCTCCAATGGCTCCGAAAATTCAGGGAAAATTCTCAGAGACATTTGGAGACATGAGGAACTCAAATAAAATATTTGGAGCTCATGAAAAGATATTTTGGGAAATCTAAAAATTAGATTATAATCCTAGAAAAATAAGAAAAAGTGCCCGAAAAAGCTAGAAAACTTCTCGAGGAGATTTTGGAGATACGATGATGAATGATGAGCACCAAGGAACGATCGGAAGTAGAGGAAAAATATTTTTTTTGGAAGATTCCAACAAAAAGGTTGAGCTAGGAAACAAAGAATTTGGTTATAGGAAAAGACATGGACAAGACGGAGAAAGATAAACGACTTACTAAACGTGTTTTGGAAAACTTTACTTACTCGCAACACAAGACGAAACAACAAACAACCATCACATCAAGCATAACCCGTCAAATTACTTTAGCAAAAATTTTGGAATTCATATTTTCCTATGACTATATTTGCGCTAGCTCAACTAAACTTAGTAAATTTTATCCAAATATTAAAATCATAGATTTTACTTAGTGTTTTCTACTCACAGCCCAAAATCAAAAACTTTGACATGTGACAGCAAGCCTTTGTATCATCGTGTTCAGAGCATACCGAATACAGGCTTGCATCAGCTGATCTGCCGATCTTGATTGTTATATGTTGTGCGTTCAGGCTATCTGACCGATTATAGATAGACAGAGGGTTAAAGTAGATCTAATCTGGTTTCACGCGTTAAGGCTATATCACCGGACCTCACTGTCGCTGGAATTGAATGAGATATGCTCCAGTCTTAGATATTTCTTGTTGAGTTATTGACTTTCTTGTTGGGGTTCTAGTGTTGCACCTGTACGTGGTGTCGGAATGCAGGAGTGCAGCCATGGAGGAGATGGAAGAGTGGTGTTGGAATGCAGGAGTGCAGCCATGGAGGAGATGGAAGAAACGTACCAACGAAAGGAGGCTTAGCCTGGAAGGCTGCCATGGAAGAGTGTTGCATTGCCACCCTTGTAATGGACTCTGCGACTCTCACACCTTCGCCTCCTCCCAGGCCAAGAAACCCTTGAGTTGAGGTCAGCAAATGGTGTTGCAGCTGAGCATGAAGAAAGCATGCTTCTGGACTGCATTTGGCAATCCGGAAATATATGCTAATGCAAATAATGTTGTCCCTCGTGTTGCCCTTATTCTGGGATGACAAGGTTAATACTTTTGGTCAGTTAATTAGTCAAAGCTAGTGGTAATGATTGCCATAAAAATGACTTGTATATTCAAAAACAACTATCTCACATAGAAAATTAGATTTATAATATTGATATTTTGTGTCGTATTATTATTTTTTAACATACAACACGTTCATATGCTCAAATTATCAGGGCATTATTTGTTTCATTGCAACACACAAAAAAACATCTATATAGGTTGGTGAGCTTACAATGTCATGCTTTACACGACCATTAATGTCACGAATTTTGCAAATTGGATTAAATATCACTTTAACGTCTATTGTTATCTTATCATACAATCTGTGTGTTGCTATCTCTCGGCTTCCTCTTGATTCAACCCAATACTACCAATACTACCCACAAAATAGATGCATAAATCTAACAGAAAAACAACAACACAACACCTCAATACTACCAATACTACCCACAAAATAGATGCATGAATCTAACATAAACACAACAACACAACACCTCAATACTACCAATACTACCCACCAAATAGATGCATAAATCTAACAGAAACACAACGCCTCATGGTTGAAGAATGGCATCACAAATGATTAAGATTCAATGGTGCATCAGTAGGCTTCTCCCAGGTCACCATCCATGTTGTATTCTTCCAATCCAATACTACCAACAAAATAGATACAAAAATCTAACAGAAACGCAACAACACAACACCTCGTGGTCGAAGAATGACATCACAATAATTAAGTAGAAACACAACAACACAACACCTCATGGTTGAAGAATGGTATCACAATAATTAAGATTCACTAGATGCATCGGTAGCTTCTCTCAGGCCACAACTCTTTTTTGTATTTCTCCAAGAGCTTAGTCTAAAAGCTTTTATCTTTGCGGGGTGAACAAATTGATGGGATTGTGGGAATGGTGTTTCTAATCTGTTGCACGTCCGTTGTGTCTAATTCTCCACGCCCCATCTAATGATGCTGCCTCAACATTATAGTGTTCATTCAATGTGAAAGACCATGTCTTCTACTGAATGCAAGAGCATTATAAACCCCTTCATGATGCCGTTGAAAACAATTCTAATCTTAGTGGTGAAAGTTGAATAGAGACATTCTCCCTCCCCTGCTCTTTTTACGCATGATAAACTTATTGAGGAATGAGATTGAACTTTAGAGCATAAAGCTCTTCAAGGCTTCGAATAAATTATGGGCTCTTATTAAAGAGAAAATACTAATGAATTATGTGAGCATATATATTAAGGGTGTGGTAGAAGAAAGTACATGTTGGTAACACACTTGCCAAACCTCCGCACACGTGCAGGGGGTGGCGAAGGTGGCCAATCGTCAGGACCAAGTCAAGATGCGGCGGGAACAAGAACAACGCAAAGGTATGATGAGAACAGTGTCACTATGGCTCTACTCCCGAAAAAATCATCCCCATTACACTGTTCACCCCCGGTATTTATAGGGGATACCAAGGGGTGTCGACCATATTACAATAGGGTACAAGAAAGATTCCCCCGCGCTATACAGACAGAAGGGCAGAATCATACAAACACAATTGGGGCCGAAACCCTAGCCTGCTCTCCATGCGCCCGCTGCCGCTTGGCTCGTGCCCACCCTCGCGGAAATGCGAGGGCTGATCTTCGACACGTGAGGACATCCCTCCAGTCGCGAAGTCCGAGTCCCCTCACCTCCCGCTAAGGCCTGGGCCTCTCGGCGAAGGTACGCGGGACGCGCGAGGACTGCCTCCGGCGCTCTTCACGCCCCTTGCCTGTAAGAACTTGCTAAGCAATCCGAAGGTTGGGTTAGTATTCGGGGGCTCGAATGATGACTCGAGGGACTTAGCAAATAAAGAGATGGGTTTTGGCGAAGGTACGCGGGACGCGCGAGGGTCGTCTTGTTGAGCCAGCCCGCGTGGCGCCACTGCCGAGGGCCCCCTTCCCCAACAGTAGCCCCTCGTTGCCTTGGATCTAAAGAACAGTATTTAGGCCCAAGCAGCGCTCCTTGACGGGAAACGTAACGGGACCCTTGGCAGCGACGCCCGCGGCTGCTTTGGGCCGGGCCGGTACACTGTTGTTTGTACTGTTTGGGTCCGTCTCGTTTTTTGCGCCGAGGATTTCGGTTGTCGTGCCGCTTTCGTAGGGTGGGGAGACTCGTCTCTCGGCCTATAAATAGATGGTGTTGGGATGGCGTTTGAGGTTGTGCCCACTTCTGCTCTAGCCATCCTGCTGCTATTTTTTGCTTGTAGCGAAGGTTAGTTTTGGCTTGTTTGCGGAGGTTGAGGTAGGCGCTCGTTGTTCAAAGTTGAAATCAATTGAAGAGATGGCTAGGTTGAAGCAGACCGCTCGAGTTGCTTCTCCGAGTGGTACGGATGAAGGGGTGACCTTCGAGTTTGGTCTCAGTCGAGTTTGTGCTTCGGAGCTGACGTCTTATGTCAAGTCGGGCTGGATCGAGGATGGGAAAGCGAGGACCAGCGCTGGGAGACAGTGCCGAAGCCTGATGCAGATAAAGATGTTGTTTTCGAGGAGTTCTTCGCGGCTGGTCTGCGATTCCCGGTTGCTTCCTTTGTGACCTCGGTTTTGCAAAGGTTTAACCTGAAGTTCCATCAGCTGACACCTTCGTGCTTTACGAAGATGTCGGTGTATGTTTGGGCGTGCCGCTCCTAGGGTATTGTTCCTCACGTCGAGGGTTTTATCCGCACTCATCGTGTGCATATGCAGCCTCGGAAGATTGTTGATGGCAAAGGTAAGACCAGTCTCGGGCAGTTTGCTGTGTATACCTTCTGCCATCACGCCGGGTCGGAGTTGCCGGTGCAAGCCCAGAAAAATAAGTGGACTAGTGGATGGCAAGAGTTTTGGTTTTATTACAAGCTTGGTGGCGACGTCGAGCTTTGCGGCGAGCTTCCGCTTCTCGGTGATGTGGGCGCCGAGGCCAAGATGAGCGCCGAAGCGCATGCTGCGGTTGACTGTCTGAGGGTTGTGGCGCGGTCTCAGTGCGCCCGCGACTTGGTCGAAGAATATTGTTGTGCGAAGGTGTGGCCCCTTAGCCGAAAGCAAAAATGGTTTGGAGTCGAGGATGACCCCAAGTATGAGGCTAAGGGTTTGAAGAAACCGTCAGTTGATTTGAATAAGGTTTGGGAAAAGGTTCTCGCGAAGTTTCCGAGGCGCGAGGATGGAATCGAAGCTGTTTACAAGCGGGTTCAGCAGTGGGCGGAGGAGCTTGTTGGGAAATTGTCCACATTGGAGGTGAAAGCTATCCACAGCTCGGTGGGTAGCGAAGGTCGAGTCAACAGGTTGTTTGACATTCTTGGGATTAAGTATGCTGATTGGCCTGCTCCGTCGAGCGAGGATGCGCCGAAGAAAAGGAAGCGTGCTTCTGCGGAGGAGAAAGAGATCGTTTCACGGCCGAAGAGGGGTCGTGGCCGTGGCTGCGGCAGTGCCGCCGGCCGGGTAAAGGCTCTTGCAACGAAGGTCGCAATGGGTTCTGGCGCTGTTGGTGCTTCCTCCTCCTCGGCCATGGTTTCAAGTGGTCGGGGTATTGGAAGGGTTGGAGGACGGGTGCCCCGCGTGGGCGGGATTAGTGCTTTGATCCAGATCTCGGACGACGAAGGTGTCTCTGATGATGATGATAAAGAGGGAGAGAAAGAGGATGAAAGGGAGGGGAGCACTGACGAGGATTCATCTGATGAGGTTAGTGATACCTCTAGCAGCGAAGGTAATTATGATGAAGATGTGTCTATTGGGGATGAACTAGGAAAAAAAATGGTCTCGTCTAGTGCTGGCGCTGTGGCTGCCCGGAGTATTGATGATATCATTCGGGATTTTGAGCCAGAGAGTCCTCCACGAGGGTCGATTCCTGAGTTTGCAGGCTCACATATATGGGTTGATGGATTCGAGTTTACTGGTGATCTTGAATCCGAACGGACCCCCGGGAAGAGGCCATATGGCGAGGCAAGCCGATCAAGCTTTCCCTACTTTGCCAAGAAAATTGGAGTCTCTGATCCGGCGACGAAACTTTTCACGAGTCCGGACCTTCGGGAATGTCACTTACAATGTGTTCCGGAGGAAAGGCGCTTTCTTGGTCGGGTGTTTAACCGCGTCTGTGTGCCGGAGGCGGAGCTTCGACTGGCCAACGAGCCATTGGACAACCTTCACGATGACATCGATGTCAAAGTGGCTGAGTTGATGCTCCTTAACCGCTCGGCACGCCGGAGGTCGAGTTATAATCTCCATCGTTTGAATGATCGGGTGATTGAAGTTGAGAAAGATAATAGAGACCTTCGCCAAAGTTTGGAGAATAAGGAAATTGAGCTCAAGGCTGCACTGGAAAAGGTTAAGAAGTCCCGAGAGGAAGCGCAGGAGGTTGCAAACAGTAACGCAGAACTTTCGGCGGCCAGCCGTCAGAAAGACAAGGACTTGTTGGCAGCGAACACTCGCATAAGTGAGTTGTCGTCGGAGGTGGCTTCGCAGTTGGAGGCTTGGCAGGGGTGTATGGGGCTGCCGTGATGCCCTTGAAGTTTGTGCAGAGTCTGTCTCTGAGGTTGGCCCAGGAATCCACTGTTCCGGGGCGAAGGTTGCTATACCAAGTCTGCGCTATGTCACGAAGGATGATTACAAAAGACTTCGCCATTGTTGACTCATCCCCTCCTGCTGCGGCGACTGCCGCTTCGTAGCTCATTATGAACTGGCGAGGGTCAGTGAGTCCATCGTAACGCGGGAGGTTTTGCGGATTGTAGCAAGGCGGCCAGGGTTGGGTTTGTAGTATTTGGGAGAGTGGTGACTTTGGGTCATAGGGCATTTGGTGTTGTTGGGCTCTGCGCTGGTTGCGAAGGTTTGGCTCTATCTCATCTGGGTAGAGTTGGCGAAAGTTTGGTTGTCTCATAGGGTATGGTTCTAGGTGATTTGGTGGTGGTGGGGGTGGTGGATGGCGGCGGAGGTTGCCATGATCCTCCTCCTCATTTCCCCCTGTAGTGGTGGCATTTCCCCATCGTTCCACCCCTCGGCTTCGGCTTCAGCTGCCGCGAGGGACTCCTCCATCCGGCGAAGCTGTTCCCTGGCCTCGTCTGCCTTTTGCCTGATGGCGCGCAACCGGTTGTGCCTCTCAAGCTGGTCCAGGCGCCTTTTCTTCTCTTGCAATTCAGCTTGAAGCCTTTCCAGGGCCTCGAGGCCCAATTCCTCCTTGTCTCCTCCTTCTCCTCCTCCGGGAGAGTGGGGGTGCAGCTGTGCTGGCGTCCGGGTTTGAGGGCCCGGGACTTCTGAGTCTGGAGTTACATCTTCTGCTCTCGAGGGTTCCACGATTTCCTCGGCAGGTGGAACCACCGCCGCAGCTTCTCTAGCCACGCGAAGGTCTTTGGTAGTGGTCGCTCTTCTGTTTCCCGCCATTTCAAACTTCGCTCCCCACGGTCGGCGCCAAACTGTTGGTAACACACTTGTCAAACCTCCGCACACGTGCAGGGGGGTGGCGAAGGTGGCCAATCGTCAGGACCAAGTGAAGATGCGGCGGGAACAAGAACAGCGCAAAGGTATGATGAGAACAGTGTCACTATGGCTCTACTCCCAAAAAAATCATCCTCATTACACTGTTCACCCCCCGGTATTTATAGGGGATACCAAGGGGTGCCGACCAGATTACAATAGGGTACAAGAAAGATTCCCCCGCGCTATACACACAGAAGGACAGAATCGTACAAACACAATTGGGGCCGAAACCCTAGCCTGCTCTCCATGCGCCCGCCGCCGCTTGGCTCGTGCCCACCCTCGCGGAAATGCGAGGGCTGATCTTCGACACGCGAGCACATCCCTCCAGTCGCGAAGTCCGAGTCCCCTTGCCTCCCGCTAAGGCGTGGGCCTCTCGGCGAAGGTACGCGGGACGCGCGAGGACTGCCTCCGGCGCTCTTCACGCCCCTTGCCTGTAAGAACTTGCTAAGCAATCCGAAGGTTGGGTTAGTATTCGGGGGCTCGAACGATGACTCGAGGGACTTAGCAAATAAAGAGGTGGGTTTTGGCGAAGGTACGCGGGACGCGTGAGGGTCGTCTTGTTGAGCCAGCCCGCGTGGCGCCACTGCCGAGGGTCCCCTTCCCCAACACATACCATCCACTATGGTGCACCATACCAACAAGTTGAGGACAATTGGTTTGATTTTTTTAATTGGTTTGGAATTTTTTTCTAAAAGGTGTTTGGAATTGCTTTTAGGAATAGTTTTGAGAACTTAGCATGGGTTTGGGCCATAAACTTCAATTTCATTAGCCGTCCATATATTTGTGTACTTGGTGATCAATGTAGAGTTGGCATGGTCACTAGAACTCACTAGCTCACCACAGTGTACTTGGTGATCAATGTAGAGTTGGCATGATCATTGGACAAACATTTTAGCCATACCAATATAATTAGAACAACAAACTGAAATGGCATGACAACTCATATAACTTGTGCGATGGAAATGGAAATTGTATGAAATGCTCAGTTGTACATTCAGTTTTTTTCGTACATTGGCCGTTGGCCAGGGACAGAGAAACATGCCTTTGGACACTATATACATTCTTGCCCATCTTTGAAACTATTTGAAAACTTTCAAGTAGTGTATCTTTATTGTTGGTAGGTTTTGGTGTCAGTACGTTGATAAAGTTTAGAAATGTATGCACCATATTTTTTACCTTATTTATTTGTGAGTTATTGGAGGTCACCAAACTAGCAAGGAGGCTGAGAGGCATAATAATCATCGAAAGGCAACATGTATTGTTGGGGAAGGGGACCCTCGGCAGTGGCGCCACGCGGGCTGGCTCAACAAGACGACCCTCGCGCGTCCCGCGTACCTTCGCCAAAACCCACCTCTTTATTTGCTAAGTCCCTCGGGTCATCGTTCGAGCCCCCGAATACTAACCCAACCTTCGGCTTAGCAAGTTCTTACAGGCAAGGGGCGTGAAGAGCGCCGGAGGCAGTCCTCGCGCGTCCCGCGTACCTTCGCCGAGAGGCCCAGGCCTTAGCGGGAGGCGAGGGGACTCGGACTTCGCGACTGGAGGGATGTCCTCGCGTGTCGAAGATCAGCCCTCGCATTTCCGCGAGGGTGGGCACGAGCCAAGCGGCGGCGGGCGCATGGAGAGCAGGCTAGGGTTTCGGCCCCAATTGTGTTTGTACGATTCTGCTCTTCTGTGTGTATAGCGCGGGGGAATCTTTCTTGTACCCTATTGTAATCTGGTCGGCACCCCTTGGTATCCCCTATAAATACCGGGGGTGAACAGTGTAATGGGGATGATTTTTTTGGGAGTAGAGCCATAGTGACACTGTTCTCATCATAACTTTGCGCTGTTCTTGTTCCCGCCGCATCTTGACTTGGTCCTGACGATTGGCCACCTCCGCCACCCCCTGCACGTGTGCGGAGGTTTGGCAAGTGTGTTACCAACAGTATGGTCTAGAAATAGATCTGTGGTGCGCTATTTTATAAGTTTAGGGATGGAGCTTTTTACCTCTATGGCCTTAGAAAAGATGACTCTTGTTTGTATGACTTTTTTTCTTTTGAACATACCTCTATGACCCTGAAACGAGCTTTCATTTCTTTTATGGCCTTCCGTCTGTTTTCGCTACTTGACGGTGTTAATTCAAGGGTAAAAAGACCGTTTTGCCCTTGACATAAAAAATTACAATTTTATTTGTTTGTTGTATATTTTGTCACACCCTGATATTTGTGTTTCTTAAATTAGAGCTAAAATGCTTTAATTATGAATTTTTGTGCTCATAAAATATAGGGAAATAAAATTTTTCTCTAAATTAAAATTTATCCTAGGGTTTTAGAAACATGTTTGTGCATTCATGTTGGTGCATTTGAGTTTTTGTGATGTGTGGTTTTTTGCTAAAATTCTATTTGAGTTCAAAATGATTTGCAAACAACTTGAAAATGAATTTTATGTAAAGGGGATTTGAAAATAAAGAATTTATTCTTGTTTGTTTTCAAAAAGTTTAGAAAAGTTTAAAGTTTCAAAAACTTGTTGTTTCATCTTGTATTGCGAGTGAGTAAAGTTTTCCAAAAACTCGTTTACTAAGTCGTTTATCTTTCTCCGCCTTGTCCATATCTTCTCCTATAATCAAATTCTTTGTTTCCTAGCTTAACTCTTCTGTTGGAGTCTCCCAAAAATCTTTTTCGCCTGCTCTAAGTTATTCCTTGGTGCTCATCATTCATCATCATATCTCCAAAATCTTCTCGAGAAGTTTTCTAGCTTTTTCCGACACTTTTTCCTATTTTTCTGGGAGTATAATCTAATTTTTAGATGTCCCAAAATATCTTTTCATGAGCTCCAAATATTTTATTTGAGTTCCTCATGTCTCCAAATGTCTCTGAGAATTTTTCCTGAATTTTCGGAGCCATTGGAGTAATTTTTCCTGACTTAAATATCAATTCTAGACTTTTCTAGAATTATTTTAATCCAAAAATTAAATAATTTCGAAAATAATAAAATCTGTCTTTTTCCTTCCTCCCACAAAGCCCATGTGCAATAATCCTAATAAATTCTAAATATCCATGTCTTTATTTTCTATTGGGTTTTATATCTATTTAAGCCCATTAGTAAAGGTGGGAGTTACAACATTAAGTAGTACTATATCGCTAGTTGATGTAGAGGTAAAGACTTTTCCTTCTCATATAAGCACACCAACCCTTTGACCAAAACACATCAAATCCACCGTAAAGGGAGCCTCTAGTTTGGGAACCAAGGTGATAAATTTCTCTCGTCTGGTTTCGCTTCTCGTCATCGTCATCGTCCCTGCTGTCGTCGTCATCATCAAGAACTCCGACCAGTGACCACCGCAGCTCCTTCCAGGCCGAAACAGATCCGCATCGGGCCTTTCTCCTTCGGTCGGGCACCGGGCAGGTGGCTTGCATCCTCACGGTGCGTCGTGGCCATCGGCCGGCCCCCTGACCCATCAGACCAGGCCGATCCCCTCTCTCCAAGCGCTAGCAGCAACCTCAGGAGTTCACGTACGTGAGGAGCAGGAAACGACCGAGCTGAGGACGTTGGTAATTACGTTTTTCCGTTAATCCTTAATCATCCATCGTTTATTCATTTTAGATTCGTTTCAATTCCGTTTTAGTCCGTTTTAATTACGTTAGATTCGTCTCATTAAGGTCTATCTAATTGTGTTACTGTTCTCTACAGTTAAAATTTGAGTTAGATCGAATCTAGTAACTAGTATCTTTTAATCTTGATTAGATCATAACTTTTACGTTATAGCTCCGATTAGCGTGTTCTTCGCGTCAGTGTCATCGTAGTGAGGCGTAGATCGGTTTTTAAAACTCTTTATCTTGTAATTAGTATACTGTTATAATTATAGGTTTTGCATAATACTTAAATTTTAATATAAATAATTAATTTAGTTAATGTTTACTTATTAGCTTTTAATTAAAAGTAATTTAAGTTTAATTTCATTTTATCTTGTTCAAGTTGCATTAGATTAACGTCGATGTGATCTATATGTTAGTGATAATGTTCATCATGTCTTTTAATTATGATTGATTAATCCAAATGTTAATTTGATTAATAACTATTTAAATACTTTTCTAATTAAAAGCAATCTAGTGTTTAATATCTGATGTTTTATAATTGGGTATTAACTTGACTAATGGAAACTTAAATGTGTATGTACTAAATTATAATCTGCTTAGTTAAATATCATGTCACATACAGTCTGATTAGATGCTCACACATATTTCTTTTCTGTCACAAAGATAAAGTTAATTTGCTTAGTTTAAATACATACCATATATAACCTGTTTATATGCTCTCTTTTGCATTTATTTCTATTGTATAAGAAAGTATAACTTGGTTAAATAAATATGACATATGTTATCAAATAAAATATTAGTATCAACACTAATTCTATGCTTAGTTTAATTTTGAAACATAAATGTTTTCACTAGATTAAGTCGCAAGACCTTTATCTTTCAAGTTAAATATTTAATTGGCTTGACTTATATGTGATCACTTGTAAAATATGACTAGTCTAATCTGATCTTAAAATTAAAATATGTTTTTATCTGATTTGAGTTAATATCTTTTTATTTAACTAAAATAAAATAAGCTTGTGGTTGTTACTTTTATAATATAAAACTCTTCGTAGTCATGTCTTTTTAACGATAATTCCGTTACCGACGTTTCTTGCTTCTAGCGACCGTAGTACCTAGCTTTTCTTTAGTACGATGTTCTCTCTTGTATGGTGTATTGTTCTTAGTTCTCTCTTTTCGTGTGCTTGTATGTTTGTCTATGTGTGGTGTTTGCTACGAGTAGACGAGGACCGTTTGTGTATGCTGAAGATCAGAAGAGGATGACCGAAAGCTGATGCTGTGAGGGTTGAGCAAGTAATCAAGGCAAGTATAGCATGGGATCCTCCTTGATGTCCTAATAACCATAAATCACTATAAACATCATATGCATGTGTCTACCTTGATGCCTATTTAGACATATCCTAGTTGTTGATCTTGTGCCTTGTTAAACTTGGTATGCAATGGGTAGAACTATGCTAGTGCTCAAATTAAACTCTGATCATGTAAATTTGTTTTAATGATATATGTGACATGTTAAAATATGACTTTTATAGCAACATGGTTTAGGAACTACTATAAGGGATCACCCGGGACAACAGTGCAACCATGAGGGTTATATGGCTCTGACCTTAGCTCAGTATAAGGACCTTTTCTAGCTTGTTAGTGGACACCTGTATAGGCGCGTTGGATCTTGCCGAGACGGGTATAGTGCGGAGTCTGTCCACGTGAGTATAGGCTGCGTGTTATTGTGCCACCTGGAAGGAGGGCTCTACATCCCCTTGCCTTAAGAACTAGCGGCCCTAACTTGTTAGACGAACCTTTGAAAGGCTTTGCGTGTATCCTGCCCGCTCACCTCGGAAGTGTTATGGGAGTAATTAACCCGGGCATCTGGATATCACGACTCATCGGGTAAAGTGTACAACCTCTGCAGAGTGTAAAACTGATATATCAGTCGTGCTCACGGTTACGAGCGACCTGGAATTCTTATGGTTTAGTTGTTGCTATAAATAATGGTAATAATGATGATGATATTTATTCAATGGATACATGTTTACTTGATCATATGTTTAAATTGGGATGGTTATACTTTGATGCTACTTAATGCTAAAATTATGCCAACTAAAAGCTAATGCAGTTAAACCAGTGTCAGCCTTTTGAGCCTCATGAACCCCATGTTATATTTGTTAAGTATGAGATGTACTTATGCTTGTTTTACTTTTCAACACTTTGGAAAAATCCCGGATGGGTACCAGACTGCAAGAGTTGGAGAAGTTAGGCTTGTGATCAACCAGTCAGTTGTCCCTGTGAAGTTGGTGTCTCCATCTGAAGATCGGAGTGTCTTTCCGCTGTCTGCTCTTTAAGGTTATGTTCTTTTGTTTTATATACGTTATATAAGAGCATTGTCTTTCGATATTACCCTTTATTTGTGACTATATGTGAGATTTGATTTCCTGGGCTCACATATGGTGTATACCTGGTTTTGTTCTTAAAACCGGGTGTGACAAAGTGGTATCAGAGCAATGCTGACTGTAGGACGCAAGCCTAGTTAGAAACTGGTCGTTTAAAGCTTTTGAAAATTGCTATAGAACTCTTGTTCTATCAACCTTGGTATTTTCTTCTTTATTGTATCTTCTACCCTTGTATTTGTCTCCTCCTTGTTGCTTAAATTTTAAATGTTGCTCTCACCTTCACTCCTTGCCTTGGATTGCTTTTGAGAACTTCCCTCTATCTAAGTAGACGTATCGTTGACCAAGCTATGTCGTCTCTAACCACAGTTGACAGAGAGAAGTTGATCGCTATGCAAAGTCAAGACCTGGGAAGAATGACACAACAGCAAGACACAACACAAGGACCAACCAACATGGAAGGAAGCCATAAAGAACAGTTACAGCAAGATTACATCCATGGAAAATTGAGGCATGTGGATATGACCACTATTCATGGAGCAAAGAAAGTTGTGTATGGCATGATCCCAGTCAATTCGGTAACTGCCATGGTTCTTTTTGACCCTAGCGCCACGCACTCATTCATCTCTGCCAAGTTTGTAGCTCGCCTGAAGATAAGGGAATGGCCAACAAAGAAGCTCATAGTAGTTCGCACACCAACTGGAGAAATTGAGACAAACCATGAATGCCGAGATGTTAGAGTCCAGATAAAGGAGAGTGATTTCATAGTGAAGCTGAATGTTTTGGAACTCTCTGGAATCGATGTGATCCTTGGACATAGATGGTTAAGGAGTCGTAAAAGTGAGGTCAATTATTCCCGACGTTCAGTATTTTTAAGAACACCATCAGGCGAAAGGTTTGAATATCGAGGTATGCCATTATCACCCAATGAATGTGAAGCAAGTCTGCTGGGAGATAGCAGTACTAAGATGCAAGAGGTTCAAGATCGATGTCTATGTTGCAAGCATTATGGGAATTCTTGTCTTCAAGAGAAGTCAACCAAGGATGAGGTCAAAGCGAACCCAAGTGGTGAAGACAAGGAAGATAAGAAAAGGAAAGCAAATTCATTCGAGCCACCGTTGATACGTCACCGACAATTGAGTTCTACCCCAGTATCACATCCGGTTTCAACTCTTGTTCAGACCAGCCTAGATCAGCAGCATTTAGAAGCTCCTCCAATTAAGAAGTTTCCACATGAGGTTTGCATAGATGGATGGACAATCACCTACAAAGAATTCCAACCACGGAAGCGAGTTAAAAAGCAGAATAAACTGGTAAAAGTCAATCCTCCGAGTCAGCAAGATGGCAGCACATCAAACAACACTTCTACCGCAACGGATCCAACCAAAGGAAGATGTTATCATTGTCAACAGGAAGGGCATTATATCAGATCCTGCCCCAAAAAGATCAACAGTCGACTCATGGAAGTAGCCCGAGCACAGTCACTACAGAGTAGCCATCAACATGTGATGTCAGTGCCTGATGCAAAGGAAGTCCCTCATAACAAATGACAAACGAAGATTATACAAGAAAAGCTGCCCCGATGTTCTTACAGATGTATCGTGTTCTAGTAGTTCTTGAGCCCTTATGTAATAAAACGTTAGTAACGAAGTTAAGTCAAGTCCTGGGCTCATGTGTGGCTTGTGAACCTGTGATGTTTGTTGCTTGTCCTTATGATAATGTTTGTTTTGCATCTTTGTAATGAGTGCAAATGATTTTGTGGGTTTCCTCACAATCTCATTTAGGTTTAGTTGATAGGTCTCATGCATAGAAGGTTGGGTTTCTGTTTCTTCTGTTCCCTCTATCCTGTCTTTTCGGAGCAGTCTGTCTTTGCCAGCTTATGTCTCTGTTTATGGATGTTCAAAAATCATGGAACAATTCTGGACACAAGTAGACTTCATGATCTTTCTCTGAGCGCAAGAACCACCCTGATAGCTGTTATGGTTTTGGAGTTATGAAATTCACAAGTTGATACATCCGTGCTGTCTGGAATCTGGAATAGTTTCTGTTGTCTGCTGTTTTCAACGACCTTAACTACAGAATCTGGAAAAGTGTTCTACACGAAAGTTGTAGAGGATTTTATAAGCTTTCCAGAAAGGTAAACGGCAACTTCATTGGATAAACAGAGCTCGAGTTATGGCTGTTTTACTGCACTGCTGTTTTGCTACTCGCGAGAAATTTCAGAATTCTTGTCCTTACCTTTACATATGAGTTTCTCTGAGATATCAGAAGTTGGTTATGCCTGTCAACATGTTGGAAATAATATGCAAGCTACCCTTATATGTTCTCTAGTTTGTCCTTTCTTAAGGGGGTAGTGTTTTGATCAACAAATGTTGAAGTTGTGAGTTGTCTCTCATGGTACTTCATGAGTAAGATCATCTATTCTTGCCATGTTGTTTTGTGGGTCACCTGATGACAGGAAATGTGGCACACCATGAATCAGGATCCCTGTATGCCACCTCTCTCTGATGATCACGAGTACAATGAAGCCGAGCACTATCAAAACAACAATGTTGAAGTTCGAGTTAGGAGTGATCCGAGCCAGAATCCACAACAACAAAAGCGAAAAAGGAAAGCCAAAAAGAAGCTTACTGAAGCAAGTAGAGCACAGCGCAATTATGTTAATGGAAGGTTGAGCAATATGGATATGGATAACATTCAAGGAGCTACAAAAATGGTTGGTGGTTACATTCAAGTGAGCTCAACACAAGCTTTTGCTCTGTTTGATCCCAGTGCTTCGCACTCTTTCATCTCCAACAAGTTGTTATAGACGAGCAAAATAGCGAAGTGTCCAACAAAGAGGCCCTTGATAGTTCATACCGCAGTTGGAGAAATACAGGCAGATCAGATATGCCCGAACGTCAGTCTCATCATAAACAAGGAAAGCTTTACCGTAACCTTCATTGTTTTGGAGTCACTCGATATTCCTATGATTCTTGGTAATGGATGGTTGTGTGCGCACAAAGGAGTAATTCATGGTACTCAATGCACAATGTTTCCAACTGCACCGTCAGGGAAAAGAATCGAGTATCGCGGTTGTCAACTTCAATCTGAGGAAGCTGATGACTTGTACAATGGAGTGCAGACTAAAGATGCTATCGTGGATAATGATGAGCATATAGATAAGAACACAGATGGGCAAGCGTCTTCAGTGGAAGTGGATACACCAGACCATCCGGCAAATGCAGGATACCCGGTCAAGATTCTAGAAATAGTTTGGAAAACTTTTAATGGAAGAAGGTTTAAAGTGTGTAAGGTTCAGTGGAGTAACCTAAGTGAAGAAGAAGCAATGTGGGAAACCGAGGAACGACTGCAAATCAAGTTCCATATCTCCTTGAGTTGTAAGCCAATCAAGTTAGCAATCAAGACAAGTTTGGGATAATCAAGTGTAATAATCTTTTCATGGAACTTTGTTCACAAGTTATGGACATGAAACATCAGTGGTTTGATAAGCTTGGTATACAAGTGTGAAGTGAAAGTGTTATCAAGATCTTTTCTCGTTTCTCTCCTGTGCTCTGAGTCTCTTCCGAATCTCGGGACGAGATTCTCTTAAGGGGGGTAGATTTGTCACACCCTGAAATTTGTGTTTCTTAAATTAGAGCTAAAATGCTTTAATTATGAATTTTTGTGCTCATAAAATATAGGGAAATAAAAATTTTCTCTAAATTAAAATTTATCCTAGGGTTTTAGAAACATGTTTGTGCATTCATGTTGGTGCATTTGAGTTTTTGTGATGTGTGGTTTTTGCTAAAATTCTATTTGAGTTCAAAATGATTTGCAAACAACTTGAAAATGAATTTTATGTAAAGGGGATTTGAAAATAAAGAATTTATTCTTGTTTGTTTTCAAAAAGTTTAGAAAAGTTTAAAGTTTCAAAAACTTGTTGTTTCATCTTGTATTGCGAGTGAGTAAAGTTTTCCAAAAACTCGTTTACTAAGTCGTTTATCTTTCTCCGCCTTGTCCATATCTTCTCCTATAATCAAATTCTTTGTTTCCTAGCTTAACTCTTCTGTTGGAGTCTCCCAAAAATCTTTTTCGCCTGCTCTAAATTATTCCTTGGTGCTCATCATTCATCATCATATCTCCAAAATCTTCTCGAGAAGTTTTCCAGCTTTTTCCGACACTTTTTCCTATTTTTCTGGGAGTATAATCTAATTTTTAGATGTCCCAAAATATCTTTTCATGAGCTCCAAATATTTTATTTGAGTTCCTCATGTCTCCAAATGTCTCTGAGAATTTTTCCTGAATTTTCGAAGCCATTGGAGTAATTTTTCCTGACTTAAATATCAATTCTAGACTTTTCTAGAATTATTTTAATCCAAAAATTAAATAATTTCGAAAATAATAAAATCTGTCTTTTTCCTCCCTCCCACAAAGCCCATGTGCAATAATCCTAATAAATTCTAAATATCCATGTCTTTATTTTCTATTGGGTTTTATATCTATTTAAGCCCATTAGTAAAGGTGGGAGTTACAACATTAAGTAGTATCATATCGCTAGTTGATGTAGAGGTAAAGACTTTTCCTTCTCATATAAGCACACCAACCCTTTGACCAAAACACATCAAATCCACCGTAAAGGGAGCCTCTAGTTTGGGAACCAAGGTGATAAATTTCTCTCGTCTGGTTTCGCTTCTCGTCATCGTCATCGTCATCGTCCCTGCTGTCGTCGTCATCATCAAGAACTCCGACCAGTGACCACCGCAGCTCCTTCCAGGCCGAAACAGATCCGCATCGGGCCTTTCTCCTTCGGTCGGGCACCGGGCAGGTGGCTTGCATCCTCACGGTGCGTCGTGGCCATCGGCCGGCCCCCTGACCCATCAGACCAGGCCGATCCCCTCTCTCCAAGCGCTAGCAGCAACCTCAGGAGTTCACGTACGTGAGGAGCAGGAAACGACCGAGCTGAGGACGTTGGTAATTACGTTTTTCCGTTAATCCTTAATCATCCATCGTTTATTCATTTTAGATTCGTTTCAATTCCGTTTTAGTCCGTTTTAATTACGTTAGATTCATCTCATTAAGGTCTATCTAATTGTGTTACTGTTCTCTACAGTTAAAATTTGAGTTAGATCGAATCTAGTAACTAGTATCTTTTAATCTTGATTAGATCATAACTTTTACGTTATAGCTCCGATTAGCGTGTTCTTCGCGTCAGTGTCATCGTAGTGAGGCGTAGATCGGTTTTTAAAACTCTTTATCTTGTAATTAGTATACTGTTATAATTATAGGTTTTGCATAATACTTAAATTTTAATATAAATAATTAATTTAGTTAATGTTTACTTATTAGCTTTTAATTAAAAGTAATTTAAGTTTAATTTCATTTTATCTTGTTCAAGTTGCATTAGATTAACGTCGATGTGATCTATATGTTAGTGATAATGTTCATCATGTCTTTTAATTATGATTGATTAATCCAAATGTTAATTTGATTAATAACTATTTAAATACTTTTCTAATTAAAAGCAATCTAGTGTTTAATATCTGATGTTTTATAATTGGGTATTAACTTGACTAATGGAAACTTAAATGTATATGTACTAAATTATAATCTGCTTAGTTAAATATCATGTCACATACAGTCTGATTAGATGCTCACACATATTTCTTTTCTGTCACAAAGATAAAGTTAATTTGCTTAGTTTAAATACATACCATATATAACCTGTTTATATGCTCTCTTTTGCATTTATTTCTATTGTATAAGAAAGTATAACTTGGTTAAATAAATATGACATATGTTATCAAATAAAATATTAGTATCAACACTAATTCTATGCTTAGTTTAATTTTGAAACATAAATGTTTTCACTAGATTAAGTCGCAAGACCTTTATCTTTCAAGTTAAATATTTAATTGGCTTGACTTATATGTGATCACTTGTAAAATATGACTAGTCTAATCTGATCTTAAAATTAAAATATGTTTTTATCTGATTTGAGTTAATATCTTTTTATTTAACTAAAATAAAATAAGCTTGTGGTTGTTACTTTTATAATATAAAACTCTTCGTAGTCATGTCTTTTAACGATAATTCCGTTACCGACGTTTCTTGCTTCTAGCGACCGTAGTACCTAGCTTTTCTTTAGTACGATGTTCTCTCTTGTATGGTGTATTGTTCTTAGTTCTCTCTTTTCGTGTGCTTGTATGTTTGTCTATGTGTGGTGTTTGCTACGAGTAGACGAGGACCGTT
Source organism: Coix lacryma-jobi var. lacryma-jobi (assembly GCA_009763385.1). Classification (NCBI taxonomy): domain Eukaryota; kingdom Viridiplantae; phylum Streptophyta; class Magnoliopsida; order Poales; family Poaceae; genus Coix; species Coix lacryma-jobi. The sequence goes on along the minus strand of CM019831.1, from coordinate 110,842,857 downwards.
TGTGTATGCTGAAGATCAGAAGAGGATGACCGAAAGCTGATGCTGTGAGGGTTGAGCAAGTAATCAAGGCAAGTATAGCATGGGATCCTCCTTGATGTCCTAATAACCATAAATCACTATAAACATCATATGCATGTGTCTACCTTGATGCCTATTTAGACATATCCTAGTTGTTGATCTTGTGCCTTGTTAAACTTGGTATGCAATGGGTAGAACTATGCTAGTGCTCAAATTAAACTCTGATCATGTAAATTTGTTTTAATGATATATGTGACATGTTAAAATATGACTTTTATAGCAACATGGTTTAGGAACTACTATAAGGGATCACCCGGGACAACAGTGCAACCATGAGGGTTATATGGCTCTGACCTTAGCTCAGTATAAGGACCTTTTCTAGCTTGTTAGTGGACACCTGTATAGGCGCGTTGGATCTTGCCGAGACGGGTATAGTGCGGCTTCTGTCCACGTGAGTATAGGCTGCGTGTTATTGTGCCACTTGGAAGGAGGGCTCTACATCCCCTTGCCTTAAGAACTAGCGGCCCTAACTTGTTAGACAAACCTTTGAAAGGCTTTGCGTGTATCCTGCCCGCTCACCTCGGAAGTGTTATGGGAGTAATTAACCCGGGCATCTGGATATCACGACTCATCGGGTAAAGTGTACAACCTCTGCAGAGTGTAAAACTGATATATCAGCCGTGCTCACGGTTACGAGCGACCTGGAATTCTTATGGTTTAGTTGTTGCTATAAATAATGGTAATAATGATGATGATATTTATTCAATGGATACATGTTTACTTGATCATATGTTTAAATTGGGATGGTTATACTTTGATGCTACTTAATGCTAAAATTATGCCAACTAAAAGCTAATGCAGTTAAACCAGTGTCAGCCTTTTGAGCCTCATGAACCCCATGTTATATTTGTTAAGTACGAGATGTACTTATGCTTGTTTTACTTTTCAACACTTTGGAAAAATCCCGGATGGGTACCAGACTGCAAGAGTTGGAGAAGTTAGGCTTGTGATCAACCAGTCAGTTGTCCCTGTGAAGTTGGTGTCTCCATCTGAAGATCGGAGTGTCTTTCCGCTGTCTGCTCTTTAAGGTTATGTTCTTTTGTTTTATATACGTTATATAAGAGCATTGTCTTTCGATATTACCCTTTATTTGTGACTATATGTGAGATTTGATTTCCTGGGCTCACATATGGTGTATACCTAGTTTTGTTCTTAAAACCGGGTGTGACAAAGTGGTATCAGAGCAATGCTGACTGTAGGACGCAAGCCTAGTTAGAAACTGGTCGTTTAAAGCTTTTGAAAATTGCTATAGAACTCTTGTTCTATCAACCTTGGTATTTTCTTCTTTATTGTATCTTCTACCCTTGTATTTGTCTCCTCCTTGTTGCTTAAATTTTAAATGTTGCTCCAACCTTCACTCCTTGCCTTGGATTGCTTTTGAGAACTTCCCTCTATCTAAGTAGACGTATCGTTGACCAAGCTATGTCGTCTCTAACCACAGTTGACAGAGAGAAGTTGATCGCTATGCAAAGTCAAGACCTGGGAAGAATGACACAACAGCAAGACACAACACAAGGACCAACCAACATGGAAGGAAGCCATAAAGAACAGTTACAGCAAGATTACATCCATGGAAAATTGAGGCATGTGGATATGACCACTATTCATGGAGCAAAGAAAGTTGTGTATGGCATGATCCCAGTCAATTCGGTAACTGCCATGGTTCTTTTTGACCCTAGTGCCACGCACTCATTCATCTCTGCCAAGTTTGTAGCTCGCCTGAAGATAAGGGAATGGCCAACAAAGAAGCTCATAGTAGTTCGCACACCAACTGGAGAAATTGAGACAAACCATGAATGCCGAGATGTTAGAGTCCAGATAAAGGAGAGTGATTTCATAGTGAAGCTGAATGTTTTGGAACTCTCTGGAATCGATGTGATCCTTGGACATGGATGGTTAAGGAGTCGTAAAAGTGAGGTCAATTATTCCCGACGTTCAGTATTTTTAAGAACACCATCAGGCGAAAGGTTTGAATATCGAGGTATGCCATTATCACCCAATGAATGTGAAGCAAGTCTGCTGGGAGATAGCAGTACTAAGATGCAAGAGGTTCAAGATCGATGTCTATGTTGCAAGCATTATGGGAATTCTTGTCTTCAAGAGAAGTCAACCAAGGATGAGGTCAAAGCGAACCCAAGTGGTGAAGACAAGGAAGATAAGAAAAGGAAAGCAAATTCATTCGAGCCACCGTTGATACGTCACCGACAATTGAGTTCTACCCCAGTATCACATCCGGTTTCAACTCTTGTTCAGACCAGCCTAGATCAGCAGCATTTAGAAGCTCCTCCAATTAAGAAGTTTCCACATGAGGTTTGCATAGATGGATGGACAATCACCTACAAAGAATTCCAACCACGGAAGCGAGTTAAGAAGCAGAATAAACTGGTAAAAGTCAATCCTCCGAGTCAGCAAGATGGCAGCACATCAAACAACACTTCTACCGCAACGGATCCAACCAAAGGAAGATGTTATCATTGTCAACAGGAAGGGCATTATATCAGATCCTGCCCCAAAAAGATCAACAGTCGACTCATGGAAGTAGCCCGAGCACAGTCACTACAGAGTAGCCATCAACATGTGATGTCAGTGCCTGATGCAAAGGAAGTCCCTCATAACAAATGACAAACGAAGATTATACAAGAAAAGCTGCCCCGATGTTCTTACAGATGTATCGTGTTCTAGTAGTTCTTGAGCCCTTATGTAATAAAACGTTAGTAACGAAGTTAAGTCAAGTCCTGGGCTCATGTGTGGCTTGTGAACCTGTGATGTTTGTTGCTTGTCCTTATGATAATGTTTGTTTTGCATCTTTGTAATGAGTGCAAATGATTTTGTGGGTTTCCTCACAATCTCATTTAGGTTTAGTTGATAGGTCTCATGCATAGAAGGTTGAGTTTCTGTTTCTTCTGTTCCCTCTATCCTGTCTTTTCGGAGCAGTCTGTCTTTGCCAGCTTATGTCTCTGTTTATGGATGTTCAAAAATCATGGAACAATTCTGGACACAAGTAGACTTCATGATCTTTCTCTGAGCGCAAGAACCACCCTGATAGCTGTTATGGTTTTGGAGTTATGAAATTCACAAGTTGATACATCCGTGCTGTCTGGAATCTGGAATAGTTTCTGTTGTCTGCTGTTTTCAACGACCTTAACTACAGAATCTGGAAAAGTGTTCTACACGAAAGTTGTAGAGGATTTTATAAGCTTTCCAGAAAGGTAAACGGCAACTTCATTGGATAAACAGAGCTCGAGTTATGGCTGTTTTACTGCACTGCTGTTTTGCTACTCGCGAGAAATTTCAGAATTCTTGTCCTTACCTTTACATATGAGTTTCTCTGAGATATCAGAAGTTGGTTATGCCTGTCAACATGTTGGAAATAATATGCAAGCTACCCTTATATGTTCTCTAGTTTGTCCTTTCTTAAGGGGGTAGTGTTTTGATCAACAAATGTTGAAGTTGTGAGTTGTCTCTCATGGTACTTCATGAGTAAGATCATCTATTCTTGCCATGTTGTTTTGTGGGTCACCTGATGACAGGAAATGTGGCACACCATGAATCAGGATCCCTGTATGCCACCTCTCTCTGATGATCACGAGTACAATGAAGCCGAGCACTATCAAAACAACAATGTTGAAGTTCGAGTTAGGAGTGATCCGAGCCAGAATCCACAACAACAAAAGCGAAAAAGGAAAGCCAAAAAGAAGCTTACTGAAGCAAGTAGAGCACAGCGCAATTATGTTAATGGAAGGTTGAGCAATATGGATATGGATAACATTCAAGGAGCTACAAAAATGGTTGGTGGTTACATTCAAGTGAGCTCAACACAAGCTTTTGCTCTGTTTGATCCCAGTGCTTCGCACTCTTTCATCTCCAACAAGTTGTTATAGACGAGCAAAATAGCGAAGTGTCCAACAAAGAGGCCCTTGATAGTTCATACCGCAGTTGGAGAAATACAGGCAGATCAGATATGCCCGAACGTCAGTCTTATCATAAACAAGGAAAACTTTACCGTAACCTTCATTGTTTTGGAGTCACTCGATATTCCTATGATTCTTGGTAATGGATGGTTGTGTGTGCACAAAGGAGTAATTCATGGTACTCAATGCACAATGTTTCCAACTGCACCGTCAGGGAAAAGAATCGAGTATCGCGGTTGTCAACTTCAATCTGAGGAAGCTGATGACTTGTACAATGGAGTGCAGACTAAAGATGCTATCGTGGATAATGATGAGCATATAGATAAGAACACAGATGGGCAAGCGTCTTCAGTGGAAGTGGATACACCAGACCATCCGGCAAATGCAGGATACCCGGTCAAGATTCTAGAAATAGTTTGGAAAACTTTTAATGGAAGAAGGTTTAAAGTGTGTAAGGTTCAGTGGAGTAACCTAAGTGAAGAAGAAGCAATGTGGGAAACCGAGGAACGACTGCAAATCAAGTTCCATATCTCCTTGAGTTGTAAGCCAATCAAGTTAGCAATCAAGACAAGTTTGGGATAATCAAGTGTAATAATCTTTTCATGGAACTTTGTTCACAAGTTATGGACATGAAACATCAGTGGTTTGATAAGCTTGGTATACAAGTGTGAAGTGAAAGTGTTATCAAGATCTTTTCTCGTTTCTCTCCTGTGCTCTGAGTCTCTTCCGAATCTCGGGACGAGATTCTCTTAAGGGGGGTAGATTTGTCACACCCTGAAATTTGTGTTTCTTAAATTAGAGCTAAAATGCTTTAATTATGAATTTTTGTGCTCATAAAATATAGGGAAATAAAAATTTTCTCTAAATTAAAATTTATCCTAGGGTTTTAGAAACATGTTTGTGCATTCATGTTGGTGCATTTGAGTTTTTGTGATGTGTGGTTTTTGCTAAAATTCTATTTGAGTTCAAAATGATTTGCAAACAACTTGAAAATGAATTTTATGTAAAGGGGATTTGAAAATAAAGAATTTATTCTTGTTTGTTTTCAAAAAGTTTAGAAAAGTTTAAAGTTTCAAAAACTTGTTGTTTCATCTTGTATTGCGAGTGAGTAAAGTTTTCCAAAAACTCGTTTACTAAGTCGTTTATCTTTCTCCGCCTTGTCCATATCTTCTCCTATAATCAAATTCTTTGTTTCCTAGCTTAACTCTTCTGTTGGAGTCTCCCAAAAATCTTTTTCGCCTGCTCTAAATTATTCCTTGGTGCTCATCATTCATCATCATATCTCCAAAATCTTCTCGAGAAGTTTTCCAGCTTTTTCCGACACTTTTTCCTATTTTTCTGGGAGTATAATCTAATTTTTAGATGTCCCAAAATATCTTTTCATGAGCTCCAAATATTTTATTTGAGTTCCTCATGTCTCCAAATGTCTCTGAGAATTTTTCCTGAATTTTCGAAGCCATTGGAGTAATTTTTCCTGACTTAAATATCAATTCTAGACTTTTCTAGAATTATTTTAATCCAAAAATTAAATAATTTCGAAAATAATAAAATCTGTCTTTTTCCTCCCTCCCACAAAGCCCATGTGCAATAATCCTAATAAATTCTAAATATCCATGTCTTTATTTACTATTGGGTTTTATATCTATTTAAGCCCATTAGTAAAGGTGGGAGTTACAACATTAAGTAGTACCATATCGCTAGTTGATGTAGAGGTAAAGACTTTTCCTTCTCATATAAGCGCACCAACCCTTTGACCAAAACACATCAAATCCACCGTAAAGGGAGCCTCTAGTTTGGGAACCAAGGTGATAAATTTCTCTCGTCTGGTTTCGCTTCTCGTCATCGTCATCGTCCCTGCTGTCGTCGTCATCATCAAGAACTCCGACCAGTGACCACCGCAGCTCCTTCGAGGCCGAAACAGATCCGCATCGGGCCTTTCTCCTTCGGTCGGGCACCGGGCAGGTGGCTTGCATCCTCACGGTGCGTCGTGGCCATCGGCCGGCCCCCTGACCCATCAGACCAGGCCGATCCCCTCTCTCCAAGCGCTAGCAGCAACCTCAGGAGTTCACGTACGTGAGGAGCAGGAAACGACCGAGCTGAGGACGTTGGTAATTACGTTTTTCCGTTAATCCTTAATCATCCATCGTTTATTCATTTTAGATTCGTTTCAATTCCGTTTTAGTCCGTTTTAATTACGTTAGATTCGTCTCATTAAGGTCTATCTAATTGTGTTACTGTTCTCTACAGTTAAAATTTGAGTTAGATCGAATCTAGTAACTAGTATCTTTTAATCTTGATTAGATCATAACTTTTACGTTATAGCTCCGATTAGCGTGTTCTTCGCGTCAGTGTCATCGTAGTGAGGCGTAGATCGGTTTTTAAAACTCTTTATCTTGTAATTAGTATAGTGTTATAATTATAGGTTTTGCATAATACTTAAATTTTAATATAAATAATTAATTTAGTTAATGTTTACTTATTAGCTTTTAATTAAAAGTAATTTAAGTTTAATTTCATTTTATCTTGTTCAAGTTGCATTAGATTAACGTCGATGTGATCTATATGTTAGTGATAATGTTCATCATGTCTTTTAATTATGATTGATTAATCCAAATGTTAATTTGATTAATAACTATTTAAATACTTTTCTAATTAAAAGCAATCTAGTGTTTAATATCTGATGTTTTATAATTGGGTATTAACTTGACTAATGGAAACTTAAATGTGTATGTACTAAATTATAATCTGCTTAGTTAAATATCATGTCACATACAGTCTGATTAGATGCTCACACATATTTCTTTTCTGTCACAAAGATAAAGTTAATTTGCTTAGTTTAAATACATACCATATATAACCTGTTTATATGCTCTCTTTTGCATTTATTTCTATTGTATAAGAAAGTATAACTTGGTTAAATAAATATGACATATGTTATCAAATAAAATATTAGTATCAACACTAATTCTATGCTTAGTTTAATTTTGAAACATAAATGTTTTCACTAGATTAAGTCGCAAGACCTTTATCTTTCAAGTTAAATATTTAATTGGCTTGACTTATATGTGATCACTTGTAAAATATGACTAGTCTAATCTGATCTTAAAATTAAAATATGTTTTTATCTGATTTGAGTTAATATCTTTTTATTTAACTAAAATAAAATAAGCTTGTGGTTGTTACTTTTATAATATAAAACTCTTCGTAGTCATGTCTTTTTAACGATAATTCCGTTACCGACGTTTCTTGCTTCTAGCGACCGTAGTACCTAGCTTTTCTTTAGTACGATGTTCTCTCTTGTATGGTGTATTGTTCTTAGTTCTCTCTTTTCGTGTGCTTGTATGTTTGTCTATGTGTGGTGTTTGCTACGAGTAGACGAGGACCGTTTGTGTATGCTGAAGATCAGAAGAGGATGACCGAAAGCTGATGCTGTGAGGGTTGAGCAAGTAATCAAGGCAAGTATAGCATGGGATCCTCCTTGATGTCCTAATAACCATAAATCACTATAAACATCATATGCATGTGTCTACCTTGATGCCTATTTAGACATATCCTAGTTGTTGATCTTGTGCCTTGTTAAACTTGGTATGCAATGGGTAGAACTATGCTAGTGCTCAAATTAAACTCTGATCATGTAAATTTGTTTTAATGATATATGTGACATGTTAAAATATGACTTTTATAGCAACATGGTTTAGGAACTACTATAAGGGATCACCCGGGACAACAGTGCAACCATGAGGGTTATATGGCTCTGACCTTAGCTCAGTATAAGGACCTTTTCTAGCTTGTTAGTGGACACCTGTATAGGCGCGTTGGATCTTGCCGAGACGGGTATAGTGCGGAGTCTGTCCACGTGAGTATAGGCTGCGTGTTATTGTGCCACCTGGAAGGAGGGCTCTACATCCCCTTGCCTTAAGAACTAGCGGCCCTAACTTATTAGACGAACCTTTGAAAGGCTTTGCGTGTATCCTGCCCGCTCACCTCGGAAGTGTTATGGGAGTAATTAACCCGGGCATCTGGATATCACGACTCATCGGGTAAAGTGTACAACCTCTGCAGAGTGTAAAACTGATATATCAGCCGTGCTCACGGTTACGAGCGACCTGGAATTCTTATGGTTTAGTTGTTGCTATAAATAATGGTAATAATGATGATGATATTTATTCAATGGATACATGTTTACTTGATCATATGTTTAAATTGGGATGGTTATACTTTGATGCTACTTAATGCTAAAATTATGCCAACTAAAAGCTAATGCAGTTAAACCAGTGTCAGCCTTTTGAGCCTCATGAACCCCATGTTATATTTGTTAAGTACGAGATGTACTTATGCTTGTTTTACTTTTCAACACTTTGGAAAAATCCCGGATGGGTACCAGACTGCAAGAGTTGGAGAAGTTAGGCTTGTGATCAACCAGTCAGTTGTCCCTGTGAAGTTGGTGTCTCCATCTGAAGATCGGAGTGTCTTTCCGCTGTCTGCTCTTTAAGGTTATGTTCTTTTGTTTTATATACGTTATATAAGAGCATTGTCTTTCGATATTACCCTTTATTTGTGACTATATGTGAGATTTGATTTCCTGGGCTCACATATGGTGTATACCTGGTTTTGTTCTTAAAACCGGGTGTGACATATTTAGAGTAATATTAAACAAATAAATTTATACGTAACAATATTTCTTTTATGTGAAATATTATCATGTGTGAATTTATTTGTTTAATATTAATCTAAATATACAATAAAAATAAAACTGCAAAAAAAATTATGCTAGGGGTAAAACGGTCTTTTTACTCTTGACTTAACACCGTCAAGTACCAAAAACGGACGAAAGGTGATATAAGGAATAGAAGTTTGTTTCAAGGCCATAGACGTAAGTTCAAATAAAAAAGGGTCATACAAGGAAGAGTCATTATTTCTAAGACCATATAGGTAAAAAGCTCTTAGGGATGTGTGGTGCATTACTTAACAAGTTTAAGAACTCATAAATATATTTTTAAAGATCATGGACCTAAGCGGTACCCCTGACAAATTCAGGAGCTACTACTGATGCATTTAACTCTTTTGGAACTAACCATCGGTACTATAGAAATGATTTTTACATGTCCTCTATTTTTTTAGTCTAGTTGAAATTCTAGCCACTCCAGGAGTCACCTTTAGAAATCAATTTCATAATGCAATTGATAACACTGATCGTCCTAAAAAATGAACACATTTTTAAAAAAGAAATGAAGACATTTTTGGAGATGGACACTTTACCAACCACGGCTAGAAATTAATTTTCAGAATCGTCTGCCAAGGTCTTCATAAATAATTGCCTATACAAATATTTTTCAAATATAATTGGATAACTATAAACTTATATCAAAATTATAGAGCTCAACGAGATCTATTACTTTAGAGTTGGTATTCTTTTTTGATTATTTAGATGTCTAAAATTTTAAGTCCAAATTTTACTTTTTTACAAACACACTCTACATCAAAAGTTTGTAGCACTCGACAAGTTCTAAAACTCTGTAGTTTGTTTTATTTGATTTTGTTTTGGGGCCCAAATATTCGGTAATATATGCACAAAATTAATAAAATAAAATAAAATAAAATAAAATGAAGCAGAGGTCCATTACCATTAGTTGGGGAGAACGACCACCGGCACAACTGTCACACCCGGTTTTAAGAACAAAACCAGGTATACACCATATGTGAGCCCAGGAAGTCAAATCTCACATATAGCTACAAATAAAGGGTAATATCGAAAGACAATGCTCATATATAACGTATAAACACAAAGAACATAACCTTAAGGAGCAGACAGCGGAAAGACACTCCGATCTTCAGATGGAGACACCACTTCACAGGGAACAACTGACTGGTTGACCACAAGCCTAAGCTTCTCCAAAGCTTAACTCTCTGAGGTGTGGGGAAAAGCAAGAGTGAGTCCATGTCGAACTCCACAAGTATAGCAACAAGTGATATAGATCCCAAATTTCATGATCAATGTAACATAAATAATGAATAGCATAAAATGGTAAATAATGAACATGTTAACCAACAAAAGTCATAATCTTTACGTCTTCAAGGCCGCTCGTGTCCTTGAGCAAGGCTGATATATCAGTTTAATAAACTTTGCGCAAAGGTGTACACTTTCACTGCGAGACGTGAATTGCCCTTTCGCCCGAGGTGATCAGCCTCTTAACTCACTTCCAAGGAAAGTCGGCAGGGTTCACGATGAAGCCTTTCAAAGATTCGTCTAACAAGTTAGGGCCGCTAGGTTTCCCCATCAATAAGCACGAATCTCCCCTCCAAGCGGTGACTAACAAAAGACAAAATGCACCAACTTGGTCGGCCAAGTCCATACAGATCGGAGCCCCTCTTGCGCCTTTCGGTAACCTCTAACAAGCTAGAAAAGGTCCTCATACTGAGCTAAAGCCAGAGCCATATAACTCCCAACAGTTGCACTGTAAATCCCGAAGGTGCTCGTACAGATAATTTCTTAAGTTGCTAATAAGTCATTTTTATCATTCGATGCGTTCATTAATTAAGTAACACGATCATAATTGCGAAAAGAAAACTCGATTGCTATACTTGCCTTAAACTCAAGATCCTTCTTCTGTTGACTTGTAGATTTCCAAAGGTTGACTCTTGATCTCGATCTCTAGATCACGAACCTCTTCTTGATCACCAACGTATAACTCACCGACTGGACATACGATCACAGAACACCACACATGCATCCAAAAGCAATCATGCAATAGCAAACATAGCCTATTATTAGAACGATACATCAATCATAAGAAAACAAGATAAAGAGTTTTGAAAATTGATCTACGATTCGCTACGAACACACAGACGCGAAAATCACGCTAATCGGAGCTATAACGAGAAAAGATATGAGCTAAACAAGATTAAAGACACTAATTACTAGATTAGATTTAACTCAAATTTTAATTACAGCAAACAGTATTTAAAGTTATATATTTGGAAAGAACTTTTCGAAACGAATCTAACGCAAGTTGAATGGACTAATTCGGAGTTAAAACGGAGAAGTTATAAGGGTTTAAAGTCAGTGGCAAAACTGTAAATAAATAAACTCGAATTTGCAGATTTAGAATAAATAAAATGAAATTCGAAAACTGGCTGGACTGCGCCTCATTATGGAGAAAGCGCAGGGGCTAGATTGAAAGTTTGTCAAGACTCAGTGAATAGGGTCGACTGGACTGCGGGTTGAGGTCAGAAAGTTGTAAGGGTTTATTTGCAAAATGACCGGTCGAAGGGGTATCGGCCATCGGTGGCCGTTGGATCTGGCGCGTGCGGTCAAGATTAGACGAGGAGGGGGAAAGGCGGCACTGACGCCGGAGAAAGCAGGGCCAGCGGCGGCTTGTGGCGGCGCCATCGCCGGAGACGGCGGTGAGGACTCGGTTTTGCGCTAGAAGGCAGTAGAGACCACGAGAGTTGCATCAACGGTCGTAGAAGCTTAAGGCGAACTCACCGCAGTCGACAGAGACGGCGGAGGACGACTGGATGCGTAAGGGAGCTCGGTACGGCGGCGGCGGAACTTTTGTAAACGACGGCGAGAAATTAGAACAACAAAACAAGGAAGGAAAAGAAGGATAAGGGTTCGGTTGGCTTCAGGGAGTCGTTGCAGAGCTCAGAGGGTACCTTGGGGAGACGGCAAGGCGACGAAGACAGAAATCCGCGGCGGCGGGATCTCGGCGGAAGTGGAGCTCGCAGTTTGGGCCAAAAAGGGCACGGGACGGCGTGATTTCGGCACGAGCGAAGGCGGTGGAGACTCGGAATTTATATGGGGAGCATCGGCTTGGGTAGGAAGGCAAGGGAGGGGCGAACCGGGACGGGAGAGGACTCGACGAGGAGTCCTGGTTGGGTACGACGCGAGCAAGAAGACGACTGACAGGCGGGGCATGCTTTGTCAGCGGCGACCCTCGGGCGAGACGGAAGCGGCGACGCTCGCGCGAGGCTGGACCCTCGGGCGAGACGGAGACGGCGATGCTCGCGCGAGGCTGGACCCTCGGGCGAGACGGAGACGGCGATGCTCGCGCGAGGCTGGACCCTCGGGTCAGCGCGGGGCTGCGGCGCTGCGCAGGGCTGCTGGGCCGGGCGGCGGCCCACGCGAGCGACGGAGAGAGAGGGGAGAGCAGGCCGACGAGAGAGAGGGAGCGGGCCGGCCAAGCTGGCTCGGGCCAGAAGGGAGAAAGGAGGAGGAGGGAGAAGGAAAAGGGTTTTCCAATTTCCAAAACTGATTTTCCAAAGCAAATTTGAAAACCCTTTGAATTCAAACAAGTTTTGAGCAAAACCAATCATCACAAAAACTCAAATGCACCAACATGAATGCACAAACATGTTTCTAAACCCTAGGATAAATTTTATTTTAGAGAAAAATTTTATTTCCCTATATTTTATGAGCACAAAATTTCATAAATAAACCATTTTAGATCTAATTTAAGAAATGCAAATTTCAGGGTGTGACAAATCTACCCCCCTTAAGAGAATCTCGCCCCGAGATTCGAAAGACGGTGATCAAAGATATATAGATATTCTGCTTTTGTTTAATCCTCTTTTTTTTCCAAATACATCTTTATCTGTATGATCATTCCATTGCACTTTACAAACTTTAAGTACTTCATTAAAGCCATCGGTAATTTCTACGATCCTGTGTAGAAAATCTTCTCAAGCGTGATCATCTCTCATGCTGAGCTTCTCAGCCTGTGTTTGTTCCTTTATATTGGTATCTGAAAACTCACAGTCCACTTTACTGCCCTCGACGGGTACCCCTTCTAATGGGTCATTCTCGTATTCCTCTGGTACAGGGTGAAAACCTTGATACTCAATTCTTTCACCTGTCGGTGTTGTTAGAAGCACCAAACCTTGGGCATACTTAACCACTCCTTTACAAGCAGATAACCAACCCTTACCAAGGATAACATCCATTTCCATCAACTTCAAAACAGTAAGGTTCGCCTCAAAGTTTACTCCCTTTATGTCAAGGCTAACTTTTGGGCATATGCGGTTTGCTTTCATTTCGCCTCCTAGAGAGTTAACTATCACCGGTTTCTTCATTGGAAGCATAGTCATCCTATGTTCTTGTACATATAGGCTAGAGATGAACGAGTGTGAAGCTCTAGGATCAAACATCACAATGGCGGGAGCAGAGTTTACTTGAATGAAACCATACACGACTTCCTTAGCCCCACGTTTGTTAATCATATACACATGATTTAACATTCCTTGGATGTAGTTTCTTTTTACTTTACTTCCTGGCTCCTGATTCTCCTGTTCTTGTATTTGATGTGGTTCGTCGTCCTGACTTTTATTGCTCTCCATAAACTTCTTATGGCAGTCGTTCTCATAGTGATTAACCTCATCACAATCGTTACAACCCTCACTAGTGGGAGTATTAATCTTCGTCAAGGTGTCACTAGGAGGTGACAGACATGGCTCTTGGGGATTGGAGTGAAGTACTTCATCATTGGATTGCTGATACTGATGGAGTTCATGAGGAGGTTCAAGATTCCACTGATCACTTGATTCCTGGTTCCATTGTTGGAATTCTGGTGCATGAGCGTACGGGTGGTGTATGTTGCTACCTACAGATTGGCTTTCTCTTTTCCTTTTCTTCTCCTCCATCTCTCGACGCTTGTTCTCAATCACAATTGCTCTGTCCACCAATGTTTGATAGTTGGCATATTCAACAGTCATCAGTTGTAATTGCAGACCATCATTGAGTCCTTTCAGAAAGCGTTTCTGCTTCTTAGCATCACTATTCACTTCTTCCAGAGCATAGCGTGACAACTGGGTGAACATGTCATGATACTCACACACTGACATAAATCCTTGCTTCAAGTTGAGGAATTGCTCTTCCTTAATCGCCACTATTCCAGCTGGAACATGGTAAGATCTAAAAGCATTCTTGAATTCTTCCCAACCAATTTGATTCTTATTTGGATGTTCAAACTGGAACGATTCCCACCAATCTAATGCAGTTCCTTGAAGTTGGCCTGAAGCATAAAGCACCTTCTCATGGTCATCACACTGTGTTATGTCAAGTTGTCGTTCCACAGCTCTAAGCCAGTCATCAGCTTCTATTGGGTTGCTAGTATGAGAGAATGTCGGTGGGTGTCCTTTCATAAATTCACCACGCTTGTCAATAGGTGGTTCTTGATAATGATTGTGTAACACATTTTGAGCAATGGTCTGTAACAGTTGAGTCTGTATTATCAAAACTTGCTCTATAGCTGAAGGATTTGATGGCGGTGGATTAGAGTTGTGAGCATTCCCTGTAGCATCATCGTAGTCATTTCTCCTGGTAGCAACCATCTGTTTTTCAACATGTATGTGTTAGGATTCAGCTCTTCATAACACACTTAACCATAGCTTCATGAGATGACAAGACAAGGTTGATATAGCAAGAGAGACAAGAGAAGACTCATCCATGACTGATTCTTTCGATTAAAACACTAGATGGTAAGAAACTTCATCTTGAAAACGGTTCAAAGTTATCTTCATCATGGCTACCCCCCTTAAGAAAAGATCAACTAGGAGAAACAATAAAAGGATAGCATTCCACATTTTTCTAGTTAAGCTAACTAGCATAAAGACCTTCTGACATCCCATTCATATGCGAAGGTAAGAACAAGAATTCTGAAATTTCTCGCGAGAAGCAAAACAGCAGTGCAGTAAAACAGCCATAACTCGAGCTCTGCTTATCCAATGAAGTTGCAGTTTACCTTTCTGGAAAGCTTATGAAATCCTCTACAACTTTCATGTAGAACACTTTTCCAGATTCTGTAGTTGAGGTCGTCGAAAACAGCAGACAACAGTAACTGTTCCAGTTTCCAGACAGCACAGATGCATCAACTTGTGAATTTCATAACTCCAAAACCATAACAGCTATCAGGGTGGTTCTTACGCTCAGAGAAAGATCATGAAGTCTACTTGTGTCCAGAATTATTCCATGATTTTTGATCATCAATAAACAGAGATATAAGCTGATAAAGACAGACTGCTCTGAAAGGACAGGATAGGGAAGACAAGAGAAGAGCAAAACCCCACTATCTATGCATATAACCTATCAACTAAACCTAAATGAGATTGTGAGGAAACCCACAAAATCATTGCACTCATTACAAAGATGCAAAACAAACATCATCATAAGGACAAGCAACAAACATCACAGGTTCACAAGCCACACATGGGCCAAGGACTTGACTTAACTTCGTTACTAACGTTTCATTACATAAGGGCTCAAGAACTACTAGAACACCATACATCTGCAAGAACATCAAGGGTAGCTTTTCTTGTACACTCTTCATCTAACAACAGCTATCAGGGAGTTTCTTTGCATCAGGCACTGACATCACTTGTTGGTGACTATTCTGTAGTGACTGGGTTGTGGCTACTTTCTTGAGTCGGTTGTTGACCTTTTTGGGGCAGGATCTTACGTAGTGCCCTTCCTGTCGACAATGATAACATCTTCCTTTGGTTGGATCTGCTACGGTAGAAGTGTTGTTTGATGTGCTGCCATCTTGCTGACTCAGAGGATTGACTTTTACCAGTTTATTCTGCTTCTTAACTCGCTTCAGTGGTTGGAATTCTTTGTAGGTGATTGTCCATCCATCCATATAAACCTCACGTGGAAAGTTCTTCACTAGAGGAGCTTCTAAATGCTGTTGATCTAGGCTGGTCTGAACAAGAGTTGAAACCGGATGTGATACTGGGGTAGAACTCAATTGTCGGTGACATATCAACGGTGGCTCGAATGAACTTGCTTTCCTTTTCTTATCTTCCTTGTCTTCACCACTTGGGTTCACTTTGACCTCATCCTTGGTTGACTTCTCTTGAAGACAAGAATTCCCATAATGCTTGCAACATAGACATCGATCTTGCACCTCTTGCATCATACTACTGCTATCTCCCAACAGACTTGCTTCACATTCATTGGGTGATAATGGCATACCTCGATATTCAATCCTTTCGCCTGATGGTGTTCTTAAAAACACTGATCGTCGGGAATAATTGACCTCACTTTTACGACCCCTTAGCCATCCCTGTCCAAGGATAACATCGATTCCTGAGAGTTCCAAAACATTCAGCTTCACTATGAACTCACTCTCTTTTATCTGGACTCTAACATCTCGGCATTCAAGGTTTGTCTCAATTTCTCCAGTTGGTGTGCGAACTACTATGAGCTTCTTTGTTGACCATTCCCTTATCTTCAGGCGAGCTACAAACTTGGCAGAGATGAACGAGTGCGAGGCACTAGGGTCAAAAAGAACCATGGCAGTTACCAAATTGACTGGAATCATGCCATACACAACTTTCTTTGCTCCATGAATAGTAGTCATATCCACATGCTTCAATCTTCCATGGATGTAGTCTTGCTGTAACTGTTCTTTATGGCTTCCTTCCATGTTGGTTGGTCCTTGTGTTGCGTCTTGCTGTTGCGTCATTCTTCCCAGGTCTTGACTTTGCATAGCGATCAGCTTCCGTTTGTTAACTGCGGTCAGAGACGACATAGCTTGGTCAACGATACGTCTACTTAGATAGAGGGAAGTTCTCAAAAGCAATCCAAGGCAAGGAGTGAAGGTGAGAGCAACATTTAAAATTTAAGCAACAAGGAGGAGACAAATAACAAGGGTAGAAGATACAATAAAGAAGAAAATACCAAGGTTGATAGAACAACGGTTCTATAGAAATTTTCAAAACCTTAAAGCGACCAGTTTCTAACTAGGCTTGCGTCCTACAGTCAGCATTGCTCTGATACCACTTTGTCACACCCGGTTTTAAGAACAAAACCAGGTATACACCATATGTGAGCCCAGGAAGTCAAATCTCACATATAGCTACAAATAAAGGGTAATATCGAAAGACAATGCTCATATATAACGTATAAACACAAAGAACATAACCTTAAGGAGCAGACAGCGGAAAGACACTCCGATCTTCAGATGGAGACACCACTTCACAGGGAACAACTGACTGGTTGACCACAAGCCTAAGCTTCTCCAAAGCTTAACTCTCTGAGGTGTGGGGAAAAGCAAGAGTGAGTCCATGTCGAACTCCACAAGTATAGCAACAAGTGATATAGATCCCAAATTTCATGATCAATGTAACATAAATAATGAATAGCATAAAATGGTAAATAATGAACATGTTAACCAACAAAAGTCATAATCTTTACGTCTTCAAGGCCGCTCGTGTCCTTGAGCAAGGCTGATATATCAGTTTAATAAACTTTGCGCAAAGGTGTACACTTTCACTGCGAGACGTGAATTGCCCTTTCGCCCGAGGTGATCAGCCTCTTAACTCACTTCCAAGGAAAGTCGGCAGGGTTCACGATGAAGCCTTTCAAAGATTCGTCTAACAAGTTAGGGCCGCTAGGTTTCCCCATCAATAAGCACGAATCTCCCCTCCAAGCGGTGACTAACAAAAGACAAAATGCACCAACTTGGTCGGCCAAGTCCATACAGATCGGAGCCCCTCTTGCGCCTTTCGGTAACCTCTAACAAGCTAGAAAAGGTCCTCATACTGAGCTAAAGCCAGAGCCATATAACTCCCAACAGTTGCACTGTAAATCCCGAAGGTGCTCGTACAGATAATTTCTTAAGTTGCTAATAAGTCATTTTTATCATTCGATGCGTTCATTAATTAAGTAACACGATCATAATTGCGAAAAGAAAACTCGATTGCTATACTTGCCTTAAACTCAAGATCCTTCTTCTGTTGACTTGTAGATTTCCAAAGGTTGACTCTTGATCTCGATCTCTAGATCACGAACCTCTTCTTGATCACCAACGTATAACTCACCGACTGGACATACGATCACAGAACACCACACATGCATCCAAAAGCAATCATGCAATAGCAAACATAGCCTATTATTAGAATGATACATCAATCATAAGAAAACAAGATAAAGAGTTTTGAAAATTGATCTACGATTCGCTACGAACACACAGACGCGAAAATCACGCTAATCGGAGCTATAACGAGAAAAGATATGAGCTAAACAAGATTAAAGACACTAATTACTAGATTAGATTTAACTCAAATTTTAATTACAGCAAACAGTATTTAAAGTTATATATTTGGAAAGAACTTTTCGAAACGAATCTAACGCAAGTTGAACGGACTAATTCGGAGTTAAAACGGAGAAGTTATAAGGGTTTAAAGTCAGTGGCAAAACTGTAAATAAATAAACTCGAATTTGCAGATTTAGAATAAATAAAATGAAATTCGAAAACTGGCTGGACTGCGCCTCATTATGGAGAAAGCGCAGGGGCTAGATTGAAAGTTTGTCAAGACTCAGTGAATAGGGTCGACTGGACTGCGGGTTGAGGTCAGAAAGTGGTAAGGGTTTATTTGCAAAATGACCGGCCGAAGGGGTATCGGCCATCGATGGCCGTTGGATCTGGAGCGTGCGGTCAAGATTAGACGAGGAGGGGGAAAGGCGGCACTGACGCCGGAGAAAGCAGGGCCAGCGGCGGCTTGTGGCGGCGCCATCGCCGGAGACGGCGGCGAGGACTCGGTTTTGCGCTAGAAGGCAGTAGAGACCACGAGAGTTGCATCAACGGTCGTAGAAGCTTAAGGCGAACTCACCGCAGTCGACAGAGACGGCGGAGGACGACTGGATGCGTAAGGGAGCTCGGTACGGCGGCGGCGGAACTTTTGTAAACGACGGCGAGAAATTAGAACAACAAAACAAGGAAGGAAAAGAAGGATAAGGGTTCGGTTGGCTTCAGGGAGTCGTTGCAGAGCTCAGAGGGTACCTTGGGGAGACGGCAAGGCGACGAAGACAGAAATCCGCGGCGGCGGGATCTCGGCGGAAGTGGAGCTCGCAGTTTGGGCCAAAAAGGGCACGGGACGGCGTGATTTCGGCACGAGCGAAGGCGGTGGAGACTCGGAATTTATATGGGGAGCATCGGCTTGGGTAGGAAGGCAAGGGAGGGGCGAACCGGGACGGGAGAGGACTCGACGAGGAGTCCTGGTTGGGTACGACGCGAGCAAGAAGACGACTGACAGGCGGGGCATGCTTTGTCAGCGGCGACCCTCGGGCGAGACGGAAGCGGCGACGCTCGCGCGAGGCTGGACCCTCGGGCGAGACGGAGACGGCGATGCTCGCGCGAGGCTGGACCCTCGGGCGAGACGGAGACGGCGATGCTCGCGCGAGGCTGGACCCTCGGGCGAGACGGAGACGGCGATGCTCGCGCGAGGCTGGACCCTCGGGTCAGCGCGGGGCTGTGGCGCTGCGCAGGGCTGCTGGGCCGGGCGGCGGCCCACGCGAGCGACGGAGAGAGAGGGGAGAGCAGGCCGACGAGAGAGAGGGAGCGGGCCGGCCAAGCTGGCTCGGGCCAGAAGGGAGAAAGGAGGAGGAGGGAGAAGGAAAAGGGTTTTCCAATTTCCAAAACTGATTTTCCAAAGCAAATTTGAAAACCCTTTGAATTCAAACAAGTTTTGAGCAAAACCAATCATCACAAAAACTCAAATGCACCAACATGAATGCACAAACATGTTTCTAAACCCTAGGATAAATTTTATTTTAGAGAAAAATTTTATTTCCCTATATTTTATGAGCACAAAATTTCATAAATAAACCATTTTAGATCTAATTTAAGAAATGCAAATTTCAGGGTGTGACAACAACCCTCGAAGGGACCTTTGCATCTGCTCACTCCTAACCCTCGGAGTATCCCTCTTTCTAACCCTTGCTAGATTTCTTCCGATTGTCGCCTCTCTTGCTCTGTTTCAGGAGTGGAGCGAGCCCGTAGGGTTGGAGAAGGTACAGCGCCAAAGGGCGAAGGCTGGTGACCCTTGCTCGAGGATAGACGTCATCCGTGGCGGGCTCCTGTCACACCCAATCTTAAGAACAAAATTGAATGCAATAACTCATGTGTGCCCAGAGATCAATCACACACATAAGCTACAAATTAAGAAGTACCATCACATATGTTTATTACATAACGAATATTATTCAAAGACTTTACATAGCAGCGGATAATTAAAGTATCTCTCGCGGTAGCTCCATCACAGGGAAGATGACTGGTTGACAGCAAGACTAGAACTTTTCAGGGAAGTCGTCATTACCATAGCAATCTGTTACCCATCCGGGATTTTTATCCAAGTAGAAAGAAAATAAACAAGCATAAGTACATCTCGTACTTAACAAGTGTAACATGGGGTTCATGAGGCTCAAATAAAGCTGACACTGGTTAAACTGCGGTAGCTTTTAGTTGGTACAATTTTAGCATTAGATAGCATCAAAATTAACCATCCCAAATAAACATGTGATCAATGTGAACATGAACCCATTGAACAAGATAACAATTTCACATTAAAACATTATTAAAGCAACAACTATACCATAAGAATTCCAGGTCGCTCGTAACCGTGAGCACGACTGATATATCAGTTTTACACTCTGCAGAGGTTGTACACTTTACCCGATGAGTCGTGATATCCAGATGCCCGGGTTAATTACTCCCATAACACTTCCGAGGTGAGCGGGCAGGATACACGCAAAGCCTTTCAAAGGTTCGTCTAACAAGTTAGGGCCGCTAGGTCTTAAGGCAAGGGGAAGAAGGGTCTCTCAACCTTGCGGCACGCAGGCAAAGTGAAAGTAGACGCCCTAAATCCAGCTCGTCAAGCGCCTTATGCGCCCTTTCGGGTAACCTCTAACAAGCTAGAAAAGGTCCTTATACTGAGCTAAGGTCAGAGCCATATAACTCCCATGGTTGCACTGTTGTCCCGGGTGATCCCTTATAGTAACTCCTAAACCATGTTGCTATAAAAGCCAATTTTACCAAGTTGCATATATCATTAAGTTCAGATTCACATGATCAAAGTTTAATTTGAGCACTAGCATAGTTCTACCCGATGCATACCGAGGATAACAAGGCACAAGATCAACACCTAGGATAAATCTAAATAGGCATCAAGGTAGACACATGCATATGATTGATTACACTGATTTATGGTTATTAGGACATCAAGGAGGATCCCATGCTATACTTGCCTGATTCAGCGAACTCTGGTTGCTCTTGGTTGTCGTAGAAGGGTTCCTGATCACCAGCGTATGTCTCACCGTCTATACTCGATTACCGCATCAACACACAATCACCGGAACAACAATCATGCAAAGCAAACAAGCTATAATTAGAACATTACACCAACAGCAAGAAAATAATATAAAAGTTTGAAAACAGAAACTACGGTCCACCACGATCACATAAACGCGAGGATCACGAAAAACGGATATAACGCAAAAGTTATGAGCTAAACCAGTTACAAAACCTTAGTTAGTAGATTAAACCTAACTCAAATTTTAATTACTGAAAACAGTATATATTTTCGTGCAGATAGATAGATCTTTTCAAAACGAATCTAACGCAACTTGAACGGACTAAATCGGACTAAAAACGTAGAAGTTATAAGCATTTGAAACTGGTGGCAAAACTGTAAATAAACCAAACCTAAATTTTGAATTTAAAATCGATTTAAAATGAATTTCAGAATTGACTGGACTGCGCCTCAAATTGGAAGAAACGCAGGGACTTCAAGGCAAGTTTTCACAGACTCAGAGCACAGTGCTCAAAAGGACGGCGGGTTGAGGTCCAAGAAATTGTAAGGGCTCTTATGCAAAGATGCACCCGAAGGGGTATCGGGCACTCCTGAGCGCCAGATCCAAAACGGACGCTCCAGATTAGATCTGGGAGAGGCCGACGACGCTTTCGCCGGAGCAAAGGGAGGGCGCGGCGGCGTCATGGCCGGAAGGCGGCGGCGCTAGCTCGGGTTAGGGCTAGGGTACGGTAGAGACCTCGGGAGTAGGTCCAATCGAAAGAGGAGATCAAGGCGAACTCACCCGAGGTGATGTTGGCGTCGGTGAGGTCTCTGTGACGGCGGATTGCATGGCGAGGCGGTCGGCGGGGCTCTGCAACGACGGCGAGGGATTAAAGCATCAAACGGAGAAGGAAAAAAGCACTGGCATCTTCGGGAAAACGAGATGAAGCTTGAGGAACCTCTTGCAGTCGCAGAAGCTCGCTGGTTTGTCGGGTTGACGGCGGCGGAAAGCTTGCGGGCGGCGGAGCTCGCGGTTGCGGCGAATTAGGGCACGAGAGCGAGGGCTTTTCGCGTGAGGAGAGGCGGCGGGTTCCTGGGGATCTTATTAGGGGGTTGGCTTGGCCAATTTGGCAAGCGAGGGTGCGTGCCCCGGATTGGAGTCGGGTTCGGCCCTGGAGTCCGCCATGGACACGAGCAGGAGAAAGGTAGATGGGACGCTGACATGCGGGCCCTCGGCATCAGCGACCGCGGGGAGAGGAGCGGCGGCGCTTGCGTGCAGGCGCAGAAGCTGGGCCGGGCGGCGGCCCATGCGGGCGATGGAGGGGAAAGGGAGCTAGTGGGGCTGTGGCACTGCGCGAGAGCTGGGCCGGCGGCGGCCCACGCGGGCGAAGGAGAGAAAAAGGGGAGGAGAGAAGGCGGGCCGGCGGGGAAAGAAGAAGCAGGCCGGCCGGGCTGGTTCGGGCCAAAAGAGGGGAAAGGGAGATGGGGAAGGAGAAATGGTTTTCCATTTTCCAAAAACTGATTCTCAAAAGCAATTTGAAATCTATTTGAATTCAAACATGTTTTGAGTAAAACCAATCATCACAAAAATATAATATGCACCAGCATGTATGCATCATCATGGTCTTTGGCCTAGGATTTATTTTAGCTTTTGCAAATAATTTATTAACTAGGTTTTATGCCACACCTAAAATGCAACAATTAAATCATATTGCCTATTTTTAAATTGATGCAAAATTTGGGATGTTACAATTCTACCCCCCTTAAAGAATCTCGTCCTCGAGATTCCAGCGATGCTTACTCAAACAACTGTGGGTATGACTTTCTCAAATCCTCTTCTCTTTCCCAAGTTGCCTCTGCTTCTGAGTACCGATTCCACTGAACCTTGCACATCTTTATTACTCTGCTCCTGGTAACTCTTTTAGCTGTTTCCAAAATCTTTGTCGGATACTCATCATAAGTCAAATCTTCCTTAACTGTGAGCTCTTCCAATGGTATCTGCTCTTCGGGTACTCGCAGGCACTTTTTCAACTGAGAAACATGAAACACATCATGCACTCCTGACAAGCTTTCAGGCAACTCTAACTGATATGCCACTTCACCATGTCTTTCAAGAATCTTGAATGGTCCAATATACCTTGGTGCTAGCTTTCCTTTCTTATTGAACCTTTTCACACCTCTCATTGGTGACACCTTTAGGTAGACATAATCACCTACTGCAAAAGATAGATCTCGACGACGGTTATTTGCATAACTCTTCTGTCAGGACTGAGCGGCTCTCAGGTTATCTCTGATTATTCTGACATGTTCCTCGGCATTCCTCAACACATCAGGTCCAAACACTTGACTTTCACCTGTCTGATCCCAAAACAACGGTGTTCTACATGATCTCCCATACAAAGCTTCGAACGGTGCCATCTTAAGACTCTCCTGATAGCTGTTGTTGTACGAGAACTCTGCATAACACAAATTCTTGTCCCAACTGGTGCCATACTGCAATGCACAAGCTCTCAACATGTCTTCTAGAATCTGATTTGTTCTTTCTGTCTGCCCATCAGTCTGCGGATGATAAGCAGTACTGAAGTTCAATCTTGTACCCAAAGCTTCATGTATACCCTTCCAGAAATGTGACGTAAACTGCGATCCTCTATCGGACACGATCTTTCTTGTTCTTAGAGTATACTAGAATATCATCAATAAACACAACAACGAACTTGTCGAGATATTCCATGAACACCTTGTTCATCAAATACATAAAGTAGGCAGGTGCATTGGTCAATCCAAAGGACATGACTGTATACTCATACAACCCATACCTGGTAGTGAAAGCTGTCTTTGGAATATCAGATGCTCGAATCTTCAACTGATGGTAACCAGAACACAGATCAATCTTAGAGAACACACATGCACCTTTAAGCTGGTCAAACAGATCATCAATCCTCGGCAACGGGTACTTGTTCTTGATGGTAACTTCATTAAGCGATCTATAGTCAACACACATCCGTTGACCACCATCCTTCTTGTCAACAAAGATAACAGGAGCTCCCCAAGGTGATGAACTAGGACGAATAAACCCTTTTTCTTGTAACTTTTAATTTGTTTCTTAAGTTCATCTAATTCAGGTACTCCCATCCTATATGGTCTTTTAGCTATGGGTGCAGTTCCAGGTAAAAGTTCAATAATAAATTCAATGTCGCGATCAGGTGGCATACCTGGCAGGTCATCGGGGAACACATCCGGGAACTCATCCACCACTAGATCTTCCGGGAAAACCTCTTCATTCATCTGATTCACGGTTGCAGATGGTGTTGGTTGTAGCACTACATTCACACTGATTATGTCCCCCTTAGCTGTGGTAACTGTCACAACCTTATCTTGACACTGAATACCTGTCTTGGTTTTCGTCAGCCAATCCATACCCAGTATCAAATCAATACCAGCTGTCTTCAACACAATTGGGGACACTGAGAAATCTACTCCCCCTAGGGACACAGCTAGCGGCATACACCGGAGCGTAGCTTGTAAACCTCCACCCGGTGAGGTAACCATTATGGGGGTTTTCATGAGGCTAACAGGTAGGTTATGCATTCTAACAAATGTATGTGATATGAAAGTATGTGATGCACCAGAATCGAAAAGAACTGTAGCGGGGATGGAACTGATATTGAACGTACCAAGCATAATCTCTGGCGCTTCTTGCACGGTCTCTGTGGACACGTGATTCACCTTTCCTGAATTAGGGGGTACTTGCTGCCTTCCTTTCTGCCCATTATTCTGAGGTAAGAGCTGATCTTGCCTCTTCGGACAGCGGTTGGCATAGTGACCGGGATCACCACAACGGAAACAGGCATTGGGTGTTCCATTCTTGACGGGGGTATTGGGTGCACTACTCTTCATGGGAGCATTGTTGGGAGTGCCTTGGCGCTGGGCTTGATTATTGTTCTGCTGCTGTTGCGGGTATGAAGGACGTTGCTGTCCCTGGTTGCGGTTCCACTGAGTAGTCGGTCCCTGGTACCTCTGCTGATTGCCTGGTGCGAAGTTGGAACGAGGGCGGTTGTTACTACCAGAAGACTGACCTTGGAGCTTCCTCTTTCTAGCCTCCATCTCCTTGCGTTTGTTGTCAACCACAATAGCACGGTTGACTAAGGTCTGGTAGCTGGCATACTCATTGGACAAAAGCTGCAGTGCCAGTCCGTCATTCAGACCCTTGAGGAAGCGACGCTGCTTGTCGGCATCCTGAGCAATATCAGCGGGAGCATAGCGTGACAATTGAGCAAACTTGTCACGGTACTCAGCAACGGTCATGGCTCCTTGGCGCAGAGATCTGAACTCTTCCTGCTTCAATTCAATCAGACCAGCAGGGATATGGTACGCTTTGAAATTGGTCTTGAATTCCTCAAAGGTGACAGGTGGGGCATTGTTGGCTTGACCGAACTGAAACGATTCCCACCAATCCAGAGCAGCTCCTTGCAACTGACCAGAAGCATAGAGCACCTTCTCCTGGTCATTGCATTGCGCGATGGTAAGCTGGCGTTCAATAGCACGAAGCCAGTCATCGGCCTCCAAGGGATCAGCGGCATGAGAGAACACTGGCGGGTGACCCTTCAAAAACTCACCCCTCTTGTCCCTCACTTGCATCGGTGGTGCTCCTCCAACTGGCTGATGCTGCATATGTTGCATCATAGTTTGCATAAATTGGGCTTGGATGCCCATCAACTGCTGAATGTCGACTGGGGGTGGTGGTGGTGGGTTAACAGGTGCTCCACGACCACGGCCACGTCCACGTCCACCTCCAACTCCACCTCCTCTGGCGGCCATCTGTGTTTCCAAACAGGGATCAAGGTTAGCGAACTTTTTAAGAAAAGATCACTTATATGAGAGGAAACAGGAGATCTGAAAATTTCTGGGCGAGATCCAGTAACAGCAGTACAGAAAAACAGTCATATTCGGAGTTCCAGAAATCCAAACAGGGCGTGTGATACACGGTTGGAAAGATAACGAAATTATCTACAACTTTTATTTAAGTGACTTTCCCTGATTCTGTCGTTAAATTAGTCAAAAACAGAGAACAAACAGATCTGTCCAGAGTTCAAAACTGCGCAGAAACTCTAACTTGAAACAGCCATATCTCACAAACCATAACAGCCATTGAGGTGATTCCAGAGACAATGGTTAGATGTAGTAGTCTATTTTCCACCATAAAATTTTCAGCCATGTTGCACGATCAGAACTTGAGATATAACCAAAAGATCACAGGTTGCTCCAGAAAACAGCATAGGACAAGATATAACTAACCCTCTTATTAAACATAAACGTTATGTCTAACTATGAGATTTGTAGACAAGCCTACAATATCTCAACACTCATTACAAAGATTCAAATCACACATAAGCATAATAATAATCCAACTCACACATAAAGAAGCACACTAGCACAAAGTTTAACTAGACTCGACAAAACGCTTACTAATATCGTCTCATTACATAGAAGGGTGACCTATGCCTATTTGTAGAGCGGTTCGCGGAGCCTCTTGTACATAGGGGGCTGGTTGAGAAGTTCCAAGAGCCCATCAATGGTGCTATAGCATCTTTTGAGATCTTTTCCCAGGGATATCACCTCCTTTTCCAAGTCCGCGTTAGACCTTTCCCTGTCAAGGAGAAAATCTCGTGTGGCCTTCACTGTTGGACTTACATTGGGGTCTTCTACCATAGCCTCCCTATTCTCACTGTTCCAATAGGGCAGGTAGCGGTATGCATCATCCATCATGTCTTCAATGCGACGACCCCGGAACGCTTTATAGGCTTCAACCGCCACAGCCTCCAAGGCTGACGCTAGAGTGGACCGACGAGCCCTGTGGCCAATCACCATCTCATGCAGGTATAGGCCACTCTCTGGTTCTCGGACGGCGACAGTCACTCTTGCCTTCCAGTAGGTCCTTTCCATGGGATGACTGTACCTCCAGTGGGTGTACTGTACGATGATGTTCTTATCGGGGTAGTAGGCATCAAAAAGTCCCATCAGCCTGTGATGTGTGGGACTCTGGGCAGCTGTGGGCGCTCCGACGAAATACCCGGAGTCCACGTCCCATCCCACCGGGAGCTCTTCATCGTCTTCAATCTCCAGCACTTCTGGGGGCACTGGCGCGGGAGGTACTGGAGCTTGTGGAGCTGGTGCTTGCTGAGCTGGAGCTTGTACTGGTGGTGCCGGCGCGTGTGGTTCCACTTCTTGAGGTGCTTGTTCTTGCAGTACTGGCTCTTGCGGTGCTACCTCCTGCTGTTCTGGCTCCTGGGGTGCTTGCGGAACGGGGTTGCCTGCCCTCAGGCCTGACCTCATGCGACCACCGATAGACTTGCGGGCGGTACGACGAGCCATCTATAGAATAGACCAAGAGACAGATACAATAGAATCAATATATTTGTGTAATAGAGCAAGTAAAGAGAAGCATATAGTTTTGATAAATTAACAAGGCTAAGATAAATAGCAAGAACTGAGAAGCAAGGACCACTAAAACGACCATAACTAACTAGGCTTGCGTCCTACAGTCAACATAGCTCTGATACCAATTTGTCACACCCAATCTTAAGAACAAAATTGAATGCAATAACTCATGTGTGCCCAGAGATCAATCACACACATAAGCCACAAATTAAGAAGTACCATCACATATGTTTATTACATAACGAATATTATTCAAAGACTTTACATAGCAGCGGATAATTAAAGTATCTCTCGCGGTAGCTCCATCACAGGGAAGATGACTGGTTGACAGCAAGACTAGAACTCTTCAGGGAAGTCGTCATTACCATAGCAATCTGTTACCCATCCAGGATTTTTATCCAAGTAGAAAGAAAATAAACAAGCATAAGTACATCTCGTACTTAACAAGTGTAACATGGGGTTCATGAGGCTCAAATAAAGCTGACACTGGTTAAACTGCGGTAGCTTTTAGTTGGTACAATTTTAGCATTAGATAGCATCAAAATTAACCATCCCAAATAAACATGTGATCAATGTGAACATGAACCCATTGAACAAGATAACAATTTCACATTAAAACATTATTAAAGCAACAACTATACCATAAGAATTCCAGGTCGCTCGTAACCGTGAGCACGGCTGATATATCAGTTTTACACTCTGCAGAGGTTGTACACTTTACCCGATGAGTCGTGATATCCAGATGCCTGGGTTAATTACTCCCATAACACTTCCGAGGTGAGCGGGCGGGATACACGCAAAGCCTTTCAAAGGTTCGTCTAACAAGTTAGGGCCGCTAGGTCTTAAGGCAAGGGGAAGAAGGGTCTCTCAACCTTGCGGCACGCAGGCAAAGTGAAAGTAGCCGCCCTAAATCCAGCTCATCAAGCGCCTTATGCGCCCTTTCGGGTAACCTCTAACAAGCTAGAAAAGGTCCTTATACTGAGCTAAGGTCAGAGCCATATAACTCCCATGGTTGCACTGTTGTCCCGGGTGATCCCTTATAGTAACTCCTAAACCATGTTGCTATAAAAGCCAATTTTACCAAGTTGCATATATCATTAAGTTCAGATTCACATGATCAAAGTTTAATTTGAGCACTAGCATAGTTCTACCCGATGCATACCGAGGATAACAAGGCACAAGATCAACACCTAGGATAAATCTAAATAGGCATCAAGGTAGACACATGCATATGATTGATTACAGTGATTTATGGTTATTAGGACATCAAGGAGGATCCCATGCTATACTTGCCTGATTCAGCGAACTCTGGTTGCTCTTGGTTATCGTAGAAGGGCTCCTGATCACCAGCGTATGTCTCACCGTCTATACTCGATTACCGCATCAACACACAATCACCGGAACAACAATCATGCAAAGCAAACAAGCTATAATTAGAACATTACACCAACAGCAAGAAAATAATATAAAAGTTTGAAAACAGAAACTACGGTCCACCACGATCACATAAACGCGAGGATCACGAAAAACGGAAATATAACGCAAAAGTTATGAGCTAAACCAGTTACAAAACCTTAGTTAGTAGATTAAACCTAACTCAAATTTTAATTACTGAAAACAGTATATATTTTCGTGCAGATAGATAGATCTTTTCAAAACGAATCTAACGCAACTTGAACGGACTAAATCGGACTAAAAACATAGAAGTTATAAGCATTTGAAACTGGTGGCAAAACTGTAAATAAACCAAACCTAAATTTTGAATTTAAAATCGATTTAAAACGAATTTCAGAATTGACTGGACTGCGCCTCAAATTGGAAGAAACGCAGGGACTTCAAGGCAAGTTTTCACAGACTCAGAGCACAGTGCTCAAAAGGACGGCGGGTTGAGGTCCAAGAAATTGTAAGGGCTCTTATGCAAAGATGCACCCGAAGGGGTATCGGGCACTCCTGAGCGCCAGATCCAAAACGGACGCTCCAGATTAGATCTGGGAGAGGCCGGCGACGCTTTCGCCGGAGCAAAGGGAGGGCGCGGCGGCGTCATGGCCGGAAGGCGGCGGCGCTAGCTCGGGTTAGGGCTAGGGTACGGTAGAGACCTCGGGAGTAGGTCCAATCGAAAGAGGAGATCAAGGCGAACTCACCCGAGGTGATGTTGGCGTCGGTGAGGTCTCTGTGACGGCGGATTGCACGGCGAGGCGGTCGGCGGGGCTCTGCAACGACGGCGAGGGATTAAAGCATCAAACGGAGAAGGAAAAAGAAGGGAAAAAGCACTGGCATCTTCGGGAAAACGAGATGAAGCTTGAGGAACCTCTTGCAGTCGCAGAAGCTCGCTGGTTTGTCGGGTTGACGGCGGCGGAAAGCTTGCGGGCGGCGGAGCTCGCGGTTGCGGCGAATTAGGGCACGAGAGCGAGGGCTTTTCGCGTGAGGAGAGGCGGCGGGTTCCTGGGGATCTTATTAGGGGGTTGGCTTGGCCAATTTGGCAAGCGAGGGCGCGTGCCCCGGATTGGAGTCGGGTTCGGCCCTGGAGTCCGCCATGGACACGAGCAGGAGAAAGGTAGATGGGACGCTGACATGCGGGCCCTCGGCATCAGCGACCGCGGGGAGAGGAGCGGCGGCGCTTGCGCGCAGGCGCAGAAGCTGGGCCGGGCGGCGGCCCATGCGGGCGATGGAGGGGAAAGGGAGCTAGTGGGGCTGTGGCACTGCGCGAGAGCTGGGCCGGCGGCGGCCCACGCGGGCGAAGGAGAGAAAAAGGGGAGGAGAGAAGGCGGGCCGGCGGGGAAAGAAGAAGCAGGCCGGCCGGGCTGGTTCGGGCCAAAAGAGGGGAAAGGGAGATGGGGAAGGAGAAATGGTTTTCCATTTTCCAAAAACTGATTCTCAAAAGCAATTTGAAATCTATTTGAATTCAAACATGTTTTGAGTAAAACCAATCATCACAAAAATATAATATGCACCAGCATGTATGCATCATCATGGTCTTTGGCCTAGGATTTATTTTAGCTTTTGCAAATAATTTATTAACTAGGTTTTATGCCACACCTAAAATGCAACAATTAAATCATATTGCCTATTTTTAAATT
This sequence comes from Coix lacryma-jobi var. lacryma-jobi, assembly GCA_009763385.1. NCBI lineage: Eukaryota > Viridiplantae > Streptophyta > Magnoliopsida > Poales > Poaceae > Coix > Coix lacryma-jobi. Next base: position 110,812,286 of record CM019831.1, on the reverse strand, counting down.
GATGCAAATTTTGGGATGTTACAGCTCCGAGGGGTTGCAAGGGGCAAGCTCGCGCTTAGCGGCGGCGGACAGTAGCTAGGAGGGATTAGGGTTTCGTTACGTGTGGTTGTACGGTTGTACCCCTGATCCCCAGTCGCCCTTGACAGCTGGCAATGTACTTTTCTGTAACCTACCCACTAACCCTTGGTATGCCCTATAAATACCAAGGGATGAACAGTGAAACAGAGAGAGATTTTTTCGAGAAAAAGAAATAAAAGAAGCCTGCAAAGCTTGAACCTTTTTTTACTATCCCCACCTTCGTTGCTCCCTCCACTTGTCGACAGTGGTAAACCTTCGCCCAGTCCCTGCGTCTGAGTGGGCCCGTCCCTGCGTCTGAGTGGCGTTAGGGGCAAGTGTGAACCCGAGTGGGGTTAGGGGCATGTGTGAACCCCACACCTTTGAAGGGGGTGATATCTAGACATCGTCTCTGAATATATTTTAAAGTTTTTTCTAGTAAAAGTTTGAAGTGGTTCATTGGAGCTCCGTATCTATTCTTTTAGCCTCTAGATCTAACGTGACATGTACGGTCAGCAACCAAACGTGTGTGTTTGCATATACAGAAATGTGTGTGACCGGGACGCAATGCAATGCAAGGCCGGCGAGCACTCACGGCGTGTGCGTGGAGCTCTTCATGGGTGTGTGCGTGGAACGCATGCAATCTTCTTTTAAAAGCGTGGTTGGATAGAGGTGGTTTGATTATAATCACCTCTAGAAATTGATTTTGATCGTGCTTAAAAATATTTTTTCATAGTAGTGCATTCCTAGAAAAACACTATTATAAAAACAATATTAAGTTCCATATGAACACAAAATAATGTGTTATAGAGGAAGGTTGTAACACACATAATGAGTTTTTTGATAAAAAAAGTGTTACCAAGAACAATTATAGTAGCATAATTAATAAAATTAATGTTACTAGTAAAATATTAATCAGATTGTAACATGTAATATATAATTGGAACATGTAAAACAAGTGTATATATCATATACAAATACACAATTAGTGCAACATACTATGCTATATTTCTGAACCTGATCCTCATTTGTATTTGCATTGGTTCATCATTACTGTTGAGTACGTGATTTAAATATAAATAAAACATGATGTGATTGTCAACTAGTGAGGAAGCACCGCTAGAGAACTAGATGCCTTCTTGCCTAAACATGCCATGGATGAACATCAAGCCATACACACAAGCAAAACCATTCCTTCATCCAAAACCAAACCAAACGTTCATCAAAACTGGTTCTAAATCAGTTCAAAAATTCAAAATCATTTTGTATATCTTCAACACAGACAACAACATGCACATTCAGTAAGTGGTTAAGACGACAACACTAACAATGGTCTTTTTCCCCCAAGCAGTGTCTGTCCTTGGCGTCTCTCCCCATAGCTCACCGAATTGAGAGAAAAAGTTTGATACTAATTAAACAAACAACAACCACAAACGGTTGCAACCGATCCTACTAGCCGAATTAAACCTGTTGCAAAATACAATGATATAACCACCATACAAACTGCACAAAGGTATGCATGTTGCACTTTTCAAATAGAGGTTACTCAGTAATAATTATTGAGAAAAAATCTATCAAGTTAACTTAAACTAACTGAGCACAATATTCAATTAAAGCTTTGAACCTTTCATGTTGACAAGGAGTTGTCATAGGCAGTAGTGGAGGGTGGAGTAGCTCTCTACTATCCTATGCATACCCCTATTTGATCACAAAATGTTACAGGCTAATTGGCCCCCGCCAGCAGACCACATACCCTAAGGAAACTTTCCTGATTCCATACACTCAAAGGGATCATCCTTCAGAGAATTAGGGATGGACATGCTACCATCACGTTGGAATACAAATTGAGCGGCTCGTGAAGCTTTGTTGTCTAGTTGAAGCTGTCTACGTTGATGAGCCATCCACTTATTCTTGCGGTGGTTAGTGAGTCCAAAGCTCATTTTCCTTAACACTTTTGCGTTCAAAACAAAGAACTTGGCAAAGTCGACGTCAGGGTGTGGTAGAAGAAAGTACATGTTGCCTTTCGATGATTATTATAGCTCTCAGCCTCCTTGCTAGTTTGGTGACCTCCAATAACTCACAAATAAATAAGGTAAAAAAATATGGTGCATACATTTCTAAACTTTATCAACGTACTGACACCAAAACCTACCAACAATAAAGATACGCTACTTGAAAGTTTTCAAATAGTTTCAAAGATGGGCAAGAATATATATAGTGTCCAAAGGCATGTTTCTCTGTCCCTGGCCAACGGCCAATGTACGAAAAAAAACTGAATGTATAACTGAGCATTTCATACAATTTCCATTTCCATCGCACAAGTTATATGAGTTGTCATGCCATTTCAGTTTGTTGCTCTAATTATATTGGTATGGCTAAAATGTTTGTCCAATGATTCAACAAGTCTCCAGACACAAAGACAAATTAACTACTAATTATATTGGTATGGATAAAATGTTTGTCCAGTGGTTCAACAAGTCTCCAGACACAAAGGAAAATTAACTATAATCAACAATACAACAAGATTTTGTTCATTAAAAAGTTAGAGTTAAATATAACTAGAAGTATACTCCGCGCGTTGCCGCAAGATTTTCTTAAAAAATATGTTATATATATACATAATATATTACTATATGATATTTTATATACTATGTGTGTATATATATAAATTGAACTTGTATATTATTTTATTGTATCAGATCTGGTAAAATCGGAAAGCTAACAGAAGAAAAAATAATATAATATTTGATTACATTATATAGAAGAATAGACGATGAAACAATAATATATGTAGTTGACTTGTATGTTAATAAATTAAAGATTTAAAGTATTTTATGTGATAAAGATGTTATGGATATTTTTTAAATTAAAAAGAGATGATATATACTTATTGAAGAATGATGTGGACACTTTGCATGAAGAGAGAAATCATCTAGTGAAGATTAGCTTTATTAGAGTTATAGATGCACGGTATGCTCTTAAACTTGCATTGGGGTGTCACTTAGGTCCACAAATTCTCAAACCGTATTTCTAGCATTCTAATATTATTTAAGTATGCCACTTAGACCCCGTAACGTTTCAAAAAACAGGGTTTTGGCCAACATGACATGAACCTTGACTGGGTCTATGCGCACATAATACGTGAGTGAGCCTCTGGTTTGGGCGTGGAAATGAGTAGAGAGGCCCTCCAGTTCTCCCTTTCTCCCCTTAAGTTCTAGTAGTTCTGAGTACGCCCTCTTCGAGTCCACCGCCACGCAGACACAGAGCCAGAGGGAGCAGGCATTTGGATGTTGTCTTCGAGGCAGATCCGGTGCCAGAGAGCGCTCTCAGGCGTTCGATCGTCTGGAGCTGAGATTACGGGCCTGTTTGGATGAGGCCCTGGAGTAGAGTTGCCTGGCTTGGGATCTTCCTGTGATCTGCCTGTGCTCCATTTGGTTGACACCCTGATAACAAGACTGGCCCAGGCAACACCAGGCGTAAGAAATCGGATGCCTGGAGGACCAAAGCTTGCCTGGCCTGTGTAACGCTATTGCTCGTGACGAAAGCTGTCTGCAGTACGTAGTTTTTTTTAAATGCAGTACGTCACTTTCGTGTAACACAAAAAAATAATTATTTCTAAACTACACAGACCCAGGTATAAAGGGATGTGTTGGACAACAGTCGCCTATAAAAAACATTATTAATGATATTATTATGTACTTAAGCATATTATGCCTTATAAAATTTAATTTAATCATTCTATTAAACAATAAAACATTGTTATTTATTTATAACTATAGTCAAGTATGTTTAAATACAGTTATACCTTTTAATAGCCTTTAAATATGATATTATATTTTCTATTAGCTTTGCCAGGCACAGGCCTCCAACCAAACAAACTATTTCTAACTTGCCTGACCAGGCAGATTCCATCAATTTTCCAGGCAACTTCGAGGCAACATTTTTTGTTAGGCAAGTAGCCCAGGCTTCCATTCAAACAGGCCCTGCTTGCGTGGGAGGCATGCTCAGGCGGAGGTGCCATCCAAACAAGCCCTAGAAAATAGTGAACCTGAGCGCGAGGCACAGGATGACAGGGCACGTTTACAAGGTGAAGCATGGCCAACGAACTGGAGTCGGTCAGCAACTGGGTCTCTGGCACTCTGCCACCTAGCTGGGTCACCGCCAGCCCCGGTCGGGGGCGAGCGAGCTGGCCGCGCATTGGTCAGCTGTTGCCCGGCCACTGCGCAGGTGCTCTGTCTCTCTTGCTCCTCTTCTCTCCTTGCTTGATCCAGTGCCTTCATGGCTAGATGTATTTGTCCTCCCATCAGATCTGTGCCTCTATGGCCGGATCTATCCCTCCTCCCGTCGCATCAAGCCACTGGAGGTCAAGGACGGCGATGGCATGGTGGAGGACTATAGGCCAGCGAAAGATCTGTCCCTCCTCCCGTCGGTGAGCTCTTCCCCTCCATGAATTCAAGTGAGGCAACAATCAGAGAGGTCGAAGAAAGAAAGTGAACTGTTGCAAAAAAAAAGGTTTTCATTATGCAACTATATATATCGTTACTTAATAGCCTGTAGTTCTCCGTGTTCTCAGGTTTGCTTCTTTCTTTCTTTCTACAGTATCTTCGTGGGGCGACAGAGCACGCTTGATTAGCGCCTAAGCGACTTGATAGCTGAAGCTTTCTTCTTTTAGTAGCAAGTCGATCTTTTTTTTTTTTGAGAACATGCACTGCATGTGTTTCATTAAGAAGTGGTGAACCGAAGTTCAAAAGTCACAGTCTTTGGTAACCGAAGGTTACCACTTCCTAAGCTACTGGAGGAGCAAGTGCTTGTGTATTACAATGCATAAATTGTAATACACAAGCACTTTTTATCTCTTGTATACGGATTCCTGTTGAGATATCTCTATCCAAAAAAAGGAAAAAAAAACTAGTAAGTCTCGTAATTTACTTCTTTATATTAAAGTTATATTCAGCATAAGTTTTTTTCCCTCTAGATGGATTTATTTTGATGGACTAGGCTTGTTTAGTTCCGGAAAATATTTGGAATCTGCACTGTAGTACTTTCGTTGTTATTTGATAAACTTTGTCCAAACATGGACCAACTAGGCTCAAAAGATTCGTCTCGACATGTAGATACTAAAAGTACAATCAATTATTTTTTTTAACTACATTTAATGCTCCATGCATGTAGCTAAAGATTGATGTGATGGGGAATCTAGAAATATTTGAGGGAAGTTGGGGAAACTAAACAAGGCTAACTAGGAAGTAGGCACACACACAGGTGAGAGGTGAGAGTGGTCCCTCATCCCTGTATTGCTCTTCGCCACACTGATGGTTTCAACTCCATTGCCCTGGTCACTTCGAGAGTATGGAAAGAGATGAATAGCACGATTTCTAGAGGAGCTTCTGCATAGATAGATCTGTCATGCTTGCGATTTGCGTCGAAGCCGATGTGCTAAATCTTAGGTTCTATGGTTAATGAGTAATCACTTAAGTCTCTAGGCCCTTAAGAGGCCACCAAGTTGTAACTTGTAAGGCCACCAAGTCTCTATACTAATTGCAGGTTACTCATAAGTATTTTTGTTGCTAGTGAACAAATACAAAATCGAAATTGTGTGCTTACACAGATAGACAGACATATCAGCTTATTTGAATCTCCATGCAGCATCACTTGCTTGATTACCAGAGATATACTTGCAAGTTATTACAAAAAAATAAAAGACACAAGGTTAAAAAGGCATGACATATAGCCAAATAAAGATAGTATGTTCATGACTCATGTGAAAGGGAAAATAAACACTACACTCAAGGTATAGTCTCAGGTTATTACTAATGTAGAGACTTACATAGAAAGTTCAGAATTGTCAGGAGTGACTCCATCCTGTTGAGAAGCAATAGCTTGCGAGCACGGATTAATACCTTTTTTTTCCTCAATGCGGCTCAGAATTATCATCACGAAGCACTGAAACAGTCGACAAACCATCGAACAATGGTTTTTCATCCACACCAGCAGCATGACCTTCCATCGAGAAGAAGTCATGGCGAACAAGGCTTTCTTTCAACCTTTGCCTGGTAAGCGTCAAATAAGCGCTCCATTCATACCGGGCCACCAAACTGCCATTGGCACCAGAAATGTGATGCAGATGTTGCCACAGGATGCCTGATTCCCCTCTGTCCGAAAGGACGAGCACATCTCCTTCTGGGTCCAGTACGGGCAGCAAAGAGAAAAACAGCACATCCAATTTGATCCGGCTGTGCAACGAACCAAGACCAGCTCTGGTGATCCTTTAGCACCCAAAGATCAGTCGAGCTGTCGCGGTAGTGGTACAATCCAAGGGCGCCATTGTTCATCTCAAACAGCTCAAGAAAGGGGCCATCCACGGGGGACGCCAAATGCTGGAAGGACTCGGACACGGTGTCGAACACCAGCATGTTGTTGACCTTTCCCTTGCCGTTGCCGGCGTTGCCGCCGGGCAGCTTCAACGGGTGCCAGTAGATCCTGCCGTCTGCCAGGATGGGCGGGTCAAGGAACCCCTTCATCGACACGGCCACCGCCAGATCCCCGGACGCCCACGGCCCGGGAGGCTCTCCGACGCACCTGAGCTCGCCGGACCCGACGGTGTGCACGTGGTACACGGCGTGGCCGTCCTCGGCTCTCTTGAAGCAGCACAGCACTCTGTACGACCCGGATGGGCGGTGACGGTAAAGCGCGGAGATGCAGGCGGCGCAGCGTGAGCGGCGCGCGCTGACGGGTCGCCGGGTTGCAGATCTCGAGGCCGCCGTAGGCATGGAGGATGTGTTAGAATTGATCTCATCCGTCCTGACCCAACGGTCAAGACGGACCCCTTGACCGCGTCCTGATCGGGGACGCACAGCCCAATAGAAAGGCTGGTGGGCCCCTGTTGCACAGTGCTATAAAGAGGAGGTGGGGGCTAGGGCTCAAGACACGAGGTTCGCCACAGCCGCCAGTCCCCACCATCCTAACCCTAGTCCGATCGAAGGGCGCACTGCCAGCGATGGGAAGATCCCACCAGCTCGTCGTCCCTGTGCTACTACTCCATCGCTGCTTCCTCGACGCCCGTGACTCCGCTGAGCAGCACAGGATCTCCACCAACGCACTCAGAATCGGCGTTGGGCACATCACGGTCACAGATCTACGTCATCTCTGGTTGTAAGTAACTAATTATCCCCGCTAGATCTACTGCTAGTCGATCCCAAGAATCTAACAATGGTATCGGAGCCAGTCTAGACAGTGAATCTAGATGGGGAAGAACAAGAACGAATCCACCGATTCTCAGATCGGGAAGAACGTCGAACGAATCTCAATCTCACAAGAACTGACCGATTCCACGCGCATCGGGAGAGAACGAAAAAGAAAAGAAGGAAGAATCCCTAACCCTAATGAAATTAGCCGCTCGCCGGCGTACGAACCATCGATCTGATGCGGATCGATGATGAATCGAACAAGAACCAACCAGTCCGTTTTGGATCGGGACGAACCCGACGAACCCTAATATGAATCTCTACCCGAGAACGAATCGGAGTAGAAACCACCAATCTCAGATCGGCAAGAACAAAGTCGAATCGACATTAACTGGAACCCCTAAGCCCCTGCTCTCAGTTGGCCGAGAGATCTCGTTGCCGTGCTCCGCCTCGGGCTCGGGTCACAGGCACCGCTCCAAGGCCATTCGACGGCGGCGAGCTCATCCTCCGGCGAGCTCGCACGCCGGCGAGGGGCCCCGAGGCGGCGCCATTCCCCTCTCCTTTCTCCGGTCAGCCGTGGTGGCATCTCCCTCGGTTTGAAGCTGCGGAAGAAGGGGAAGAGAGATGAGAAAGGTGCCCAGACCGCTCGAGTGGGCGCACTCCGGTGAGCGCTCTCCCTGGCCGGCGCTGACGCGCAAGGCGGCCGCCGCCACTATCGACCGGGTGAGAGGAGAGGAGGAAAGAAGGAATGCTCTAGGGTTTGGGGGAACTGCAGCCGGTTTTGTTTTTGATCGAACGAGAATCACGGAGAGCCGTCGGATGAGAACGAGTGGCCGAGATCGACCGGGCCGATTTCGGCCCAGGAGGGCGCGCGCGGGTGGCCACTTTCCCGGCCTAGGCCCAGGTTGCGGCCTGGGCGCGGGGGGTAGGCGCCGCTGAGCGGCTGGGCCGCGCTGGGCCGGTTTGGCCAGCTCGCGCGCCAACAGGCCAAAATGGCCTTCGGGCCAATTTCGCGACCAGCACAGAGAAATGAACATGTTTTTCGTTTATTATTTTCCAGAAGCTGTTTAATGCAAATTTGAATGAATTTTAGTGAAATTTGAACCAAATTTTCTGTGTAAAATTTATCCAACGATAATTTTATTCAGAAAACAGAAGAATATGATATATGTTTCTGGAAAATTATTATGAGATGAATTTATTTGTTTCCGCTGCATGACTCTTATTGTTTTCATTATTAAATTCGAACCAACGGGAGAATTTAATTTTGAAAAATAGATGAAAGTTTAGATGAATATAATGTTGTTTTTTAGTCAACCTTGATTAACAGTCTATTATGATGATATTTTGGAAGCAGTATTTTCACGTTTTCCACTGCAAAGTTGATGTTGATTATCTTCTCATTAAATTCGAACCAACGGGAGAATTTAATTTGAATAACAGCTATAGAATTAAGATTGATTTATGATATTGTTATTTTCTGACCAACGTTGATGATAACAATATTATAAATTTATTTATTTGTGAGTTTAAAATTTGAAGTTTGAATCTCTGGTAAATTTTGCGTCAACGTGACGAATTTTTTTCCTGAGACTATAAGAATCAAGAAATGTCTCTGATAAAGTGAAAAGTATTCCGCTGCAATGATGTTGATTATCGACGAGCAATTTGAACTTGCCTACGTTAATTCTATTTCTGCCCAACGGTGATGTAGAATTAATGTAAAAGAATATTATTTTATTCTATTTTTGCCCAACGGTGATATAGAGTAGAATTGGAAATTTTAAAAGTTCAATATGCATGTTTTAACCAGACCAACGTAGGGTTATTTCATGTGATTATTGTTCATTATTGTTGATTAATGTATTTCAGACAAAGAACTTTATGCTTCCATTCTTGGAGGCAGAAAGAAAAGAGCTGGGTATACTTGTGACTCAGAAGAAAGAAACTGCAAGTTTTGCAGGAAAGAATGTCATTGCATAAAGGGATGTTGTTCTCTTTAGAAAAATGGCTTGAAAGAAAGAATTCAGGGACATTGGTCCAAAGGAAGAATTTCGGTACATGAAATATGTTTTATATACTCTCTATGAAGAAAATTTAGTCATTATGACAAAAGATGTAATAAGAAAATATGCATATTTAATTTGACCAACGTTGGATTAAATATGTATGTTACAGAATATTCAGATTTAATTCTGAATTTGATGATTGAATGTGAAAGCCAATTTTGGCTTAATGACCCTTATGGGGAACTATCCCGTACGACGGGAAAAAGATATGATATTGAAATTATACTGCATGGCAGGAGAAGATGATGATGACTCATGTGCTTTAAGTGTATCCCACACGGGGGAGCAGTTTGGGGTAGCTCTTACGTTATCCCATTACTGACAATATACTTCCATTTTATCATGGTCGTTAAGCACTAAATGAGTTTAAGAACAATAAAAATCGCATACGAACCAAAGATAAGAATAACATGCGAGTGTGACTTATAGAAGAATAAAGGACCTCGTTTAGATAACGAAGTGAGATGAGGAAAGTTACTCCCATACAGTTTAAGAAATAATTTTGTTTGCATGATATAGTCATGTGAATGAAGTAATGAAAGATTCCTCATTCACAAGAATTATGAATGGTTTCGAAATTATGGCAATAAATTTTATGCCTCATTTCGAGGGGGAGGATTGAGATATGAACAAGAGAAAGAAGATTGAAAGGTATTGAAGGAAAGAAATTGAAAATTTTGAACAAAACTCCCAAATCCCTAATGTACAGTGTGCATATAGGGAAAGAGTGATCTATAAAAGATGAATTTGATCGTTGAGGGAGTATAACGGTCATGATAACGATACCCCTAAAGAAATAGCTAAATTCCGATTGGAAGATAGCAATGAAATTCAGAAGTACTAAGATGGTACTAACACGATGCTTAAAGCACCATATGAGATAAGAATAAACCCAAAATCAGAATAATCTGGGGGAGCATGGTATATAAATACCTGTTGTTTTTGTGTTGTATAAGAAAACTAAAGAACAAGAAGTATCTTGTGATACAAGAACCCATAGAATTAATTGCCTCTTGGCAATGAAAGAGCAACAAGAGCCCCATATGAAAGAAGTGCTAATTCATTGAAGTTGCTTGAAGCCATGTAAGATGAAATGAGATTAATGAGTACCAACTGATGTTTGGGACTTAGAAGAAATTCCTAATGGAGCCATAACAGTAGGCTATCAAGGGGTCTACAAGGCGAAATGTGACTCCAAAGGGAATGCATAAAGATATGAATCATGGCTTATAGCAAAAGGCTTTATGAAAAAGATAATGAATTCTTTACGATGAGAGATGTATTTTATGTCTCACGTAAGGATTCTTTTAGAATCAGGATGTCTCGAATGGCACATTACGATATAGAGTTGCATCAATGGATGCAAAGATGGCATACCTTAACAGAGTTTTGCAGGATGCACTTACATGGCATAACCTGAGGGGTTTTGTCATGAAATGAAAAGAAATTAAGGAATGCCACCTGAAGAAATCCATTCATGGATTAGAGCAAGACTCTAGAAAGTATTTGAAGGACCAATAAGAGAATTTGGGGTTTTTTTTTAAATTGAATGAGAAGGACAATGGTATTTATGAAAAGTTTAGGAACCGAAAATTTATTTTCCTAATCTTGTAGGTGGATGACATCTTACTTGTTAGTAGTGATGTTAGTCTACCATAAGGAAAATAAGAAGTCCTTGTCCTCTCGATGAGAATAATCTCGGTAAAGCGTGATTTGATCTAACAATTAGAACTTACCGAGATAAAAGAATATGGGGGTATGAAAGAATGCATACTCAGAAAAGTTTTGAAAGAAATGAAGTTTGTACATGTGTAAACATACGCCTGATTCTATGGTCATGGGTAACCGGAAAGGAATGTGAAATTGAAATAGATGGACGTCCAATATGCTTCAGCTGTTGGAAGCTTAATGAATATAAAGACAAGATTTTACCCTGACATAGTTTTATGAATCCGGGACACTTTGGCAGAAGTCCAGTCCAGACATAGATCACTGGAATGGAGTTGAGAATATTTTGCATTTGTGCAAAGTTTTATATGCCTCATGATGAATAACAAAGAATGAGTGCCCTCAGAAGGTTGTGGGTACAAACGTTGATTTTTGGCGAGATGTGTAGTGAAACCCACATTAGTAACTAACACTCGCGATTGGGGTTTTATTGTGGAAAAGCTCCAAAGAAAGAAAGAAATAGAAGTGGTGCCATCGATGATGGATACCTATGAAATAACTTGTTATGAGGCTTGAAGGACAGGCGAATTGGTTAAGAAAATCTATACCCGGGGTTGATAATGGTAAACAACAGCAATAACCATTTAAGAATTTTTGCTCCTAAGACAGCGGGTCAAATGTGCTGCCAAACACATTGACATTAAGTTGTACGTTGTGAAGGAGAAAGTCCAGAATCATACTTATAGAATGTGAAAATATTGAGGATCCATCTTTTCAAAGGCTTACTGCCCAGTGTGTTCAGAGAATACACAGTCGACATGGGTTAATGGTAAGACCTATGATTTCTGGACAATAAAGGGCCCAAGAATAAAGAATCTATTTCAGAACAGTGAGGTGCATTGTAGCTGTTAAATCTATCGGCAATTGACCGTGACGATGGAGCATGCTCTATGCACTAATCTGTAATGAAACAGAACAGAAAATTGAAAGGTTGGAAAGAAAATTGAAAGGTTGGAATTTGAATGAGAAGTTAAAGAATGAAAGAATGATGAGATGAGATCAAGGGGGAGAATGTTAGAATTGATCTCATCCGTCCTGACCCAACGGTCAAGACGGACCCCTTGACCGCGTCCTGATCGGGGACGCACAGCCCAATAGAAAGGCTGGTGGGCCCCTGTTGCACAGTGCTATAAAGAGAAGGTGGGGGCTAGGGCTCAAGACACGAGGTTCGCCACAGCCGCCAGTTCCCACCATCCTAACCCTAGTCCGATCGAAGGGCGCACTGCCAGCGATGGGAAGATCCCACCAGCTCGTCGTCCCTGCGCTACTACTCCGTCGCTGCTTCCTCGACGCCCGTGACTCCGCTGAGCAGCACAGGATCTCCACCAACGCACTCAGAATCGGCGTTGGGCACATCACGGTCACAGATCTACGTCATCTCTGGTTGTAAGTAACTAATTATCCCCGCTAGATCTACTGCTAGTCGATCCCAAGAATCTAACAGGATGATGAGGCCGTCGCAGGAAGCGAGCACGTGGAGGTCGTCCTGGAGCTCGTCCTCGGGGGAGGCGGTCCGGCCCGCCATCCGCACGACGGGGTACCGCTCGCCGGTGCGGTGGTCCAGGGCGTCCATCCTTTTCTCATGCGTCTCTGTGTCCCAGCTGGTGAGGAGCGGGAGCGAGGGCTGGCGGCGGTGGTGGGCGAGGAGGAAGTTGGCGTCGGAGGTGAGTCGGCGGCGCCAGGAACGGCAGACGGCGCGGCACCGGAGGAGGGGCTTCGCCGGCAGACGCGTTAGTATATCACAGATAAGGAGATCCTCGGGGAGCCGGGGGCCGCCGCCGGCCGTTTCTGCCATGATACTAGTCGCGATTGGATCTTGGAGAAATGAATGGTAGGTACTCCAAGGATCTCCCTCTCGCTATCTTTGGTTGTTGTTTTTTTTAATTAGGTACAAATTTGGATCTCCCTCTCGCTATCTTTGGTTTTTTTTTTAATTACGTATAAATTTAGACGCACACAACCTACACACTCCACACTCACACCACATACACACGCGTACGTGTTCATACACACATAAATAAAGAAAGAGATTGAAGAGTTTTACCGGTAAATCATTATAAGAGAATTACTATTCGTTACTCGGTTGTTTTCAACGTCTCCAACATACGATTTTTTGGCCGTAGGATTGGACACGCGTCGCTCTGTCTCTAGCGTGAGATGCCCCCTGTGTCCGGCTCCGTGACGGCGAACCTGGCGTTACGCTCCTAGTGCCACTAGCCTTCCATCTTCCCCGTTGCCGATAGCATGTGCACGTCGGAGCATCCAGCGCCCGGCAGCTCCCTAGAAATCTACAGAGAGATACTCCGTAATCCCTCCGTTCCAAAATAAGTGTCACTAGAAATCCGTGTTTCTCTCACAGACACGCTTTCCGGACGACACTTGTTCTGGAACGGAGGGAGTATGTAACAACCAAGTGTTTTGCCTCCACACCGTAGATTTGGCACAAACCGCGCTACCTCCTGCCGTCCGATGTGACGCTCATGTACCGTCCGATCATTTCGATTCGTACCCGTCTTGCGTATGGACCATGTAGTTGACTGTGTACAGTATAACCATGTACTAGTCGACTATGTATGGTACAGCCGCATGGCCTTGTACGCCGTGTTCATGACTCAGGAGGGAGGCCACGGACACGAGGTGGCCTTTCACGCCGAGGACGACCACACGATTATATTGTCGATGCTAGTGTCCCATCAACATCATGCGGATCGAAGTGTCTTTATCTGACGTTTAATATTTGTAAATAATTTGATATATATTTCTTTGATATCTGCAGTTCATAGAAATAATTTGTAAGGGCATATTTGGAACGCAGAAATTTCACAGGAATCGCGCAGGAATTTTACAGGAATCAGTTCAATTTCACAGGAAAAATGCAGAAACGGAGGAAAATTCCCGCGTTCCAAACAAGGCTCTAAATTTTTCTGAAAAATTTGACATATATTTTTTTAAGATTTGTAATCTATAGAAATTTTTTTTTATATCTACAATCCATAAAAATAATTTGTACATATATTTATCTGAGATCTGCAATCCATAGAAATAAAAGTTGTATTGTTCCTAAATTACACTACTATATCAAATAAATTATGCTAAAGAAATCGTTGTAAATGTAGTAATAATATAGTGTAAGTATAGTTAAAAGACAGTGTAAATATATGAATAAAAATCAGGTGTTAGGAGCTTCTAAAACAATCAGTTGTCAAGTAGACAGATCCATTATCAAAAATGGCAATTGCATACAAGCCACTAGAAAGTTTGAGCGGTCACGTAAACGGTGTTAAACAGCCAATGTGAAAAGTCAAAAATGCCCTCAGATATGAATATGTTATTAATTCTTTTTGAGCATCTTAACGACTTCAAATGAAAAAACCCAAAATGAAAAAGTTATAGATCTCATTGAGATCTACAGTTTTCATATAAAAAATATATTTATTTAATTTCATACAACAAAAATTGTGGTTTAATATGATTAATATGTATTAGAAAAATATTTTTATATAAAATTAAATGAAAATAAGTTTAGCACCATTAGAGCCAAATCTAACGGAAGTGACATGAACGACAAAAAAGTTTAGCACGATAACATACGTGACCGCTCGAACTTTTTAGTGGTTTGTACGCAATTGCCATCTTTAATAATGACATACATGTAAAACTCTCTTTAAGGGCAGAAGACCGGCAAGCAGGGGCGGACCCACAGGGTATGCCAGGTGGTCCACGGCATATCCTGTGGGCATGTCATTTACTTAACACTTAGTTATATTTTTTCCTTTAGATAGTAAAAGTTGCACTTCTTCTCAACTATCACATCGTTACCGCGATGGTAAGTCCTCACTTTTTTTAGTTCTTATTCTTGTTTTTCCTTTTTGCACTGTTTTTGCAAGTAGCTTTTGGTTCTTCTTTTATTTTCCACCGTTTGCGAGTAGCTTTTAATTTTTATTTATTATCCCCTCTTAATATTAATAACTATATATACAATATGATTTTGGTATCATTTTATTATCACTTATTAATAGCAATACAGAACACCGTTTTACAATTTCATTTTCTTGTGTCCTCTAAAATTAAGTACAAATAATAATATACTTCATCCTTCATTTTATGGTTATATTTTGTACTATTTATATTTTATTTAAACTATTTATATCATTTTTCTCGTAGTCTTTTGCTTAATCTTTGAATTTAAAGCTTATTTATGTTATTTAATGCACGTGATTTTATCAAATCGGAATATGATTTTATCGGCTTATATTAAAAAAATGTCCGGCATATCCTGCGAAAAAATCCTAGGTCCGCCACTGCCGACAAGAGAGGAAAAATAAAAACTTAAGACAGATTTTTTCCCTATACACCTACACCGACTGGAAAATTCCAAATTTTACATTGTATCACTATGAAAAAGTTAAGTAGGTAGTCTAATCTGCCATTACTTTATTTCATTCTATTCACCTATCCAACAACATGGTAATAATCAAGGTTCTGCAATTTATTTTGGAAAAACGGTCCCAGCCGAATTGGACGAATTTCAGGAAATTCCAGACTCAATTTGGCGAGTCTTCGAGATTTGGAGCACAAAAATCATTTTATACCTAACCGGAATGGACGAATTTGAATAGTCAATGTTCTGGAATTTATTTTGGAAAAAAATCAGTCCCAAACAAATTGGACGAATTTTAGGAAATTCTGAACTCAACTTAGTGAATTTTCGAGATTTGAAGCACAAAATTCATTTCAAACCTAATCAAAATGGACGAATTTCGTCAAAAATTCACACTATCTTGGTTGAATCGTAGACCCTTTGAAATAATATGTTTTCATAAACCACAATAGTGATTAGGAAAAAACATGAAAATTATTGTTATGTGTTCTGAGCTATCCAATACACTTTTAAAGACGCCTTGGGATTGTGGGATTCTTTCCCATTTCCTGTGTTTTCATGTGAAAATGAATTGATTCCTATAAAATTTTTACATATTTTTTATAAAAAATATTGCGTTCCAAAGGGGGCCTAATAAACAATAAATAATAATAAGGATCGAAAGAGAGAATCTAATAACCGGAAACCAAATTCTTTGGGCGCTGGTAGAGTGGTAGGTTGGTGCTAATAAATTTGGTTCTCTCAAAATTGCCTACTACGTTCATGTCTATTATTTATTTATGTCCTAATGAAAGTACTTAAGAAAATTAAGTATTTTAGATCAAGTTTTGTCTTATAGAATGATCAACATAAAAAAAAATACATATTAGTGACTGTGAAGAAAGAGCTCATAATTCAAAACTTAGATATACTCTTGCCATAACTTTGACAAAATTTATAGAAAAGCCAACATCTAAAATATAAGATATTTAAATTCTTCATGAACTATGGTTTCATAATGCATTTATTTGAACTTGTAAATCGATACTATACTCTTATAGTTGTAGAACAGCCGCTCTCTCTCAAATCACTGTAGATGAATAGTTGCCCTCACAGAATACTGTTCCAAAAAGAGTAATGGATCCTGTACCCGTCAGCAACAGTATCGGGTCACATAAATAGTACCACCTGATACTGAACGGTAATAGATCCTGTACCTGTCAGCAACAGCACCGGGTCACATAAATAGTACCACCTGATACTAACCCCTCACAGAACACTGTTTTAACAGCACCGGGTCACATAAATAGTACCACCTGATACTAACCCCTCACAGAACACTGTTTTAAGAACAGTAACAGATCCTATACCCATCAGTAATAGTAACGGGTCACATAAACATTACCACCCGGTACTAATTATACAGATTTGTTTTAAACATTAACAACCCACTACGAAGTGCCCATCAACAACATTAACAGGTCCAACAAACAGTACCATCCAATATTAACAGTACAAACCCGTTAGACAAGATTCCAACCCCGTTGACTATTAGCGCAATAAAAAAACAGACAACCTCCACCCGTGCAAAGCACGGGCTCCCTGCTAGTGTTACTATATATTTCTAAAAACTTTGTCAAAATTAGAGACACTTGACTTGGGAAATGTCAAAAAATGAATAGTAATATAGAATGGAGAGAGTACAAAATAAGTGCATGTTGAGTAAGTGGCTATTCAAGATACGTAATAAGGAGAGAGTTTGGCAACACTTATTTATATTTGAAACAAAACCTTGGGCTTAATGGTTAAAATGTTGTTAACACACTTTAAAAGAAAGGTTACTAAAACAAAAACAGAAAATAGGGTATGCCAGGAGTAGCACAAATGAAAAAAAAAATGTGTGCTAAACACAAGTACAAATCATACTTTTGAGACATGGTGCCGCTATTAGGGTGCCGCTATTTGTGTAAACGTACAATTTAGCCGCTCTATTCTGCTATAGCCCGCTATAGCTCCGCTATTAGCTGTTAGACATATCGCTAAACGTTTTAGCCCAGTATTTAAAACATTGGTACAAATAGGAAAAAGGCCTAACGAAGAAATCAAAGTAGAGAAGCTTACACTGGTAGTTGCTTATCCAAATCTCTCTTCCCAGCATCAATTGATTACTGGAGTACTTTATTATATATGCACGCTGATCATGTGATCTCGGCTCCGAAAACTTGCAGTTGTCCCCGTCAATCCTCCAGGACCCAAACAACTCACTTTTTGCCCATGAACCGTTTGTGTCAATGGATTGGTTTGATCAAAAACTTGAACTAAGGGGCATGTGCCAAAAAAGGTCTCATAAGTAGTTATTAATAAAATCGAAGTTGAAGTTGGAGTTACCAAAGTTTGTGGAGTCGGTTTCGATTGACGTATGAATACTCTACGGATAGTTTTTTGAACCGCATGTTGTAAACGGCCAAGAGCCAGTCCGAATTGATCTTGTAACAGATCTGCAACCGAACGAATACGTTTATTTTTCAAGTGATTCATATCGTCATCGTCAAGTATACCTGTTCCAAATTTCATTCCAATCAAATGATCCGTAGCGGCCAATACATTCAGTATTTAAAACATTGGTACAAATAGGAAAAAGGCCTAACGAAGAAATCAAAGTAGAGAAGCTTACACTGGTAGTTGCTTATCCAAATCTCTCTTCCCAGCATCAATTGATTACTGGAGTACTTTATTATATATGCACGCTGATCATGTGTTCATGACTAAGTGAAGACGGGGAAAAAGCACCAGAAACTTGACACGATGGTTGCAGGTTACTAATCGTAGTTTTGTTGCTTATTGGGTACTTTGCGCCCTACCCAGACTTTGCACAGCAAAGAAATACAAAATCGTAATTGTGTGCTTACACAGAGAGGCAGACATATCAGCTTATTGAAAACTCTATGCAGCATCACTATTACCAGAGATACTTGCAAGTTATTATTACAAATAAAAGACCCAAGATTAAAAAGGCATGACATAATCACAATAAACAGTGTGTTCATGACTCATGTGAAAATAAAGGGAAAAGAAATACCAGACTCGAGGTAAAGTTTCAGGTTATTACTAATCTGCAGTGCTGTTGTATTGTTACTACTAGACAGTTCAGAATCATCAGGAGTGACTCCATCCTGCTGAGATGAAACAGCTTGCCAGCACAGATTAATACCTTTGTTTCTCAATGTGGCTCCGAATTATCATCATGAACCAACGCCACAGTGGACAAGCCATCGAACAATGGTTTTTCGTCCACACCACCAGCGTTATCTTCCATCGAGAAGAAGTCATGGTGGACAAGACTTTCTTTGAACCTATGCCTGCTAAGCTTCAGATAAGCGCTCCATTCATACCGGGCCAGCAAACTGCCATTAGCACCATGAACAGAAATGTGCTGCAGATGTTGCCGCCACAGGATGCCTGGGGATCCCTTTCGTGTAGAAAGGACGAGCACATCTCCTTGTGGGTCCAGCACCGGTAGCAGAGAGAAAAACAGCACGTCCAATTTGATCCGGTGGTTCATCGACCAGGACCAGCTCCCGTGATCCTGTAGCACCCAAAGATCAGCCGTGCCGCCGCGGTAGTGGTACAATCCAAGGGCGCCACCGTTCATCTGAAACAGCTCAAGACAGGCGCCCTCGACGGGCGACAGCAGTTGCTGGAAGGACTCGGCCATGGTGTCGAACGCGAGGATGTTGTTGACCTTGCCGTTGCCGCCGAGCAGGTATACAGGTTGCCAATAGATCCTGTCATCTGCCACGACGTGCGGGTGAAAGTACACCAACTGCATCGCCATCACCATATCCCCGGACGCCCACGGCGCGGGAGGCTCTCCGACGCACCTGAGCTCGTGGTGATAGATACGCAGGATCAACTAGCAGTACATCTAGTCGGGTAAATCATTAACAGTGCATAAACATGTCCTATGAACTACTAGGAACTAGATCCGAATGGGAGGAGTGAGTCGGAGTTCATACCTAGGTTGTTCGAACCTGAAGAAGTAGAAGAAGAGCCGGAGCTGCCACCCGCCATGTCCGTCGACGGGCTGTGGTCGTCGACGGTGCGGGAGGGAGACGTAGGGGTCGGAGCCCGGCGGTGATGGCGAAGACGGACGTGGTCCAGATCTGCTGCGAGGAGGAACGGCGGCGGCGGAGCTTCCCGTCGCTGGCTGCGCCCCTCCCAGATCGGATTAGGGTTTGTCGGTGGGGTGTGCGGCTCACAGTGAACCTCGTACCTAGAGCCGCCGACCCCCACCGTCTTTATATGCGCAGTGCGACGGGGGCCCGCCAGCCATTAAGTGGCCTGGGCGCCCCCGATCAGGGCGCGAGGTCAAGGCCTAATGGCCGTTGGGCTATTAGTGAGAGAGATCAGTCTAACAATCTCCCCCTTGATCTCACCAGTTTCTTTTACTTTTACTTTTCTCATTCCATTACAGATTTGCGCAAAAAGCATGCCTCATCGTCACGGTCTTTTGCCGATAGACTTGACAACCATAATGTTCATCTCTGTTCTGAAATAGATACTTTTACTTTTGGGCCCTTTAGTCCAGGAATCATAGGCTTTCCATTAACCCCATGCCGGCAACGTGTTCCTTGAACACAGTGGGTGGTAAGCCTTTCGTTAGCGGATCCGCGAGCATCTTACTCGTACTGATATGCTCGAGACTTATGGTTTGATCCCGGACTTTATCTTTCACAACATAAAACTTTATGTCAATGTGTTTGGCAGCACCACTTGACCTATTGTTGTGAGCATATTGTACTGCCGGATTATTATCGCAGTACAATTTCAGTGGCCTATAGATGTCGTCAACCACTTTCAAACCGGGTATGAATTTTTTCAGCCAATTCACCTGCCCAGTTGCCTCATAACAAGCTACAAACTCGGCATACATTGTGGACGATGTAGTGACGGTTTGTTTGGAGCTTTTCCACGATATTGCTCCCCCAGCGAGAGTGAACACATACCCTGATGTGGACTTTCTATCATCTCCCGCATAATCAGAATCCGAGAACCCCACTATGTTCAAGGAATCTGATCTTCTGTACGTTAACATGAGGCCTTTTGTGCCTTGCAAATAATGCAAGACCTTCTTTACCAATTTCCAGTGTTCTAGTCCTGGATTACTTTGAAATCTGCCAAGTAGCCCGGTAACAAATGCTAAGTCAGGGCGTGTGCACACCTGTGCATACTGTAAGCTTCCGACAGCTGAAGCATATGGAACCGCTTTCATCTGATCAATTTCATATTGGTTCCTGGGGCACTGAAAATCCCCATATCTATCACCCTTGACTATCGGTGCAGGTGAAGGCTTACACGCATGCATACTATATCTTTTCAGAACTTTTTCCAAGTATGCCTTTTGCGATAATCCTATAACCCCCTTTCTTCTATCTCGGTGAATCTCGATGCCTAGAACAAAAGATGCTTCACCGAGATCTTTCATATCAAATTTTGAGGACAAGAAATCTTTTGTCTCCCTTAGTAGACTGATATCACTACTCGCGAGTAAGATATCATCCACGTACAAGATTAGAAAAATAAATTTTCCATTCTTGAACTTGGAGTACACACAGTTGTCCTCAACATTTTCCATAAACCCGAACTTCTTTATTGTGCCATCAAACTTTAAATACCACTGTCTGGATGCTTGTTTCAATCCATAAATGGATTTCTTCAAGCGACATCCCATCTGTTCTTTTCCTTTCACGACAAAACCTTTCGGTTGTGCCATGTAAACGTTTTCCTCCAACTCACCGTTGAGGAAAGCCGTTTTCACATCCATCTGATGCAACTCTAGATCATAATGTGCTACTAGAGCCATTATGATTCTGAAGGAATCTTTACATGAGACTGGAGAAATGGTCTCATTGTAATCAATCCCTTCCCTTTGCGTAAAGCCTTTTGCCACGAGTCGCGCTTTGAACCTTTCTATATTCCCTTGGGAGTCATATTTCGTCTTGTAGACCCATTTGCAGCCTACCGTTTTGGCCCCTTTAGGAATTATCTCCAAGTCCCAAACACTGTTGGTACTCATTGACTTTATCTCATCTTCCATGGCCTCAAGCCACTTGGACGAGTGCTCGCTTCTCATGGCCTGTTCAAAAGAGGTGGGATCATCCTCCATTTGAAACTCTTCAGTGTTATACACTTCATAATCTGCTGGAATGGCAGATCTTCTAGCTCTTTGGGACCTCCTCGGTCCATCATCAGATGGCTCCTGTTCAATCGGAACTTGTTGTTGTTCTTCCTCATGCGCAACGCTAGTTTCAATGGGTTCCTGTGAAACAGGTTCCACATGTTCACTAGGTGTTGCCACAGGGACGTCAACAACAGGTTCTGTCACTACAGTGTCTGGCACGGTAGGGACATTGGGAACAGGTAGTGTGAAGAATGATTCCTGAATCATCGGAGTGGGTACATATACCCGCTTCTCTTCAAGATCAATCTTGCGCACTGCCTGACTCCCCCTGATCATTTCATCCTCCAAGAACACGGCGTGTCTCGTTTCTACGAACTTTGTATATCTGTCTGAACAGTAGAAACGATAACCCTTGGACTTTTCAGGATAACCAATGAAATGGCAACTCACTGTTTTGGGATCCAGCTTCCCAATGTTCGGGTTAAACACTTTGGCCTCAGCAGGGCACCCCCACACACGTAAATAGTTTAGTGAGGGTACTCGGCCTGTCCACAATTCGTACGGTGTTTTAGGCACCGACTTACTTGGGACCCTGTTTAGAATGTGAATAGCGGTTTTTAACGCCTCTATCCACAGACTTAGTGGGAGGGATGAGTAACTCATCATGCTGCGCACCATATCCATCAGGGTACGGTTGCGCCTTTCAGCTACTCCATTTTGCTGAGGCTCCCCCGGTGTGGAGTACTGAGCAACTATGCCATTTTCCTGCAAGAACTTTGCAAAAGGACCAGGAATTTGGCCATATGGGGTATGTCGCCCATAATACTCTCCACCGCGATCGGAATGAACTATTTTAATCTTTAAGTTGTGCTGATTTTCAACCTCAAGCTTAAAGATCTTAAATTTATCCAATGCTTCCGATCTGTCTTTAATTGGATAAATATAGCCATAGCGAGAATAATCATCTGTGAATGTTATAAACGAGTCATAACCATCCACACTTTTAACAGGGAACGGTCCACAAATATCAGTGTGGACTATCTGTAATATTCTCGCACTTCTTTTGGCATCTTTCTTTATTTGCTTTACATATTTAACTTTGATGCAGTCGATGCACTGCTCAAAATCGGTGAACTCTAATGGAGGAAGAATCTCATTCTTTACTAATCTTTCTATTCTCCCCCTCGAAATATGGCCTAAACGATAGTGCCATAATTTCGACGACGCATCTTGAGTTCGCTTTCGCTTTCTATTCGGATTGTTCGACGAGGATACAATCTCATTCACATTCTCATTATCACAAAGAGATAACAAATAAAGATCTTCTTGCGCGAAGGCAAGACCAACATATTTATTATTAAATAGTATTTCACACTTGCCATCTCCAAAATGACAACCATAACCATCTTTGTCTAGGCGTGAAACACTAATCAAGTTTCTATGCAATGAAGGTACAAATAAAACATCTTTAAGAATCAAAATAAATCCATTATTAAGCTGTAGAGGAAGATCGCCAACAGCTTCAACATCAGCTCGAACTCCATTGGCGACTCTAACCCATCTTTCGCTTCTTTGCATAGTCCTTGTCGAACTGAATCCCTGTAAACAATTTGCAACATGAACCGTTGCACCAGAGTCAATCCACCAAGTAGATTTATCAAATTTAACATATAAAGTTTCATTTACAAATGTAATAACATTCTCACCATTGCTTGCCAAGATCTTCTTCAAAAAGACAGGGCAATCTTTCTTGTGGTGTCCCGGCTTCAAGCACTCAAGGCACTGATTAGGGTCCACCACCCTCCTTTGAGGTTGCTGTGGCTGTTGCTGTTGCTGTTGTTGAGGTCTGTACTGGTGCATTGGCTTCTTACCCTGAGCTTTCGCATTGGGGCTGCCATTGCCTTTCTTGTTATCCTTGACATAGTTGATTGCACCACCAGTTGCACCCTTGATTCTTTCCTCCTCTTGGGCACACATGGCTATCAACTTGTCCAATGACCAATCCTCAGGATTATTGTTGTAAGATACAACAAAAGTTTCAAACTCTTTTGGCAGGGAAGCAAAAATCAGATGAATAAGGAATTTCTGAGAAATAGCTAATTCCTTGTCCATTGGTTTAAGCTTAGATGCCATACTGTTCATTTTCAGGATATGGTCTCTGACACCACCACCAGCATATTTTTCAGTGATCAATTTCTTGATCACCTGAGTGGCGTAAGTCTTTGAGGAACCAGTAAACTGGTTCTTCAACCTTTCCAGAATTTCAGTGACTGTGTCACATTCTGGTGGGAGCGAGTTTAGGATGGCAGGATCTACAGTGTTTTTAACAACTGCAACCAACTTCTTGTTGGTCTTTTCCCACCTAACCCGCTCCAGATCATGTTTCATCTTTTCTGGACCAAAGTCCAGTTCCCGCTGTTTCCAAGCGGCATCATCCTCACCTGCCTCTCTCACAGGCTCCTTGAGCACTGCGGGACGAGGCTCAGTGAGGATCCAGTCAACCTCAGCCAACAGAAAAGCCAGCTCAATTTTCTTCTCCCACTCCAAGTGGTTATCCCCCTTGAGAGGTGGGATATCTTTAACCATGTTCATCAGAATGGAGCCTGAAAACATAGTTCAAAAATAGTGAGAACAATATAAAACATAGTAAATGAGTTGCTTTTATGCATTATAACTAAATCACCGTTGGGCAGAAATAGAAATAATGCATAAACCTTTAATGGAACAGTGATTATAATATTATTATTTATCAACGTTGGTCAGAAAAATAATAACATCATAATGACAAAAAACATGTTATTTTCAAAATTAAATTCTCCCGTTGGTTCGAATTTAACAGTGAAAATTAAAATCAAAGCACGCAGCGGAAAACAATTAACAATTCTTTATATTTCATTTTTCCAGAAGCAATTCATATACTTTAATATTCTCTGTGCAAAAATTTTCGTTGAAATAATTTTACACAGAAAATATACTTTAAACAATTCATAATGCATCAAAATACATTCAAATATTGCTTCTGTAAAAAAGAAAAACAAAACCTGTGCAAGATACACTTCCGGCCCGAAGGCCCAACTGGCCCATGGCCATGCGCACGCGGCGCGTGCTTTGCAGTTGGCCCGCGGCGGCCTCCAGGCGGCCCAGCAGGCGCTCCGCGCCATCTCCCCCTCCGCGCCCAGGCCACAACCTGGGCCTGGGCCGGGGAAACGGCCCCCGCGCGGCCACCCACCTGGGCCTGGGGACGGCCCGCTCAGGCCGAGCCAGCAGCCAGCCGTCGGATGGAATCCGACGGTCGACCGTCCATCTCGCTGGGTCAAAACCCGCAGCCGGGGCCGCTCTCCAAACCCTAAGCCATTTTTCCATCTCTCCCTCTGCTCTCCACTTCTCTCGGCGGCGCCCCAGACAGGACCGTGCGCCGGTGACCGGCCCTTGGCCGGATGAAAACGAGGGAGGTGGCGCCGCCGGGAGGCTCCTCGCCGGCGTGTGCGCTCGCCGAAAGGCCGAACGCGCCGCCGTCGAGTGGCCCCTCGGTGGTGCCCGAGGTGCTGCTCCGGCGAGCCGAATGCTCGGCCGGGACTCACCCCGCGCAAGCGCGGTTGCTTTCTTTCTTTCTTTTTTTTTTGTCTGAATTCGATCCAATTTTTTTGGCTGATTCGGTTCTGCAGAGCGAAACCGATCTGGAGCTCTCCATTCTTTTCCTATTCCCTTCACTCCTTTTCAAGTCAGATGGCATGAGTGTTAGGGTTAGGGATTCGGATCGAAAAACAATCACTGTCTGTTCCCTCATAGGGTTCATCCGAAACGGATGATAAGTTCTTTTACCCTCTTAGGGTTTGGACTTTCTTTTCCGATTGGAAATCGGTGGTCGATCACTTTTACCCTCTTAGGGTTAAACCCGAGGCCAGATCCACATACTAGACCAGCGACTGATACCATTGATAGATACGCAGGATCAACTAGCAGTACATCTAGTCGGGTAAATCATTAACAGTGCATAAACATGTCCTATGAACTACTAGGAACTAGATCCGAATGGGAGGAGTGAGTAGGAGTTCATACCTAGGTTGTTCGAACCTGAAGAAGTAGAAGAAGAGCCGGAGCTGCCACCCGCCATGTCCGTCGGCGGGCTGTGGTCGTCGACGGTGCGGGAGGGAGACGTAGGGGTCGGAGTCCGGCGGTGATGGCGAAGACGGACGTGGTCCAGATCTGCTGCGAGGAGGAACGGCGGCGGCGGAGCTTCCCGTCGCTGGCTGCGCCCCTCCCAGATCGGATTAGGGTTTGTCGGTGGGGTGTGCGGCTCACAGTGAACCTCGTACCTAGAGCCGCCGGCCCCCACCCTCTTTATATGCGCAGTGCGACGGGGGCCCGCCAGCCATTAAGTGGGCTGGGCGCCCCCGATCAGGGTGCGAGGTCAAGGCCTAATGGCCGTTGGGCCATTAGTGAGAGAGATCAGTCTAACACGTGGGACCCGACGGTGTGCACGTGGTACACGGCGTGGCCGTCCTCCGCTCTCTCGAAGCAGCACAGCACCCGGTACGACCGGGACGCGCGGTGAGGGTAGAGCGCGGAGATGCAGGTGGCGCCGTGGAGCAGCGTGAGGGGCGCGCGCTGGCGGGTCGCCGGGTTGCAGATCTGGAGGCCGCCGTTGGCGAGGAGGATGAGGAGGCCGTCGCAGGAAGCGAGCACGTTGAGGTCGTCCTCGTTGGTGGCGGCCCGGCCCGTCGTCCGCACGACGGGGCGCCGCTCGCCGGTGCGGTGGTCCAGGGCGTCGATCCTCCTCACCTCGGTGGTCCTGTCCCCTTCCGTGAGGAGCGGGAGCGAGGGCTGGCGGGGGTGGTGGGCGAGGAGGAATTTGGCGTCGGTGGTGAGGCGGCGGCGCCAGGAGCGGCAGACGACGCGGCACCGGAGGAGGGGCTTCGCCGGCAGACGCGTCAGGATCTCCCAGATAACGAGATCCTCGGGGAGCAAGAGGCCGCCGCCGGCCGCTTCAGCCATGATACTAGCTGGATCCTTGAGAGGTGGAACCGACGGGTGCGTTTGGCGGGACTGTGCCCGTGGCTGAAATGACTCCGGCTGTGGCTACGGTGGTGAAGCAGCTTCTCTGACTGAGCTGAAGCCGTTTTTGAAAATGTTTGGCAAAATAGTTTCTCCTGTATTTTTAGAAATGAATGTGAGAGGTCAAATATCATATATGCCAGACCCACCGCTGCTGGAACGCCACCCTACGACGCGGCACCGGGACCGGTCTGGGCGGCGCCGTCCGCCCCCGCAGTGCCTGCGCCTCCAAGCGCATCGGCGAGGCCGCGCCATGTGCCAGGAGGAACTCCTGTGGCAGCTAGGAGGGCGCCCAGGGGGCCAGGCGCCGGGCCTCCTGGCCACGAGAACGGCGCGCCGCCGGCCCCTCCGTCGAACAAGAACTAGGCGCCGCCAGCCCCTCCGTCGGAGAGGAACGGGGCATCGCTCCGCGGAGCCCGCCATCGGATCCGCCACCTTCAGCCGCTGGAGCCCGTCTTCCAGCCGGATCTCCCTCATCCATGGTGGGGCGCTCCCTGCGGCGCCAGGATCTCGCGGAGTGGAGCGCGAGAGCATGCGTCGGGTGGGCTGGCCTGGTGATGACCGTGTAGTTAGGGGCGATGGCAATTTTGTTGTAAATACCGCAAACATCAAGGGCAATTTCGGAATCTCTGGAGTACAGACAGGGAGGGAGCCACGGGAAGCAGATATTTTTGGCTTCTCGTTCACCAAACTGTGCTAGAGAGCACCAAATGCGGAGGCTTCTTAAATGGAGAAGCCCGCACTGAAGCTGCTCGCAGAGCCATACCAAACCCACCCGAAGTGTGCTACAATGTCACAATGTATGAGCGAGCTGGGGTTCTCTTGTTGGGTTGGGCTATTTTTTATGGGCCGAATGACACAACGTATTGGATATGTGCTACAATATCAAGTTATCCATGTGAGTGAAATTTCTTATACCATGCTCATTGGTCAAACTCGTCATCGCAGGTCAAATTGTCATCCCTAGCTAGTTCTAGTAGAGGGGTAAAGTAATAAGAACTAAAAAAATCCAAATTTTAGATTTATCACTAAAAAAGTTAGGTAGTGTAATGTGTCATTATTTTATTTTTTATCTAGGGAATGTATGCTATGAAATCTAGTCTGCTGTCTAAACTATAGAAACTCTAATCAAGACCGTAGAAATCTAATCCGATAGTGAGTTATTTTAGCACTTAAACCCCTTCACTCATCTTATCCTAATCCAAACAGGCATGGACACAGTGGGGGGTTAAGTGCTAAAGTAACTCAACTTCACCTCTAACCATCAGATAAGACTCATGTGGTCTTGATTAGAGTTTCTATAGTTTGCACAAAAGACTGGTTTCCATAGCATACGTTCCATTTTATCTATCCCACAACATATAAATGATATATATTTTGTATGAACCACGATATTGATTAGCAAAAAAACATGACATTTGTTTTGGCCAATATCCAATGCACTTTAGAAAACTATTTTGTCGGTCCTAAAGATAAAATGGCATAGGTTTTGTGGATGTCAAACTATTTTAAGCTTGACTAGATTTATAAAAAAATATTAGTAACAATTGAATTCTAAATAAATTTATTATAAAAATTTATTTAATGATTTATCTAATTATACTAATTACGCATCATTAGTATCATATATTTACACATCATTAATCTAAATATACTAATTATGCATCATTAATTATATTTACAAACTGAGGGTAGCTCAACTAATTGGGTTTATTATGGTGGAATTTGTCCATCCAGGTTCATGACACGAGTGCTTGTACTTTTTTGAATTTATTCCAGGATTTAAGAACGTTATTATTTTAGTGGTAAGTGATATGCCCGTTAACAGCGAGACGTCTGTGGTGACTTCGTCAATCTCAAAGATTTGTTGGTTCAACGTGTTTGAGCGTCTGTGTATATAACTAGGTATTGCTAAAAAACATATATTTGTTCAAAGTTAAATTATTTTACTTTTTAAGAAATAAGAGTGACACTTTTTGTAAGACAAAGGAAGATACAATATATGTATACATAAAATAATAAAAGATTGGAAGAGTATTGAAGAGAGAACCTAGAAACATTTAAATAGTCGTAAACAAGTACCTTTTGTCCAGGTAGGTTGGTGCTAAACTCAGTTCTCTCGAATCTGCCTAGGTTCATGTCTATTTTTCTATTGCCCAAGAAAAGTATCAAATGAGGTTGACGACATCTTAGACTAAGATTTTTCTTATAGAATGGTCAATATAAATATATTAGTGAAGCATAATTTCCTGCTACGGAGCCCAAAAAGGGGTTGTAGATACTGCTGTACGAACAGCGGATGCTGGCTATCTTACACGTAGACTTGTTGAAGTAGTTCAACATATTATTGTGCGTAGAAGAGATTGTGGTACTATCCAAGGTATTTCTGTGAGTCCTCAAAATGGGATGACGGAAAAACTTTTTGTCCAAACACTAATTGGTCGTGTATTAGCAGACGATATATATATTGGTTCACGATGCATTGCTTCTCGAAATCAAGATATTGGAATTGGATTAGTCAATAGATTCATAACTGCCTTTCGAGCACAACCGTTTCGAGCACAACCAATATATATTAGAACCCCCTTTACTTGCCCGAGCACATCTTGGATCTTTCAATTATGTTATGGGCGGAGTCCCACTCATGGGGATCTGCCCTTATTGAACTGTGCTCTGTCAGAGATTCTGACCTGTCTTTGGTTCTCTGAATGGATCGAAAGACGGAAAGTAACGTGCCGTAGTTACTTTCTCTTTCGTAGTGTATCTCTCGTGCCTACGTGTATCACTGGGTCAAAACATAGGTTCGAGAAGAACTAATGTTGTGTTTCGCCTCCTCGTCAATAGTATAATTTGACTATACACGAATCACCGCGCCAGAGGTTAACCATGGGGGTGACTCCTTCCCACCGCGAGGAATGTGTGGAGCGGGGAAGGAGTAGCACAAGCATTGCTGAATAAGTGACTTACTTAGTGACTCTTTGAATTAGACTCCCCTGGGAATAACACGAGAGACAGAATGATTTATTTGAGACTCGATTAATTAGCTTAGCTGGGCAAGCAAAAAGACAGAAAGACATAGCTGCTGGGAAGAGTTGGTTGGAAGAAGGCAGGTAAGATGGAGCCAATTACCAATTCCGGGCGGTGCGCTTAGAGGATAAAGCCCGATGCTTTTTCTTTCTTTTCTATGATATGCAAGTGCTAACTAAATAAATCAATGCAAAAGAAATTCATTTAGCATGACCCCCTAACTTCAGTCAGTCTGGTAAGAAAGGGTTCTAAGCGGCGCAAAAAACAGGTAAAAATACCAATTGACATATCAATCGGGCAGTAGTTCACTAGCCAGAGTGGAGCATCTTCAAAGCAATATGACAGCCCGCCCATAGGAGGAGATTGACCGCCCCAGTAGGCATTTGACCGCGAGTTCAGGTGTGTTCATGTCCTCTGTTCTCTACTTTTTCTCGTAATTAGTGTGGCGCTACTTGTTTGGCCTGAAACTTTCGCTTGGCTTGTGAAAAGCAGCATTCATTGAAAAGTTCCACTTTATGATGTGAAAATCCCTATTCAAAAGTACGGAAATGAAAAAGGAACATGTTTTCTTTTTTTTCTATCAAACTCCAAATTCTTGTAGGATGAATCAAACCAATCGGCCATTTCGCAGTCCATCTATCTTCTCGAGTTACGCTTGACAGTGCACAGACCCGTCTTAAGACCCTTATTCCCAGAATTACCAGGGCTAGCCAACTAAATAGAAAACCTGGCCCCATAGCTGGTCTTCCATATGCACTCAAGCAGGACCCCTACTTTAATAAGTCTGCAATTATAATAATGAGGGGATAGCAGCGAACTCTATTAACAGACTGAACTTTACCTGTCTCCCCTTTTCTTTTTTCTTCCCTGACCGGGGCATGAGCCCGAACAGACTGATTGGCATCATCAAATCTCGTTTACAAGGTTTCAACTGCTCTAGTGGGAGTTGCTTTTTCCTATGCTGGCTTCATTAAAGAAATTGCATTGCGCGCTCTTTCCTTCCCCAATCCTTAAGAAAGCAAAGCTTCCGTCTCGAACTCCGAGTGCTTTCCAAGGGGATCTGGTTAGCCTTTCTCCTCTTATACCCGAATTCAATTAATTCCTCGCTGTTTATAGGCTCGCTCCATCCGCAATAAGAGCATGACAGATTTACGACTTGCCCTTACTTAATATAATAGCCAGAACATGATTTCGATAGAGGATTTCCATTTCTAAATCAATGGTTGGTTCGGGACCAGGGACGGTCCGTTTCCAAAAAAGGTACTTTTCTCTACAAGATGTGTTTTCCAGTCATTATATATAGTAGTAATGTAATGATAGAGATTTTCTAACGACTCTGAAGGGCCAACCCTTCCTCGAGCTATCTACTTGGAGCGAGCGCACTACTTGTTTAACGCGGGCGGGCAGGCAGGTCGAACTCTAATTCTAGAAAGAATCTATCCCAATTCTCTTTCTTGGTTTAGCAGCTCGTCCCAAACTAGTCTTTCTCAGGTAAGCGAGGATTATATATATTACTATCAATGTGTGTTCAATCGACGAGCCAAAAGAGCTCACATGAACCTTGCGAAAGGTGTCTTGCAGGAACATAGCCTTATCCAGAAAGAAGAATACCCGCCCCGCCCTCACCTCTTTCCTGCGCGAGTAAATGCTCGTTCAACTACAAGTGGTCACTACTTCGCGGAATCGAAGGGACACGAGTGGAACAAGTCTTTATTGTACGACCCTAGATCTACTGGAAAAAGAATTGACATGCAACTGAGCCGCAAACAACAAAAGAGAAATCAACTATGAAAAACCAGTCCACTTTCCAACTCCTATCTTTCTGATTTCCTCTTCTACATCAGATTCGTCTTTCCCCCAGCTTCCCTTTCATTTCCACTGGCTCCTGATCTCCCCTTATAGTGAAGATGTTTCCTTTGGGTGTTGGCTTTTTCATTGCTAAATGTGCTGTTGACACAATCGCTCGCAATTCCCATGAAGATACTTAATTCCTTCCTTCATATTGCTTAGTCTTGCTCGATAGAAATGGATTGAAAAGTTGATCCTTTTCTAAACGGTAACTGGAAAAGTGAATACTTTAAGGGACTATCGAGTTACAGTGAATACTTGTCTTCTTACGTGTCCGTCTGAGTCTAACTCAGTCAAACTGACCGTAAGCTACTACGTTCTCCCACCAGGTGGAAAGGCCTAGCTCGGCAACCAACTGCGCTGTGAGGCCAATTGGGACCCCCAGATGATTCTATATGCTGACACTAACCTTGCACATTTTGCTCGAAACATTAGTAGTTCCTCGCTTGGTAGGCATATAAGATGATTCGCTGGTTATGAGAAGGCTCGAAGAGGCACCATACTTCCGACTGCTCTAAACCGATGGTAAGGAACTCGATCCACCAAAGGTAGAGGCATAGGTAGATTGGACCGTATTCGACTTCGCATGGACTCTGGGTAGGCAACTTACTCTCCAGGTCGCGATTATGCAGGTGGTTAGCACATTCCAATTGGTTTGCTCGTATCTTTCGGGGTACTCAAGGTAGCCACTGGTTTCGTCATAGCTGATAGCCGCTTTCCGATTGATTCCTAGTCACCTCTGCCCCCGGGTGAGGATTCCGCCCTTGCTTCTCGCAATGGTCCACCGGATATACCTAAAGACATAACAATATTCTTTAAACTCTTACTATAGAGGCCCTGCCATTGAAACTAGATTCATACTCTAGTATAGTCTAGTACTTTATCAAAGGTGCCTTTCATCTTATCTGTTTTTGCATCACATTTCTTTTATAAAATAAAGAATATAATGAAGAAGCGAAGGTTCTACGCCTCTGCTGTCGATTGGTAGTAGTCGTAGCGTACCTATTCTTACTTTGTTCATGCATGAAGGACGAGCTCTGTTTATTAAATGCTCGAAATAGCTCAGTTCGAGAAAGGTGTGGGCCCGCTTACTAATACGGTTCCGTTCCGCATGAAAAGACCAACAAATGAAACTTTTCTTCGTTTCGTTGGCCACGCCACAAACAAAAAAAAACACTGATACAATGGGAGCAAATTCCTTGAGACAAGAAGTTCGTTCTCCGCACGGATGTCTATTCCAATAAATATTCCACCAAAAAAACGGAATGCAGGGAATGACCTTAAGCTTCCATACGCAAGAGAAATGAAGACCACCTTCCTCATTAAATGGCTGGCGGACCTCCCAGTATACTTCCTTCATCCTAATCGTCAGAGTGAACAGAAGACCCCCATGTCAAAGTATCAGAACAGATGCTTCTAGGAATTGGTACAGCTTAAATTTATCGCACCACCTCATCATCAGGGAGAAAATAAGCTAATAAACTAAGGAAAAGTAAATAAAAGACGAAGTGTGAATATCTTTTCTTAAGCTTTGTCATGAGAAGGTGGTGTGCTTTTACCTATTGAAAAGAAGAAAGTGTTCTTGAGTCGTTGAAGCTGTTTATACAGGTTTTGGCTTGCGTCGCCTTTTCCCTTGCGCTTGATAACTCTTCTTACAAGGAGTCCTAAATTGGGGGAGGGGCGAATGGAAGTACTTCACACTGAACAGCCCAGCCGCCTCTACCTAGAGCAAAGAAGCTTTGCCAGTCTTATCACCGGATTCACCATAATCAGCTTTAAGGTCCTGACTCTCAAATTGATCTTTTTACATGCTGCTTAAGACATCTTTCGAGAGTGAACCAGAAGTTTTTTTTCCTTACTTTAGTGTATTATGATCTCTTTAGAGTTAGTACTCCGCCGTTCTAAGATATTCTTTTACGAGATTCCTTTTGTTGGAAAGAGGAGAGATAGTTTTTCTTAAATTGTTGATGAGCGATGACATTGTTGAATTATGTCACCACATTGTTGTTAGTATATATAGATAGGAAAAAGAACCTAACTAACCGGGTGCAAGAGTAGGTTACAACAAAGGGTTTGATCGCTTATCAATTTGGAGTAAAAAGTCTTCCCGCCTCTTCTGTGAGTTACGGACAGTAAGAGTAGTCACAGTCACTCGAAGCTGGCAAAGAAGCTAGCTTTTCGGCAAGCACACTATTGACGCAAGTATGTTGAATTGAAAAAAAGAAGATGATAGGAAGGAAGCTATCTTCTTTTTCCGCTACTCTATTCTATTCTATTCTATTCTATTCTATATATTAAATAATTCTCTAATTATGACTGCTCTTATGACTGCTCTTCCTTCTCGAATCAAAGGTTCTTTGACTCCTTCCGAACAAGGATCACCCTCGCTTTGTGCTCAAAATTAGACTTCTGCTTAGCGCCCTCCCCTTCACTTCACTATCCTAGTGGTCTTCTTTGGCCGGCCCACTCATTTCACTCTCAAGCTCTCTGAGAAGAGAGAATCCGATTCAAGATGTTTAGAATTCTGCCTTTCCTTCATGTTCGTGTCAGTTCGTACTTTTCAGTATATAAGAGAATGACTGAACTTGCGTTGAAAGCTACTAAACAACGGCTGACAGAGACTCATAAGAGGGAGAGCGGTAGCAAAAATGAGATCTTTCGTCTAGACAGAAGAGAGATCCTTTCCTTCCTTTCTATAGGAAATGACTGATGTTGCTAAGTCACCTTCCGCTGCTCTTGCATCATCCCTTTTCCAATTCTGTATGTATGGCTCGGTTGCATCCGATTGATCGATCCCTAGTCACTGATTACATGCATGAGTTCTTTGATTCACTACTGACTTCTTCTGTGGAGCCGAGTTCGCCGACTGAGACTACTTGAAAAGAAAGAGCCCTCGACCAACCGATCTCACGACGATGAGTCACCCACATACTTAACAAAAAATGCAAATAGAAGAGCAAGTAAATCAAGCTCAATTACAACTCACTCTGATCAAATAGCACTCAGGTATAGGATTTCCAGCGGAAAGGTAGCCTTGCTCGCTTCTTTACCCTTGTACGCACAAATCTAGCTCATAGCAGCACTTTCGAGTTCGGTTACTTAAGTACAGTACAGAGATTGGAACAACTTAGCGCGGGAAGTCCCATATCTTGTCTTAGCCTCGCCTCACCTATTTCCTCATAACGAGATCAGAATGAAATAGAATGGAATCTAAAGTCTTAGCTAGATCAGGGCTACCACGTTCCCTCAGACGAAAAATAAAAGAATACTAGACCTGTTGGACTCGCAAAGTAGGATCAGGCTTAGTCTACTAGAAACAGAGGAGAGCGAAAACTAAGTCAAAGAAAACTCAAAGAAGAAAGAAGACAAACATGAACATCAAGGAGAATTTTCTTTCTAACTTGTCAATTGAGATTTCTTACGTAAATAGTGAGTGAGCTCGCTTAGATAGTTCGTGGGTCTAAGGTAGTACCAGGTATAGTAGGGACAGACAGGTAGTAGTTTGAAGGGATGCCGTGAACATAAGCCTTGCATTTCTTCATTTCAAAACTCCTATAAAAAATAGGGGAATTCAAGTGTAGGCGTGACTTGACGTTACGAAATGTCGAATCGGCACCAACGAATGTCACTAGGTGAGTTGACTATTATCGGAGCTAGGTGAGTTGATCAACCCGAGAGTTCCCTAGTGTAGTAGAATCGCTTTCATTCAGTGAATGCAACTAGTTTTTTCAGCTTGAGTAGTGGAACATAAGCATGGCACTTTTCTCGTATAGCCCATACCATAAGCTATCAGCAGCTGAAACGTCCATACCGGTTCAGTAATCAGAGCAGGATCTCTCCCTCTTTGGCAAAAGTAGTATTTTACTTGTTCCCTCCCATGTGGAATTAAGCAATGAATTAACACAAACAACTAAAAGCTTAAGAAAAAGATAGAGATAAGAACGGACTTTCAAGTTTTCGTATGTTGATTCAACAGAAGAAATTCCATCCCTCCTGAGCTTTGCTAGCAATGGAAGTGGTTTCTTTTCCATCATCTTCTATCATCTGATGTACAAGGGCAATGCACAAAACCCGGCACACAAACTGTTTGAGTAAAGTTGCCAGCTTTTCAACTCTTTCACGACGAGAGCCACAACCTGCTTATCGACAATGCACACACCATTTCCAAGCACAGTATACTTATTAAAGTACTTGCCAGGATACACCTTCTCCCCAAAATAGAGAGGAGCGGAAGGCCAGTTTGCAAATTTACAACGGGTCTTCCACGACTGAACGGATATTATACGGCGGACACCAGAGGTTCGAAGAAAGCTCTTTTCCACGCAGAATGGCACTGAAAATAAGAACACACTGGCTGGATGACTTGGATAAGGAAAGGCAATAAGAGAGACTAGAAAGATCGGGTCCCTCTAAAGTGGATCGCGCTGAAATCACTCCGACTTCATTCCTTCGGACCTAGCCTGTTGGGAATGTGGGTGTCCGAGAATGGTAAGGGAGCTGAATAAGTCTTCGTCCTCATGAAGCAAGGACTCTCCAGAGCTCTTAGTATGGAAACTTTTGCAGGATGAATCCGCCCTCCTTCCTACTTAAAATATCTACTAATAAGGCGCGCAGCGATGGATTTAGTTAGTTCATCATCCCGATTGCAATTGCATAAACAGAAGCATGCCCTTTTTCCCAATCTGCTTGGATTACTCTTTAGTTCAAAATATGCTTTTCTTATTTTTGACTCTTTACTTTGACTACTCTTTATTTAGTAGTTAAAGTTGCCTCGGTAAGCAGTGAGACTTTCTAATGGTAAGCAGTAAGAGTTGCCACTATAAGCAGTAAGAAGAGTAAGCAGTAAGAGTTGCCCACTAACTATACTTTGCTTATGAACCCGACTTTGCTTATGAATACGAGGAGTATTTTAACTATTTTTTCTTTGCCCAGGTGGTGACTGTCTAAGATAAAGGCGCGGAGCGTTGTTAAAATGAAGTAAGAGAGTACCAAATATATAAAACTTCGTCCACCCCGGGTTAGGCCTTGGCTCCGCTCTTCTTTCTCCAGCTTTGGTTTCTTTCTCCGTCGGTGTCGTTTTATTCGGGAAGGAGCTTTCGTTCACGAAGTCAACACCTTTCAGATTGTTTCCATAGTCTACTTGGCTGAAGGTCTGGATAAATAGAAATCGCGGGTAAGTTCTAGATTATAGCCCCTAAAATCTTCGGCACGCATCCATGACGGAATGGGCCCGTCACAGTCCGAGTCGCAATCGGAATCACAAGAGGAAAGGGGCTCTGGCTATGTCCGATGACTTTATTTTTGAGTAGTTGCTGAATTTGATGTTCCATTTCATCTTTCTGCTTGTGAGGCACACGATAAGGACGGATGTTGGGTGGGGTTGCTCCCTCTTGCAATGGAATGGCATGGTCAATATCACGGTGAGGAGGGAGTGTAGTGGGCTCCTGAAAGACTTCAGAGTATTGTTGCAGTAAGGCTGAAATAGCCGGAGGAAGAGTGTGGTGCCTGCAGAGATAAGCTGTTGAGATGCAGAATGAAACCAGAAATGCCTTTGTTGAGAAGCTTGTTCATTATCCTTTTCAGTTGTTCAGTGTACGCGTCCTGAGATGTGCAATCCTTTAATGAGAGGAGAGTATCATCTTCTAAGGTAATGATAAATTCTCTGGTCTTCAAATTGAGGGCAAATGGGCTATGTTTATAGAGCCAATCACAACCCACATCGTATTCTTTCAAGTCCAGGACTCTAAGGGTGTTGTTGAAGGCATGTTTCTGAATAGAGAATGCAGTGTCTGCTATGATTGCCCCAGATGTAAGTTGGCCTCCCCCAGCCACAGCTATTTTAGCCGAATTTTTCTTTTGGATATGGCAAGTGGTTTTCACTGCGAAAGACAAATCAATGAATGTACTTGAACTGCCGGTATCAATAAGGGCAATGCCTGTTTGTCCACCAACAGTGACCTTGACTGAAAATGTGCCAGCAGTGACCAGCCCTGAAACTGCATGAGCCGAAATATGCATGAGATACTCATTTGGAGGGGAGTCCTGATCCTGTGGGATTTCATTTCTTCTTCTTCTTGTACTGCAATCTCTTCTGTGGCATCATTTGGTGCGTAAGTTTCCTGCATGACATTGATAGTAGGGATTAACTTGCATTTGTGACCGGGGACCCATTTCTCACCACATCTCCAGCATTCACCAGCTTTTCTAGCTCTCTGTTGTTGCACTTGGGGAGCCGCAGGTTGTTCTTTAGTTTTGTCTGGTGTGGTGGTAGCAGGTTCTGCACAAAAGGTCTGTATGGAGCAGCAGTGATTTGTCTCTGATATGAAGAAAACTGTTTCTTAGGTGGGGCACTGCGTTCCATGTCTTTGGCCTGCCAGTACGCATCAGTTAGGGACTCTGGATGGAGAGGCCTGAGTTGGTGTTTGATGTCATGACGAAGGCTGTTGACAAAGCATTTTACAAACCACTCTTCGGTTAGCTCTGGTGTATCTTGTTTCAACATAGTCATGAAATCTTCAAACTTATCAATATAAGCATTGACTGTCATGTTGTCTTGTTTCAGTGCATTGAAAGTTTCAGCAACTTCATAGGGACTGTATGCAGAGAAACGATGAGTAATCATGCGACACAGAAATCTGACCAAGAGGAATCTTGCCCAGTGGTCTAATATGAATAAGAAATGGCAGCTATAACAGAGATTTTTCTCAATCGCTCAGCTTGAAGGTAGGTCCTTGTCACTAGAACGAAATGCAAGGGTTGGTGGATCGGTGATTTCTGATAATACAAGCAAGGACACACCTCTGGCTGTATCTTGTGAGCCAGCCCTTACCGAAGGCATGATGGAGTGAAAGATCGGGACTCTTGGCTATCAAAAGAGCGAGCCGAAGTAAATTCGACAAGAAAGCTATCCGATGTATATTCGTTGGATATGATAATGAGCGAAAATGGTGGAAGGTTTCACTCCAGCAGGGGCCGCCGTTCCGGACCCAACAGAGGCAGGGGTAATTCTTTTCAGTCTAATGAGGCTGGGACAAGCTTTGCTTTTGTACTGGTTGAAACTGAGGATTAGCTTTGGGTAAGCTACTTCTCTGCTGTCTTGTCGTCAGTGGTCCTCTCATAGGAGTTTATGGAAAAGAGATGTGAATTCATAGGAGTAGATTTCTTTGCACGATGTTGTGCCTGTGTACCGGTCTGTCCTCCCTACTCTACTTTTTGTTATTTCTCTTTATAGACGTTGGGTCGGAATTTCGCTCTCTGTAAGGAAGGGCTGCAAACAATAGGTTTGGTTTCTGTAGGCAGAGCGCTATCCATTTGCTTATTATTGAAGCAGCCAGGCAGCATCTTATGCACGGGCTCTGCTATCCCCTTATAGCCGGGTTTGCCATCTAAAAATGGAGACTCTGATCAAGAGAAAGCACCCCACCATATCTAGCTAGCAGGGGGAGGAGGGAGCCTTGAGAAGGGATGGGAGCGATGCCTACGTTGATCTATGAGACCTCGTTCCAAAGGTTTTCCTAAAGAACACATCCTAGCTCGAAGATTGAACTAGCAAAAGCACCCGAAGCAGATGGATCAACATAACCACAATTGACCCTGTTTTCCACCTACTAGCAGCAGGAGTATTCATTTAGTTCTGGAACACTTCCCAAATCGATATACGAAGAAGGGCAATCTCAGTATTTAAGTAAGAGATTTCTTATATGTATGCTAATCCATCCATCTGGAATGATACTTGCATAGGAAAGAAAGGAGTGTGTTTAGCGAGTAATAGGAGAAAGGAGTGTGTATGGCTAGGTAATAGAGAACAATAAAGGAATCAACACCCGCGTATCGTTCCATGGACAAGACTGGTAGTACTGTTTTCTTTACTCTCCTTGTTCTGGCCTCGCTTGCTTGCATTCCAGTACTTCCTCAAGGTATCGATGAAACAGGCAATCAAGATCTAGTTGAGCAAGGCATGAATGATAATTGATGTGACTAATCCCCCTGTTTGCTTCTTCCTTCATCCGGGCTGGGCACGTACTCCGATTTCGAACTTAGTTTGGCTGCATTCGAATGCCTTTTCTCATTTAATACGACATCTCTTGATACCTTTCACTCCTATTGGTCAGACAGATCCGGGCTTATCAAGTGGTACTGAAATAGGGTAAAATTCTGTTTAGTAGAAAGGAAGGAAGCAAGTTCAGAAAGATGGGATCAAATTGTGAATGTTCGCATCTTGCTTTCGGCCTAGGGTTTATTGATAAGTTAGTTAAGCGCTTTATAATCAGTTTGGTGGATATAGGAGGAGGTGCCACATCTGTCTAAGTGATGAAGAAAGAAAGCATACTTGCACACTACTCGTAATTCATTAATATTCGAATTTCCAAGTGCTATAACTATCAATACAGGATTTACAACTAGTAATCACAGTGCACAGCTCTAATGCTTGCAAAGTATTTCTATAAAGGTTCTCTTTCTAATTTCTTATAAGGCACGACCCTGTAAAGCATTAAGCTAGTTCCTAAAGCTAAAGAAGAAGCGGTTGATTAAGGAAGTGAAATAGGCCCACTTTCATGCATATACAGGTGCTTGTGTTGTGATCGAATTCTTTTATCCCTCGCAACCCTACCTACACTTCCATAGCTTTCAACCTACTCTTAATACCCAGCCCAGCCTCCCACCAGTAGGCGAATCCCTCCAACCAATGACTACTCAACCTTTATCACAATCTCAACTGCTTTCCACAGAAAGTATTACCTGAGGTTGAACATTTTGGAACATTTATCCCTTCAACCTGATTGCCTTAAACATTCATAGCTAACAGTTGACATCGTCTTTCCTTAATAAAAGAAGTAAACTATTTAACGGTTTTAGTTTTTCAGCTTTCACCACTTCTCTTTGTCTTCCTCGACTATACATTCTCTTACTCCAACTAACCCAGACAGAGATTACTTTTCGATAACACACCTAGCATGATTTCCCTTGCTTTTCAGATAGCCTTGACATGAATGAAATGTGCACTTGACCGTTATCCCTTGCTTTGATTACACTCTCTCTCTATTCTTATCTCTTGTCGGGCCCCAATCCTTCTTTCTTTCTTTGAATTCCGATCGTCATCCAACATACCAGTAACATGTGATGATGCACCCGAATCTACTGCTCTGTGAAGAGTTGGAAGGACAGTAATCGGTTTCTCACTCAACCTATTCTTGGTTTCTGTTAGAATGGCGGGTAAGTAAGACTGGTTAAGTACTCTTCTTCGTGAAGCTAAAGGGAGTGGATTGCTCATAAGAAAAGAAGTGAAGGTAGCTGAGCTCCAGCCAAGCCTAAGCGATCAAGCTGTTTCCTTTGCCGATCCGATAAAAGAAGAAAGCAAGCCTAGGAAGCTGGGCCAGGTCTTATTACTTCTCGGATAGCTAGGAGAAAGAAACTCGGATTGGGTGCCAGTTAGGATACTCGGTTAGCAAGGGCAAAGGGTTAGGGCTTGGTAGGAATTCCCTATAATAGGAAGAACAATGAAAGCGACCTTTCGAGATAAAGAAAGCAGGTTATAAACCGGAAGTAGGCACTCTGGACGATCTGTGGGACTATGTTGACTGACAAAGCCTATGCTCACTTTAGTCTATCCCTAATAAGAAGGAAGACTCTTGAGAGAATCAATTCCGTCAAACTTGCATAGGAAAGGCTATCCATACCAAGAGTCCCCTGTTTTCATTCACTGACTCTCAAGCCTACCTACGCGTAACCCGAAGATCCATCTCTTTTCTTTCTTTAGCCCTCAATCCCTATGTTTCCACTCACGTGGTGGGGTAGCTTGTCTTTTTTCTCTGTTCTTCGCTTGTACCGCATGGGCAAGTCCTTTAGAGAACGAGGAAAGCAGGGAATAGCAGAACAAAGAAAGAAGGGGAGGTATGGTTACCGGAAGAAACCCTGAACTACGGATGCAAGGGGAAAGAAGGCAGATGGGGAGGATAGGAAAACCGTACCCGGAAGGCGAGTCGAAGAGAACAAACAGTAAGTCGAACCTACTGTGATAAATGAAATCCCTAGCCCCGCAGGGCAGGACCATATTTTGTAGTAGTAGCTTTTCTCACTGGTAAAGCTGGATAGGTTAGAGGATGTGAGCTAGCAGCAGCAAGTTAAGTAAGGGATAAGATTCTCTGTGTCCGGAAAGATACCTTTCTGATCGCGACAGAAGAAGATGGGAGCTATTGGCAAAGCCACCATCACTAGGCAACCAACATATGCTTTTCCAAAGCCAGAACTAGGATAGCGAGCTGGAAAGGAGAAGTGAACTGGTTGAGAGGAAGAATCAAGTAGAACCGATAGAAGCTCTTGTTGCCTTATTTGAATATGGACCAATCGACAACCTTTTCTTTGAAAAAAAGGAATCATGTTTCCGACCTTGCCACCGGACTGTTTGATGGAGCGGGGAGCCT
Source organism: Coix lacryma-jobi var. lacryma-jobi (assembly GCA_009763385.1). Taxonomy (NCBI): domain Eukaryota; kingdom Viridiplantae; phylum Streptophyta; class Magnoliopsida; order Poales; family Poaceae; genus Coix; species Coix lacryma-jobi. The sequence continues at coordinate 110,770,359 of CM019831.1, read as the reverse complement.
GTAACAACTAGAACAGACAAGAAGGCTTGCCAAGAATAGACGAAGGCCCTTAGCCGAGGAGCAAGAAAACGGATGCGCGTGCTAACGGTGATTTTCTGTTTAAAGTGGGTGTAGTGCAGAATGGAAGCCCCTACTCTGACTTGGTCTAGTGAATGTAAGTCCGTACTCATACTCGGTCTAGTGTGAATGATAGGTAGGTAACAGTGAAGTAGTCGGCGCACCTTCTATAATATAAAGAAGCACACGATCTAATCTAGTCTTATTGTTAGTCTCTCTATAAAGATGATCCATCACCTAAAGGGCGGACTCTGGACAGAAACAGAGGATTTGCTATAGGTTCAGACAATATGCTACATTCTATGATATCCTATTCAATCCCCCGGTTAGCATGCGATGCTCGTCAATAAATCCTCTCTTCTTAAAGCCGGACAAAGAAATGCAAGTAAATACCCTCGATTCATTCCTTTTATGCGAGTGGGAAAGCTAGCTAGAAATCAATGACAAGGAGTAGAGCCTAGAGCAAAAGGGCCAGGCGTCAGGTTAGTTAAAGCAAGAAAGTCAATGCGCTTATTCAATCCTTTTTTCTCTCCTCCTTTGTGCTAATCACTAGTGCTAAGAACTAGGTCAAAGGAAACCCTTAATACGGAGAACTTGTTCTTACTTGTGTTAGTGAAGCCTGATAGTTCAACTTGCCTGTCCAAAGTAAATCTATGAAAAGTCTTCCTCTCCCTTTCACTAGCGACAGGTCCTCCCTGACCATGCATCTAGAATCTTCTCTGCTAGGTATCATAAGTTGACCAATCCGAATTGACCAGACCTGAGAGCACAACAACTTTCCCGAAACAGGGATGACCAGGATGATCACCAACAAGGCATATCGTTATCTCCTCCTAGGCGAGCCAGCCTGCCAACCTCTGCCCACCAAAGTCCGTGTCTCCTTTCCGCCAATTCTGCTCGTCGACGTCTAGTTCTTCCAGTAACTACAAAGTTCGTCCCAATGCAAATACACTTAGTTGCAAACTCAACTCAAATAGCTCACCTCCTCGCCCAATAAGACCTATATGTTCTTATCCGAGCTATCTCACTTCCTCTTACCTGCTTCCTTAAGCTAAAACCTTACCTGCTTCCTAACCTTGCTTCTGGACGGTCTGCTTTCGATTCTTGTCTATCGGATTCTATTGAGAAGAAGGGACAACCATCCATCCTCCCCGATTAGTGCCTTGCCTGAACGAGCTTATCTCATCAGTAAGATAAGATCACCCAGTAAAAGCAAATGATCATCCCGTGTTCTCATTTAAGTGGAGGACAACAAACAGTAGAGAGAAAGGGACTTCTTGAAGCGAATGAAATGATATCCCTTGAGAGGAATCCGATCCGATGCTTGTGGAATTAATGGCAAGGGACATATTAGCTTAATGGCAAGCAGGCGGGAAAACTAACTGGTGAACTTGCTGAACATGGTCGAAATTGTAAATGTCTATTCTTTAAGAACAGTTGAAGATGAATGTCTAATGTTGGCCTTATCTAAGCTATTATTAAACAAAGTCCATATAGGAGCTATGGCACCCCTTCACCTCACAAAGCTACGGGATCTTATGGAGGATCACTATGAATACATCGCTAAACTGGATCGTGTTAGGATACTTGTAAAGATAGAATTGATAGATTATTTCTATCTTGCTCTAATGAAAGGAGAGATATTGAAACATATTGATAGTTTCCTTGACGATGGTCTGATCAAAGACCTAATCACACAGTTTGTGAGTCTTCCTATCAAATGGGAAGATGGTACGATTATAGAACAGTCAACAAGGGGTGTAGGTGAACTAATAAGAGTTATTCTGGATCTTTACTATCGTCAAGTATTTGACCCTGTCTTAGAGGCTACATATCCAGGAATACGATATAGCCGTTGGTATAATGAAGTATTTATAGCCATCGACATTCATAAGAATAATGAGATTGTGAGTCCCCATCATATCAAAAGGGAATTACTTCATAAGCTATTAGAGAAAAACCAACTAGCAGGAACAATAGATGCAATCCATAATTTAGGGAAGACGTCTCACTTGGTCTGTCATAACAAAGAAAGGGTAGTTATCCTGCAAGAGGATGGCAGTGTTCACGTTTATGGCTTTAATGATTAGTGATATTAGTATATATCCTGGTATAACCTAGTCCGTAGAAGGAAGGCTTTCTTTCGTCTTCCTGTACCGGCTAGTTCGTTGACTTATGTACAAGAAGGAGTAGGCGGCAGTGGAATCATAGGTATCGTGATAGCATTCAGTCTAGTTATTGGTATATATCAGAACTAGCTTAGATGCTTTTGCCAATCAATTCCAGATAGAAGAATGAGAGAAATGAATTCGAATAGAAAAGAGTTGAGCGAAGGAAGGTTCAAAGAAACCCTTATAATTGAATTCACTTTATTTTCTTTGGGGTGATAAATTGAGAATCAACTCTTATCTTGCCCGAAGGGTTTTTCCACCCACTTTCCCGGTTGACTGAGCAATAAGGAAACGTTTCACTGGACAGCACCTAGACCCGCAACTAGTAGCGAGCTTCCATTCGTATCTGGTGGTAGCCTGCGCGCAAGTCAAGCTTACAGAATTCCTGCCGGGGCGCCTTCTTTCTTATGCCAGCCAAGTAGCAATCTGAAAACCAATCAATCTTCCTTACACTACGACAATTCACTTGAACTACCAACATCATGAGTGACCCAGGCCGGCCGTATATGCGTCATTTCTCCTCATCCTTGTCTCTACTTGTTAATTGCTCGCAGCCCGTAGTGGGCCTTGAGTAGGATTTTAAGCACGGGTTTCGAACCGTCTACTTTTCCTTATCCTTATGGGAATTTAAGAGAGAGATCACTCCACTGAGTAACCGAGAGAGAAGATTAAGGCAACTCGGCGATTGAAGAAAGTGACTACTTTCGCTCATAGCTGGATAGAACTAGTACGAAAAGATACCTAAAAAAACCCAAGCTAAATGCTATTTTATCTTTTTTCTTTCTGCTAAAGGTATCAGTAGTTTTAGATCACAGGAGGCGAGCTAAAATACAACTATGCGATTCAGGATTCAGGCAAGTATGCCGTACCCTATTAAAATAGAGGAAACGAACCACCAATCCATTACGATGCCAGCAAAGAAAACCAACGCTTAAGACGCTATTGGAGACTCGCGTAGCTATTATTCGAAGCTTATTAATTTCTTTACTGCGTTCAAGGCATGACCGCGTGATAGGTGTCCTTTTCCCCCTACTCAAGAAGTAGAGTTACATGTGAGTTCCGATCGTGATATGACAAACAAATCTTACTTTTTCTTTCCCAAGCTGGCGCCTCTGGACCGATAGGAAGATCGATGACCCGCATCCTACAACTTCAAAGAAGTATTTGTATCACACCCGAGCAATGGACCGGGGAAGGAGTTTCATTCATTTACGGAGTTTGGAAGCGAGGACGATCCAGGATCGACTGCTATCTGAAGAAGTGGAGTGGAATGGATCTGATTACCCATTGGCGTCTGCATTGACGCTTCTGACTAGCCCTACTCTGTGTCTTTTGCGTTTCCTTATTCATGTACTCATGTCTATTTCTATTTGTATGATACTGATATTGCAATCGATCTATCCCTTGGTCCTGCCAATCGAATTGTTAAGTATGTTTTTTCCCTTTCGAGAAATCAGTACCAAATGCCGAATTAGCGGCTGTACCAAATGGTCAATGCCTCTGGGGTTCCCCTTCTCTTCAGCTCTCTCCGGTTTCACCGATGTGTTGTGGCATGAAAGGCAGTGACGTCAGAAACCTATTTTCAAAGGTTACCAGACTTGGGTTAGCTACACTCCCTTGGCCTTTCTTACCCTTCGTTCGGTCATTTAGCACGAACTTCACTGCCGGTACAGGAATGCTTTATATTTGGGTAATGAAGACAATGCACGCAGGGATCTTTTTAGCCAAATGATAGACCTCTATAAGGATCAAGTGGCTTCAGGAGCTCTAGTGAATTCCCAGCAAGTTATCCCGGAAAAAGAATCATTAACATTGGCTGGGCCATCTTTCCAAGTTGTCAAACTTAAGTTAGATGCTTACTCTTCGCCCTGTGCCTCTAGAGCTGCTGCCGGTGGTATAGTCAGAGATTGCCGTGGAGATCAAAGGATCTATGTATAACCTTGGTTCAAGGTCTGCCTTATGTGCTGAATTATGGGCAGGGACTGAAACAGCTTTGGGAGCTAGGCTACCAAGAAAAGAAGTGTTTCAACTTTCATACTTGATTTTGGTTTGATTGCTGCAATGCAAGACAAACAATTGCTTTGGACCTTTCTTCCATTCTTTGTATTTCCTTATTAAGTCTTACATAGAGAAGGAAAGGGGTAGTGAGCGGTCTATAACAATAAAGCGTCGGAAATGGAAGCCTTGAGGAAGAATGTGTCGAATACGAATGGATTCCTCTTTCATGTACTAATCGCAAGGCCGCGGGTCATAACCGGTGAAAGTTCAATCTTTCCAAATTCTGGTGCCCAAGGATTCTGCACAATCGGAATATCGACTTAATGCCTCTGAGAACTGTCAAGCTACCTCCACAGGTTCGTCAGGCTGTTAGCGCGCCCAATCCTGAGCCTGATAACCTTGCCCCAGAGCTTGAAGCGATTCCTACTGGAGCGAGATTGGAGCCGAGCAAGCCATTGAGCATTCCTCATTACCTATGTCTAATTTCTTTTTTTTTGCGGGCTTAGAATCGGCTGTCAGCTCTGGAGATGTCATTATGTAACCAGGCCACCAATCTGAGTAACCTTCCAGTGCCTTAATCCCGGATCCTGCTGGTTCCACCTCCACTGCTCCTGTGGTTCTGGACGAGATTCTTGCTGTCTCAGTGGCCATGAAAGAGCACAATCCTTCAGCATTCTACTGGAGCAGAGAGAGTAAGTCTATATCATACTCAGAGATAGATCCCCAAGTGTCCTGGCTGTGGATAAGCCTTCTTGGATCCAGCTAGTTGGGAAGTCTATTCTATCTGCGAAAGGTGAGGGAAGTGAATGCAACTCTAAGAAAAAGCTAAGGCTCGGAGCCAAACAAGAGCAATGAAAAGTGCCTCCAACAGAGGAGGGAGTTCCCCATCAAATCTAACCTCAAACTCCTAATGAATGTCCTCATAACGAACGCTAGAGGGATGAACAATATTGTATTGAGAAGCAGAGGGAAAGACGGGAGCTTATCAAAAGAAACAAAGCCTCTATTGTGGGAAAAGTCTGTGAAACCCGAAGTTCTAGAAGGGACATAGCCAACCGCATAAACTCTGGTTGAATGCCCACAGAGCTACAGGAGGGAGAACCATTCAACGAGAAATGACGATCAACATGGCATATCAGTAACCGTCGTTGAATCAGTAAGCGGTTCTAGTGCTTGAGTACTAATGAGGGAAAGGGATACATAGCCTTTAATGAAAAGATAGAGAAGTTCCACAGCAAGTTCAAGAAGAGATGGCTGAGCCATACATAGATTCTATATTTCCATCGCCTAGGAGTTAAGTTCTTAGCGGCCAAACCACTCCCTTTTGTGCTCTTTCGCCCAGATAGATATCATATCTATCTCAATCCTTTCACAGGCATAGGCGAATGCTAAGAAAAGACAAGCATAGGCAGAAGCAGAAAGAAAAGATTTACCCTATCCCAGAATCAGATCTCTAGGTTTACCAAATCCTGATCAACCAAATGTCTTGTGAAAGAGGGCTTTAAGTCAGGTCTGGAATCTTTCGAACAGAAAGAGGTGGCTGATCCCTCCGCATCAGAATAGGCATACGAGTCTGCTTTAACCAACAGGGGTGTGTATTTCCTACTTTCCTGGTAAGATAGAGCGAAGACAAGACAAGCTTGCCTTCATCTGTGTGGAGCAAAGTAAAAAAGTGGATAAGACTCAAAGAAAAACGAGGAGGAAGGGCAAAGCCAAATGATGATGGAAACCCACAGCTTGCTCAATCATATAAGTAGTAGCTTCTTCCTTGTCTTCTTTTCCTGTGAACTTAACATCACCACTACCAATAGGAAAAGATATTATACATTTAGCAAAGTCCCGCTCGTGAAAGTGTAGTATTCCTGCACGATAGATGCGCCCTCTAATCAATAAATGCTGGAAAGTCAATATCATACCCAACATATGCACGTGCCAATGCTAACAAGCCTTGTTCATATCTAGCGCGTTGAATGCGCTTCACAATCACTCGATACATATAAGAATACCTAAATTGACCTTTAAATCTATCAGAGTTTAGCTCATTTTTAAGAGCCAGCCTCACTACAGAAAGAAAGCAGCAATGCCCTCCCGAAGGAAAACGTTTGGGCCGATTAGAGCTCGACACGAAGCAAAATGTAGATGATCTCAGCAAATGGCGAGGTAGGAGGACGTAGGAGGACGTGGACGTGGTTGGATGTTATTTGACACGAGGCCTTGTGCAAAAGACGAGTACTTCAGAGTCCACCAGGAAAAGGATATTGGTTCGCATCTCTATATTGATCCGCGGCGCTTCTATGAAGTTGTTTTCCTTGTCTCCGATTTCAAAGCTGAATGGATGACTGAATCTGTCGAAGCATCATTCGATATTTGCGGATTAGCGTAATGCTATGAGGAGTTAGAGTCTTCCGCGGGAAAGACATTTCTTGTTGAGAAGATCTTTTAGCTCTACTTTTGAAACCGAACGAGTATTGCTAGTTGTTACAAACAAACCCACCAAGCTATCTCATCCTCCTCCCCCGGGTTCCTTCCCGCGACCTGTGCTAGTAGTATGTCTCCGTTGCTATTTACTTTCTCGAATAGACTAGTTGGACAGCTATCTACGCAAAACCGGCTATCTACGCATTTACCAGTGCTACTTTAACGAATCGGGTAGTTGGACAGCAGGAACTCTTTTTTCTTACTACTCGTCCAGTACTAGCATCCTTTGCCTTATCTATCATTCCAGAGCTTCTCAGCAGACAATCTCAGCCCCCCTAGTTTAAGTCTACGTCCTCAGGGGTTTACTTGGTTGAGATCTAACCACCTTATGATAGCACCCCAATATTGACGATCATAGATCCAGGCGGGCCCCCCTACCCAGAGACATTATAGCTCATCGGTCTATCAAGATAATAAAATTAATTAATGAAATTCCTGAGGAGAAAAGCTTTGTCTGGGCTAAAATTCCAATACCATTGATCGAGGATAGGGTTTTGAAGGAGGAGATGCAAGAGGGGTCACCATTGTTTACTTTTCATGCCTACTTGCCGGCGGAAGCGAGTTACGGCTTTGCTTCTTTCGTGATTCACGTAGATTGGAATTCACTTTCTTTCTTTAGGGCATGGCATTCAATTCTAACTTTGGGATTCCCTTCTTCATTCAAGAAAGAAGGTCAAAGGACTCAGGCTTTAATGCCAAAGTACTGGGCAGAGCGTACTTACCTACTTAGACAAGAGAGGATACTTATAGATCTCTATGAGCGTAAGGCAAAGTGGGCAAGACTACTTCCACAACTACATTTCGCTTTATCTTTAAAGAGGTTAGAGGAGGGGAATCAAAAGAATGGAGTCCACCGACTGGGAGATCCACCTTCATACATAAGTAGAAGTGCTAGTCTAGGCATGTTCCTTTCAAAGAGGATCGATCAGTGTAAGTCCCTATAATCTTTATTTTTATAGGCTAGCTTCAATACGTCTGGGCCAAGGGCTTGCAAATCCAATATCCCTTCCTCGCTCCGCCCCTCATCCACAAAGCTTACGAAAAGAAGGAATTCCAGATAAGGGAGCCACTTCGTGTGTGTATACGTGGAACTACCAAGTCTGAATTGGGCAAAAATAGACGAGAGACTGCTGCATCAAAAGTATAAAAAGAATCTCAGAGGAGGACGAAAGAGAGTCAAGTGATCTTTTTTCCCTAAGCTATAAAACAGGAGTAGTCAATCCACTTGGGATACTTTCCCGCTGTGCGCCTCTTCTTCTTCCATTGTTTCAACCCTTCCGGTAAAATGCAAGTATCCGCTCGGATCGGATCACGAAGAAACGGGAACAGCTTTCGCACTAGCAGAATGGGTACCACCGTCGGATTGAGAGGCCTGTTTAGTGAAACGAGAAGGCATGTTTGGCTGCCTTCGAAGGTAAGGTGATCTATCATGAGTGGGTCTAAACGGGCTTTGTAGGGAGCACACAACTTCTCTTCTTCCCTCTCTAGAAAAGCCCCAACTCTTGGTTTTCGCTCGCAACACAACAGTTCGTTCGATCTATTAACTTAGTTAACATCACTTTTTATGTTATGTACGAGTTAATTCGTGCCTATTTTCGAAGAGAAGGTACTGGGTAGCGATTACCAGTTTCTGTTGTAGACAAAGAAATCCATGACCAGTCGAAACTTCCATAAGAAAGACCTGCCTCGTGTTGATTGTACCAATCCCATCTCTCTGAGTCTGCGAATCTACTCTATTGTCCTTTCATCGGGCTTCGCTCGACTTGTTCTTTCGTCCGTTCTCGAGCTCCGGAATGAACAATTAGGTGCCTGTGATCTATCGTCAACCTATTGAAAAAGCGGGTTTTAGCCTCGATTACATAGCCATAGAATCAAACAGTGGTTGCGATGAACCAAGCAATGCTGTCTAAGGACCCTGCTCTCATGCAAGCTGTCGCTTACTTGCCCCGCTCCGATTTGAATCTATGATCTTAACTTTCTTGGACAGATAGGCGTGCTTCCTGATGAAATGAATGGATATCTGATGCTGCATTCCCAGCTCTCGAATCAAGCTCTTCGGCGATCCTTGAGCAATTAGTCTTTCTTCCTTACTTGTGAATTCGTACCTGTAATCTTCACTTCCTAGGGTAGATAGACATACTTCCTGCTAAGATGGATGGCTTTCTTTGCTCCACTTGAAAGACGGCTGTCAACTTCAACTCTTTTAGGGATTTGCTTTCTCCCTAGTGAGATCTTTTGACGGGTTGAAAGTGAGCTTCCTCCTTTTAGTAAGCCTTTCCCTAGCTCTAATGTCCTTTTCGCTTTCCACACCAAGCACTAATCCCAGTGCGAGCTCATAACCCTAACGTTAATTTGCAGAAATTCCAACCTGCGATACCTGATACTTGAAACTCGATCTATTTCACCGTACTTCTACTAAAGCTAAGCCTAATATTGCAATGAAGCTAAGAATGAGTCAGTTGTGCTACTGCTTCCTTTCCTCGCATTCACCTTGAATAGCAATATTGAACAACTATAAAGAGCTTCTACCACTGCTCGGAATACCCACCCTCCTATCATAAGGGAATGGCTTCTAATTACATTAGGTCTTTACGACGACTACCGCGGATAAACAGGTCTATCAAACCAGAACCAGAGCAGGAAGGGAAGTTCTAGATTTCTCCGTCCGTCCTCGACAGGAAGAATGTACAAGAATTCTGAACATAGAGAAAAGAATTGAAGTGAAGATCTTCCAAATCTTTCTTCAACCAAGTCGCGTGCATCATGACTTTCTTGTTATTCCTTTATTTTCCTGCCTATTACTGACATGCCTAGCCTTATCCGCTTGCTGGTGCTTTGCTATCCGAACTACCATTGCTAACTCTGAAGAAAGGTCTGCCTCGTGCTTCTTCGCTTATTCAATGCTTTCTCTGGCATCCTACAACTCCCTTACATCCCTATGTCGGCTATCCACCCTTCTTTACCAACTGACCGGAATCCCCTATCCCTAGCTATCCAGATGCCTCCTCTCTTAAACCAAGGGTTAAACTACTGGCTTTCCTTTTGACAGCAAGCACTGGTACGAACTTCATCTGTGCTAGAAAAGTGTGCTAGAAAAGCAAGCTGTCTTAGTGGCGCACTTCCTCTTTCAAGTAATGATAGCGGAATCTAGTAATAAGATACGGAACCTCAAACAAAGTCATCAACTCACTTCAAGCTAAGTGCTAACAGGTCATGTGTGCATCAATCAAGATAACATTCAGATGCTCGAGCCTAGTCAGATAGAGGAACCAGAAGAGGCACAAGGCATGAACTTCGGTGATCCACCGAAACTGCACTCATGAACTTCTGGGGACTTGACCTATCAAGCACGGACGAAGCTATGTTCCAAGAAAAAATGCTTCTCATTCCTATTAGTTTCTCAATTTGTTCTCCAGCCAGCATCAACAGTCATACATAGATTGATCGCCACATGGGCTATTCTGACTACAGCTCTTAACTTCTCTATTTTACTGCTATAACACAGGATCGCAAACAATCATGGGCCGATTGAGCAGATGCCACAGCGAGTTCATTATTCTTTTCAGTGCGTGTTCCAGGAAGTGAGTTATCAAATGAATAAGTGGTAGTCCATCAGATTGAACTAAGTCAGTTGTTGGTGTACCTGATTCCGAAAATCCTATACCTGCTTTCGTAGCTGCGCTCCTACTCCTCCGGTCTTTCTCTTGTGAAAAGCTATGACACATAAACTGGCACTTCTACCGACTTTCCCAAGTTATTGCTTCAGATTTTGACAGCTTGTGTTGTGTTTTATACTCTTTGATTACCAGTAAGTGAACAAGTGCTTCCATAAGTCAAGTTGTTGATTCCTATCTAAAAGTCTCCCTTTCTTTCAGGAGCAGAGCTGAAAAAAAGACTCTTTACTGGACCAGCTTCTCTTCCTATTCTTCAGGTGGTGCATATGACCGTCTTATTTCTATTCCGAAGAGCGGGGATCTCTTAACTTAGACGAGTAAGAAGGCAGTCAGCTAAGGGTAAGAGGCAAGTCAGTAAGTCCAACCAGGAAGGAATCCAGTACTGTTGACGGATAACCATGAAAAGCACTGGTATAATAGGCAGGCAACATGTGAGCCATTATTATACGATAATATGAAACGAAAAGCACTTAGAAAAGGCTATATAAGAAACTGATCCACTATTTGTGTCATCCACGTTAGAAAGAGAGCCATGAAAAGCATAGATCCTCAAGGAAAGGAAAAAACACCACTTCGTCTATTTACGATTCCCATAAACCAGGCCGTGCTTTCTTTTATTTAGTAAGCTCAGCCGAAGACCGGCAGCACCTGCAAATGAAACATGCATGCCTTTCGCTGCGCGCCTTTACTTGCTTCGGAAATCAAACAATGCATTTCTTCTCAACATAAACATATACCGGTCTTTCTCTCTAGCCTATACTTGACCTTGCGTACAAGCCTATTATCCTATCGGTATGCCTATGTGACCCATATGTGCTAAACCGGTACTTGTTACTTACTTCTATCTATTAAACGTTACCGTGACTTAATCATGCTTAGTACTAAACCTTACTACGTAGTTCAAGCTATACTGACCTTTCCATGTTTTGTACTCATCACTTGCCTATGAGCTTACCTGTGAATACTTTGTCCAGCAGCCCTTGTTTCTAAGCACCCATCTCTTGCTTTGCCTCCTCCTTGCAACCAGAAACCTATCGCCCCTCTTTTTCAAAACAAACAACGCGGAGCGCCTTGTGAAGTGAAAAGATGAGCTATGATGACTTCCTTTCTTCTTTTCCTTGTGCAAGTCAACTGTCATTTGACCAAAAACTTGACAACCAGTCAATGCCTAAAATAAGATCATAACCTTGTACATCAAGCACCCTAACTTCTGTTTCAAATTCATGGTTTTGTAACTTGAATTGAAGGTTGTCACATTTGGTACTGGTCAATAACTTACGGCGAGACGAGCAGCCCTATACC